>CM038045.1:9857500-10457500 GCA_021397845.1 Areca catechu | reverse complement strand
TGCAGGATAGCTATACTAGGTATATCCCCCTATCCTTTTTTTATATTAAAAAAAAAGAATAGGAATGTTGAGCATTTTAGGATCATATGAGCAGTATTTTAATTATTATTTATCATGGCAATGTTGGAGGGTATGGTTGCACTACACACTTCTCCTCTCTTCCTTAAGATCTGAGGTCTCTAAGCAGGTCCCTCCTGTTACTAACCAGGGTGGATTAGTTGGCTAATTTTGCTAGGCACACAAGGGTAATCATGATTGAAAGGTACAGTTTCATTTTGAGCTAGTACATATATCTGTTGCTGTAAAATCGTCTCTCACTGTGACTAGGCATGCTCCGATCTTTTTTGGAAAGATCCAGGTACTGCTCGCTCCCGGCAACTCTCAAATAGAAACCTGTAAAAGTAGTTTCTTGATTTATATGACCGGCGGGATCCTCCAATGCTTAAGTCGGTAGATGAGAAAATAAGCTCTAACAATTAGAGCTGAAAGCAGTGGTGGCGACTGGATGAACGAAAATGAGAGTAGAAGTGTGTTATCTCGTCGGGATCCCCTCTTTCCAATTTATAAGGTTATGCAGGATAATTAAATGTCATTAGAGAAGTGACATCCTCTGATATATGTAACAAATTTTGCTGAGGTGATAGGATTTTGTTGCTTGGAAACTTTTTTGTTGGTACACTTTCATTAGGATGGCCAGATTTGTTGGGGTTCTGTCCGCCACGATCTGTTTTGGGAACAGCTATGATTGGTTGGCCTCTGCTACTTACTCAAATATCACAAACTCCAAATAGTTGTGTCACGCCCGAATCCAGCACCGAAATGGCTATGCGACCGGCCGCACAAATCCTAGGTTTTACCCTAGAGATCATGCAAGACCTAGGTACACAAGAGTCACCTCAAAAAAATGTTATTCATCACCAAGCCCGACGACTCTGTGAAAGAAGAAAGTAGGGTTGTGAGCTTTACAGCCCAGTAAGGTTTCCAAACAGTCACCATCAATAATAATTTGAAAATAGCAAGAAGATAAGAGTGTATATCATGCCATGTAACGAAACAACTTAAATGTCACATACGACAAAACATTTTACAAAATCATGTTTCCTTTTTAAGTTTTAAATTTAATAATCCTTCTTCTCCAGGATTCTGGACTAGCCACGGTCATACTTCAGCCCACGACTGGCAATCTCAATGTCACACTTCAGCCTATGACCGGCAATCTCATTGCCACACTTCAACCTGTGACTGGCAATCTCATAATCGACCATGTACAATCTACCCATGGCCAGGCTCACATACTAAGCCAGTGGCTCTGGCTGTGTAACCATGATCCCGTGGCATGGCTAGTCCAAACACCGTTATCATTTTATCCTTTCACATTATCCTATCAAATCGTATCATGATATCAAACCAAATCATGTCATCACAAACTTCTCAATGACCGGCATCACGGTCCAAACCATCAAAATATAACTTTCTTGGTAAAACATGATATATAGGAACATAATTAATAATCTCAAACATACTATCCATCTCGAGAAATCAAATATACGATGCAAAACAAACATGCCTGCCAATGCTCATATGCACGAATCAAACCATGCCATATAAAATAATATATAGAACTGGTGATCATATTCAGAATCCTTATCTTCAATCGCTAACCCCAAATATCCGGTATCAATCTATACCTAAAATTTGTCCAACACCTTTATGCTCAGAAGGTTGCTCCTTTACAAAATCAATATTTTTTTCATTCCCCCTCTTTCTCTCTCTACTTTCTCTCTCCTCTTTCTCTCTCTACTTCCTCTCTATCCTCTTTCTCTCTTTACTACCTCTCTCTACTCATATTCTCTCTCCTCTCCCTGTCTCTACCATCTTCTTTCATCTTCCTCTTTCTTCTTTCTCTCTTTCTTTCTTCTTTTCTTCTCTTCTCTTTCTCCGTATCTCTGCATTGAAATAATTCTCAGCATCTCTTATTATAAAGAAGATCGAAAACAATCCAAAACAAAGTCCTAAACCCATCTCACAGGCCTAAAACATTCAGGAAATATCTCAGGCCATCAGATCTGAGATCAACGCCTCAAACCGTGTCCAAATCTGAATCTAGAAGTCCCTGATCAAGCCTAAACTCCTTTGGATCAATCCCACCCGTTCGATCGAGCGATCGGATGGCCCAGATCAATCAGAAACCCCGTGGACCGCCATGGACCGCGAGAAACCAGTGGGAAAATGCTAGGAAACAGGTGGGAAACGCCCCCACTGTGCATCGCTTGCGGCTGGGCCGAGCCCATGCACCCCCGTGCCCAGCGTGCCCCCGCAACGGGCCGGGCTGCGCACTTGCGCGCTCGTGCAATAGGCCGGGCCGTGCCTTGCGCACCCGCCCAAGCGTCGCCCACGTCGCTTGCCTGTCCCGCACGTCGCCCGCACCCGCTCACCTCGCACGCTCGCGTCCGCGCGCCCGCACATCCCGCGCCCACGTGCGCTTGCTCAGGCTCGTGCCTGGGCCACGTGCTCAGTCTGGGAGGGTCCAGCCGGTGGGCCAGCTGGCTTTTTTTTTTTTTTTTTTTTCCTTTGGGGTGTTACAAGTTGGGCTTTCGACTTTAGATGGTGGAGTCTTAGCATCATATTCGGGCACACCTAGCTAGGGTTACTTTGGTGACTAGTCACGTTCGCCTAAATTCTCGGTGAACAGTCATGTCCGAGTAAACACTTTGAATAAGGTTGCATGCATAAAAAAAGCTTGTATATGCACAATTCATGTTTTGATTTAAGCCTCTACAAGTTTCATTTTTGTCTCATCTAAGTATCCATTGTCTAGTATATTTTGTTCAAGTACCACCATTTTACCTTTTATGTGCTAATCAACAATATTAGTTTATCATTCAGATTCTTCATTCTTGAATCGGTCCTTGCTACTGCTATCACTTTGTTCTTTAATTTCTTTTAGTTTTACCTGCTTTCCATAGCTCCCTGACCCTGAAAACTGATTCCATTATGACCCTGAAAACTGATTCCACAACAGTTGTCATAATCTCTCATATATTGCTTTTATTTGCATAATTAAATAATTTTCTTCCTTTCTTTTGGGACATTGTCCTAACTACCCACATCTCCTCATAAGTGCTGCACTTCACGATCAAGTTATATGAAACAGTATCATATCAGCTTTTCAATCAATCAGGTAAAGCAGGCATTGGACTGTATTGAGAACAAAGATAATGAGACCCGTGGAAATACGACTCAACATAGTGAGCAAAATATGATGTCAAGTTAATGTTGACAGTCGAAAATTGAAACAACACCTTTTGCCCAATATTCATAGCACATTTGATTGTTAGGAGTGCAAGGAGGGGTTTTGGTATTGATCTTTAATTTATTTTTTGGTTAGAAATTAAATTTTCTGGACTTGGGTAATATTATCAGAGTTGCAAGTCAAGGGAGAATCCAACTTTTTGAGTGTAAGAGTCTTATCTGAGAAGAATTGATTTAAACGAGTTCATATTGAGTATAATATTGAATTACAGGAGTCTAAACTTTTATTCCAGAATGTGTCTCAACTTGCTTTTATTCTTTTATGAACGTGTAATAGTAGTGAAAAATCTTTTTGGAAATATTGAACTCTGTTAAAAAAATCTGTCTTCTTCTTTGTGGATGTCTTCGAGCTATAGAGATGGTGATGCCTGTTACCTTGTACGGTGATTTTTTTGGGAAACTGGACTTTAATTGTTCCATTGGGCAGCTGATCTTGGTCCTACTTTAGGTGTTCTCGAGTTTGAACTCTTGGAGCTCTATATTGCATGCAAACTAAACTTCAGTTCCTAGGATATTGATCTCAAGCCCTTTCTTGCACATCTACATTATTTCATAACTTTGCAGTTTTCCTCCAATCTTTTAGAACCATCATTGGCCTTTTGGTCAAAATTAAGATGCCTCACAATGGCCTTCTTATAGCTATTATTATGGATATTTCAATCTACTGCGTCAATTTTGCTTGATGCCTACCACAACCTTTTTACTCTTATCTGGTGTCAATATACTTTTGCATGCATGTGACCTCTTAATGTAGTATTCATCCTTCATGAATATCCTGGTAATCTTAATCTTCTGAGCATTCTCTTCACCAATTCAATCTTTCATCAAATTACAAAATTTTGCACATGCATCACTATTCTCTATGCTGTATAATGTTACATAAATAAATTTTTTCAAGTTGATCTATGTTTATACCATCTTGTAGTATTTTCTGTGGAGTACCTTATAATTTTGCTGTGCACTTCGTGTCATAAAATCTTTCAGTATGTTTGAGATATTTGAGCTATGATATCTCAAAATCATGTTCCTTGGTAAACATCCTTATTTTTTCCTATTGTGCTTTAAAAAGATTAGCTGATAGTGCTGTCTCCTTGCATGCTTGCAAATTTAAATGTGCTGCCCCTGCATAAACTCCAGATTTAACTACTCGTTAGGCACTTGCATTCCATGTGCAGTGGAGGCATTTTAAATTATTGGCTTAGTACAAATGTTCCATATTAACTGTTCTGCAATATAAAGCTAAAGCTCATTAATGAAAATGAATGAAAAAAAAGGGTAAAGATGCACTCTTTCAGGTTCTAAAAACAAAATCATGAAAAATAAAAAAATCTTTGTTGAGGCTTTTGGCAAGTGGTGAATCAACGTTACCACCTGCGTGTCTCTTTTTAAAGTCTACCCTAGGTCTCTCGAAAAAGGCTTCCGAGACATGTTTCGGAACAGATTCTTTTGCAGTAACGTGATATGCTACAAAAATTCAGAGAATAGATATATCTCCTTTTCAAAAGTTTTTTTCTTTTTTGTTAGTAGAAGCGGAGCATTCAAATAAATTTAATATGAATACAACCAGAAAAGCCAGAAAACAACGAAATATACTTTGGTGGTCCAAGAGCCATGCTTACATCAATCCACAAAACATCTCTTGAATCGTCTTCAACAAAGGAGCCATTCAATCAACTACAGTGTTCACCTCCCGGAGGATATCCCTACCAGATAAGTTGTATATGCATCAATAAAAATTACGATGTCATGTAAAAGGAGGTATATTGTGCCTTCCCATTCTTATATTCCGGCAACCATCATAACAGAATCTCTCTCAATAATAAGATGATGAGCATGTAAGATCCTTCGTGTCCATGTAGCATAAAGTTCTGCTACAAGAACTATCGACTCGAATAAATGATTCTCTCTAATCACCACCATCACAAAACTTGACTCATGGAACAACAATGATACCTTGCCATGAGACTCAATGACATAAAAATCTCCAAGAAAAAAAAAAAAAACATTTGCTTGCCATAGATAAGGCTTTGATCGAGAACCCTCGAAAAGAATACAAATATATAGACTGTATAAATGCATCTATCACTGAAATGTAAAATAAATGATGTGTTTAGCCAAAAACTCCATGAGAAATTTCTTTTAGAAGTGGAGGCCACAAACTCCAGAACCTCCCTGTTGACCTGTATGTTCCCGGCCATCCCAATTGCTGATTTGAGCCAAGCCACCAGCTACTCTCGGCTCTTAAATAGCAGAAAGCCATTGTGAACTGATTCTCCCTCACGCCCCCTCGCCAGGAGGCCAATTAGGCCAGCCCAGTTGCAGGAAGCCCGTGTACCGGCGGTTCTGTGCCCACCTCTGGCTTCTCCCAGGCTTCATGGACCGAGCCCAAGCGCCCGTGCGCCCGTTCGCCCGGCAGCCCTTCGGGCAGGAGTATCGTGCCAGTGGAGTCCTCGGCGGCGGCGGGCGATGGCTCGTCGGATTCCGGTAAGCTCATCTGGCCTCGGTCCGTCCCCGTAGGGAGCTCATCATCGGCCAGTGGGGGATTTTCTTCGTCGAGCTTGACGGGTGGGAGTGGCTCAGGTCGTCAAGGTTCTGGGGATGGCCGGTGTCAGTCGGGAGAGGGTGGCCGGAGGCCGGTGCCGGTACTGCCATCGCCGGCAGGGGGCGCTCATCCTCTTCTTATTGGGGGAGCTATTTGCGGCGGGAGGGGTGAGCCGGGCTCAGGGGAGGAGGTGATGGATGGGGGAAGGAAGCCGGGTGGAAAGGGTTCGGTCCCTGGGGGGCTGTGTCCGGTGAGAATTGGTGATCGGAAGGATAGGGAGGAGTTGTCCGGGCCGGTCATGGTGCTTTTACCGGATAAAGATGAAACTTTTCGGGTAAAACAAGGATGCCCCTTCCGTTGGGCGGATCCACCGTTGATCAGTGCGTGATCCAACGGTCGATTCGCCTGTCCTGAAACAGAACGCCACTGGAGTTCTAACACTATACCGATTAGTCCGCGATGAGCGGAAAGATGGGAGCCCTGGAGTGTTTAAAAGATTTCGGAGTGTAGCAGGGTCGGCAAATTGCGCTGAGATTTTGGTGGAGCAGTGGTAGCTCTTAGGCCACCAAAACGTTAGCCATGCATGAAGATGGATCCACAAAATATTGGAACAGTAGTTTATCAAGAAGGTGAAGCTTCGGAAAGAAATGATAGCGCTCCTGCTTTCAGGTTTTCTCCTGGCTTTAGATTCAACCCGGGAGATGATGAGCTATACATGGAGATGGATCCACAAAATATTGAAGCAGCAGTTTACCAAAAAGGTGAAGCTTCGGAGAGAAAGAATAGCGCTCCTGCTTTCAGGTTTCCTCCTGGCTTTAGATTCAACCCGGGAGATGATGAGCCATCCATGGAGATGGATCCACAAAATATTGGAGCAGATGTTTACCAAGAAGGTGAAGCTTCGGAGAGGAAGGATAGCGCTCATACTTTCAAGTTTCCTTCTAGCTTTAGATTCAACCCGGGAGATGATGAGCCATACATGAAGATGGATCTACAAAATATTGGAGCAGCTGTTTACCAAGAAGGTGAAGCTTCGGAGAGGAAGGATAGCGCTCCTGCTTTCAGGTTTCCTCCTGGCTTTAGATTCAACTCGGGAGATGATGAGCCATACATGGAGATGGATCCACAAAATATTGGAGCAGCTGTTTACCAAGAAGGTGAAGCTTCGGAGAGGAAGGATAGCGCTCCTGCTTTCAGGTTTCCTCCTGGCTTTAGATTCAACCCGGGAGATGATGAGCTAATAGTTTATTATCTTAACCGCAAGATCAACGGTCAATCATTGCTTTATGATATAATCAACGATGTCAACCTTTATGATCACGACCCGGACACACTTCATGGTTGATACTATATTTGCTTTTAATATTTAGGAATATGAAACAACTTGATATCTTATGATTTATGGCATGTTTGTTATGTAATATTTTTTTTCTTTGAAACGGAGCATCTTATTGTTTATATGAAATGTTTATATTGTAATTCTTCTATTGAAATTTTATTCTCCTTCCTTATTATATTTTTTATGAAATATCTTACTGCCATAGTTTTTATTTTTTTAATTTCATTTACTTCAGTTAAGTACTTAGCAAAGAAGTACGAGTTTGTGAAAAAAAATTGATAGATGCATGATAAATTTTTTTTAAAAGCATGTTTGGATATTATTATTGGATTAGAGTAAAATCCTAAAAAAAAATTTAAATTAGGTTGCTTGTTTAAGCATAGCTCTATATCAACCAAATACCATATAATCCATATTTTTTAGCTCCATATATAGTTTAAGCACGGTTCATTTAAGATACATTTTTTATCGAATATCTTAGTTCTATAGTTTTTAATTTTTTTAAAATTTTATTTATATATATTAAGTACTCAACAAAGAAGTATGTGATTGAGAAAAAATAATAGATACATGTTAGAACTTCCTTTCTAGAGCTTGTTTGGATATTTCTAAATAATTGGATTGAAAATCATATGAATTGGATTGCCCGTTTAAGCATGGTCCTATATCAACCCAAAACCTCCAATCTTAAAGGCTAGGATTCGATCCAAGCTAGATAGAATCTTAAAAATTGCTAGGAATATCATATCCGAGAAATAGGCCCAATTCTTATAAAATTTTTAGCCCAATCCTAGGAATATCCAAATAGGCCTTAATTCTTTAATTCTAACCCTTCTACCAACCAAAGTTTAAATACTTTGATTTTGTCAAATAATTAACCTCTATAGCATAGTTATTTGTCTCCATGGAATTGTCCACATGGTAGGCCAACCATACATCACTTGGCAAACTTGATTAGTATTCACAATGCAAGATTAGTATTTGCCGACTACATCTGGTATTCACTTCATAATTTCATTATTATAAGCACTTTCAAAAAGCCAAGCCAAGTTTAATTGAACCTAGCCTAGAAGATGGGAGCATCCTCCTTAACCATTCATGGGTTAGAAGCAATGTGCTTCCATGAATTAATTTAACAAAAATTATAGTTTCTTTATCTAATAGTAAAAAAAGGATGCCTTTTTTTCCTTTCTTTTTTTCTGTCTATCTCAAGATTTTAATCCTGAGTTATTTTTCATGGTGTAGCTATGATAACATACATTCAGTAGCTGAGATTGTAAAAAGTTCCTTTCTTAACCATGTGTCTGAAGTTATAGCTAAAAATAGATGACTACTATAGTACAATGCATAAGTATAAATGAAAATGAGATTTTAGAATAAGCCCATTACCATGGTCCAGTAATTTAGAACAAGCCTACTTGGCATTTAATTTTGATGGTCTAGGGCCCTCCTTAAATGACTGATAGTATGCTTGTTGGAAACTTATAAAATTTGAATAATACAGTTATTTATCATTATTAAAGGGATACTATGTTATTAACTTAGTTTTTTTATTTTTTTTTGAAATGATGTTATTAACTTAGAACCATCACATGTGTGTTTTTTTGAAAAAGAGTAATGATTGTTGTAACTATTATAATAAAATGTTATAGGTTCTAATAGAAGAATAATATTATTATCTATCCTTTTTCTTTCACTTAAAAGAAATAGTTTTTCAAATTGAATAATATTCTATGATAAAAATATTACTTCATTAAAGAGAATGGTAAAAAATATCAAATCATTACCATCATTTAGTTTCCATTATGTACATACATAACAATATAACATATATATATATATATATATATATATATATATATATATATATATATATATATATATATATATATATATATATATATATATATATATATATGCATGTATGTATATGTATGCATACATATATATATTACATGTGTATGTGTGTCTACCTATCCATCTATCTATCCATATATATATATATATATATAAGCAATGGGAACCATTATAAACTTTGGCATAAACTAGTCTAAATTCTAGCAATGCTCCTCCAAATTATATTACTTGAATATTTTTCTAGAAAATATATTGCCATACTCTTGTTTTTAATAAAAATAATGACATTATTTTAGTCCACCGCTCTCCTTCCTTTTCTTCAAAGGAATATATTTATCTCCTTACATGCTTAAAGGCAACATGTCTTGTCCATTCTATCCTTTCATTCTTAATTTTATTTGTTCATACCATTCTAAGTTCCAGGTGACATTATTTTGTCTTTAAATTGGTGACACTCTATTAATTTAGTCATGGTTTTATTTGTTCTTTGTTCTAGAAATTTTTAAGCTTCCTGAACAAGATAGATTATATTTCTTCACTCCAAGATCACGCAAATATCCAAATGGGAGCCGTCCAGCTCGTGCTGCTGGTGATGGATATTGGAAAGCCACGGGATCTGAAAAGAAAATTTACATGAATCATCAATTAGTTGGAGTGAAGAAAACTTTAGTATACTACAAAGGAAAGGCCAAAGAAACTGATGGTGTAAAGACTAACTGGACAATGCAAGAATATATAAGTGAGATTACAACTTGCAAGCCTGGTGATTCAATGAAGGTAAGTGAATAATGATTTAATGTAAAGCTAGCTTGCATAAGTTTTATTATTCTTTCTTATTATCTTTTGGATATATTTTTCCTTATAACAAAATGACATATTAAACATATTTGTGAAGCTAATATTGTTTATTTTTTCTCCTCTTTCAGCTTGATGATTGGGTCTTATGCTGTGTTCATAAAAAGAGAGGTGCGGTAGATAATCCTAATAAGTTATTGAAAGTTTCTCAGGCTCAATCAGACATGCCAATTGAACATGCTACAAATACTAATCCAAGCTATCAGACTTTTATTGACTCGAATGGTGGCTATGGTAATGCTATTATGGCACAACAATTAAATGCAATACCAAGTGAGCAAATGCTTGAATTTACTGGTATGGTCCAACCATCAGCAATAGTATCAAGTGAGCAAATGATTAATTTAATTGACTCGAAAGGAGGATATGATAATACTGCTATGGCACAACGTTTAGTTACAGCACCAAGTGAGCAAATGATTGACTTTATTGATATATTCCAATTATCAGCAGTAGCACCAAGTGAACAAGTGATTGACTTAATTGACCTGTATGGTGGCTATGGTAATGCAATTATGGCACAACGATTAGAAGCATCATCAAATGAGCAAATGACTGAATTTAATGATATGGTCCAACCATCAACGGTAGCACCAAATAAGCAAATGATTGATTTAATTGATCCAGATGGTGGCTATGGTAATGCCATTATGGCACAACAATTAGAAGCATCATCAAGTGAGCAAATGATTGATTTTAATGATATGGTCCAACCATCAACAACAGCACCAAGTGAGCAAATGATTGATTTAGTTGGCTTAAATAATGGTTATGGTAATTCCATTATGGCACAACGATTAGCAGCAGCACCAAATAATCAAATGATTGAATTTAATGATATGGTCCAACCATCAGTAGTAGCATCAAGTAAGCAACTGATTGATTTAATTGACTTGAATGATGTCTATGGTAATGCTAATATGCCACAACAAGTAGCAGCAGCACCAAGTGAACAAATGACTGAATTTAATAGCATGGTCCAACCATCAGCAATAGCACCAAGTGAGCAAATGATTGATTTTACCGGAATGGTAAAACAATTGATAGCAGAACCAAGTAAGCAAATGATTGATTTTAATGGAATGGTACAACCATCAGCAATGGCCCATGGTGAGCCAATGGCTAATTATCATAGCATGGCACAAAAAATAGCAATATCTCCAACTATCCCAATGACTGATTTCAATGGTATGTTACAACCATTTGCAGCAATGCCAATCGAACCAATGACTAGCTTCAATGATTGGGAACAGCTCTTTGAAATTACTGATTTCAATGCTATGAGCCAACCATCACCAAGTGCACTAATGACTGAACATACTGGAATCATGAACATCGACAATAATTGTTCAACTGTGCAAGATTTTCAGCAGAACTCAAGTAATGCAATGACATGTGTCAGAGATCACGTGGATCAATTTGGAATGGCATATGGTGAAAGGGATGAAGTCATAGATCCAAGGTTAATATATCCTTCAGTCGAAGTACCTTATTATCAACCTGAAACAGGAATACATGATGATACTATCAAACCAAAAGAGTTGGATGCTGACAAAGATCATAGTTATGATGCTAATGATTCTGGTTCCAAGCATGCTAAAGATTTTACTCAGCCAGATTCTTGATTTGGCTTTTTATTTTTTATTTTAGAATTTCTACTACAGGATTACTTTAAAAGTATGAAGTGCAACAACTTGAATCTTGGGATTAGTTTTTTTGTGATACTTAGCATTATTGATTAGGACATCACCCAACACAGATCTTGATATACACCCAGCATTCCTATGAGCAAACATATATATTTTTTATTTTTTTATATGGGGATTGGGCATAATTTATTTTTATTTTTTATTTTATATCCAGCTCATGTATAGGTCTCAAAGCATGAAAATTGAAATTATTTGGAATCTATTTTAGATTAGTTTGATTATTCCAGATTAGTTTAGAGACTATTTTAGATTAGCCTGGTTATTTCAGATTAGTCTGGAGTCCTACAGTTCTGGTTAAGTTGATCTTTAACTAGTCAGGGACTAAAATCTATTTAAAAATTCTTGTATTTGAAATAATGGAATAGAAGAAATTATTGAAAGTTTTGGATTTTCTCCGGCTTCCCCCTTCCCTCTTTCTCTTTTCCCTCCTCTCTTCTTCTCCCTCCCTCCTCTTCTCCTTCCTCTTTCTCTTCTTCTACTCTTGTTCCTCTTCCCCTCTTCTTCTCCTAACTCTTATTCTTCTTTCCCCTTCTTCTCTACTTCTTCTTCTTCCTCTTTTCTCCCTCTCTTTTCCCTCCTCTGTTTCTTCTTCTCGGTTTCCCTCTCTTCTGCATCTTCTTCCTCCCTGTTACCTTCTCTTCTTCTCCAAGCTCCTATAAACCAACTTTGATCTCCTTCTTCTTCTTCCCTTTCCCTTCTCTCTTCTTCTTCCCCTGACCTTCTTCTTCCTCCCATTGTTCTAATTCTGACCATCGCCCAACTCTACTGCCTACAACCGGGAACAATTAATTGCCCCTGCAAGCCATTCCTTGCCTCCCAACTCAGTAGTCGACCAAGCCTATCACCATCCACCCATCGTCTGGTCGCCAATCTCACCGGAGAACACCACCACCGTCATCCTCCACCCATAAAGCCTCTCGCCTCCATCGCCCAACTACTCACCATCGTAATGTTGTTCGATGCCTCCTACTCGTGAACAACCACCGTCGCACATCACCACCGCCTAAATCTAGGCCATCCATCTCCGCCGGTACCGTTTCAACCATTCCCATCATCGTGCCGCCCTTCCATCCATGCCATACTGCCACGGCATCTTCCTCCTTTCCAATCGGAGAAGATCCTCACTAGAGAAACCACCAATGCCAGTGATAAATCATATATTTATTATTTATTTTAAGTATTTTAAGTAATTACCGGTGCTAACATTTTCTAAAAATCTGAATTTCGTAATTAAACTGAACTTTCTTGCAAAATTAACTATTTTTAAATTATCTTTGAAAAAGATAAAATTAGAGTATACTTATAAAAAGTAGATGTCAAACCGAAGCACCACACACCCATTAAAATATTTAATGAAAAGCTTAATTCATTCTTCTTTCGCTTTTGTAGATATATTAAGATGATGGATTTCTTTTGAAATCCCGGAACCTAAGAAAATTAGTTGGGTTACTAATTAAAAAGCATGCCAACATGAAGAGCTCGACTTGGAGAATCCAACAATTTAAACGACACGTGAATCGAAGTTCAAATAGATCCATAATCGAGAAAAGAATAAAATATTATTTAATTGTATAAATTTTAAAGCAGTTGATCCACCATGGATTGGCCGCTTGGTCTACGGAGACTTGGGCGGTCCATAAGCTACCATTGCGTTGGTCCATGACTCAAGCCGTGGACCATGAAGGAGTTTCAACCATTTTGCCACCCGAATCTAGCTACTGCTCGACCCAAGATGCTGGAGCCATCATGCCACCACCGATCACCATTGCCCATCACCGGTTTTCCTCTCCAAACACATGCTGTTGCTCCTTCCA
This sequence comes from Areca catechu, assembly GCA_021397845.1. Classification (NCBI taxonomy): domain Eukaryota; kingdom Viridiplantae; phylum Streptophyta; class Magnoliopsida; order Arecales; family Arecaceae; genus Areca; species Areca catechu. The sequence goes on along the minus strand of CM038045.1, from coordinate 10,444,072 downwards.
TACCACCGATCATCATCTTCTTCCCCGCCTCTACTTTTCGCCGCTCGAGACGTCATTCCGCCCCTCTCGACCCAAGCCATGTTGCCTTTGTCGTCTACAGTCCCCCTCTCCACCACCATCTTTTTCCGCTCTCCACCGTTGCCCATGGCCACTACTGTCACCCTCTTCATCACCTCCCATGCTGCTGCCCACCATCCCATGCCTGATGCCACCACCTCACTAGCGTAATGCTAGGCCACTACTGTCCCTACCGATCGTTGCCACATCTATGCCTTCTTTCCCCTAGTTTTGAACTCACTATCGCCAACCGTCCTTCTCTTCCTCGTTCCCCTTTCAATCCAATCCTCTCATATCGCCAGCCATCCTCCTCTTCCTCCCTCCACCGCTTCCTTAGTCCACCTAGCCATCGACCATCCTTCTCTTCCACCCTCCATTGCCTCCTTAGCCCAGAGAAGTTGCCCGACACCGTCGCCTTAGCCCATCACTGTCCTTCCCATGTTGGTTCATCGTCATCCCCTCAATTTAGCCATCCGACGGCTCTTAGGTAACACAAAAGACCCAATGGCTGAAATGAGTTCCAAATCAATGGAGGGTCTTCACGTGATCCAAGCATGATCAAAAGCCCATAGCAATTTAGATTAACATATCCAATGGCTCTTGCTTGATCCAACTTGATCTAGATGATTTTGATATAATCCGATGGCCTAAAATAATTTTAAGAGTCCTATTAGGAGTTCAATCCCAGTCCTATCCTATTTCAGCCTTTTCCAAGCTTTATTTAAAGGACCCTTGGGCTATAGAAGAAATCATCATGGAGAGAGGAGTGTTAGGTTTCGGTAAGCATAGCGGAAGACAAGATTTCAAAATTTTAAACCTTGAAACCCTAGTCAATCAAAATTCTAGACCCAGGACTCCCTTGATTATATCAATTAATAGAATAAAATATTTTGAAAATAAAAAAAGTACCTGTAACATTAATATCCTTTTCTTTTTATTAGGCACACAAGTGTATGCCCTCCAAAGATGATCCACATAGGAACCGAACCAAGGAAGCATTCCTCTTGCTTGCTTGACTCTTTCTAGCACCCTTTCTTCCTTCTGCAGCCTTTTCTTCCTTCTAGAACCTTCTCTCTTTCGAAGAGTAGCTTAGTACCTCTCTGAAAACTCTCTCACTATCTTCTTATCCTTTCAAATTCTCTTCCCAAGCCCTTATTTTAAAATGATATACTTGTCTTAAAATAATAGACTTATCCTAATAAGAGAAGGAAGAGAATTATCAGAATAACTTTTCGGATACCTTGGCTTCAATCACCGAATCCTTTAAATAGGAAGAGAGTAGGCACCTAATATACCTTTTCATCAGCCCTTTATTTTATATTTAACATATCATATAAGACCCTTTAATCAGAAAGAGTCCCTTGGCAGAAAGGTGCAAAGTGAAACGCCGTTTCATTAATTGTTGGTGCCAACTCTTCGAAAAAATTTGATAATTATTTCTTAATTTTAGATTTAAGACATGGTCCCACATCCTAATAAGCATATCAAGTAGGGAGATTATCTAGAAAAAAGTGATTAACAGGCAGAAGGACTCTATCCATGCACCATATACATGAAGCGTTGCATCCCTTCATTATTCACCCCTTTCTTACATCAATTGACCAGCCAATTCTAGTCATTTTAGACATCCAATGGATAGGATAGGGGCTAAGTCTTATCACATAAAAGGTGATTAATTTGTAGGACTCTTAGTCCTTCTGCACTCCTTTATTTATTGGCACACCAATATGGTGCCAAGAGTTTTATGCCCTTGGGACTCTTGGTTTAAATAATGGATAAGGGCTGATAAATTAGGATAAATTTCAATTTGACTGCTCCACTGAAGGCTTAACCTAATTTAAGTCCCACTCAATTTGGTTAGCCCAAATAGCAAGCATTTAGATCCAATCTAATTATGTTAGGAGTTAGGCTAGCCAACATATGCTAATATATTAATTAGCTAGCCAATTAGAATCCTATGATCCTAATAAAAATACAAATGACTTCCTTGATCAATTTCTTAATGTGTGTGACTCTTTGGGCTTCTCATCTAGCCAATACTATGTCTAGGCTTATGTCGATTTAATTCGATTAGAAATTAACTAATCAAATTAGGTCAAATTGAGCTAATCCTAGCTACCAATTTGAACCATCTTTCAAATTAATTCATGAATTCTATCAATTTAATTCATAATAATCTACAAGACATGATTGACATCTAGCAACATGTCATGCCTATCTAGAAGATGAGAAATTTGATAAAAATTATCAAAATATCCTTCAATGGCAAGTTACCATGTAATTCAATCATTCGATCTTTCTGTCCTGAATAAGTGATGGATATAAAATTTTATCAAATCCTCATACTTTATTCATTCGAACCTCAAGTCACTAATGAAAACTCAATCAATAAAAAATTAGAAATTCTTTTTCTAATTTTATCCTGCTTTGATCAAAGACTTCCTGAGTCATCATTTAATGAGATTACATGAGATAAATACTCTCGGATTTCTTGTTGATCTACTTATAACTTTCATACATAATTCACCGTATCATGAACATCCCGTACATGACCGCTATGTCATGAATAAGTATAAACCAAAATATGGATTCATGTATATAAGATATTATGGTGGTCTTAGGTCTAAGGATTACTTACATAACTTTCACTAAGAGAATCATCTTTTGACAAGTAAATAAGACTTTTATAAGATATTCTCATGATGGATCAATTCAGTAAACTCATATCCTGATGAGCACTCATACCCTTGTATTAGTGTCCCTACACAAGTGGTAGTGAGACTAACCATTCTCTCCATCGAGCATACATAGGATATGCTAGTCTCTTCGAAAATATCAATCCCCAACTTGATGATCCTATGACTGGAAATATTTTAAATTAGAGTTTATTAGATCTTAGATCTCACTGTTACGATCTCCATCATAACCCTAAAGGTGAAAGTTTTTTAGTTTTATAGCCATTTTATATAGCAAGTGTTTCCTTGAGATTTTAGATTCAATGTCATTTCAATTAAAAAAAATTGTAAAACATTTGGTAGGTATACTGGCACATATATTTTGAATAATGAAAATAGTAATTGTACTAAACTTTCTAAAGCATTCTATGAAGCCTTTTATGGTAGGAAATTAAACTCTACTAACCTAAATTTTAGCATCATGCTAAAGTATCATACCGGGCATATCATACTGGGTATACAGTATCATGCCAGTACCGAACCGGCATGCATTCTCATATTGTACTAACAATCGGTATGCTTGGCTATTTTATACCATTGTATGTATCAACACTATAATAGAATGGTACCGATACGATATCGAGATGGAGAAGCCTTATCAGCAATAAAAGAGATTAGCAAAAGCTACAAACATGAGCATTCCAGTCATTTAATTAAATGAGATTAAGTGATGCAAGCCTTTAATGATAGCTTGACACAAGATTTTCTATGATGTTGTGCTTGTTGGCATAAAAAAATTGGATACTAAAATTATCATGACAAACTTTTCCATAGACATCAATCATGGTGAACTTGTAGAAGGACATAGTGAGTTGTTGAAATTTTAAAGAAAAGGAGGTAGTGCATCAAAAAATTGTGACTTAGGGATCTCGCTGGTGATAGGCAGCATGTCAATAAATGCTTTTGAGGGGCACCCGCGGTCCCACCCTTCCCCTGCTGCAATCTCATCAGTAATACATAGTGGTTAAAGTAAAAGAAAGGGAGCAATCAATAAAGGCATGGTATCTAAACTACATCTTTTTCCACTAATAATAAAATTGTTATCTTTGATATTAATCTAAGAACTTGTTTAATTTGCATTATGATACTGCATATCCTTGTATTGATGGACACCAAGAGGGTGCAATATAAATCTAACAATTAATGTGAATCACATTTTTGAGTCCCTTCAATGGGCCCTTACCGTGCCTTGCACCATATTGTGAGGCAAACTATCTTCATTATTTAACTTTGCTGCCATAATCTTCAATACTTTATTTCATTATTTTCAAAACCATTATGATAAGGTGAATAAACTTGACATCTACACCGGTCATGGTTTGATATGCAAATCTGCCATAGGTGAATATTATGTTCTGACTAAAGCAATGACAACATTCCTTCAATTACTTCAATAATAAATATTTTTTAATTGGGTAACACAATTTATCAACAATTTGTATTTCAATTATCCATATACTTGTTACCATAGGATGAACATTATATAACTTTTCTTTATGCATTTGTTTTTTTCAAAGATGCACTCCAGCTTTGCAGACCCACTATGTATAGTTCAACTTGTTATGGGGATGAGTCAACATTGGTTACCAACTGTGAGATTACATTCAGTTCTCAAAACTTAAGAAGTCACTCAATCCTAAGCTAGAGCAATTGAGATCAATTAAGTCCACTAAACCATTTGCACTATTTATTTGGTGTATGTAATGATATTTTTTTAGTATTGGTGTGGCTACAGGACTTCTAGGAGCCGAGGATCATCCTTTAGAAGAGACATGAGGATGTTACCGCTAGTTTAAGGAATTTGTGGATACTCAACCTGCCTTTAGATTAAGTGCAGCATTATATTTTACTCAGAGACCTATTATTTTATGTTCATGTGGTGGCAATATATAAATAGTTTAACAAGATTATTTGACTTTTTATTAGCTTTAAAACTCTGAGAAAAACTCGATCTAGGTGATAGGAACATGTTACAAAATTGGAGTTATTTGTGGGCTTGTCCTCTACCAAAAGGGCCTCTACTTTGGCTTTGTAGTGATCCCAGTCCATTAGATCAGATTTTTTTCAACATAAATTAACACTTGCTAGAAGACAATATGGCAGTTATGGCAATTATTGCTTAAGAATAGTAATAATGACAATTCCTCAACCATGCATGTATATAATTAGAGGTACCAAATTATTTATTTGAGGTGGAAACTACCCGTGTCTTTCTATTTAGAAATAAGATGTTACTTTTACCTTTCTGATGGAGGATGCACTTGAAAATTCCAAGAAAAGTGAGAAGGATATAACTTAGAGAAAGCACAATCCATCTTACTGGACAACACAGTGGAAATCAATATTTCTTTAGTAGTCTCGTTATAGAATCTTCTCCTTGATGTGTTGTAAGTAAGAATATTTAGCAATGGATTAGTATTAACCATTGCTGACTAGTATGTAGCATGGCTATATATCAAATCTCTTTGGGAAAGAACTGAAAAACATCTATCTTATTTATATATTAGTATTCCTAATGTTGCAAGTTTGAAAAAAATGTTTCATATTGCACACATACCTTTGAGTTGCTACCTGAGCAAAGACTTTATCCCTTTTATCGGGTATAAGGTACATAAGAATAAAAGTGGAAAATAACTTGCAACTGTGCTAGACATGGGGAATAAATTCTTTAGAAGTTCTTTCAAAAGTGAATCTTTTCTAGATGTATTAAAATTGCTGGACCAATATATTACCTTAGTTGCAACTCCAAGAGTCTGGATCTGGTTAGGGGCTAATCTGTGCCTACCATGTTTCTTTTTCTTTTCTTTTCTTTGATAAAAACCTAACATGATTCTTGGGCTACCCAATTTTAACTTAACCCATCTTTGAACTTGACCAATCAAATTGATATGAAGTAAAATTTGGATTGAATCTGGGTTTGGTCAGATTGTTCAAACCTTCAACATGAATCCAACTGAATATTGAATCATGTTGCCATTTACCCACTAAAATTCAACCTAGCATAGCAGTATAAAGTCCCAACCATACTGAAGCATCGGTCAGATCGGATCGGGGACTATACATGCGCCTGAATGTTATCATGAATCATATCATCTTTAACTAGGTATAGCCTGTGGTATGAATTACCAAGGACTACATAGGCATTTGTGACTGCCTGTGATTCTTTCAATAAATGCATCAACAGAAAATACTCGATGGTTAGTGGAATTCTTGAAAACTTAGATAAATATAATCTTGCTCTGGTTATATGCTATTTTACTATAGGAGGGTTTAATATTTAGGGTTTCGAGAGAGATACAAATAATGTATTATGTTTATCATGAAAGCAACATACTTGCTAATATTGTGCATCTAGGTTAGACAATTTATATGATCATGGTCATAGACCAAATATTTGTTATTCTCTATCAGAATGGATAAATAGATAGACATCACATATATATTAAGGAGACAAATATTATAATGGCCACACTATTGACATGTGCTAAGTATGGGGGTGTTATAAAGCAGCAAAGGCTTTATGAAGCTTTATCACGGGCACTAGTTACATGGTGTCCTCTTAGATAAGGATGGAGAAAAGGATGAATAATGGAGCCTGGTGGAATTACGCACCTAGAAACCCAGTAGCATAACAATAACATTCATCTTAAAGAGTTGCAAGAAGGGACATTGATCTTGGCATCTTGCACTTTTCTCTTCAGTGCATGCATGTCTATCTTTGAGATCAAAGCCTCTCATTTGATGTTTTTCTTTTTTTGGTGGTTTACCTATCTAAAGTTTAAGGATGTTTTTAGGAAGTGCACTTAGTTCAAGGCACATTTTGAGTCTCATGATACTTAAATCCACTCGATATGCTGCATGACAAGTCTGCCTTCCTAGCTTTGCTCATTGCAAAGGTTAATCTGGATGCTTCACTTCTAGTTAAAATAAAAGCAGAGCCTACTACTAGTTTTCTATCTTAATGGGCACTTTTAAAATATTTGCTTCTTCAAAATATTCTTAAAACCTAAACATTTGCTAGATTTAGAGCTAAACTTAGAATAGTGCAACTGGGTTCATTGAACTAGCTTGGTCTTTGTTGTGCTAGGTAGTGAACCACAAGCAATGACATGCTGGGTGTCACCACATTAGCAAATTTACATGCAAAGGTGATGACATCTTTCTTAGCACGCACTACTTTTACACACAAAAAAATATTCATAGTTTGAGATGTACAGCAAATTGGATACCCTAGAAAAGTGCAAACAAAGTCTTTTGAGCTAGTAACTACTCAATCTGTTGTCAAGAGAAGCTCTTTACCCTCCACTCATCTAGGTTCTCTTATCTCCCTGGCCTACTAATAAACAAATCCAATCTCTTTGCAATCCAACTTTCTAAAAGACTACCAAAATGGGTTATTGGATTTAAGCATAGAAAAATTAGGTTTGGGATTGCCATTGGATAAGAAAGAAAAAGATAGCCTTCTATTCATTGGTTACAACAAAACTCTCTTCTTTTTTCATAAAAGTAAGATCTAAATCCAAACAGAAAGAAACTTGTTATGCATGACCTGTGATATTTCATGGATCCTTTTGCTTTATACTGCTCACTCCATTCTGACTTGGATCCCAAATATTGCCACCATCAGAAAGCCAACCTAAATCTTACCTTCCTAATAAAATGGCCATTTTTTATGTTAGCATCAGACCTTTTTCTCCAAAGCGCATTAGCACTGAACCTAAACCTTATAATCAATGCCAAAGTTACTAATCTTGATCACATATGTTACCTAATAAAAAATTAAGCCATGCAAGGCGATGGTGACAGGATAACAGGAGGATCACCATCAGACCATGCGAGAAAGGGTGATCATTCCACTAGACATGATCTATGCAAGATCAGGTTAAGATCTGGTAGTGGAAATACTTTCAAACTTAAATGTATTTATATGGACACATAAATTCAACTATAAAATGGTATGAGGATTTTTAAAAGTTTAAACATATAGATCGAGGCAGATGGCATGTTTTATGAGAAAATCCTTTAGGTATTTAATTTGATTTCTCATTGTTACTACTAAAAAAGCATGTCATTAGGGTCTAACTTCAAATATTCATAATTACAAAGGAATTAGGCACTCTGAATAAGATTGAACACATAAAAAAGCTTTTAAGTATGCAATTCATATTTTGACTTAAGCCTCTAAAATGTTTCACTTTTGTCTTATTTCAATATCAGTTGTCTAATATATTTTGTTCGAATACCACCATTTAACCTTTTACGTGCTAATGGACAATATTAGCTTATCATTCGGTTTCTTCGTTCTTGTTGCTGCCAGCATTTTGTTCTTTAGTCTCTTCCAGTATAACCTCCCTTTTCCATACCTCCTCTTATGACCCTGAAACTAGTTCCAAAATACTTGTCATAATCTCATATATTGATTTTATTTGCATAATTAAGTACATTGCTTTTATTTGTATTGAGAACATAGTTAATGTGCCCTGCGAAAATACGACTAATGCAAAAGACCAACATAATGAGCTACATATGATGTCAGGTTAATTCATTGACAATTGTAAATGGAAACAACATCTTTTTCCCAATATTTTAGCACATCTAATTTTCAGGAGTGCTAGGAGTGGTTTTGGTATCTTCAGTCGATCTTTAATTTATTTTTGGTCAGGAATTAATATTTCTGGACTTGAGTAATTTTTTTGGAGTTGCAAGTCATGTGAGAATCCTACTTTTGAGTCCAAGAATATTATTTGAGAAGAAATGATCTAAAAGAGTTCATATTGAGTATAATATTGGGTTACAAGAGTCTAAACTTATTCAAGAATGTGTCCATATTGCTTTGATTGAGGAACCTTTTTGTAAAATATTGAACTTTGTTAAAATATATGTCATCTTCTTCCTTTTGGATATGTCTTCAAGCCATAGAGTTGGTGATGCATGTTACCCTGGACAATGATTTCCAGAGGAACGTACATTAATCGTTCCATTGGGCAGCTGATCTTGGTGCTACTTTAGGTGTTCTTGAGTTTGAACTCTTAGAGCTCTATATTACATAAAAACTAAACTTGCAGTTCCTAGGATATTGATCTCAAGCCCTTTCTTGCATATCTACTTTATTTCATTTAACTTTGCACTTTTCCTATAATCTTTTAGAACCATCACTGGTCCTTTAGTCAAAATTAACTCTGATTCCTCACAAATGGCCTTCTTATAGCTATTATGGACATTTCAATCTACTGCATCAATTTAGCTTGATGCCTACCACAACCTTTTCACTCTTACCTAGTGTCAATATTCTTTTGCATGCATGTGACCTCTCAACTAATTCATCTTTCATGAATATCCTGGTGATCTTAATCTTCTGAGTATCCTCTTGATCGATTCAATCTTTCATCAAATTATAAAATTTTGCACATGCAGCACTATTCTCTATGCTGTATACTGTTATATAAATAAATTCTTTCATGTTGATCCATGGTTGTATGATCTTGTAGTATTTTCTACGGAGTACCTTATAATTTTGCTGTGCACTTTGTGTTATAATATCTTTCAGTGTGTTCAAGATATTTGAACTACGATATCTTAAATATTTGAACTACGATGTCTCAAAATCATGTTCCTTTGTAAACATATTTATTTTTACCCATTGTCTATCATTTTAAAAAAAAATGAAAAACTACATTGAAGCTTATTCTTTGTTGAAATTTATTGCTAATTCTGGAGCTTATTATTTTAGGATGTAATAAGATAGGGCGCTGGTGGTCAGAAAAAGATTGTAGCAGCATTTGGCAATGATAGTTTCCTAGAAAATGGAGGAATTGATAGGGCGCATCTAGGTCAAATTGTTTTTTCTGATTCAACAAAACATCAACTTCTCAATTGGTATGTATGTACTTGAAGTTAGTTGTAACCTACAAACAAAAGGAATGGGAAGAAGGATTCTTAACAGGGGAATAAGCTTGTTGGAGGAATATCTGTTTAACATTTATTTTAATATTCTTTGTGAAAAGTGATTACCTATAACTTAAAGCAATAACATAAGTTGCTTGCATTATTTTTGTGTGGCCAATTCAATCATGAAAGTATAAAATTGATTGGATTATGGCTGAATTACTTTCTGTAACTTTGGCTTGTGACTTCCCTTCTTTTATTTTTATTTTTTTTAAAATTGTTCACTTCTATGAGTCTTTGCTTTTATAATGATTACAGTCAGAGGAATTGAGGCCTTTTAGTTACCTAGGGAAAGAAAGAAAAAAACACTTATATTTATTTATTCAATTGTTGTAATTTTTCCATCTCTCTTTCGTGCAGTCTACTAGCACCATATATTTCTTCTGGCATTTTTTGGGAAGCAATGAAGATATGGCTCAAGGGGTCCAAGGTTTTCATTCTTGACATCCCATTGTTGTTTGAGGCTAAGATGAACAGATGGACTGCTCCTATTATTGTTGTATTGGTTGATCTTGAAACTCAGGTACAACGTCTAATGGCAAGAGATGGAATACTTGAAGAACAAGCCAGAAACAAGATTAATGCTCAGACTGCACCGGACTGGAAGAAGAAAAGGCAGATATAGTCATCAATAACTCGGGTACAATTGAAGAAAAAAAATTAGGTCTCAGGAGGTCCTGAACTAGGTTACCAGGCCTTTAACATGGAAGGAACTCGCACTCTCCGGGGAAGGTGTTTTCTGGATTCTTATATCTACAATTGTAGGTATTTTAGTGGTACAGAAAAATTTAAAGTGATGATGAGCATTACCTATCAGCAGACTGCTCTTGTCAATCATGCTTGCTCAAAACAAGAAAGAAATATTTGTGCAATTTATATTTAATTTGAACTAGCTTATTATAAGCTTTGCAATTCTGCTTTCTTGACAACCTTTTTTAATGTGAATCAAACATATTGCATTCTGCTGTACTGCTCAGTCTAAGTAGGGCTGCATTTTGTTGTTTCTCTTGGAGTCCTGCACTTACTGAATCAAAAACAATCAGACACTTGGTTTCTCAATTGAGCTGATTTACATTTTCCTCTGTATTTAAAAATTGAATTCTAAGACAACTCTTCTTTAGTCATGCTATGTTGAACCCTTCAGATTCTTCCTTGAGCCAATTTACTTTTTTTTCTTTTTCAATTGATAGTAAAACATTTTGAAACATGTCAATTTAAGCTGGGATAAGATGTAATTGAAATTTACTTGCTTGAAGGATTTTTGGTATTTTATTTCTTTTAGTGTGATCCTATACCATTTCCTTGGCCTTAATATCCTATCTCATCTCACGCCGTTGCTCAGTAATAATGCACCATGCTCAGATATTTAGGAATGTCCAGCAAGTCAAGACATGAACATGAGAACCAATTTCTTTGAGCTTATTACTAGACATCAAATATTCTACCTTTGTTTTTTTTTTTTAACTCTATTGTTTACCAAACATCAAATACTTGAAATCATGCAAGACCTAATTATCTCTTTCCGGGGCTTATAAGCAAGCACTGTTAGGTATTAGTGGATGTTCATCAATCCACCTGGCCGTTGCTTGATTATACCTTTGTTTTCCATCCATTGACCATTATTCATGTAACTTTGCATAGCTTACTGTTATTACCAGATGACATACTACACTGGAGGGCATGCTCTAAGGTTTAAGTAGAGTGAGATCTTGAAATCACTTGCATACACCGTGCTTTCGAAGCTTTTTAGAGTCATAATTGGTTGTTGAGGAATCATCGTAGCAACGCGAGTGATATATGGTTTTAGTGTCAAAAGGATATATATATATATATATTAAAGTTTGTCATAAGGAAATATGCCAAGAGATCATCAATGCAATCGAGTTTTATTTTGATTAGCAGTTATATGTCATTTTGATGCCTGATGCCAAACACAGGTTACCACACACTGATCATGCCAATTTAGGGTTCATGGGTTGTTTAGTTAGATTTTCCATTTTCTCAAACAGTTTGTAATGCTTTGTTCCTAGCCAAAAGTCATCAGCTATGTAACTTAGCCAGGTGTTGGTGCTTTAAAAAGATTAGCTGGTAGTACTGTCTCCTTGCATGCTTGCAAATTTATGTACCGCCCATGCATAAACTCCAGATTCAACCACTCAATTGGCACTTGCATTGCATGTGCAGTGTGGAGGCATTTTAAATTATTGGCTTAGTTCAATTGTGCAATGTTAACTGGACTGCAATATAAAGCTCAAGCTCATTAATTAAAATGAATGAAAAAAATATAAAGATGCACTCTTTCAAATTCTAAAAACAAAATCATGAAAAAAAAAAAAATCTTTGTTGAGGCTTTTCGCAGTTGCTTTATCAGCCTTACCACCTCCATATCTCTTTTTAAAGCCTGCCCTCAATCCCCCAAAAAGGCTTTGGAGACATGTTTTGGAACAGATGATATGTTGCAAAAACCAGATAACAGTGATACTTCCTTATCAAAAGTATTTTCGCATCTACTATTGTTTAGCAAATCTTTACTCAATCTTTAGGAATGCAGCAAAGTTTCTGCAGCGAGGTTTAATGAATTGATAAATTTGAACTAAATGTACAAGCAAGAGTTGTGACCCTCCCTTTCAAGGAGAAGGCAATTCTCAATGAACAACCAAAAAAGCAGTTATACTAGCAGTTCAAATTAGACTTGATTTTTATATATGATCCTTTTACAAAGTTAATAAGCAAACTTTTTGGTTTCCAAATACAAAGCCCTAACATAAAATTAAGTCTTCCATTTATGATGTTTAGCCACTTAAGAATGCCAGCAGTAAGCAATGACCTAAATATACACATCACACAATTCCTGCTAGATAATACATTAGGTCGCTTATAAGGTTTTTGTTTTGCAATGCCAGGGAAGCTATGCTACTTAGACAACCATATCCAACTCCTAGAATCCATGTCAAATATGTACCCAAATTTAAAATATTTACCATTTTTTAATTGTAGGTTGTAGAAAATAGTAGAGAGCTGGACTGATCCAACAATAAGTTCGGCTCATGCATTGCGATAAGGTTAAAAATATCCTTTTGCTCTTATAAAAGACTGGCCAAGAATATAGATATTAAAATTAACTTTGCAAAAAAAAAAAAAAAAATCAAAAATATCTAAGTGAATTGAAAACTTTGAACAAGAAAGATGCATATCGGAAAAATCTTAACAAATAATATTTTGAATATTTTCATTCACGCATGATCCGATCACAAAGAAAGAAGAATTTCTTCAACTCATTCAACTTGAACTCTTAAAAAAAAAAGGAAAAAAGATAAAAAATTTAGTGTAAGTATGATTTAGATCCTTTCTTTCATTAATGATTGATCGATCAAAATTGAGATGCATAGCCTCTATTTATGATAGCAGTGAGCTCCGTCCTTGCATAATGCCGATCGGATTTCTTTCTTAATTCGAATAAGACTAGCTTTTTAAAAATAAATATGACCAATACAAATAAATATCAAAAATAATATGATAACAATAGTGAGCAATAGTTCGGATAATAATAATAATAGCCAATAGTTCTCCTTTCTTTTAGTAGACGTTAACCATCTTGTTCAAGTATTGGTATCAGATAGGAGAGGGATAAACTTTTTTTAAGTTTTTGAGTTTATATATAATTTTTATCCCAACTTTTCATGTTTATTTTTTCATGGTTAAAAGAAAAAAATCCAGTTTATGTAGAAACTTTTGGTAATATTTTTTCGAACAAAATGGATTGATGTATTTTATTTGTTACTTGAGAATGTAAACTTTCACTAATCAAGGCATGCAAAAATAAAATAAATCCATCAACAAGATTATTTAAATCAACAGCAATGTACGAGCTTTAGGTAGTTATATTATCACGGTAAAGTATATTAAATAATATGAAAGGAGGGTTTTTCTGCCTCCTGCACAATCCACACCAGAAATTTCATGAAGAATTTTCTTTTGAAGTGGAGGCTACAGACTTTAGAACCTCCTCCTGTTGATCCTGTATGTTCCCAAGACAACTCAATTGCTAATTTGAACCGAGCAACCGGCTACTCTTAGCCCTCAGATAGCAAAGAGTCACTGTAAACTAATTCTCCCATCTGCCAGGCACCCCCTAGCCCCCTCGTCGGACTCTGATGAGTGGTAGAAACCCATCAAATCCTACAGCCGATCACCGGAGCGGAAGAATTGACTTGGAGTTGGGAGATGGGATGGCGGCCGAGTTGGGGACGAGTGTGGACGTCATGGAGGTAGCCTGTGGAAGGAGCCCAAGCCCATCGGACATGTATACTGTGGCTGCTGGTGGACTGCATCTCAAGCGGGCCAAAAGCCCAACTAGGCCAGCCAGCTGCAGGAAGCCCATGAACCGGCGTTTCTTGGCCCGCCTCTGGCTTCTCCTGGGCTTCATGGACCGAGCCCAAGCGCCCTTTCGCCCGGGTGCCCTTCGGGCAAGAGTATCGCGCCAGTGGAGTCCTCGCCGGCGGCGGGGGATGGCTCGTCGGATTCCGGTGAGCTCATCGTGCCTCGGTCCGTCCCCGTAGGGAGCTCATCATCGGTCAGTGGGGAATTTTCTTCGTCGAGCTTGACGGGTGGGAGTGGCTCAGGTCGTCCAGGTTCTGGGGATGGCCGGGGTCAGTCGGGAGAGGGTGGCCGGAGGCCGGTGCCGGTGCCGGTGCTGCCATCGCCGGCGGGGGCCACTCATCCTCTTCTTATCGGGGGAGCTATTTGCGGCGGGAGGGGTGAGCCGGGCTCAGGGGAGGAGGTGATGGATGGGGAAAGGAAGCCGGGTGGAAAGGGTTCGGTCCCTTGGGGGCTGCGTCCGGTGAGAATTGGTTATCGGATGGATAGGGAGGAGTTGTTCGGGGCGGTCATGGTGATTTTACCGGATAAGGATGATACTTTTCGGGTAAAACAAGGATTCCCCTTCCGTCAGGCGAATCCACCGTTGATCAGTGCGTGATCCAACGGTCGATTCGCCTGTCCGAAAACAGAACGCCACTGGAGTTCTAATACTATTCCGATTAGTACGCGATGGGAGCGGAAAGACGGGAGCCCGGGAGTGTTTAAAAGATTTCGGAGTGGTAGCAGGGGCGGCAAATTGTGCTGAGGTTTTGGTGGAGCAGTGGGAGCTCTTAAGCCACCAAAACGTTAGCCATGGAGATGGATCCACAAAATATTGGAGCACCGGTTTACCAAGAAGGGAGCACCGGTTTACCAAGAAGGTGAAGTTCCGGAGAAAAATAATAACGTTCCTGCTTTCAGATTTCCTCCTAATTTTAGATTCAACCCAGAAGATGATGAGCTAATAGTTTATTATCTCGACTGCAAGATCAACGGCTAGCCATTGCTTTATGATATATTCTACGATGTCAACCTTTATGATGATGACCTGGATACACTATATGGTTGGTATTATATTTGCTTTTAGTATTTAGGAATATGAAACAACTTGATATCTAATAGTTTATGGCATGTTTCCTATGTAATATTTTTTTTCCTTTGAAACGGAGCATCTTATTGTTTATTGTTTATGAAATATTTATTTTATATTTCTTCTATTGAAATTTTATTTTTCTTTCTTTTTATAAAAAAAATATTTTTTTTATGAAATATCTTAGTACCATAATTTTTATTTTTTGAAAAAAATTATTTACATCACTTAAGTACTTAGTTGAGAAAAAATTAATAAATGCATAGTATAATTTTTTTTTTAGAGCCTATTTGGATATTCTCCTTGGATTAGAGTGAAAATATTAAAAGATTTTTAAATTAGGTTGCACGTTTAAGCATAGCTCTATATTAACCAAATACCATCCAACCCATATTTTTTAGTTCCATGCATAATTTAAGCATGGTTCATTTAAGATATATTTTTTATGAAATATCTTAGTTCCATAGTTTTTAGTTTTTTTTAAATTTTATTTATATGCATTAAGTACTCAACAAAGAAATATGCGATTGAGAAAAAATAATAGATACATGTTAGAACTTCCTTTCTAGAGCTTGTTTGGATATTTTTATATGACTGGATTGAAAATCCTATGAATTGGATTGTCCTTTTAAGCATGGTCCTATTTCAACCCAAAACCTCCTCTCTCTCAAAGGCTAGGATTCAATCCGAGCTTGATAGGGTCTTAGAAATTGCTAGGAATATCAAATCCCAAGAATAGGCCCGATTCTTTTAGAATTTTTAGCCAATCCTAGGAATATCCAAATAGACCCTAATTCTTTAATTCTAACCCTTCTACCAACCGAAGTTTAAATCTTTGACTTTGTTAAATAATTAACCTATATAGCATAGTTATTTGTCTCCCTGCAATTTCCACATGGTAGGCCAACCATGCATCACTTAGCAAATTTGATCAGTATTCACAATGCAAGGTTAGTATTTGCCGACTATATCTGGCATTCATAATGCAAGGTTAGTATTTGCCGACTATATCTAGTATTTGCCGACTATATCTGGCATTCTATTATTTCATTCTTGGTTTTATTTGATCATACTATTCTAAGTTTCAGGTGACATGATTTTTTCTTTAAATTGATGATGGTCCATTCTATCAATTTAATCTTGGTTTTATTTGTTCTTTGTTCTAGAAATTTTTAAGCTTCCCGGACAAGACAGATTATATTTCTTCACTCCAAGATCATGCAAATATCCAAATGGGAGCCGTCCAGCTCATGCTGCTGGTGATGGATATTGGAAAGCCACGGGATCCGAAAAAAAAATCCACATGAATCATCAGTTAGTTGGAGTGAAAAAAACTTTAGTATACTATAAAGGAAAGGCCAAAAAAACTGATGGTGTAAAGACTGACTGGACAATGCAAGAATATATAAGTCAAATTACAACTTGCAAGCCTGGTGATTCAATGAAGGTAAGTGAATAATGACTTAATGTAAAGCTAGCTGCATAAGTTTTATTATTCTTTCTTATGATCTTTTGGATATATTTCTCCTTATAACAAAATGACATATTAAACATATTTGTGAAGCTAATATTGTTTATTTTTTCTCCTCTTTCAGCTTGATGATTGGGTCTTATGCTGTGTTCATACAAAAAAAGGTGCGGTAGATAATCCTAATAAGTTATTGAAAGTTTGTCAAGCTCAATCAGACATGCCATCTGAACATGCTACAGATACTAATCCAAGCTATCAGACTTTTATTAGCTTGAATGGTGGCTATGGTAATGCTATTATGGTACAACAAATAGAAGCAACACCAAGTGAACAAATTATTGAATTTATTGGTATGGTCCAACCATCAACAGTAGTACCAAGTAAGCAAATGATTAATTTAATTAACTCGAAAGGAGGATATGATAATACTGCTATGGTACAACATTTAGTTACAGCACCTAGTGAGCAAATGATTGAATTTAATGATTTAGTCCAATTATCAGCAGTAGCACCAAGTGAACAAGTGATTGACTTAATTGACCACTACGATGGTTATGGTAAAGCAATTATGGCACAACTATTAGAAGCATCATCAAATAAGCAAATGACTGAATTTAGTGGTATGGCACAACCATCCATAGTAGCACCAAATGAGCAAATGATTGATTTAATTGATCTAAATGATGGCTATGATAATGCCATCATGGCACAATAATTAGAAGCATCATCAGGTGAGCAAATGATTGATTTTAAAGGTATGGTCCAACCATCAACAGCAGCACCAAGTGAGCAAATGATTGATTTAGTTGGCTCAAATGATGGCTATGGTAATTCCATTATGGCACAATGATTAGCAGCAGCACCAAATAAGTAAATGATTGAATTTAATGATATGGTCCAACCATCAGTAGTAGCATCAAGTAAGCAACTGATTGATTTAATTGACTTAAATGATGGCTATGGTAATGCCAATATGCCACAAGTAGCAGCACTAAGTGAACAAATGACTGAATTTAATAGCATGGTCCAACCATCAACAATAGCACCAAGTAAGCAAATGATTGATTTTACCGGAATGGTAGAACAATTGATAGCAGAACCAAGCAAGCAAATGATTGATTTTAATAGAATGGCACAACCATCAGCAATGGCCCATGGTGAGCCAATGGCTAATTATCATAGCATGGCACAAAAAATAGCAATATCTCCAACTATCCCAATGACTGATTTCAATGATATGTTACAACTTACAACCATTTGCAGCAATGCCAATCGAACCAATGACTAGCTTCAATGATTGGGAACAGCCCTTTGAAATTAGTGATTTCAATGCTATGAGCCAACCATCACCAAGTGCATTGATGACTGAACATATTGGAATCATGAACATCAACAATAATTATTCAACTGTGCAAGATTTTCAGCAGAACTCAAGTAATGCAATGACATGTGTCAGAGATCACGTGGATCAATTTGGAATGGCATATGGTGAAAGGGATGAAGTCATAGATCCAAGGTTAATATATCCTTCAATCGAAGTACCTTGTTATCAACTTGAAATGGAAATACATGATTATACTATCAAGCCAAAAGAGTTGGATGCTGACAAAGATCATAGTTATGATGCTAATGATTCTGGTTCTAAGCATGCTAAAGATTTTACTCAGCCAGATCCTTGATTTGGCTTTTGATTTTTTATTTTAGAAGTTCTGTAATAGAATTACCATAAAAGTATAAAGTGCAGCAACTTGAATCTTGGAATTAGTTTTTTTGTAATACTTAGCATTATTAAGATATTTTTTTACTATTTTTTAGAGTGCAGAAGGAAAGGAAGTGTAAACAAATTTAATGAACCTTTACTTTCTTTTAGTAAAAATATGCATTTGTTATACCAGTGGTTTGGAGAGCTTTGGAGTTTTGGAATTTGATAGTGGATTCTACATTTGATACTGAAACCAGGTAACTCTTTAGTTCTTGCTTAGAGGGGTGGTTTGGAGAGCTTGGAGTTTTGGAACTTGGTAGTGGATTCTACATTTGATACTGAAACCACAGGTAACTTTTAAAGTTCTTGCTTAGAGGAGGGGACTGGGGAGGGAGATATATGCATAGTGGTTTTGCATTATAATATAACAAAGTCACATAATTATAGTTCTCCAAATCCTTTTCAAATAGTATTTAAATATCTTTCAATGTCCCACATTTTTGTAGCTTAATACCTTCTTAAAAGCATTGAACGTAACAAGATACTTTTAAAGACATTTATTTATTTGAAGTAGTAAGAAATAATGATTGCTTAATTGCAATTCTTTAAACCTTCATATTAATTAACAGCAACTAATTTTCTAAAGGTAAAGTTTTTTAGTTTTATGGCCATTTTATATAGCAAGTGTTTCTTTGAGATTTGAGATTCAATGTCATTTCAATTTAAAAAAATTGTAAAACATGTGGTAGTTATTGTAACTTTCTAAAGCATTCTATGAAGCCTTTTATAGAAGGAAATTAAACTCTACTAACCATAATTTTAGCTTCATGCTAGAGTATCAGCACTAAGGTTTGACATATCGAACCAGGAATATCATACCATGCCGGTACAAAACTGGCATGCATTCTCATATTGTACAAAAAGTCGGTACACTTAGCCATCTTATACAATTTTGCATGTTGACACTATAATAGAATAGTACCGATGTAGTATCAAGACAGTGAACCTTGATCAGCACTAATAGAGATTAGCAAAAATTGCATATAGAAACATGGACATTCCTATCCTTTAATTAAATGAGATTAAGTGATGCAAGCCTTCTATGATAGCTTACCACAAAAGATTGTCTATGATTCTGTCCTTGCTAGCATAAAAAAATTGGATATTAAAATTATCGCAATATTTTTTTCTCATAGACATCAATCATGGTGAACTTGCAACAAGACATAGTGAGTTGCTGAAATTTTTAAAGAAAAGGAGGCCTGTGTATTAAATAATAGTGACTTAAGGATCTCATTGATCATAGGTAGCATGGCAATAATTGTTTTTGAGGGGCATTCTACGGTCCCACCCTTCCCTTTCCACAATCTCTAATACATAGTGGCTAAAATAAAAGAAAGAGAGCAATCTATAAAGCCAAGGTATCGAAACATCTTTTCTAGTAATGATAAGATTATTATCTTTGATATTAATCCAAGAAATTGTTTAATTTGTATTATGATACAGCATATCCTTGTGTTGATGGGCACCAAGAGGATGCAGTATCAAATCCAACAATTAACCTGAATCACATTTTTGAATCCCTTCAATAGGTGGGCCCTTGTTGTGCCTTGCATCATATTATGAGACAAACTATCTTCATTATTGAATGTCATAATCTTCAATACTTTACTTCATTGTCAGCGAAACCATTAAGATAAGGTGAATAAACTTGACATGTATATGGTTATAGCGAAACCATTAAGATAAGGTGAATAAACTTGACATGTATATGGTTATAGTTTGATATGCAAATCTAACATAGGTGAATATTATGTTCTGACTAGAGCAATGACAACATTCCTTCCATTACTTCAATAATAAATATTTATTAATTGGGTATCATAATTTGTTAGCAATTTGTATTTCAATTATATGTATACTTGTTGATATGGCTGGATAGCTGACATAGGGCGGGCAAACTGACGTGTAGTCCCCATCAGACGCCACGCTGGGTTTTCAACGTGGGCCCCCTTCACCGGACGAGCTCCCCCGGGGCAATGAGTTCGCCTGACGAAGTCGAGCTCAGTCCTCCGCCAGGTCGGTCCCTACCTGGTCGGGATGCCTAGGCCGGAGCTGAGTACAAGTCCCCATCCAAGGCAGACCCCCCTTTTAGGTCGAACCCCGTGGTCAGGAGTTGAGCTCAAGTCTCCTCCGCCATGAGGGAACCCTCCGAAGTCAGATTCCCTGGGCTGGGCGGCACCCCGCCCACCTCCGTCAGGTCGAGCTCGTTCGAAGCCGAGTTCCACTGGTCTGGAGTCGAGCTCAGCCCTCCTCCACCCAGCCGAGCCACCTCGAGGCGAGCCCCTTGGAGATGGGCCTCACCTCTCCAGCTTGGTCCCCAGCTTAGACAAAGGCACCAACCACCAAGGGAGCGGCGTCCCTTCTCCAAGGACGACGGTGGGCCTCCCGAGGGTCGTACAGCAGTGCCCGCCATGCCGCCATTAATGCCCACGGCCGTCACTCACACCAGAAAGAAAGAAAACTAACATCAAGGTGCCATGCCCTCCACCAACCTGCCGTACCACCAGGAAAAAGACCTAACCGGAGAGCGCGAGTCCCGAGGACAGCGACCCGCTAACTGAGGCCCTGCCAGGCTTCTAGGAGTGGGGCAAGCAGAAGGAATGTTAGAGCGCATGGAAGCTTCCCCGGCTACCTGACAGGAGAGGCGCCCTGTCTACGGCACGATACCTCATCACAAACGTCTGACGGCACGGTAAGATCCCGAGGCAAGCCAAAATGAAAACTCAGCCAGAGTAAGCCAAAAGTAAGCGAACACAGAAACAAGGGGGAGAGGCCAGACAAGAGGATTCTACCACCTCGGCCATCACCTTTCCCAACTCACTCTCACTTCCATACATATTACATTCACTCCTCCTAGCATGGAGCTCATCTCGAGGGGCTCAACCAGGAGGATCTGTTTCCCTGGATCGTCACTGACTTGACTGTCGGAGCACCCCCGTCGGAATCCCCAGCCCAGGTCACTGATGCTATTTCTCGCAGGTCATGAGGCATCGGAGGATCCCGAGGAGGCGGACGCGTGACCCTCGACGCCACTAGCATCTACGGGCCTCGACGATCCGGGCGGCAATAGATTAGCGCACCAGGTAGGGGGCAGAACAACTCCCGATCTAGTTCAGGCCCCGCTCGGACAGTTTGTCGAGAGGATGGTGACCACTCGGGCGAGGGGAGCCTCTCCCAGCCATGCGGAGGAGTCCCCTTCCTACGGGAACCCGCACGGTCCGGAGACGGAGCCACCCATCTCGGTTCAACCACCTCTGTTAGAAGTTCAGCTGACCGCACTTGCTCAGCAGATGCACACTCCCATTGCAGCAGTGCGCCAGCTCCAGCACCAGCATCGGTCCCTGGCTACTCACCAGCAGCCAGAGACCCCCGCGGCCCATGCTGCAGCACCCCGCGACAGCCTGCGTTCCTTCCATGGGAGGCCTTCATAGCCGCCGACCGTTACAGACCCCCGGGGTAGTCATCAAACTCCGGTGAAGCGACGGCGAGCCGGGTCCGCTGATGAAGAAAGCTGCTCACCACACCTTGACCAAGGGGCATTTAAACCCCGCCAGGGGAGGAAGGGCAAGGCCCCTCGTCATGGGCACCGCGCACCCGCGTCACCCTCCCCGCCTCTCTTAGTAGAGGGGTCGACAGATGAAGCCATTAGGTGCATGGCGGAGAAGCACCTTGAGGAGCATGACTGCAAACTGGTGGAGTTGTCCCACCGGGTTGCTAACTTGCCCGGCTCCGCTAGCGAGCCGGCGAGCTATGACGTCCGCCCTCTGTTCTCCCAGGAGATCCAAGCAGAGCCGATTCCTCGTCGATTTTGCATGTCGCAGGTGGATCCTGACGACGGGACCACCGACCCCCTAGACCACCTGGAAAGCTATCGACCCTCATGAGGATCCAGGGGGCCACTAATGCTCTCTTGTGTGTCGCCTTTCCCGTTACTCTCCGGAAGGCGGCTCGGGTATGGTTCGCCCGCCTTGAGCCAGAAAGCATCAATTCCTTTGCCCAGCTGGGACAGAAGTTCGTGGCTCACTTCGATACCTGTCAGAAGATGCCACGAGAGGTGGACATCCTCTTCTCCATCAGGCAGCAAGATCGCGAGCCACTGCGGGACTACGTGGCTCGCTTCAAGACCACCGTGCTGGAGATCTACAACATGGAGGAGCTGGTCGCAATGCTGGCTCTGAAGCGAGGGCTCAGGACTTCTCACCTGACCTACTCTCTTGACAAGAAGCCCCCGAAAACTTATTTCGAGCTCCTCTTCCGAGCTCAGAAGTACATCCGCGTCGAGGAGGCGGATCGTACGAGGCGGGAGCTCGATGGGAAGTCGCTGAAGAGGCCGGCACCCGCCAAGGTGCATGGGGCATGGAGGCCAGGACCGCCAGCTTAGAGCTCTGGGCCGGGACCAAGGCCAATAAGCGCTCCCATCTCTGAGAGGAGTTTCACCCCCCTCCTCACCCCGAGAACAAAGATCCTCATGGAGATCGAAGGCAAGACCTATCTGAGGTGCCCACCGCCATTGAAGCCATCCTCTAGCCATGACAAGACGAAATACTGTCGTTTCCACCGTGACCACGGCCACGACACCGAGGAGTGCCGCAATCTCAAGTGAGAGATTAAAGAGCTCATCAAGAGAGGCTACCTCGAAAGATATGTGGGGGACAGACCTCAACCAGAATCTCAGGTGCTTGTCACCCTCCTACCAGTCCCAACGGTCGATAATCGCTCTACCGAGAAGCCGGTGGGGATGATACGGGGAAAATGGAGCTGAGCGGGTGCCCAAGAGGGCCCAGGGGATAGGGCATCCCGAGATTGTACTCCCCTTTATGAGGAAAAGGAAAGATGGGAAGAAAGATATAAATAATGATGTTGTGGTCATCGAGATGACGATCGCAAAGTATCCTGTAAAATGCATCATGGTAGATAGTGGAAGCTCCATGGATGTGCTTTTCTACGATGCCTTCTCCAGGATGAATCTTTTCTCTGCTCAGCTCAAGCCCGTACATACCCCCTTTGTTGGTTTCACGGGAGACTCTGTAAGGGTAGAGGGAGAAATCACTCTCCTAGTCACTACCGGGACCCTACCTCGGCAGAGTACCGTCATGATGACGTTCATAGTTGTCAGGCTTCCTTCGCCTTACAATGTGATTTTGGGCAGACCTAGGCTCAATCTCCTCGACGCTGTCATCTTTACCAAGAGATTGCTTGTACAACTCCCAACCCCTTGTGGCACGAGGGAGATGAGGGGTACATCCCAACCAGTGCAGCACTGCTTTCAAATCCTTCCTGGGGCCCAAGCACCAGAGGAGGACCCCATGATGGACGAGCTCGACCAGAGGGTTCAGGACCCCAGGGGAGGCCCGGCCGAGCGCCTACTTCCTTGCCAGCTCGGGGCCGACCAGACGAAGACCGTGCAGATCGGAGCCCAGCTGCCCGAGGAGGAGAAGGCTTCGTTGTTGGAGTTTCTGCGGGCGAATGCAGATGTGTTCGCCTGGACAGCGACGGACATGCCAGGCATTCCCCCAGAAATCATCACCCACAAGCTCAACATCGACCCGAAGCACAGGCCGGTTTGGCAGAAGAAGAGAAGCTTCACCCTAGAAAGGCAGGCGACCGTCAACGAGGAAGTGGAAAAACTCTTGGCCGTCGACTTCGTCCGGGAGGTGCAATACCCGAGCTGGCTGGCGAACGTGGTGATGGTGAAGAAGAACAATGGCAAGTGGAGGATCTGTGTATATTACACCGACCTCAACAAGGCAATACCAAAGGACAGCTTTCCTCTGCCAAGGATAGACCAGTTGGTGGACGCCACCTCTGGGCACAAGCTGCTCTCCTTCATGGATGCGTTCTCCGGGTACAATCATATCTGGATGCACCCGGGGGACGAGGAGCACACTGCCTTCATTACCGATCGAAGGACATACTATTACAAGATGATACCCTTTGGCCTGAAGAATGCCGAAGCCACGTACCAACATCTTGTTAACAAGGTCTTTAAGGACCAGATTGGCCAGAACGTGCAGGTGTACATGGATGACATGCTCGTTATGAGCAAGCCGAGCTTATACCATATCGTCGTCCTCGACGAAGCCTTTCGCAATCTCCGAAAGCACCAAATGAAGCTCAATTCAGTAAAGTGCGCTTTCGAGGTGGCGGCCAGAAAGTTCCTCGACTTTATGGTCACCCAGAGAGGCATCGAAGCGAACCCGGAGAAGGTTCAGGCGATCCTTGATATGGATCACCCGACATCCAAGAAGCAAGTTCAACATCTGACAGAGAGGGTCACAGCCTTAAGCCGGTTCATCTCGAGGTCGGCTGACCACTGCCTCCCTTTCTTCAAGGCGTTGCACAAAATGCATGACTTCACCTAGACTGAGGAGTGCAAGACGGCCTTTGAAGAGCTGAAGGAGTTTCTAGCCTCTCCACCTCTGCTATCCAGACCGGAAGAAGGAGAAGAGCTCCTACTCTACCTGGCGGTTATACCTGGGGCCGTCAGCTCGGTCATCGTCCGCACAGATCAGGACTGATCTCAGAAGCCGGTGTACTACACTAGCAAAATCCTCCGCGATGCGGAGATCAGGTATACTCATTCCGAGAAACTCATTTTTACACTAATAATGTCTGCTAAGCGTCTCAAGCCCTATTTCCAAGTGCATCCCATCACAGTTGTGACCGATCAACCATTGAGGACTATACTAAGCCACCCCGCGACTTCCGGGAGACTGGCTAGATGGTCCTTGATGCTGAGCAAGTTCGACATCGCATACCAGCCGAGGCCATCACAGAAAGTCCAAGTCCTAGCCGACTTCGTGGTCGAATGTACAGGGCCCCCCGAGGAGCCAGAGCGGACGGCCTCGGAGAGCCAAGCTGAGCCCGGACCACGAGAGGACCCATGGATCCTCCATGTGGATGGTGCCTCCAATTCCGGTGGAAGCAGAGCGGGCCTCATCCTCGCCAATTCTAATGGAGTGGTGACGGAATGCACTCTTCGCTTCAAGTTCGCCGCCACGAACAACCAGGCGGAGTACGAAGCACTCCTCGTGGGCATAAAGGTATCCTGTGAGCTGGGCGTCGAAAGCCTAAAGGTTTTCACCGACTCTCAACTGGTTGCCGAACAAGTCTTCGGAGAGTACGAGGCCTGAGATCCCCAGATGATGAAGTACCTGGAGAAGGTTCGTTTGAGCACGGCGGGCTTCCGTTACTTCCATATTTTCCACATCCCTCACGGAGAAAATGCTCATGCGGATGCACTGTTGAGGCTCGCAACCCTACCGGACTCATCCCTTGGGCGCGCCTACGTCGAGTATCTCGAGAATCCAAGCTACGAAAGTCCAAAGGAGGTGCAACAAGTAGCCAGCGACCCGAGCTGGATGGACAAGTACATCAAGTATATCCAAGACGATCTCCTACCAGAGGACTGCAGGGAAGCCGGCCTCATTAGAAGAAAGGCCACCCGTTTTGTTCTAATGGACGATCATCTCTATCGCCGATCTTACTCCTACCCGCTCTTGAAGTGCCTCAGACCCATGGAGGCAGCCTTCGTGCTCCGGGAGATACACGAGGGCCTCTGTGGGAACCATGTAGGGGGGAGGACTGGCGTACAAGGCTCTTCGCCAGGGATACTTCTGGGAGATGATGAGGGAAGACGTCGTCGACTTCATCAAGAAGTGTGACAAATGCCAACGCCATTCCCATATACAGCACCTATCGACCGCACCGATCTCCCAACTGTCATCTCCCTAGCCTTTCGCACAGTGGGGGATGGACATTCTGGGATTGTTCCCCACCGTGCCAAGGCAGCGAAAATTCTTGCTAGTGGCGATCGACTACTTCACCAAGTGGGTTGAAGTGGAGCCGCTAGCTCGGATTATAAAAGCCAATGTTTGACAATTCTTCTGGAAGTTTGTCATCTGCCGCTTCGGACTCCCCAATTATGTCATCATTGACAACGGACGACAATTCGACAACCAAGAATTCGAAGGGTTCTGTGCTGAACATGGTATCCAACATAGGTTCACCTCGGTAGCTCATCCCCAGATAAATGGGGAAGCTGAGGTGACCAACCGGACCATCCTCCAAGGACTTCACAGCAGGTTGGACCAAGCAAAGGGCAGATGGGCAGAGGAAATTCCAAGCATCTTGTGGGCCTACCACACAACGCCCAGAATCGCAACGGGTGAAACACCCTTCAACCTCGTCTTCGGTGCTAAAGCGATAATCCCAATCGAGCTCGGCGTGCCCATGCTGCGGGTGCAGCAGTATGACGAGATGCAGAATTCGACACACCTCCTGCTCAATCTGGACCTCCTAGAAAAAACAAAGGACAAAGCCTGACTTCGGATGGCGGCATACCGACAACGAGTAGCCCGATATTATAATGCGCAGGTGAAGCTGAAGACTTTCCGACCTGGCGACCTGGTACTGTGCTAGGTCGAAGCGTCTCAATCCCGGGAGTGCGGCAAGCTCTCGCCGAACTGGGAAGGCCCTTATAAAGTGGCCGAGGCCCTCTCACATGGGGCCTACTATCTCGAGAACCTGGATGGCGCCAGATTCCCCTGAACATGGAATGCTTGTAATTTGAGGAGATACTATCAATAATGTAAGTTTTTCCTCTATCAGAAATAAAGACTTTCCTTTGCACAATGGGTTATTTGCCTTGCAGAAATGTCGCTGCCCAGGGCCCAGCTCTTTGGGAGGCCATGTCCTCAGGCACCCAAATCCGGAGCCCAGTCCTCCGGCCAGCACGTCTCCAAGCCCAGCTCCAAGACAGCAACTCCTGAGCCATGTCCTCAGGTAACCAAGTCCCGAAGCCCAACTCTCCAGCCAGCATGTCTCCGAGCCCAGCTCCAAGATGGCAACTCCTGAGCCATGTCCTCAGGTAACCAAGTCCCGGAGCCCAGCTTTCCGGCCAGCACGTCTCCGAGCCCAGCTCCAAGACGGCAACTCCTGAGCCATGTCCTCAAGCAACCAAGTCCCGGAGCCCAGCTCTCTGGCCAGCACGTCTCCGAGCCCAACTCCAAGATGGCAACTCCTGAGCCATGTCCTCAGGCAACCAAGTCCTGGAGCCTATCTCTCTAGCTAGCACGTCTCCGAGCCCAGCTCCAAGACGACTACACCCGAGCCCCGATCTCGGGCATTCAAGACCTGAGAAGCCCTCAAGCACTCAAGCCCGGAGCCATGGTCCTTCGGCATCGGAGTCTTGAGCCCCGCTCCAAGACGGTGAGGCTCGGGCCCATACAAGATGGAGCTCCCCTCTCCGACCTCCCCGCATTTAAAGAGAAAAGAAAGGAAAAGGGAGGAGAATGGGGGAGGAGAGAAGACATTCACACCACAAAAGAGAGAAGAAGCCGTATTGGCCAAACTATTTTTCATTACTTAAAGGGAATATGTTACATTATCTCCCGGGCCCTGACAAGCAAGGTAGCCCGGTCCAACAAAAAGAAAAAAATTTACAAGAAGACCTATCCTATTGAAACGGCTCCTTCCCTAGGCGGTGCACGGCTGGGACTTCCCCCTCCTCCACCTCCGTTATGGGGGCACCTTCTTGAGTCTCATTTTGGTGATTTACCTATCTAAAGTTTAAGGATGTTTTTAGGGAGTGCACTTAGATCAAGGCTCATTTTGAGTCTTATGATACTTAAATCCACTCGATATGCTGCATGACAAGTCTGCCTTCCTAGCTTTGCTCATTGCAAAGCTTAATTTGGCTGCTTCACTTCTAGTTAAAATACAAGTAGAGCCTACTACTAGTTTTCTATCTTAATGGGCACTTTTAAAGTATTTGCTTGTTCAAAATATTCTTAAAACCTAAACAATTGCTAGATTTAGAGCTAAACTTAGAATAGTGCAACTGGGTTCACTGAACAAGCTCGATCTTTGTTATGCTAGGTAGTGAACCACAAGCTATGACATGCTCGGTGGCACCACATTAGCAACTTTAACATGCAGATGTGATGACATCTTTCCTAGCATGCATTACTTTTACACAAAAAAATATTCATAGTTTGAGATGC
This sequence comes from Areca catechu, assembly GCA_021397845.1. Classification (NCBI taxonomy): domain Eukaryota; kingdom Viridiplantae; phylum Streptophyta; class Magnoliopsida; order Arecales; family Arecaceae; genus Areca; species Areca catechu. Next base: position 10,415,646 of record CM038045.1, on the reverse strand, counting down.
ACAATAAATTGGATATCCTGGAAAAGTGCAAACAAAGTCTTTTGAGCTAGTAACTACTCGATCTGTTGTCAAGAGAAGCTTTTTACCCTCCACTCATCTAGGTTCTCTTATCCCTTTGGCCTACTAATAAACAAATCCAATCTCTTTGCAATCCAACTTTCTAAAAGACTACCAAAATGGGTTATTGGATTTAAGCATAGAAAAATTAGGTTTGGGATTGCCATTTGATAAGAAAGAAAAAGATAACCTTATATTCATTGGTTACAACAAAACTCTCTTCTTTTTTCATAAAAGTAAGATCTAAATCCAAACAAAAAGAAACTTGTTAGCATGACCTGTGATATTTCATGGCTCCTTTTGCTTTATACTGCCCACTCCATTCTGACTTGGATCCTAAATATTGCCAACATCAGAAAGCCAACCTAAATCTTACCTTCCTAATAAAATGGCCATTTTTTATGTTAGCATCAGACCTTTTTCTCCAAAGCGTATTAGCACTAAACCTAAACCTTATAATCAATTTCCAAAGTTACTAATCTCAATCACATATGTTACCTAATAAAAAATTAAGCCATGCAAGGCTGATGGTGACAAGATAACAGGAGGATCACCATCAGACCATGCGAGAAAGGTGATCATTCCACCATACACGATCTATGCAAGATCAGGTTAAGATCTGGTAGTGGAAATACTTTCAAACTTAAATGTATTTGTATGGACACATAAATTCAACTTTAAAATTGTATGAGGATTTTTAAAAGTTTAAACATATAGATCGAGGCAGATGGCATGTTTTATGAGAAAATCCTTTAGGTAGTTAATTTGATTTCTCATTGTTACTACTAAAAAGGCATTAAGTCATCAGGGTCTAACTTCAAATATTCATAATTACAAAGGAATCAGGCACTCTGAATAAGATCGAACACATAAAAAAGCTTTTAAGTATGCAATTCATGTTTTTATTTAAGCCTCTAAAATGTTTCATTTTTGTCTTATTTCAGTATCAGTTATCTAATAAATTTTGTTCGAATACCACCATTTAACCTTTTACATGCTAATCGACAATGTTAGCTTATCATTCAATTTCTTCATTCTTGTTGTTGCCAGAATTTTGTTCTTTAGTTTCTTTTAGTGTAACCTTCCTTTTCCATACCTCCTCATTATGACCCAGAAGCTAGTTCCAAAATAGTTGTTATAATCTCATATATTGATTTTATTTGCATAATTAAGTACGTTGCTTTTATTTGTATTGAGAACATAGTTAATGCGACCTATGAAAATACGACTAATGCAGAAAACCAACATAATGAGCTCCATATGATATCAGGTTAATTCAATGACAATTGTAAATGGAAACAACACCTTTTCCCCAGCATTCATAGCACATTTGATTTTCAGGAGTGCAAGGAGGGGTTTTGGTATCTTCAGTCGATCACTAATTTGTTTTTCGTTAGGAATTAATATTTTTGGACTTGGGTAATACTTTTGAAGTTGCAAGTCATGTGAGAATCCTACTTTTGAGTCCAAGAGTATTATTTGAGAAGAAATGATCTAAAAGAGTTCATGTTGAGTATAATATCGGGTTACAAGAGTCTAAACTTATTCAAGAATGCATCTTATATTGCTTTGATTGGGAAATCTTTTGTGAAATATTGAACTTTGTTAAAATATTTGTCATCTTCTTCCTTTTGGATATGTCTTCGAGCTATAGAGTTGGTGATGCATGTTACCCTGGACAATGATTTCTGGAGAAACTGTACATTAATTGTTCCATTAGGCAGCTGATCCTGGTGCTACTTTAGGTGTTCTTGAGTTTGAACTCTTATTGCTCTATATTACATACAAACTAAACTTCAGTTCCTAGGATATTGATCTCAAGCCCTTTCTTGTATATCTGCTTTATTTCATTTAACTTTGTAGTTTTCCTATAATCTTTTAGAACCATCACTGGTCCTTTGATCAAAATTAACTCTGATTCCTCTCAAATGGCCTTTTCATAGCTATTATGGACATTTCAATCTACTGCATCAATTTAGTTTGATGCCTACCACAACCTTTTTACTCTTACCTAGTGTCAATATACTTTTGCATGCATGTGACCTCTTAATGTAGTATTCATCTTTCATGAATATCATGGTGATCTTAATCTTCTGAGCATCCTCTTGACTGATTCAATCTTTCATCAAATTATAAAATTTTGCACATGCAGCACTATTCCCTATGTTGTATACTGTTATATTAGTAAATTCTTTCATTTTGATCCATGGTTGTATGATCTTGTAGTATTTTCTATAGAGTACCTTATGATTTCGCTGTGCACAGCGTTATAATATCTTTTAGTATGTTCAAGATATTTCAACTACGATGTCTCAAAATCATGTTCCTTTGTAAACATATTTATTTTTACCCATTGTCTATCATTTTTTTAAAAAAAAGAAAAACTACATCGAAGCTTACTCTTTGTTGAAATGTATTGCTAATTCTGGAGCTTATTTATTTTAGGATGTGGTAAGATAGGGCGCTGGTGGTTGGAAAAAGATTGTAGCAGCATTTGGCAATGATATTTTGCTAGAAAATGGAGAAATTGATAGGGCACGTCTAGGACAAATTGTTTTTTCTGATTCAACAAAAAATCAACTTCTCAGTTGGTATGTACTTGAAGTTAGTTGTCACCTACAAACAAAAGGAACGAGAAGGATTCTTAACAGGGGAATAAGCTTGTTGGAGGAATATCTGTTTAACATTTATTTTAATTTTATTTTGAAAAATCATTACCTATAACTTAAAGCAATAACATAGGTCACTTGCATTCTTTTTGTGTGGCCAATTCAATCATGAAGGTATAAAATTGATTGGATTATGGCCGAATTACTTTCTGTAATTTTGGCTTGTGACTTCCCTTCTTTTATTTTTTTTTTTTAAAATTGTTCACTTCTATGGGTCTTTGCTTTTATAATGATTACAGTAAGAGGAATTGAGGCCTTTTAGTTACCTAGGGAAAGAAAGAAAAAAATACTTATATTTATTTGTTTCAATTATTGCAATTTTTCTGTCTCTCTTCCGTGCAGTCTACTAGCACCATATATTTCTTCTGGCATTTTTTGGGAAGCAATGAAGATATGGCTGAAGGGGTCCAAGGTTATCATTCTTGACATCCCATTGTTGTTTGAGGCTAAGATGAACATATGGACTGCTCCTATTATTGTTGTATGGGTTGATCCTGAAACTCAGGTACAACATCTAATGGCAAGAGATGGAATACTTGAAGAACAAGCCAAAAACAAGATTAATGCTCAGACTGCACTGGACTGGAAGAAGAAAAAAGCAGATATAGTCATCAATAACTTGGGTACAATTGAAGAAATAAAAATTAGGTCTTAGGAGGTCCTGAACTAGGTTACCAGACCTTTAACATCGAAGGAACTCGCACTCTCCGGGGAAGGTGTTTTCTGGATTCTTATATCTACAATTGTAGGTGTTTTAGTGGTACAGAAAAATTTAAAGTGATGATGAGCATTACCTATCAGCAGACTTCTCTTGTCAATCACACTTACTCAAAATAAGAAAGAAATATTTGTGCAATTTATATTTAATTTGAACTATCTTGTTATAAGCTTTGCAATTTTACTTCCTTGACAACCTTTTTTTAATGCAAATCAGAACATATATTTAATTTGAACTAGCTTGTTATAAGCTTTGCAATTCTGCTTCCTTGACAACCTTTTTTTGATGTGAATCAAAACATATTGCATTCTGCTATACTGCTCAGTCTAAGTAGGGCTGCATTTTATTGTTTCTCTTGGAGTCCTGCACTTACTTAATCAAAAACAATTAGACACTTGGTTTCTTAATTGAGCTGATTTACATTTTCCTCTGTATTTAAAAATTGAATTCTAAGACAACTCTTCTTTAGTCATGCTATGTTGAACCCTTCAGATTCTTCCTTGAGCCAATTTACTTTTTTTTCTATTTCAATTGATAGTAAAACATTTTGAAACACATCAATTAAGCTGGGATAAGATGTAATTGAAATTTACTTGCTTGAAGGATTTTCAGTATTTTACTTCTTTTAGTGTGATCCTATACCATTTCCTTGACCTTAATATCCTATCTCATCACACGCTGCTGCTCAGTAATAATGCAGCATGTTCAGATGTTTAGGAATGTCCAGCAAGTCAAGACATGAACATGAAAACCAAATTCTTTGAGCTTATTACTAAACATCAAATATTCTACCTTCATTATTTTTTTTAACTCTATTATTTACCAAGCATCAAATACTTGAAATCATGCAAGACCTAATTATCTCTTTCCAGGGCTTATAAGCAAGCACTGTTAGGTATTAGTAGATGTTCATCAATCCACCTGGCCGTTGCTTGATTATACCTTTGTTTTACATCCATTGACTATTATTCATGTAACTATGCATAGCTTACTGTTATTACCAGATGACATACTGCACTGGAGGGCATGCTCTAAGGTTTAAGCAGAGTGAGATCTTGAAATCACTTGCATACACCATGCTTTCGAAGCTTTTTAGAGTCATAATTGGTTGTTGAGGAGTCATCGTAGCTATGTTAGTGATGTATGGTTTTAGTGTCAAAAGGATTTTTTTTTTTTTTTAAAATCTTGTGTCATAAGGAAATATGCCAAGAGAGCATCAATGCAATTGAGTTTTATTTTGAATAGCAGTTATATGTCATTTTAATGCTTGGTGCCAAACACAGGGTACCACACACTGATCGTGCCAATTAAGGGTTCATGGGTTGTTTAGTTAGATTTTCCATTTTCTCAAATAATTTGTAATGCTTTGTTCCTAGCCAAAAGTCATCATCTATGTAACTTAGCCAGGTGCTGGTGCTTTAAAAAGATTAGCTGGTAGTACTGTCTCCTTGCATGCTTGCAAATTTATGTGCCGCCCATGCATAAACTCTAGATTCAACCACTCAATTGGCACTTGCATTGCATGTGCAGTGTGGAGGCATTTTAAATTATTGGCTTGGTACAATTGTGCAATGTTAACTGGACTGCAATATAAAGCTCAAGCTCATTAATTAAAATGAATGAAAAAAAATGTAAAGATGCACTCTTTCAAATTCTAAAAACAAAATCATGAAAAAAAAAAGAAAAAATCTTTGTTGAGGCTTTTCGCAGTTGCTTTATCAGCCTTACCACCTCCATATCTCTTTTTAAAGCCTGCCCTCAATCCCCCAAAAAGGCTTTGGAGACATGTTTTGGAACAGATGATATGCTGCAAAAATCAGATAACAGTGATACCTCCTTATCAAGAGTATTTTCGCATCTACCATTGTTTAGCATATCTTTACTCATTCTTTAGGAATGCAGCAAAGTTTCTACAGCGAGGTTTAATGAATTGATAAATTTGAACTAAATGTCTAAGCAAGAGTTGTGACCCTCCCTTTCAAGGAGAAGCCAGATCTCAATGAACAACCAAAAAAGCAGTTATACTAGCAGTTCGAATTAAACTTGATTTTTATATATGATCCTTTTATAAAGTTAATAAGCAACCTTTTTGGTTTGCTAATACAAAACCCTAAAATTACATCAAGTCATCCATTTATGGTGTTCAGGCACTTAAGAATGCCGGCGGTAAGCAATGACCTAAATATACACATCACACAATTCCTGCTAGATAATACATTAGGTCGCTTATAAGGTTTTTGTTTTGCAATGTCAGGGAAGCAATGCTACTTAGACAACCATATCCAACTTCTAGAATCTGTGTCAAATATGTATCCAAATTTGAAATATTTACCATTTTTTAGTTGTAGGTTGTAGAAAATGGTAGAGAGTTGGACCGATCCAACAATAAGTTCGGCTCATGCATTGCGATAAGGTTAAAAATACCCTTTTGCTCTTATAAAAGACTGGCCAAGAATATAGATTTTAAAATTAACTTTGCAAAAAATATTTTTTTTCAAAAATATCCAAGTGAATTGAAAACCATGAACAAGAAATATGCATATCGGAAAAATCTTAATAAATAATATTTTGAATATTTTTATTCATGCATGATCCGATCACAAAGAAAGAAGAATTTCTTCAACTCATTCAACTTGAACTCTAAAAAAAAAAAAGAGAAAAAGATAGAAAATTTAGTGTAAGTAGGATTTAGATCTCTTCTTTTATTAAAGATTGATCGATCAAAATTGAGGTGCATAGCCTTTATTTATGATAGCAGCGAGCTCCATCCTTGCATAATGCCGATCGGATTTCTTTTTAATTCGAATAAGACTAGCTTTTTAAAAATAAATATGACCAATACAAATAAATATCAAAAAATAATATGATAACAATAGTGAGCAATAGTTCAGATAATAATAATAATAGCCAATAGTTCTCCTTTCTTTTAGTAGATGTTAACCATCTTGTTTAAGTATTGGTATCAGATAGGAGAGGGATGAACTTTTTTTAAGTTTTTGAGTTTATATATAATTTTTATCCTATCTTTTTATGTTTGTTTTTTCATGGTTAAAAGAAAAAAACCCAGTTTATGTAGAAACTTTTGGTAATATTTTACGAACAAAGCGGATTGATGTATTTTATTTGTTACTTGAGAATGTAAACTTTCACTAATCAAGGCATGCGAAAATAAAATAAATCCATCAACAAGATTATTTAAATCAAGAGCAATGTACCAGCTTTAGGTATCATATATGTGTTATATTATCACGGTAAAGTATATTAAATAATATGAAAGGAGGTTTTTTCTGCCTCCTACACATTTCACACCAGAAACTTCATGAAGAATTTTCTTTTGAAGTGGAAGCTACAGACTCCAGAGCCTCGTTCTCCTGTTGACCTTGTATGTTCCCAGACGATTCCCAATTGCTGATTTGAGCCGAGCCACCAGCTACTCTCAGCCCTCAGATAGCAAAGAGTCACTACTGTAAACTAATTCTCCCATCTGCCAGGCACCCCCTAGCCCTCTTGTCAGACTCTGATGAGCGGTAGAAACCCATCAAATCCTACAGGCGATCACCGGAGCGGAAGAATTGACTCGAAGTTGGGAGATGGGATGGCGGCGAGTTGGGGATGAGTGTGGACGTCATGGAGGTGAGCTGTGGAGGGAGCCCAAGCCCATCAGACATGTGTACTGGGCTGTTGGTGGGCTGCATCTCAAGCGGGCCAGGAGCCCAACTAGGCCAGCCAGCTGCAGGAAGACCATGAAGCGGCGGTTCTTGGCTCGCCTATGGCTTCTCCTAGGCTTCATGGACCGAGCCCAAGCGTCCTTTTGCCCGGGTGCCCTTCGGGCAAGAGTATCGCGCCAGTGGAGTCCTCGCCGGCGGCGGGCGATGGCTCGTCGGATTCCGGTGATCTCATCTTCCCTCGGTCCGTCCCCGTAGGGAGCAGCTCATCATCGGTCAGTAGGGAATTTTCTTCGTCGAGCTTGACGGGTGGGAGTGGCTCAGGTCGTCCAGGTTCTGGGGATGGCCGGGGTCAGTCGGGAGAGGGTGGCCGGAGGCCGGTGCCGGTACTGCCATCGCCGGCAGGGTTCGCTCATACTCTTCTTATTTGGGGAGCTATTTGCGGCGGGAGGGGTGAGCCGGGCTCAGGGGAGGAGGTGATGGATGGGGGAAGGAAGCCGGGTGGAAAGGGTTCGGTGCCTGGGGGGCTGTGTCCGGTGAGAATTGGTGATCGGAAGGATAGGGAGGAGTTGTCCGGGCCGGTCATGGTGCTTTTACCGGATAAAGATGAAACTTTTCGGGTAAAACAAGGATGCCCCTTCCGTTGGGCGGATCCACCGTTGATCAGTGCGTGATCCAACGGTCGATTCGCCTGTCCTGAAACAGAACGCCACTGGAGTTCTAACACTATACCGATTAGTCCGCGATGAGCGGAAAGATGGGAGCCCTGGAGTGTTTAAAAGATTTCGGAGTGGTAGCAGGGTCGGCAAATTGCGCTGAGGTTTTGGTGGAGCAGTAGTAGCTCTTAGGCCACCAAAACGTTAGCCATGAAGATGGATCCACAAAATATTAGAGCAGCTGTTTATCAAAAAATAAAATTTTGGAGAGAAAAGATAGCGCTCCTGCTTTCAGGTTTTCTCCTGGTTTTAGATTCAACCCGGGAGATGATGAGCCATACATGGAGATGGATCCACAAAATATTGGAGCAGCTGTTTATCAAAAAGGTGAAGCTTCGGAGAGGAAGGATAGCGCTCCTGCTTTCAGGTTTCCTCCTGGCTTTAGATTCAACCCGGGAGATGATGAGCCATACATGGAGATGGATCCACAAAATATTGGAACAGCTGTTTACCAAGAAGGTGAAGCTTCGGAGAGGAAGGATAGCACTCCTGCTTTCAGGTTTCCTCCTGACTTTAGATTCAACCCGGGAGATGATGAGCCATACATGGAGATGGATCCACAAAATATTGGAGCAGCTGTTTACCAAGAAGGTGAAGCTTCGGAGAGGAAGGATAGCGCTCCTGCTTTCAGGTTTCCTCCTGGCTTTAGATTCAACCCGGGAGATGATGAGCTAATAGTTTATTATCTCAACCGCAAGATCAACGGTCAGCCATTGCTTTATGATATAATCAACGATGTCAACCTTTATGATCACGACCCGGACACACTTCATGGTTAGTACTATATTTGCTTTTAATATTTAGGAATATGAAACAACTTGATATCTTATGATTTATGGCATGTTTGTTATGTAATATTTTTTTCCATGATACGGAGCATCTTATTGTTTATATGAAATGTTTATATTATAATTCTTCTATTGAAATTTTATTCTCCTTCCTTACTATATTTTTTATGAAATATCTTACTGCCATAGTTTTTATTTTTTTAATTTCATTTACTTCAGTTAAGTACTTAGCAAAGAAGTACGAGTTTGAGAAAAAATACTACAAGAAAAATTAGTTTTAGCAACCGATTTTTTGGTTGCTAATAAATAAAAATTGGTTGCTAAATTATTTTGCAATCGATTTTGCAACCGAAATTAGTCGGTTGCAAAAATTTGTGACCAATTTTTTCGGTTGCAAAATTTAGCAACCGATTTAGCAACCAAATTTTATTCATTTTTTAAAAAAAAATTCTGAAAAATAAAAAAAATCGGTTGCAAAATCGGTTGCTAAAAAAAAATTCTAAAAAAAAAAAATCGGTTGCAAAATCGGTTGCTAAAAAAAAAATCTGAAAAATAAAAAAAAATCGGTTGCTAAAAAAAATTCTGAAAGATAAAAAAAAAAAATCGGTTGCAAAATCGGTTGCTAAAAAAAAAAATCTGAAAAATAAAAAAAAAATCGGTTGCAAAATCGGTTGCTAAAAAAAAAATTCTAAAAAATTTTAAAAAAAATCGGTTGCAAAATTGGTTGCTAAAAAATAAAAATCTGAAAAAAAAAAAATCAGTTGCAAAATCGGTTGCTAAAATTAAGAAAAAATTAAAAAAATTTATGAAATACTGATTAGAACCATCTACAAGAACCATACCCTTTCTCCTAATTAATGCCTCAACACAGTAGATTTACATAGAATTGCAACCCATCAACAAAAAGCTTTTCAAGTTTAGTACACCAGAAAATAGATTATGGATGTCACAGAATATGTAATGTATATCATGAATAGATGTGCATCTTAATGCAGCAGCCAGAATGAAATCAAGTTTTGTACACCAGAAAAAAGATTACAGAAGTATGTCACAGAATATGTAATGTATATCATGAATAAATGTATCTTAATGCAGCAGTCAGAATGAAACCATGAATAGATGTATGTTTATGCAAGTAGCAGGCAGTGGTATATTTTCATGATTGTATTTTGACTGCTCAACTGGCACATGCATCTATTCTATGATTTATTTTCATGATTGTATTTGGCTGTTAGACTAACATATGCATCTACTCTATATTGTTATTCAAAGGCTGTCTCTAGTGACAATGTCAAATCAAAACAACAATTTATAGTCTGTAGAAAATAAAATACATAAGTTACTTGCCTATCTCCAACATTTGCTGCTTCATCATGCTGATATTGCAGATCAGGGATATAAATTTTGCAATGTGTGGCTCAAGTTTTGTCTCTCGAAGTTGAGCAGTGATGGAGTCATCACACTTATTTATAGCCTGATAAGTAAGTCCAGTGCTAATTTAGAATTGCAAGATAAACTATTATAACAATACAAATTTAAATATCCTATACAGAAAATAACTAATTAAAAGAAAGGCTTAGAAGTGTAGAAGTGCAGTGCATAACTGTTTCGTTCTCTGTTTCACTATAGTCCATCTCTAACCAAGTATAACATTTAGGGTAACATGTGAATTTTTTGCGATAAGACCACTGATTCTTTGTCTTATCAAAAAACTTCATCTGAAATTCATTTATCGCTCTTTCATGTGATGTGTAGGGGCCATGTAACTTATCCTGACCTCTCACTCCAACTTTACCCCATCTATTATAAACCATGAATGTCCTACCATCATCAGATTCTGTAATTAATCCTGTGTTAGGCTTCAAATATCCAAAAACATACTGAACATGACATAAACATAAATTATCAAGCATTATATTACGAGGCAAAAGTCAAAAATATATTTCATTTAACAATTCGACTAATAAAGAGCTTATTTCCATTTAGAAAGCAGAAAATATAAATTATATGACCTTTGAAAAGCAGTTCTACATCATATACTATTGCAAAAGGTGGGAATTTTCACTATTTCTGCCTCAAAGGTCCATATAACCAAAGATTGGAAAGATGGACCTGAAAAAACCAGTAATATTTGTATGTTTAATAATATTCATAAAAAATACTTTATATAATCATATGTAGAATGAGCAAACCTAGAGCTTGAATAACATAGAATTTGTTATTATTTTCCCCAACATTTGTCTGATTCAGAATAGCATCATAAACTTCACCTCCCTGCAACCAACAATACAATATAATCATTCAAAACCAGGGTCATGCTAGACAAGAAAGCAATATATAGAAACAAGAACATATTATTTAAGTATCAAAATACTAAAGCACAAAAGTGATGAAGTTTCATCAACTCGCAAAATAAAACATGCCTGATAAATACTTTTCACCATAAAATACTATTCTGCTTCTTGAGGACTCATTATAGATGATAGCATCTGAGATTCTGAGGTATGTCAGCTCTGAGATGGGTGTCAGATTTTGAGAATAAGTGAAGAAGATACACAAAATAAAAGAAAAAAGAAAGGAAAGAAAAAAAACCAATCAGAGTCTAGCATGGCCTATACCGTCTTAGTAGCAAGAGTTAATGAGTTTTATTGAGATAGTTAATCATTAAAAAATTGTTCAATGATCTGCCTATGGACTCCAGTACTGACACATCTCAGCAAGAGAGTGGATTTTGCTGTGCTGAAATAATATGCAATTATCTGAAGGATTATAGAATCTTGAAGGCAAAGAGATTAGAACTTAGAATACTAAGTCATTTCATTACTTCTTATTTTCATTGACCAACATTTAATTGAAAAAAGATTGTAAACAAATCCACTACCACCTACCTAAAAATTGCAACAGAAGAACAAAGAACATAATGCACTTATTTGCTGCAAGACATGGTAGTTCGACTTTATATGATCCGAAGGTACTGATCCATCACCGCCCCGACCTTCTTGGTAGCCGTAATTAGCTTCTCCTTCTTACTCCCCTTGATTTCCTTTCCTGATCACCACAAGTTCAAAAATACATCCAATGTACCTTTTCTAAAAAAAACAAAGATACAATTTTGGCCATCAAAATATGAAGATTAATCATCCAAACCTTCAAGAACCTCCTCGGAACCCTTCTCCGCATCCACAGAGAGCTCTCGGCGACGATACGAGAGATGCGGAGGCCCGAGGGGTGGCCTGTCGGGTTGGTGTAGCGGAAGCGGGAGATGTCCTCAGAGATGCGGACCGGGGGAGGGCACGGGCAAGGGAGGCATTCCGGTGGCGGGGGACGCGGTCGTTGAGCCAGACGTGTCCGCGCATGGCCCCCGGCCGCCACCACAGATGGAGGAACTCGAGGCGGTGCGGCCAGAGCTGGGTGGAGCCAGCGATGCCGAAGACGACATGGCGGAGGGAGAGCGGCGCGGTGGATTCGTCCTCCAGGGAGGGGGAGCCAGGGAAGAGGCGCGGGCGGTGAAGTCGTGGGGAGGGGGAGGAGGGGAGTTGGGGGAGAGGAGGGGAGCAACAGCGGAGGAGGTGTCCCAGGAGCGCAGGCGGTGCCAAGGGAGCGGGGAGAGGGAGGAGAAGACGAGGGAGAGCCAGGTCGAGGAGGAAAGGAGGAGGGTGGCGGCGACGGAGGCAACGGGGCTGCCACGGTGAGGGGGGCGCGGTCGTCGAGGGAGGCGTCCGGCGTCGACCGTGGAGGGAGATTTGGATTTGGTAAAGGGAGGACGAGAAAATGGCTAGGACATCGATATAAAATTAAAAGCCTATTTATAATCGGATATTTTTATAAAAAAAATATTTTTTTTGCAACCGAAAAATTAGTTGTAAAATTATGAAATTTTTTTTTAAAAAAATCGGTTGCAAAAGAATAAATTTCAAAAAAAAAAAAAAAATCGATTGCAAAATCGATTGTAAAAAAAAATTTCTGAAAAAAAATAAAAAAAAATCGGTTGCAAAAAAATTAATTTTTGAAATTTTAAAAAATAAAAAATCGGTTGCAAAAAAACAAATTTCTGAAAAAAAAAAAAAAAATCGGTTGCAAAATCGGTTGCAAAAAAATTAATTTCTGAAATTTTAAAAAATAAAAAATCGGTTGCAAAATCAGTTGCAAAAAAATAAATTTCTAAAAAAATTTAAAAATTGGCTGCAAAATCGGTTGCGAAAAAAATAATTTCTGAATTTTTTTAAAAAAATTCGGTTGCAAAAAAAATAAATTTATTAAAAAATAAAAAAAATTGGTTGCAAAATCGGTTGCAAAAAAATTAATTTCTAAAATAAAAAATAAAAAATCGGTTGCAAAATCGGTTGCAAAAAATAAATTTCTAAAAAAATAATTAAAAATTCGGTTGCAAAATCGGTTGCAAAAAAAAAAAAAAAAACTTTTAAAAAAATCGGTTGCAAAATTTTTAAAAAAAACTTTTAAAAAAATAAAATCAATTTCTGTTTCGGTTGCAAAATCGGTTGCAAAATGATAATTTTGCAACTGAATTTGCAACCAATTTAAATCGATTGCTAATTTATTAAAATAATTAATCAGTTGCAAAATCGGTCACAGATGTAACCAAAAAATTCGGTTGCAAAATCGGTTGCTAAAACTGTATTTTTTTGTGGTGAAAAATGATAGATGCATGATAATTTTTTTTTTAAAGCATGTTTGGATATTATTATTGGATTAGAGTGAAAATCCTTAAAAAAATTTAAATTAGGTTGCTTGTTTAAGCATAGCTCTATATCAACCAAATACCATATAATCCATATTTTTTAGCTCCATGTATAGTTTAAGCATGGTTCTTTAAGATACATTTTTTATCGAATATCTTAGTTCTATAGTTTTTAATTTTTTTTAAATTTTATTTATATATATTAAGTACTCAACAAAGAAGTATGTGATTGAGAAAAAATAATAGATACATGTTAGAACTTCCTTTCTAGAGCTTGTTTGGATATTTCTAAATAAATGGATTGAAAATCATATGAATTGGATTGCCCGTTTAAGCATGGTCCTATATCAACCCAAAACCTCCAATCTTAAAGGCTAGGATTCAATCCAAGCTGGATAGAATCTTAAAAATTGCTAGGAATATCATATCCGAGAAATAGGCCCAATTCTTATAAAATTTTTAGCCCAATCCTAGAAATATCCAAATAGGCCTTAATTCTTTAATTCTAACCCTTCTACCAACCAAAGTTTAAATACTTTGATTTTGTCAAATAATTAACCTCTATAGCATAGTTATTTGTCTCCATGGAATTGTCCACATGGTAGGCCAACCATACATCACTTGGCAAACTTGATTAGTATTCACAATGCAAGATTAGTATTTGCCGACTACATCTGGTATTCACTTCATAATTTCATTATTATAAGCACTTTCAAAAAACCAAGCCAAGTTTAATTGAACCTAGCCTAGAAGATGGGAGCATCCTCCTTAACCATTCATGGGTTAGAAGCAATGTGCTTCCATGAATCAATTTAACAAAAATTATAGTTTCTTTATCTAATAGTAAAAAAAGAATGCCTTTTTTTCCTTTCTTTTTTCTGTCTATCTCAAGATTTTAATCCTGAGTTATTTTTCATGGTGTAACTATGATAACAAACATTCAGTAGCTGAGATTGTAAAAAGTTCCTTTCTTAACTATGTGTCTGAAGTTATAGCTAAAAATAGATTACTATAGTACAATGCATAAGTATAAATGAAAATGAGATTTTAAATAAGCCCATTACCATGGTCCAGTAATTTAGAACAAGCCTACTTGGCATTTAATTTTGATGGTCTAGGGCCCTCCTTAAATGACTGATAGTATGCTTGTTGGAAACTTGTAAAATTTGAATAATACAGTTATTTATCATTATTAAAGGGATACTATGTTATTAACTTAGTTTTTTTATTTTTTTTTGAAATGATGTTATTAACTTAGAACCATCACATGTGTGTTCTTTTGAAATAGAGTAATGATTGTTGTAACTATTATAATAAAATATTATAGGTTCTAATAGAAGAATAATATTATTATCTATCCTTTTTCTTTCACTTAAAGAAATAGTTTTTCAAATTGAATAATATTCTATGATAAAAATATTACTTCATTAAAGAGAATGGTAAAAAATATCAAATCATTACCATCATTTAGTTTCCACTATGTACATACATAACAATATAACATATATATATATATATATATATATATATATATTATATATATATATATATATATATATATATATATATATATATATATACATATAATACATATATAAGCAATGGGAACCATTATAAACTTTGGCATAAACTAGTCTAAATTCTAGCAATGCTCCTCCAAATTATATTACTTGAATATTTTTCTAGGAAATATATAGCCATACTCTTGTTTTTAATAAAAGTAATGACATTATTTTAGTCCACCGCTCTCCTTCCTTTTCTTCAAAGGAATATATTTTTCTCCTTACGTTCTTAAAGGCAATGTGTCTTGTCCATTCTATCCTTTCATTCTTGATTTTATTTGTTCGTACCATTCTAAGTTCCAGGTGACATTATTTTGTCTTTAAATTGGTGACACTTTATTAATTTAGTCATGGTTTTATTTGTTCTTTGGTCTAGAAATTTTTAAGCTTCCTGAACAAGACAGATTATATTTCTTCACTCCAAGATCACGCAAATATCCAAATGGGAGCCGTCCAGCTCGTGCTGCTGGTGATGGATATTGGAAAGCCACGGGATCTGAAAAGAAAATTTACATGAATCATCAATTAGTTGGAGTGAAGAAAACTTTAGTATACTACAAAGGAAAGGCCAAAGAAACTGATGGTGTAAAGACTGACTGGACAATGCAAGAATATATAAGTGAGATTACAACTTGCAAGCCTGGTGATTCAATGAAGGTAAGTGAATAATGATTTAATGTAAAGCTAGCTTGCATAAGTTTTATTATTCTTTCTTATTATCTTTTGGATATATTTCTCCTTATAACAAAATGACATATTAACATATTTGTGAAGCTAATATTGTTTATTTTTTCTCCTCTTTCAGCTTGATGATTGGGTCTTATGCTGTGTTCATAAAAAGAGAGGTGCGGTAGATAATCCTAATAAGTTATTGAAAGTTTCTCAGGCTCAATCAGACATGCCAATTGAACATGCTACAAATACTAATCCAAGCTATCAGACTTTTATTGACTCGAATGGTGGCTATGGTAATGCTATTATGGCACAACAATTAAATGCAATACCAAGTGAGCAAATGCTTGAATTTACTGGTATGGTCCAACCATCAGCAATAGTACCAAGTGAGCAAATGATTAATTTAATTGACTCGAAAGGAGGATATGATAATACTGCTATGGCACAACGTTTAGTTACAGCACCAAGTGAGCAAATGATTGACTTTATTGATATATTCCAATTATCAGCAGTAGCACCAAGTGAACAAGTGATTGACTTAATTGACCTGTATGGTGGCTATGGTAATGCAATTATGGCACAACGATTAGAAGCATCATCAAATGAGCAAATGAATGAAATTAATGACATGGTCCAACCATCAACGGTAGCACCAAATGAGCAAATGATTGATTTAATTGATCCAGATGGTGGCTATGGTAATGCCATTATGGCACAACAATTAGAAGCATCATCAAGTGAGCAAATGATTGATTTTAATGGTATGGTCCAACCATCAACAGCAGCACCAAGTGAGCAAATGATTGATTTAGTTGGCTCAAATAATGGTTATGGTAATTCCATTATGGCACAACGATTAGCAGCAGCACCAAATAATCAAATGATTGAATTTAATGATATGGTCCAACCATCAGTAGTAGCATCAAGTAAGCAACTGATTGATTTAATTCTCTTGAATGATGGCTATGGTAATGCTAATATGCCACAACAAGTAGCAGCAGCACCAAGTGAACAAATGACTGAATTTAATAGCATGGTCCAACCATCAGCAATAGCACCAAGTGAGCAAATGATTGATTTTACCGGAATGGTAAAACAATTGATAGCAGAACCAAGTAAGCAAATGATTGATTTTAATGGAATGGTACAACCATCAGCAATGGCCCATGGTGAGCCAATGGCTAATTATCATAGCATGGCACAAAAAATAGCAATATCTCCAACTATCCCAATGACTGATTTCAATGGTATGTTACAACCATTTGCAGCAATGCCAATCGAACCAATGACTAGCTTCAATGATTGGGAACAGCTCTTTGAAATTACTGATTTCAATGCTATGAGCCAACCATCACCAAGTGCACTAATGACTGAACATACTGGAATCATGAACATCGATAATAATTGTTCAACTGTGCAAGATTTTCAGCAGAACTCAAGTAATGCAATGACATGTGTCAGAGATCACGTGGATCAATTTGGAATGGCATATGGTGAAAGGGATGAAGTCATAGATCCAAGGTCAGTATATCCTTCAATCGAAGTACCTTATTATCAACCTGAAATGGGAATACATGGTGATACTATCAAGCCAAAAGAGTTGGATGCTGATAAAGATTATAGTTATGATGCTAATGATTCTGGTTCCAAGCATGCTAAAGATTTTACTCAGCCAGATCCTTGATTTGGCTTTTGAATTTCCATTTTAGAATTTCTATAATAGATTACCTTAAAAGTATAAAGTGCAGCAACTTGAATTTTGGGATTAGTTTTTTTGTGATACTTAGCATTATTAAGGTATTTTTTTACTATTTTTTAGAGTGCAGAAAGAAAGGAAGTGTAAACAAATTTAATGAAAACAATTATTTTCTTTTAGTAAAAATATGCATTTGTTATACAAGTGGTTTGGAGAGCTTGGAGTTTTGGAATTTGGTAGTGGATCCTACATTTGATACTGAAACCAGGTAACTCTTATAGTTCTTGCTTAGAGGAGGGGTGGTTTGGAGAGCTTGGAGTTTTGGAACTTGGTAGTGGATTCTACATTTGATACTGAAGCCAGGTAACTCTTAAGTTCTTGCTTAGAGCAGGGGACTTGGGAGGGAGATATATGCATAGTGGTTCTGCATTATAATATAATAGAGTCACATAGTTATAGTTCTCCAAATCCTTTTCAAATAGTATCTAAATATCTTTAATGTCCCATATTTTGTAGCTTAATACCTTTTTAAAAGCATTAAACGTGTTGCCGATCTCGCCGCCGCGCCCGTGCCTCGGAACCGCCGATCCTACCAGACCGCCTCGCTCCTGGGGCCTCCTGGCGATGGAACGAACCTGCAAGGTAAGGTCAGAAGACCCTGGCCGGGGATCCCGGCGAGGGAGCTTCGACGGTCAAGTTAGTAGGCGGCGAGAAGGAACAGATTCTCCGGGACGGCCCCCGAAGCGTCCCAGACTCAGAGAATTTACTAGCAAAAAAGGTGCCAGAGGGACCAGAAACCCGGCTGGATCTCCTTGCCGAGCTCATGCCAAGCGATCCCCTCTCGGGGTCCTGGATCTCACTCTCGGAGCGGAGCCTTTAGCCTCTGTTTCTTACTCGTCCCACCTTACCTGGTCGCCTCCTCTCTCCTTCCTTTTATCTCCTTCCGCTGCCTGCCTGTTTTCCGCTCTTGGGAGGCTCCCCCTGTCGCTCTCTCGTCGCCCCTCTCCATCCTTTTCTCTTTCCCTTCTGGTTTGAGGGCCAGGCGGCTTTCTGACCTCGGTGCCGAGCCTAGCGGGGAAAGGGTAAAGGAGGGGGGCGCCGGCAGGGCGGCTGGTCAGACCTCGGGCCCGGTGTGGGCGCTCCCCTTCCTAGGTGCCGGCGATGTCCGTTGACGGGCCCTGTTTTGCCAGAACCGCATCTTTCTACTACGGTACCTGCCGGCCGACGTAAGTGATGTTTCGCGTGCCGCCGCCATCCGTACGGGGCGCCGTCTATGGTGCGCACAGCTCGAGGCCAACATCGGAACCTGCGCCTCCGCTCTTTGGGACCTTCTCTGTACGGGCGGCCTGACCTCGGTCGAGGTGGACCCCTCCCGGTGGACACCTGGCGGAGTGGCAGAAGGGCGCTCGGCTTCGGTCGAGGTGGACCCGTCTCCGGGGGCCACCTGGCGAAGGAGCGAAGGGGCCCGGCTCGACCTCGGCATTGGTGGGACCGTCTCTGGGCGCCACCTGGCGAGGGCGGGGGAGCAGCCGACCTCGACCGAGGTGGACCCTCCCGGTGGGACACCTGCGAGGTGGCAGGAGAGCGCTCGGCTTCGGTCGAGGTGGTCCCGTCTCCGGGGCCACCTGGCGAAGGAGCGAAGGGGCCCGGCTCGACCTCGGCATTGGTGGGACCGTCTCTGGGCGCCACCTGGCGAGGGAGCGGGGGAGCAGTCGACCTCGGCCGAGGTGGACCCCTCCCGGGTGGACACCTGGCGAGGTGGCAGGAGGGCGCTCGGCTTGATCGAGTGGACCCATCTCCGGGGGCCACCTGGCGAAGTAGCGAAGGGGCCCGGCTCGACCTCGCCTTGGTGGGACCGTCTATGGGCGCCACCTAGCGAGGGAGCGGGGGCAGCCGACCTCGACCGAGGTGGACCCCTCCTGGGTGGACACCTTGCGAGGTGGTAGGAGTGGACCCGGGCCGAACTCGACTTCGGCGAGGGCGGTAACGTCTCGGGATATCACCTGGCGAGGTAGCCGAGGGGGAAAGGGCCGAGCTCGACCTCGGTAGTGGGAGCCGAGGCTGACTCGGCTGAAGAAACCTTCACGCGGCTCGATCATACCTGTCGGAATCTGAGACCAGCCACGTCATCATCACGGCCGTAACAAAACGTAACAAGATACTTTTAAAGACATATTTATTTATTTGAAGTAGTAAGAAATAATGATTGCTTAATTGCAATTCTTTAAACCTTCATATTAATCAACAAGAACTAATTTTTAAAGGTAAAGTTTTTTAGTTTTATAGCCATTTTATATAGCAAGTGTTTCCTTAAGATTTGAGATTCAATGTCATTTCAATTAAAAAAAATTAAAACACTGTGGCAGTTATGGTACTGAACTTTCTAAAGCATTCTATGAAGCCTTTTATGGTAGGAAATTAAACTCTACTAACCATAATTTTAGCTTCATGCTAGAGTATCGCACCAAGGTTTGCCATATCAAACCAAGCATATCATACCATGCCGGTACAAAACCGACATGCATTCTTATTGTAGGAACTGGAAATTCTTCAACTATTATGCTTGGGATTCATCCCATTAAAGATACACTTGATGATATATATAAGGTAAATGCCTACCAAGGTATCCTAAATAGGATTAGTCAAACACGGCAAAGTATCCTAAATAGGATTAGTCAAATACGGATACATATCAATACATTCCATATAGGAACATCTAAACTTGAAAGGATATCACATAGGTAGGAAAGATGTTTAACATCCCCCCTCAAACTGAGGGTGCTTCTTGCAGATGAAGTTTGGAGAGAAGGTAGTGGAAGCGCTCCTTGGCATGGGACTTTGTAAGTAAATCATTAATTTGATTAATTGAGGAGATATGATATAGATCAATAGTTCGCTGCTGATAATGGTGGCGAGTAAAGTGACAGTCAATTTCAATATATTTGGTACGCTCATGGAAGACAGCATTGCGTGTGATTTGGATAGCACTATGGCTATCACAATAAATGGATGTTGGAGAGGATAGATATATGCCCATATCATTAAGTAGCTAGCGAAGCCAGACAATCTCAGCAGTAGTATGAGCAAGGCACATTATTCAGCTTCTGCGTTGGAGCGAGATACAACTAATTGCTTTTACTTTTCCAGACAATCAGTGAGTTTCCAAAGAATATGCAATAGCCAGTTATAGAGCGTCGATCAGTGATATTTCTAGCCCAATCTGAATCAGAGTATGCATGAAGATTGAGATCAGAAGAGGAAAGAAGAAGCCCATGATATAGCATGCCTTTGATATATCGGAGTATCCGAAGCACAGAAGCATAGTGAACAGAGCGAGGCACAGACATAAATTGACTGACAACATGAACTGCATGAAAAATATTCGACCGAGTGATAGTGAGGTAGTTGAGACTGCCTACAAGTTGGCGATACCGAGTAGGATCAGTAAGAATTTTTTCATCAGTAGGCTGAAGCTTCATATTTATCTCAAGAGGGGTATCAATAATTTTATTATCTGAAATGCCGGCTCGAATGAGCAAATTAGAGGCATACTTAGCTGGAGAAAGGAAAAGACCATCAGATTGATGGTTGACTTCAATGTCTAGAAAGAATCGTAATAAGCCAAAATCTTCATTTCGAAGCACTTGTGCAAGTATTTCTTGGAATGCCTTGTTGGTCATTTCCAGTGACAACCATATCATCAACATAAAGAAGAAGTAGAACTATCCCATGAGAGGAGCGGTGATAGAATAAGGTGGAGTCATGAAGGCTCTGGAGAAATCCATAATTAAGAAGAGCGGTTTGGAAATTTTCAAACCAAGCACGAGGTGCCTGTTTGAGACCATAAAGTGCACGGCGAAGTTCACATACTTGATGAGGCTGGTGAGGTAAGCCAGGAGGAGGCATCATGTATACTTCTTCAGACAGGTCTCCATGAAGGAATGCATTCTTGACATCAAGTTGATGTAAGGACCATCATTAGGCAGCGACTATAGCAAGTAGAGTACGGACAGAAGTCATACGAGCAACAGGAGCAAAGGTTTCTTCATAGTCGATGCCATATTCTTGTATAAATCCTTTGACAACAAGACGAGCTTTATAGTGCTCGATGGAACCATCAGCCTTTATTTTGATCTTGTATATCCATTTATAGCCCACGATCGATTTCCAGGTGACAGATCAACCACGTCCCATGTATGGATATTTTGTAGAGCCTCAAGTTCTTCTGACATGGCATTCTACCAGGAAGGATTAGATGATGCCCCTTGATAGGATTTAGGTTCATGTAAAGGCAAAATAGTGGACAAGTAGCAATGATAATCTGTTAAATGAGCTGGTGGACTATAATGGCGAATAGGATATTGTCTCTCAGGTGCTGCTAGATTGCTCGTAGGAGAAGTGCCAATTGGGGAGACAGTAGACTGGCCAGGTTGTTTAGAATGTCCATTTTTCTCAAGTAGTGGTGCATGAGAGGGAAAAGGATCAAGCAGAGGTGCTTGACACGGAAATGAAGATTTTTTGTGAGGTAAAGAAAAAAAAGGAATCTGTTCCCAAAAGGTAACATGCCCGGAAATGCATAATTTTCGAGTTTTCGGATCATAGCACCGATATCCTTTTTGTTGGATCCCATATCCTAAGAAAACACAGATTGTATTTTTTTTTGATAATTTGTCACACTCACGCTTGGAGAGATTACAACCAAAAATACGAAGATGGTCATAGGAAAGGGGAGAGTTATAAAGTCGTTCAAAGGATGAGAGAGCACAAAGGATACGGGAAGGAAGACGATAAATTATATATACTGCAGTATTCATAGCTTCTCCCCAAAAGACTTTCGGAACAAAAGAGGAAAGGAGTAAAGTATGGGCGATTTCAACAATATGACGATGTTTTCTCTCAGACACCCATTTTGTTAAGGAGTTTCAACACAAGATAACTGCAAAAGTGTGCCCTGAGATTTAAGATAATCGTTGAATGATTTTGAAAGATATTCACCACCAGAGTCATAGCGAAAGATTTTTATGTGTTTAGAAAATTATGTTTTGATCATGGTAACAAATTCAATATAAACTTTTAAAACTTCAGAGCGAGATGCAAAAGATAGAGCCAGGTGTAGCGGGTGAAATCATCAATGAAAATAACATAATAAGCAGAACCACCCATAGAGGATATAGGGGCAAGATCCCATATATCAGAATGAATAAGATCAAAAGGAGCAGTAGTAGTGGAGTGACTTAAAGAAAAAGGTAAAGCGAATTGTTTTGATTATTTGCAATGAACACAACATGGTTCTTTTATTACAGAGACAGAACCTAGCAAACCTTTATTAATTAATTAAGATAACTTTAAAAAGGAAAGATGACCTAAACGATCGTGCCAAAACATAAAAGAAGAATTATTGGTGGAAATAGCAATGACAGAGTGAGTACCAAAACTAGGAGGAACATAAAGCTTATCTAAAATAAAAAGTCGACCAATCTTACGGCCTGTCCCAACTTTCTTTCCCGTCGAGCAATCCTGCACAACACAGCGAGAAGGAGAAAATATAACTGTAAGTCCTTTGTCACATAATTGACCAATGAAAAATATTCATAGAAAGTTTAGTAGCAAGAAAAATATCAGAAAGGCATAGGTTAGGAGAGTGAATGGTTCCATGATGGCTAGCAGCAATGAGTGATCCATTTGCAGTTTGAATATGGGGTGGAAAAGGAAGAGAGGAAACATGTTGGAAGATGTCAAGGATGAAAGTCATATGATTAAAAGCACCTGAATCAAAGAACCACTTACCTGGCAGGGAATGAAGGTGTCAGAAGAAGATGAGGCGGTAGGATTACCAATAGAGAGAGTATGATGAATCATTGTCTGGATATCATTAGGAGTAAGTGATGTGGCTGCTTGGGCTGTAAGCTCTGGCATAACAGTAGTAGTAGTGGAGGATGAGCGATCTCTAGAATTTCGAGTTTTGGTTCTCATGTTGTTGGAGTTTGGATGGGGGCAATTCCAAACAACATGTCCGACTTTCTTGCAGTAGGTACACTTCATGGAGGATGCATCCCGGAGTCGAGAAGTAGATGCCAGACAGTTGCGAGTAATATGGCCAAACTTCTTGCATGAGTGACACTGAATTTGAGACAGTCCCTTTGATTTAATCCGTGTAGACAATATTAGAGAGTCATCATGGTTGGAGGAGACGATCTTCCGGTTTCTTCAGCAAGTAACTTGGAAAGTGCAGTGTCAACAGATGGAAGAGGAGATCGGTAAATAATAGAAGCCCGAACAAACTCAAACTCATCGCGAAGAGACATTAGGAACTGGACAAGACGAAACTCTTCTCGAAATTGATAATAAAGTTCTGCATCATGGATCCACTTGGGCTCCATCAGGGCAAGTTGATCCCAAATCAGAGACATCCGAGAGTGAAAATCAGCCATGGACTGCTCTGGTTGTTGCTTGTGATTACGAAGGTCCAGTTCAAGCTTATATTTGAGAGCAATATTTTTTTGATTATACCGCTTGGCGAGGAAGTCCCATATCTCCTTTATAGTGTCAAACTTGCTAAATGTAGGCTGATGGAGGGACTGACAATATTAGAAATTCATGTCATGATTTTGTTGTTGTCAATGTCCCATGTAGCAAAAGACTCTCCGGATGCAATTGGACATGGAATTTCACCAGTAATATATTGCCAAAGTCCACGTCCTTTTAGAAAGATTTTCATCATGAAGGATCATTGGGGATAATTAGTTCCATTCAAGTGAACCACAATCGGCTGAGTGATATCAGTCATGATGAACCAAGCGGAGTCGGTTGAAACCCACAGAAGGGTCAGGTAGCAGATCCGGTGGAGACGCAGCGATCACGGATGGAGATGGAGGATTCCAGTGGATGGAGAGACTCCCGGCATGTCTGCGCTCGGATGGGAGATCATAGGCCCCAAACACGCTTAGATGGAAGATCTGCTGTGATTCTGGAAGCAAAGGGGGCCGTCGATGGACGGCGCACAAGGAGATGGAGGAGTCGGGGATGAATCTGGAGGAGTTCGGCATCATCAGCGTCGATCAGCTGCTAGGGCCGGTGTAGGGTGGGCTCGGCATCGATTGGCTGCTGGAGCAAAGGGGGCCGTCGATGGATGGTGCACGGGGAGATGGAGGAGTCGGGGACAAATCTGGAGGAGTCCTGCATCGTGCTGGTGCAGGGTGGGCTCGGCTGTTGGGGCCGGTGCAGGGCGTCGATCACTGCTAGGGCTCGGCGAAGATGGTGATCGACGTCGATCGGTTGCTAGGGCATTGATCGGCGTCGATCGGCGAAGGTGCTAGGAGGACGAAGGAAGGAGAGCATCGGCAGGGGTAGGGGCAGGGGCGACGGGAGATGTTGGCGGGGGCAGGGGCGGTGGGAGGCATCAACGAGGGAGGCATTGGCGGGGGCAAGGGCGGCGGGCGGTGACGGGGCTGGGAGAGTCAGAGAGGCCAAGAGGGGAGGGAGGGCCGGCGGGAGACATCAAGAGGCGTCGGTGAACGGGCGGTGACGACGTCGGGGTCAGGATCGAGGGAGAGGGAGAGGCTGAGAGGGGGAGGGAGGAGATTAGGGCAGGAGGGGCCGGCGGGAGAGGCCGAGATGGGAGGGAGGGCCGTCTAGAGACGTCGGTGAACGGGCGGTGACGGTGCCAGAGTCGGGATCGAGGAGAGGGAGAGGCTGAGAGGGGGAGGGAGGAGATTAGGGCGGCCCTTAAGAAAAAGAGGGAATAGGACATGAATAAGATGGGAATAGGATTGGAATAGGTTTGGGATAGGCAGGGATAAGGTGGAATAGGAACCTTGTGGGCTCTGATACCATGTAGGAACTGGAAATTCTTTAACTATTATGCTTGGGATTCATCCCATTAAATATACACTTGATGATATACATAAGGTAAATGCCTACCAAGGTATCCTAAATAGGATTAGCCAAACATGGCAAAGTATCCTAAATAGGATTAGCCAAACATGGATACATATCAATATATCCCATATAGGAACATCTAAACTTGGAAAGATATCACTTAGGTAGGAAAGATGTTTAACACTCATATTGTACAAATAGTCGGTACACCTAGCCATCTTATACCATTTTGTATGTTGACACTATAATAGAATAGTACCGATATGGTATCAAGACAGTGAACCTTGATCAGCACTAATAGAGATTAGCAAAAATTACATATAAAAACATGGGCATTCCTATCCTTTAATTAAATGAGATCAAGTGATGCAAGCCTTCTATGATAGCTTAACACAAAAGATTGTCTATGATGCTATGCTTGCTAGCATAAAAAAATTGGATATTAATATTATCGCAACATTTTTTTCTCATAGACATCAATCATGGTGAACTTGCAGCAGGACATAGTGAGTTGTTGAAATTTTTTTAAAAAGGAGGCTGTGTATCAAATAATAGTGACTTAAGGATCTCATTGATCATAGGTAGCATGGCAATAAATGTTTTTGAGGGGCATCCTGCAGTCCCACCCTTCCCCTTCCACAATCTCTAATACATAGTGGCTAAAATAAAAGAAAGAGAGCAATGTATAAAGCCAAGGTATCGAAACATCTTTTCTACTAATGATAAGATTATTATCTTTGATATTAACTCAAGAAATTATTTAATTTGTATTATGATACAGCATATCCTTGTGTGATGGGCACCAAGATGATGCAGTATTAAATCCAACAATTAACCTGAATCACATTTTTGAATCCCTTCAATGGGTGAGCCCTTGTTGTGCCTTGCATCATATTATGATACAAACCATCTTCATTATTGAATGTCATAATCTTCAATACTTTACTTCATGTCAGTGAAATCATTAAGATAAGGTGAATAAACTTAACATGTGTATGGTTATAGTTTGATATGCAAATCTAACATAGGTGAATATTATGTTCTGACTAAAGCAATGACAACATTCCTTCCATTACTTCAATAATAAATATTTATTAATTGGGTATCATAATTTGTTAGCAATTTGTATTTCAATTATCTGTATACTTGTCACCATAAGAAGAACATTATAGAACTTTTCTATATATTTTGTTTTTTCAAAGATGCACTCCAACTTTACAGACCCACTGTGCATAGTTTAACTTGTTTTGGGGATGAGTGAACACTGGTTACCAACTGTGACAGCACATTAAGGAGCTCTCAGAGCTTAAGAAGTCACTCAATACCAAGCTGGAGCAACTAAGGTCAATTAAGTCCACCAAATCATTTACTGTATTTATTTGGTATATGTAATGCTAGTTTTTCCTGTATTGGTGGCTGAGTGCAGGACTTCCAGGAGCTGAGGATCACCATTCAAAAGAGACATGAGGATGTTGCTACTAGTTTAAGAAATTTGTGGATACTCAACCTGCCCTTAGACAAAGTGCAAAATTATATTTTACTTAGAGACCTATTGTTTTATGATCATGTGGTGGCAATGCATAAAGAGTTTAATAAGATTATTTGACTTTTTATTAGCTAGAGAACTCTGAAAAAACTCAATCTAGGTGAGAGGAATATGTTACAATATTAGAGTTATTTGTGGGCTATCCTCCACCAAGAAGGCCTTTTCTTTGGCTTTGTAGTGATCCCAGTTCATCAGATCAAATTTTTTCAACATAAATTAACACTTGCTAGAAGACAATACAGCAGTTATGGCAATTATTACTTAAAAATAGTAACAATGACAATTCCTCAACCACTTATGTACATGTATATAAATAGAGATACCATACTATTGATTTGAGGTGGATACTAGCTGTAACTTTCTATTTGGAAATAAGATGTTACTTTTACCTTTCAGATGCAGGATGCACCTGAAATTTTAAGAAGGAAATAAATTGGAGAATGCACAATCCATCTTACAGGATAATTCGGTGGAAATCGATATTTCTTCAGATAGTCCTGTTACAGGATCTTCTCCTTGATGTGTTGTAAGTAAGAACATTAAGCAATAGAGCAATATTAACCATTGTTGACTGGTATGTAGCATGGCTACATGTCAATTCTCTTTGGGAAAGAACTGAGAAACATCTATCTCATTTACATATTAGTATTCCTAATGTTGCCAATCTGAAAAAATATTTATATTGCACACCTACCTTTGAGTTGCTACTTGAGCAAAGGCTTTATCCCTTTATCATGTTTAAGGTACATAGAAATAGATGTGGAAAATAACTTGCAACTTGCTAGAGATGGGGAATAAATTCCTTAGAAGTTTTTTCAAAAATGAATCTTTTCTAGATGCATTAATGTTGCTGGACTACTATATTACCTTAGTTGCAAATCCAAGAGGTTGGGTCTTGTTAAGGGCTAACGTGTGCCTGACATGTTTTTTTTTTTCTTTTCTCTTCTCCTTTTTTTTTTGGATAAAATCCTAACATGTTTCTTGGGCTACCCAATTCTAGTTGAACCCATCTTTGAACTTGACCAATCAAATTAGAGGCAGTGAAATTTGGATTGGCTATGGGTTTGGTCAGATTGCTCAAACCTTCATCTAGAATCCAATTGAACATTGAATCATGTTGCCATTTATCCACTAAAATTTAACCCAGCACCATAGTATAATGCCTCAAATATACTAAAGCATCGATCGAATCTGATCGGGGCCTATATATGCACCTGAATGTTATCATGAATCATATCATCTCTAACTAAGTATAGCATGTGGTATGAATTACCAAGTACTACATAGGTATATGTGACTGTATGTGCTTCTTTCAAGAAATGCACCAACAGCAAATACTCAATGGTTAGTGGAATTCTTGAAAACCTAGATAAATACTCAATGGGGATGAGTCAACATTGGTTACCAACTGTGAGATTACATTCAGGAGTTCTTAGAGCTTAAGAAGTCACTCAATCTTAAGCTAGAGCAACTGAGATCAATTAAGTCCACTGAATCATTCGCGCTATCTATTTGGTATATGTAATGATATTTTTTTCAATATTGGTATGGCTACAGTACTTCCAGGAGCTGAGGATCACCCTTTAGAAGAGACATGAGGATGTTACTGCTAGTTTAAGGAATTTGTGGATACTCAACCTGCCTTTAGATTAAGTGCAGCATTATATTTTACTCAGAGACCTATTATTTTATGTTCATGTGGTGGCAATATATAGATAGTTTAACAAGATTATTTGACTTTTTATTAGCTTTAAAACTCTAAGAAAAACTCGATCTAGGTGATAGGAACATGTTACAAAATTGGAGTTATTTGTGGGCTTGTCCTCTATGAATTGGGCCTCTACTTTGGCTTTGTAGTGATCCCAGTCCATTAGATCAGATTTTTCTCAACATAAATTAACACTTGCTAGAAGGCGGTATGGCAATTATGGCAATTATTGCTTAAGAATAGCAATAATGACAATTCCTCAGCCACTTATGTGCATGTATATAATTAGAGGCACCAAATTATTTATTTGAGGTAGATACTAGCTGCATCTTTCTATTTGGAAATAAGAGTTACTTTTACCTTTCAGATGGAGGATGCACTTGAAAATTCTAAGGAAAGTGAGAAGGAGATAACTTGGAGAAAGCACAATCCATCTTACTGGATAACGTAGTGGAAATCAATATTTCTTCAGTAATCTTGTTATAGAATCTTCTCCTTGATGTGTTGTAAATAAGAACATTTAGCAATGGATTAATATTAACCATTGTTGACTGGTATGTAGCATGGCTATATGTCAAATCTCTTTGGCAAAGAACCGAGAAACATCTATCTTATTTGCATATTAGTATTCCTAATGTTGCAAGTCTGAAAAAAATATTTCATATTGCACACATACTTTTGAGTTGCTACTTGAGCAAAAGACTTTCTCTTTTATCAGGTATAAGGTATATAAGAGTAGATGTGGAAAATAACTTGCAACTTGCTAGACATGGGGAATAAATACCTTAGAAGTTCTTTCAAAAGTGGATCTTTTCTAGATGCATTAAAATTGCTGGACTACTATATTACCTTAGTTGCAACTCCAAGAGTCTGGATATGGTTAAGGGCTAATCCATGCCTACCATGTTTATTTTTCTTTTCTTTTCTTTGATAAAAACCTAACATGATTTTTGGGCTACCCAATTTTAACTTAACCCATCTTTGAACTTGACCAATCAAATTGATATGAAGTAAAATTTGGCTTAGCTCTGGGTTTGGTCAGATTGTTCAAACCTTCAATAAGAATCCAACTGAACATTTAATCATGTTGCCATTTACCCACTAAAATTCAACCCAGCATAAAGTCCCAACTATACTGAAGCATCGATCAGATCAGATCGGGGCCTATACATGCGCCTGAATGTTATCATGAATCATATCATTTTTAACTAGGTATAGCCTGTGGTATGAATTACCAAGTACTACATAGGCATGTGTGACTACCTGTGATTCTTTCAATAAATGCATCAACAGAAAATACTCTATGGTTAGTGGAATTCTTGAAAACTTACATAAATATAATCTTGCTTTGGTTATATACAATTTTACTATAAGAGGGTTTAATATTTAGGATTTTGAGAGAGAGACAAACAATGTATTATGTTTATCGTGAAAGTAGCAAACTCGCTAATATCGTGCATCTAGGTTAGACAATTTGTATGATCATGGTCACAGACCAAATATTTGTTATTCTATATCAGAATGGATAAATAGATAGACAACACATACATATTAAGGAGACAAATATTATAATGGCCACACTATTGACATGTGCCAAGTATGGGGGTGTTATAAAGGAGCAAAGGCTTTATGAAGCTTTATCACTGGCACTAGTTACATGGTGTCCTCTTAGACAAGGATGGAGAAAAGGATGAATAATGGAGCCTAGTGGAATTAGGTACCTAAAATCCCAGTAGCATAACAATTGCATTCATCTTAAAGAGCTGCAAGAAGGGATATTGATCTTGGCATCTTGCACTTTGCTCTTCAGTGCACGCATGCCTATCTTTGAGATCAAAGTCTCATTCGATCTTTTTTCTTTTTTTAGTGATTTACCTATCTAAAGTTTAAGGATGTTTTTAGGGAGTGCACTTAGTTTAAGGCTCATTTTGAGTCTCATTTTGGTGATTTACCTATCTAAAGTTTAAGGATGTTTTTAGGGAGTGCACTTAGTTCAAGGCTCATTTTGAGTCTCATGATACTTAAATCCACTCGATATGCTGCACGACAAGTCTGCCTTCCTAGCTTTGCTCATTGCAAAGCTTAATCTGGCTTCTTCACTTCTAGTTAAAATAAAAGTAGAGCCTACTACTAGTTTTCTATCTTAATGGGCACTTTTAAAGTATTTGCTTGTTCAAAATATTCTTAAAACCTAAACAATTGCTAGATTTAGAGCTAAACTTAAATAGTGCAACTGGGTTCACTGAACAAGCTTGGTCTTTGTTTTGCTAGGTAGTGAACCACAAGCTATGACATGCTCGGTGGCACCACATTAGCAACTTTAACATGTAGATGTGATGACATCTTTCCTAGCATGCATTACTTTTACACATAAAAAAATATCATAGTTTGAGATGTACAACAAATTGGATATCCTGGAAAAGTGCAAACAAAGTCTTTTGAGCTAGTAACTACTCGATCTGTTGTCAAGAGAAGCTTTTTACCCTCCACTCATCTAGGTTCTCTTATCCCTTTGGCCTACTAATAAACAAATCCAATCTCTTTGCAATCCAACTTTCTAAAAGACTACCAAAATGGGTTATTGGATTTAAGCATAGAAAAATTAGGTTTGGGATTGCCATTTGATAAGAAAGAAAAAGATAACCTTATATTCATTGGTTACAACAAAACTCTCTTCTTTTTTCATAAAAGTAAGATCTAAATCCAAACAAAAAGAAACTTGTTAGCATGACCTGTGATATTTCATGGCTCCTTTTGCTTTATACTGCTCACTCCATTCTGACTTGGATCCTAAATATTGCCAACATCAGAAAGCCAACCTAAATCTTACCTTCCTAATAAAATGGCCATTTTTTATGTTAGCATCAGACCTTTTTCTCCAAAGCGTATTAGCACTAAACCTAAACCTTATAATCAATTTCCAAAGTTACTAATCTCAATCACATATGTTACCTAATAAAAAATTAAGCCATGCAAGGCTGATGGTGACAAGATAACAGGAGGATCACCATCAGACCATGTGAGAAAGGTGATCATTCCACCAGACATGATCTATGCAAGATCAGGTTAAGATCTGGTAGTGGAAATACTTTCAAACTTAAATGTATTTGTATGGACACATAAATTCAACTGTAAAATTGTATGAGGATTTTTAAACGTTTAAACATATAGATCGAAGCAGATGGCATGTTTTATGAGAAAATCCTTTAGGTAGTTAATTTGATTTCTCATTGTTACTACTAAAAAGGCATTAAGTCATCAGGGTCTAACTTCAAATATTCATAATTACAAAGGAATCAGGCACTCTGAATAAGATCGAACACATAAAAAAGCTTTTAAGTATGCAATTCATGTTTTTATTTAAGCCTCTAAAATGTTTCATTTTTGTCTTATTTCAGTATCAGTTGTCTAATAAATTTTGTTCGAATACCACCATTTAACCTTTTACATGCTAATCGACAATGTTAGCTTATCATTCAGTTTCTTCATTCTTGTTGTTGCTAGAATTTTGTTCTTTAGTTTCTTTTAGTATAACCTTCCTTTTCCATACCTCCTCATTATGACCCAGAAGCTAGTTCCAAAATAGTTGTTATAATCTCATATATTGATTTTATTTGCATAATTAAGTACGTTGCTTTTATTTGTATTGAGAACATAGTTAATGCGACCTGTGAAAATACGACTAATGCAGAAAACCAACATAATGAGCTCCATATGATATTAGGTTAATTCAATGACAATTGTAAATGGAAACAACACCTTTTCCCCCGCATTCATAGCACATTTGATTTTCAGGAGTGCAAGGAGGGGTTTTGGTATCTTCAGTCGATCACTAATTTGTTTTTCGTTAGGAATTAATATTTTTGGACTTGGGTAATACTTTTGAAGTTGCAAGTCATGTGAGAATCCTACTTTTGAGTCCAAGAGTATTATTTGAGAAGAAATGATCTAAAAGAGTTCATGTTGAGTATAATATCGGGTTACAATAGTCTAAACTTATTCAAGAATGCATCTTATATTGCTTTGATTGGGAAATCTTTTTGTGAAATATTGAACTTTGTTAAAATATTTGTCATCTTCTTCCTTTTGGATATGTCTTCGAGCTATAGAGTTGGTGATGCATGTTACCCTGGACAATGATTTCTGGAGAAACTGTACATTAATTGTTCCATTAGGCAGCTGATCCTGGTGCTACTTTAGGTGTTCTTGAGTTTGAACTCTTATTGCTCTATATTACATACAAACTAAACTTCAGTTCCTAGGATATTGATCTCAAGCCCTTTCTTGTATATCTGCTTTATTTCATTTAACTTTGTAGTTTTCCTATAATCTTTTAGAACCATCACTGGTCCTTTGATCAAAATTAACTCTGATTCCTCTCAAATGGCCTTTTCATAGCTATTATGGACATTTCAATCTACTGCATCAATTTAGTTTGATGCCTACCACAACCTTTTTACTCTTACCTAGTGTCAATATACTTTTGCATGCATGTGACCTCTTAATGTAGTATTCATCTTTCATGAATATCATGGTGATCTTAATCTTCTGAGCATCCTCTTGACTGATTCAATCTTTCATCAAATTATAAAATTTTGCACATGCAGCACTATTCCCTATGTTGTATACTGTTATATTAGTAAATTCTTTCATTTTGATCCATGGTTGTATGATCTTGTAGTATTTTCTATAGAGTACCTTATGATTTTGCTGTGCACTGCATTATAATATCTTTTAGTATGTTCAAGATATTTCAACTACGATGTCTCAAAATCATGTTCCTTTGTAAACATATTTATTTTTACCCATTGTCTATCATTTAAAAAAAAAAAGAAAAACTACATCGAAGCTTACTCTTTGTTGAAATGTATTGCTAATTCTGGAGCTTATTTATTTTAGGATGTGGTAAGACAGGGCGCTGGTGGTTGGAAAAAGATTGTAGCAGCATTTGGCAATGATATTTTGCTAGAAAATGGAGAAATTGATAGGGCACGTCTAGGACAAATTGTTTTTTCTGATTCAACAAAAAATCAACTTCTCAGTTGGTATGTACTTGAAGTTAGTTGTAACCTACAAACAAAAGGAACGAGAAGGATTCTTAACAGGGGAATAAGCTTGTTGGAGGAATATCTGTTTAACATTTATTTTAATTTTATTTTGAAAATCATTACCTATAACTTAAAGCAATAACATAGGTCACTTGCATTCTTTTTGTGTGGCCAATTCAATCATGAAGGTATAAAATTGATTGGATTATGGCCGAATTACTTTCTGTAATTTTGGCTTGTGACTTCCCTTCTTTTATTTTATTTTTTAAAATTGTTCACTTCTATGAGTCTTTGCTTTTATAATGATTACAGTAAGAGGAATTGAGGCCTTTTAGTTACCTAGGGAAAGAAAGAAAAAACACTTATATTTATTTGTTTCAATTATTGCAATTTTTCTGTCTCTCTCTCCCGTGCAGTCTACTAGCACCATATATTTCTTCTGGCATTTTTTGGGAAGCAATGAAGATATGGCTGAAGGGGTCCAAGGTTATCATTCTTGACATCCCATTGTTGTTTGAGGCTAAGATGAACATATGGACTGCTCCTATTATTGTTGTATGGGTTGATCCTGAAACTCAGGTACAACGTTTAATGGCAAGAGATGGAATACTTGAAGAACAAGCCAAAAACAAGATTAATGCTCAGACTGCACTGGACTGGAAGAAGAAAAAAGCAGATATAGTCATCAATAACTTGGGTACAATTGAAGAAATAAAAATTAGGTCTTAGGAGGTCCTGAACTAGGTTACCAGACCTTTAACATCGAAGGAACTCGCACTCTCCGGGGAAGGTGTTTTCTGGATTCTTATATCTACAATTGTAGGTGTTTTAGTGGTACAGAAAAATTTAAAGTGATGATGAGCATTACCTATCAGCAGACTTCTCTTGTCAATCACACTTACTCAAAATAAGAAAGAAATATTTGTGCAATTTATATTTAATTTGAACTATCTTGTTATAAGCTTTGCAATTTTACTTCCTTGACAACCTTTTTTTAATGCAAATCAGAACATATATTTAATTTGAACTAGCTTGTTATAAGCTTTGCAATTCTGCTTCCTTGACAACCTTTTTTTGATGTGAATCAAAACATATTGCATTCTGCTATACTGCTCAGTCTAAGTAGGGCTGCATTTTATTGTTTCTCTTGGAGTCCTGCACTTACTTAATCAAAAACAATTAGACACTTGGTTTCTTAATTGAGCTGATTTACATTTTCCTCTGTATTTAAAAATTGAATTCTAAGACAACTCTTCTTTAGTCATGCTATGTTGAACCCTTCAGATTCTTCCTTGAGCCAATTTACTTTTTTTTCTATTTCAATTGATAGTAAAACATTTTGAAACACATCAATTAAGCTGGGATAAGATGTAATTGAAATTTACTTGCTTGAAGGATTTTCAGTATTTTACTTCTTTTAGTGTGATCCTATACCATTTCCTTGACCTTAATATCCTATCTCATCACACGCTGCTGCTCAGTAATAATGCAGCATGTTCAGATGTTTAGGAATGTCCAGCAAGTCAAGACATGAACATGAAAACCAAATTCTTTGAGCTTATTACTAAACATCAAATATTCTACCTTCATTATTTTTTTAACTCTATTATTTACCAAGCATCAAATACTTGAAATCATGCAAGACCTAATTATCTCTTTCCAGGGCTTATAAGCAAGCACTGTTAGGTATTTGTAGATGTTCATCAATCCACCTGGCCGTTGCTTGATTATACCTTTGTTTTACATCCATTGACTATTATTCATGTAACTATGCATAGCTTACTGTTATTACCAGATGACATACTGCACTGGAGGGCATGCTCTAAGGTTTAAGCAGAGTGAGATCTTGAAATCACTTGCATACACCATGCTTTCGAAGCTTTTTAGAGTCATAATTGGTTGTTGAGGAGTCATCGTAGCTATGTAAGTGATGTATGGTTTTAGTGTCAAAAGGATTTTTTTTTTTTTTTTTAAATCTTGTGTCATAAGGAAATATGCCAAGAGAGCATCAATGCAATTGAGTTTTATTTTGAATAGCAGTTATATGTCATTTTAATGCTTGGTGCCAAACACAGGGTACCACACACTGATCGTGCCAATTTAGGGTTCATGGGTTGTTTAGTTAGATTTTCCATTTTCTCAAATAATTTGTAATGCTTTGTTCCTAGCCAAAAGTCATCATCTATGTAACTTAGCCAGGTGCTGGTGCTTTAAAAAGATTAGCTGGTAGTACTGTCTCCTTGCATGCTTGCAAATTTATGTGCCGCCCATGCATAAACTCTAGATTCAACCACTCAATTGGCACTTGCATTGCATGTGCAGTGTGGAGGCATTTTAAATTATTGGCTTGGTACAATTGTGCAATGTTAACTGGACTGCAATATAAAGCTCAAGCTCATTAATTAAAATGAATGAAAAAAAATGTAAAGATGCACTCTTTCAAATTCTAAAAACAAAATCATGAAAAAAAAAGAAAAAATCTTTGTTGAGGCTTTTCGCAGTTGCTTTATCAGCCTTACCACCTCCATATCTCTTTTTAAAGCCTGCCCTCAATCCCCCAAAAAGGCTTTGGAGACATGTTTTGGAACAGATGATATGCTGCAAAAATCAGATAACAGTGATACCTCCTTATCAAGAGTATTTTCGCATCTACCATTGTTTAGCATATCTTTACTCATTCTTTAGGAATGCAGCAAAGTTTCTACAGCGAGGTTTAATGAATTGATAAATTTGAACTAAATGTCTAAGCAAGAGTTGTGACCCTCCCTTTCAAGGAGAAGCCAGATCTCAATGAACAACCAAAAAAGCAGTTATACTAGCAGTTCGAATTAAACTTGATTTTTATATATGATCCTTTTATAAAGTTAATAAGCAACCTTTTTGGTTTGCTAATACAAAACCCTAAAATTACATCAAGTCATCCATTTATGGTGTTCAGGCACTTAAGAATGCCGGCGGTAAGCAATGACCTAAATATACACATCACACAATTCCTGCTAGATAATACATTAGGTCGCTTATAAGGTTTTTGTTTTGCAATGTCAGGGAAGCAATGCTACTTAGACAACCATATCCAACTTCTAGAATCTGTGTCAAATATGTATCCAAATTTGAAATATTTACCATTTTTTAGTTGTAGGTTGTAGAAATGGTAGAGAGTTGGACCGATCCAACAATAAGTTCGGCTCATGCATTGCGATAAGGTTAAAAATACCCTTTTGCTCTTATAAAAGACTGGCCAAGAATATAGATTTTAAATTAACTTTGCAAAAAATATTTTTTTCAAAAATATCCAAGTGAATTGAAAACCATGAACAAGAAAGATGCATATCGGAAAAATCTTAATAAATAATATTTTGAATATTTTTATTCATGCATGATCCGATCACAAAGAAAGAAGAATTTCTTCAACTCATTCAACTTGAACTCTCAAAAAAAAAAAAGGGAAAAGATAGAAAATTTAGTGTAAGTAGGATTTAGATCTCTTTTTTATTAATGATTGATCGATCAAAATTGAGGTGCATAGCCTTTATTTATGATAGCAGCGAGCTCCATCCTTGCATAATGCCGATCGGATTTCTTTTTTTAATTCGAATAAGACTAGCTTTCTAAAAATAAATATGACCAATACAAATAAATATCAAAAAATAATATGATAACAATAGTGAGCAATAGTTCAGATAATAATAATAATAGCCAATAGTTCTCCTTTCTTTTAGTAGATGTTAACCATCTTGTTTAAGTATTGGTATCAGATAGGAGAGGGATGAACTTTTTTTAAGTTTTTGAGTTTATATATAATTTTTATCCTATCTTTTCATGTTTGTTTTTTCATGGTTAAAAGAAAAAAACCCAGTTTATGTAGAAACTTTTGGTAATATTTTACGAACAAAGCGGATTGATGTATTTTATTTGTTACTTGAGAATGTAAACTTTCACTAATCAAGGCATGCGAAAATAAAATAAATCCATCAACAAGATTATTTAAATCAAGAGCATGTACCAGCTTTAGGTATCATATATGTGTTATATTATCACGGTAAAGTATATTAAA
This sequence comes from Areca catechu, assembly GCA_021397845.1. Lineage (NCBI taxonomy): Eukaryota > Viridiplantae > Streptophyta > Magnoliopsida > Arecales > Arecaceae > Areca > Areca catechu. The sequence continues at coordinate 10,378,167 of CM038045.1, read as the reverse complement.
TAATATGAAAGGAGGTTTTTTCTGCCTCCTACACATTTCACACCAGAAACTTCATGAAGAATTTTCTTTGAAGTGGAAGCTACAGACTCCAGAGCCTCGTTCTCCTGTTGACCTTGTATGTTCCCAGACGGTTCCCAATTGCTGATTTGAGCCGAGCCACCAGCTACTCTCAGCCCTCAGATAGCAAAGAGTCACTACTGTAAACTAATTCTCCCATCTGCCAGGCACCCCCTAGCCCTCTTGTCAGACTCTGATGAGCGGTAGAAACCCATCAAATCCTACAGGCGATCACCGGAGCGGAAGAATTGACTCGAAGTTGGGAGATGGGATGGCGGCGAGTTGGGGATGAGTGTGGACGTCATGGAGGTGAGCTGTGGAGGGAGCCCAAGCCCATCAGACATGTGTACTGGGCTGTTGGTGGGCTGCATCTCAAGCGGGCCAGGAGCCCAACTAGGCCAGCCAGCTGCAGGAAGACCATGAAGCGGCGGTTCTTGGCTCGCCTATGGCTTCTCCTAGGCTTCATGGACCGAGCCCAAGCGTCCTTTTGCCCGGGTGCCCTTCGGGCAAGAGTATCGCGCCAGTGGAGTCCTCGCCGGCGGCGGGCGATGGCTCGTCGGATTCCGGTGATCTCATCTTCCCTCGGTCCGTCCCCGTAGGGAGCAGCTCATCATCGGTCAGTAGGGAATTTTCTTCGTCGAGCTTGACGGGTGGGAGTGGCTCAGGTCGTCCAGGTTCTGGGGATGGCCGGGGTCAGTCGGGAGAGGGTGGCCGGAGGCCGGTGCCGGTACTGCCATCGCCGGCAGGGTTCGCTCATACTCTTCTTATTTGGGGAGCTATTTGCGGCGGGAGGGGTGAGCCGGGCTCAGGGGAGGAGGTGATGGATGGGGGAAGGAAGCCGGGTGGAAAGGGTTCGGTGCCTGGGGGGCTGTGTCCGGTGAGAATTGGTGATCGGAAGGATAGGGAGGAGTTGTCCGGGCCGGTCATGGTGCTTTTACCGGATAAAGATGAAACTTTTCGGGTAAAACAAGGATGCCCCTTCCGTTGGGCGGATCCACCGTTGATCAGTGCGTGATCCAACGGTCGATTCGCCTGTCCTGAAACAGAACGCCACTGGAGTTCTAACACTATACCGATTAGTCCGCGATGAGCGGAAAGATGGGAGCCCTGGAGTGTTTAAAAGATTTCGGAGTGGTAGCAGGGTCGGCAAATTGCGCTGAGGTTTTGGTGGAGCAGTAGTAGCTCTTAGGCCACCAAAACGTTAGCCATGAAGATGGATCCACAAAATATTAGAGCAGCTGTTTATCAAAAAAATGAAGTTTTGGAGAGAAAAGATAGCGCTCCTGCTTCAGGTTTTCTCCTGGTTTTAGATTCAACCCGGGAGATGATGAGCCATACATGGAGATGGATCCACAAAATATTGGAGCAGCTGTTTATCAAAAAGGTGAAGCTTCGGAGAGGAAGGATAGCGCTCCTGCTTTCAGGTTTCCTCCTGGCTTTAGATTCAACCCGGGAGATGATGAGCCATACATGGAGATGGATCCACAAAATATTGGAACAGCTGTTTACCAAGAAGGTGAAGCTTCGGAGAGGAAGGATAGCGCTCCTGCTTTCAGGTTTCCTCCTGACTTTAGATTCAACCCGGGAGATGATGAGCCATACATGGAGATGGATCCACAAAATATTGGAGCAGCTGTTTACCAAGAAGGTGAAGCTTCGGAGAGGAAGGATAGCGCTCCTGCTTTCAGGTTTCCTCCTGGCTTTAGATTCAACCCGGGAGATGATGAGCTAATAGTTTATTATCTCAACCGCAAGATCAACGGTCAGCCATTGCTTTATGATATAATCAACGATGTCAACCTTTATGATCACGACCCGGACACACTTCATGGTTAGTACTATATTTGCTTTTAATATTTAGGAATATGAAACAACTTGATATCTTATGATTTATGGCATGTTGTTATGTAATATTTTTTTCCATGATACGGAGCATCTTATTGTTTATATGAAATGTTTATATTATAATTCTTCTATTGAAATTTATTCTCCTTCCTTACTATATTTTTTATGAAATATCTTACTGCCATAGTTTTTATTTTTTTAATTTCATTTACTTCAGTTAAGTACTTAGCAAAGAAGTACGAGTTTGAGAAAAAATACTACAAGAAAATTAGTTTTAGCAACCGATTTTTTGGTTGCTAATAAATAAAAATTGGTTGCTAAATTATTTTGCAATCGATTTTGCAACCGAAATTAGTCGGTTGCAAAAATTTGTGACCGATTTTTTTCGGTTGCAAAATTTAGCAACCGATTTAGCAACCAAATTTTATTCATTTTTTTAAAAATAATTCTGAAAAATAAAAAAAATCGGTTGCAAATCGGTTGCTAAAAAAAATTCTAAAAAAAAAAATCGGTTGCAAATCGGTTGCTAAAAAAAAATCTGAAAAATAAAAAAAAATCGGTTGCTAAAAAAATTCTGAAAGATAAAAAAAAAAATCGGTTGCAAAATCGGTTGCTAAAAAAAAAATCTGAAAATAAAAAAAAAATCGGTTGCAAAATCGGTTGCTAAAAAAAAAATTCTAAAAAATTTTAAAAAAAATCGGTTGCAAATTGGTTGCTAAAAATAAAATCTGAAAAAAAATCAGTTGCAAATCGGTTGCTAAAATTAAGAAAATTAAAAATTTATGAAATACTGATTAGAACCATCTACAAGAACCATACCCTTTCTCCTAATTAATGCCTCAACAGTAGATTTACATAGAATTGCAACCCATCAACAAAAAGCTTTTCAAGTTTAGTACACCAGAAAATAGATTATGGATGTCACAGAATATGTAATGTATATCATGAATAGATGTGCATCTTAATGCAGCAGCCAGAATGAAATCAAGTTTTGTACACCAGAAAAAAGATTACAGAAGTATGTCACAGAATATGTAATGTATATCATGAATAAATGTATCTTAATGCAGCAGTCAGAATGAAACCATGAATAGATGTATGTTTATGCAAGTAGCAGGCAGTGGTATATTTTCATGATTGTATTTTGACTGCTCAACTGGCACATGCATCTATTCTATGATTTATTTTCATGATTGTATTTGGCTGTTAGACTAACATATGCATCTACTCTATATTGTTATTCAAAGGCTGTCTCTAGTGACAATGTCAAATCAAAACAACAATTTATAGTCTGTAGAAAATAAAATACATAAGTTACTTGCCTATCTCCAACATTTGCTGCTTCATCATGCTGATATTGCAGATCAGGGATATAATTTTGCAATGTGTGGCTCAAGTTTTGTCTCTCGAAGTTGAGCAGTGATGGAGTCATCACACTTATTTATAGCCTGATAAGTAAGTCCAGTGCTAATTTAGAATTGCAAGATAAACTATTATAACAATACAAATTTAAATATCCTATACAGAAAATAACTAATTAAAAGAAAGGCTTAGAAGTGTAGAAGTGCAGTGCATAACTGTTTCGTTCTCTGTTTCACTATAGTCCATCTCTAACCAAGTATAACATTTAGGGTAACATGTGAATTTTTTGCGATAAGACCACTGATTCTTTGTCTTATCAAAAAACTTCATCTGAAATTCATTTATCGCTCTTTCATGTGATGTGTAGGGGCCATGTAACTTATCCTGACCTCTCACTCCAACTTTACCCCATCTATTATAAACCATGAATGTCCTACCATCATCAGATTCTGTAATTAATCCTGTGTTAGGCTTCAAATATCCAAAAACATACTGAACATGACATAAACATAAATTATCAAGCATTATATTACGAGGCAAAAGTCAAAAATATATTTCATTTAACAATTCGACTAATAAAGAGCTTATTTCCATTTAGAAAGCAGAAAATATAAATTATATGACCTTTGAAAAGCAGTTCTACATCATATACTATTGCAAAAGGTGGGAATTTTCACTATTTCTGCCTCAAAGGTCCATATAACCAAAGATTGGAAAGATGGACCTGAAAAAACCAGTAATATTTGTATGTTTAATAATATTCATAAAAAATACTTTATATAATCATATGTAGAATGAGCAAACCTAGAGCTTGAATAACATAGAATTTGTTATTATTTTCCCCAACATTTGTCTGATTCAGAATAGCATCATAAACTTCACCTCCCTGCAACCAACAATACAATATAATCATTCAAAACCAGGGTCATGCTAGACAAGAAAGCAATATATAGAAACAAGAACATATTATTTAAGTATCAAAATACTAAAGCACAAAAGTGATGAAGTTTCATCAACTCGCAAAATAAAACATGCCTGATAAATACTTTTCACCATAAAATACTATTCTGCTTCTTGAGGACTCATTATAGATGATAGCATCTGAGATTCTGAGGTATGTCAGCTCTGAGATGGGTGTCAGATTTTGAGAATAAGTGAAGAAGATACACAAAATAAAAGAAAAAAGAAAGGAAAGAAAAAAACCAATCAGAGTCTAGCATGGCCTATACCGTCTTAGTAGCAAGAGTTAATGAGTTTTATTGAGATAGTTAATCATTAAAAAATTGTTCAATGATCTGCCTATGGACTCCAGTACTGACACATCTCAGCAAGAGAGTGGATTTTGCTGTGCTGAAATAATATGCAATTATCTGAAGGATTATAGAATCTTGAAGGCAAAGAGATTAGAACTTAGAATACTAAGTCATTTCATTACTTCTTATTTTCATTGACCAACATTTAATTGAAAAAAGATTGTAAACAAATCCACTACCACCTACCTAAAAATTGCAACAGAAGAACAAAGAACATAATGCACTTATTTGCTGCAAGACATGGTAGTTCGACTTTATATGATCCGAAGGTACTGATCCATCACCGTCCCGACCTTCTTGGTAGCCGTAATTAGCTTCTCCTTCTTACTCCCTTGATTTCCTTTCCTGATCACCACAAGTTCAAAAATACATCCAATGTACCTTTTCTAAAAAAACAAAGATACAATTTTGGCCATCAAAATATGAAGATTAATCATCCAAACCTTCAAGAACCTCCTCGGAACCCTTCTCCGCATCCACAGAGAGCTCTCGGCGACGATACGAGAGATGCGGAGGCCCGAGGGGTGGCCTGTCGGGTTGGTGTAGCGGAAGCGGGAGATGTCCTCAGAGATGCGGACCGGGGGAGGGCACGGGCAAGGGAGGCATTCCGGTGGCGGGGGACGCGGTCGTTGAGCCAGACGTGTCCGCGCATGGCCCCCGGCCGCCACCACAGATGGAGGAACTCGAGGCGGTGCGGCCAGAGCTGGGTGGAGCCAGCGATGCCGAAGACGACATGGCGGAGGGAGAGCGGCGCGGTGGATTCGTCCTCCAGGGAGGGGGAGCCAGGGAAGAGGCGCGGGCGGTGAAGTCGTGGGGAGGGGGAGGAGGGGAGTTGGGGGAGAGGAGGGGAGCAACAGCGGAGGAGGTGTCCCAGGAGCGCAGGCGGTGCCAAGGGAGCGGGGAGAGGGAGGAGAAGACGAGGGAGAGCCAGGTCGAGGAGGAAAGGAGGAGGGTGGCGGCGACGGAGGCAACGGGGCTGCCACGGTGAGGGGGGCGCGGTCGTCGAGGGAGGCGTCCGGCGTCGACCGTGGAGGGAGATTTGGATTTGGTAAAGGGAGGACGAGAAATGGCTAGGACATCGATATAAAATTAAAGCCTATTTATAATCGGATATTTTTATAAAAAAAATATTTTTTTTGCAACCGAAAATTAGTTGTAAAATTATGAAATTTTTTTAAAAAAAAATCGGTTGCAAAAGAATAAATTTCAAAAAAAAAAAAAAATCGATTGCAAAATCGATTGTAAAAAAAAAATTCTGAAAAAAAATAAAAAAAATCGGTTGCAAAAAATTAATTTTTGAAATTTAAAAAATAAAAAATCGGTTGCAAAACAAATTTCTGAAAAAAAAAAAAAAAATCGGTTGCAAAATCGGTTGCAAAAAATTAATTTCTGAAATTTTAAAAAATAAAAAATCGGTTGCAAAATCAGTTGCAAAAAAATAAATTTCTAAAAAAAATTTAAAAATTGGCTGCAAAATCGGTTGCGAAAAAAATAATTTCTGAATTTTTTTAAAAAATTCGGTTGCAAAATTGGTTGCAAAAAAAATAAATTTATTAAAAAAATAAAAAAAATTGGTTGCAAAATCGGTTGCAAAAAATTAATTTCTGAAATTTTAAAAAATAAAAATCGGTTGCAAAATCGGTTGCAAAAAATAAATTTCTAAAAAATAATTAAAAATTTGGTTGCAAAATCGGTTGCAAAAAAAAAAAAAAAACTTTTAAAAAAATCGGTTGCAAAATTTTTAAAAAAAACTTTTAAAAAAAATAAAATCAATTTCTGTTTCGGTTGCAAAATCGGTTGCAAAATGATAATTTTGCAACTGAATTTGCAACCAATTTAAATCGATTGCTAATTTATTAAAATAATTAATCAGTTGCAAAATCGGTCACAGATGTAACCAAAAAATTCGGTTGCAAAATCGGTTGCTAAAACTGTATTTTTTTGTGGTGAAAAATGATAGATGCATGATAATTTTTTTTTAAAGCATGTTTGGATATTATTATTGGATTAGAGTGAAAATCCTAAAAAAATTTAAATTAGGTTGCTTGTTTAAGCATAGCTCTATATCAACCAAATACCATATAATCCATATTTTTTAGCTCCATGTATAGTTTAAGCATGGTTCTTTTAAGATACATTTTTTATCGAATATCTTAGTTCTATAGTTTTTAATTTTTTTTAAATTTTATTTATATATTTAAGTACTCAACAAAGAAGTATGTGATTGAGAAAAAATAATAGATACATGTTAAACTTCCTTTCTAGAGCTTGTTTGGATATTTCTAAATAAATGGATTGAAAATCATATGAATTGGATTGCCCGTTTAAGCATGGTCCTATATCAACCCAAAACCTCCAATCTTAAAGGCTAGGATTCAATCCAAGCTGGATAGAATCTTAAAAATTGCTAGGAATATCATATCCGAGAAATAGGCCCAATTCTTATAAAATTTTTAGCCCAATCCTAGAAATATCCAAATAGGCCTTAATTCTTTAATTCTAACCCTTCTACCAACCAAAGTTTAAATACTTTGATTTTGTCAAATAATTAACCTCTATAGCATAGTTATTTGTCTCCATGGAATTGTCCACATGGTAGGCCAACCATACATCACTTGGCAAACTTGATTAGTATTCACAATGCAAGATTAGTATTTGCCGACTACATCTGGTATTCACTTCATAATTTCATTATTATAAGCACTTTCAAAAAACCAAGCCAAGTTTAATTGAACCTAGCCTAGAAGATGGGAGCATCCTCCTTAACCATTCATGGGTTAGAAGCAATGTGCTTCCATGAATCAATTTAACAAAAATTATAGTTTCTTTATCTAATAGTAAAAAAGAATGCCTTTTTTCCTTTCTTTTTTTCTGTCTATCTCAAGATTTTAATCCTGAGTTATTTTTCATGGTGTAACTATGATAACAAACATTCAGTAGCTGAGATTGTAAAAAGTTCCTTTCTTAACTATGTGTCTGAAGTTATAGCTAAAAATAGATTACTATAGTACAATGCATAAGTATAAATGAAAATGAGATTTTAGAATAAGCCCATTACCATGGTCCAGTAATTTAGAACAAGCCTACTTGGCATTTATTTTGATGGTCTAGGGCCCTCCTTAAATGACTGATAGTATGCTTGTTGGAAACTTGTAAATTTGAATAATACAGTTATTTATCATTATTAAAGGGATACTATGTTATTAACTTAGTTTTTTTATTTTTTTTTGAAATGATGTTATTAACTTAGAACCATCACATGTGTGTTCTTTTGAAATAGAGTAATGATTGTTGTAACTATTATAATAAAATATTATAGGTTCTAATAGAAGAATAATATTATTATCTATCCTTTTTCTTTCACTTAAAAGAAATAGTTTTTCAAATTGAATAATATTCTATGATAAAAATATTACTTCATTAAAGAAAATAAAGATGTAAAAAATATCAAATCATTACCATCATTTAGTTTCCACTATGTACATACATAACAATATAAAACAATATATATTATATTATACATATATATACATATATATAAGCAATGGGAACCATTATAAACTTTGGCATAAACTAGTCTAAATTCTAGCAATGCTCCTCCAAATTATATTACTTGAATATTTTTCTAGGAAATATATAGCCATACTCTTGTTTAATAAAAGTAATGACATTATTTTAGTCCACCGCTCTCCTTCCTTTTCTTCAAAGGAATATATTTTTCTCCTTACGTTCTTAAAGGCAATGTGTCTTGTCCATTCTATCCTTTCATTCTTGATTTTATTTGTTCGTACCATTCTAAGTTCCAGGTGACATTATTTTGTCTTTAAATTGGTGACACTCTATTAATTTAGTCATGGTTTTATTTGTTCTTTGGTCTAGAAATTTTTAAGCTTCCTGAACAAGACAGATTATATTTCTTCACTCCAAGATCACGCAAATATCCAAATGGGAGCCGTCCAGCTCGTGCTGCTGGTGATGGATATTGGAAAGCCACGGGATCTGAAAAGAAAATTTACATGAATCATCAATTAGTTGGAGTGAAGAAAACTTTAGTATACTACAAAGGAAAGGCCAAAGAAACTGATGGTGTAAAGACTGACTGGACAATGCAAGAATATATAAGTGAGATTACAACTTGCAAGCCTGGTGATTCAATGAAGGTAAGTGAATATGATTTAATGTAAAGCTAGCTTGCATAAGTTTTATTATTCTTTCTTATTATCTTTTGGATATATTTCTCCTTATAACAAAATGACATATTAAACATATTTGTGAAGCTAATATTGTTTATTTTTTCTCCTCTTTCAGCTTGATGATTGGGTCTTATGCTGTGTTCATAAAAAGAGAGGTGCGGTAGATAATCCTAATAAGTTATTGAAAGTTTCTCAGGCTCAATCAGACATGCCAATTGAACATGCTACAAATACTAATCCAAGCTATCAGACTTTTATTGACTCGAATGGTGGCTATGGTAATGCTATTATGGCACAACAATTAAATGCAATACCAAGTGAGCAAATGCTTGAATTTACTGGTATGGTCCAACCATCAGCAATAGTACCAAGTGAGAAATGATTAATTTAATTGACTCGAAAGGAGGATATGATAATACTGCTATGGCACAACGTTTAGTTACAGCACCAAGTGAGCAAATGATTGACTTTATTGATATATTCCAATTATCAGCAGTAGCACCAAGTGAACAAGTGATCGACTTAATTGACCTGTATGGTGGCTATGGTAATGCAATTATGGCACAACGATTAGAAGCATCATCAAATGAGAAATGAATGAATAATGAACAACCACACAATGGTAGCACCAAAGAGCAAATGATTGATTTAATTGATCCAGATGGTGGCTATGGTAATGCCATTATGGCACAACAATTAGAAGCATCATCAAGTGAGCAAATGATTGATTTTAATGGTATGGTCCAACCATCAACAGCAGCACCAAGTGAGCAAATGATTGATTTAGTTGGCTCAAATAATGGTTATGGTAATTTTATTATGGCACAACGATTAGCAGCAGCACCAATAATCAAATGATTGAATTTAATGATATGGTCCAACCATCAGTAGTAGCATCAAGTAAGCAACTGATTGATTTAATTCTCTTGAATGATGGCTATGGTAATGCTATATGCCACAACAAGTAGCAGCAGCACCAAGTGAACAAATGACTGAATTTAATAGCATGGTCCAACCATCAGCAATAGCACCAAGTGAGCAAATGATTGATTTTACCGGAATGGTAAAACAATTGATAGCAGAACCAAGTAAGCAAATGATTGATTTTAATGGAATGGTACAACCATCAGCAATGGCCCATGGTGAGCCAATGGCTAATTATCATAGCATGGCACAAAAAATAGCAATATCTCCAACTATCCCAATGACTGATTTCAATGGTATGTTACAACCATTTGCAGCAATGCCAATCGAACCAATGACTAGCTTCAATGATTGGGAACAGCTCTTTGAAATTACTGATTTCAATGCTATGAGCCAACCATCACCAAGTGCACTAATGACTGAACATACTGGAATCATGAACATCGATAATAATTGTTCACTGTGCAAGATTTTCAGCAGAACTCAAGTAATGCAATGACATGTGTCAGAGATCACGTGGATCATTTGGAATGGCATATGGTGAAAGGGATGAAGTCATAGATCCAAGGTCAGTATATCCTTCAATCGAAGTACCTTATTATCAACCTGAAATGGGAATACATGGTGATACTATCAAGCCAAAAGAGTTGGATGCTGATAAAGATCATAGTTATGATGCTAATGATTCTGGTTCCAAGCATGCTAAAGATTTTACTCAGCCAGATCCTTGATTTGGCTTTTGAATTTCCATTTTAGAATTTCTATAATAGAATTACCTTAAAAGTATAAAGTGCAGCAACTTGAATTTTGGGATTAGTTTTTTTGTGATACTTAGCATTATTAAGGTATTTTTTTACTATTTTTTAGAGTGCAGAAAGAAAGGAAGTGTAAACAAATTTAATGAAACTTATTTTCTTTTAGTAAAATATGCATTTGTTAAAGTGGTTTGGAGAGCTTGGAGTTTTGGAATTTGGTAGTGGATCCTACATTTGATACTGAAACCAGGTAACTCTTATAGTTCTTGCTTAGAGGAGGGGTGGTTTGGAGAGCTTGGAGTTTTGGAACTTGGTAGTGGATTCTACATTTGATACTGAAGCCAGGTAACTCTTAAAGTTCTTGCTTAGAGCAGGGGACTTGGGAGGGAGATATATGCATAGTGGTTCTGCATTATAATATAATAGAGTCACATAGTTATAGTTCTCCAAATCCTTTTCAAATAGTATCTAATATCTTTTAATGTTCCACATTTTTGTAGCTTAATACCTTTTAAAAGCATTAAACATGTTGCCGATCTCGCCGCCGCGCCCGTGCCTCGGAACCGCCGATCCTACCAGACCGCTCGCTCCTGGGGCCTCCTGGCGATGGAACGAACCTGCAAGGCAAGGTCAGAAGACCCTGACCGGGATCCCGCGAGGGAGCTCCGACGGTCAAGTTAGTAGGCGGCGAGAAGGAACAGATTCTCCGGACGGGCCCCCGAAGCAGTCCCAGACTCAGAGAATTTACTAGCAAAAAAGGTGCCAGAGGGACCAGAAACCCAGCTGGATCTCCTTGCCGAGCTCATGCCAAGCGATCCCCTCTCGGGGTCCTGGATCTCACTCTCGGAGCGGAGCCTTCAGCCTCTGTTTCTTACTCGTCCCACCTTACCTGGTCGCCTCCTCTCTCCTTCCTTTTATCTCTTCCGCTGCCTGCCTGTTTTCCGCTCTTGGGAGGCTCCCCCTGTCGCTCTCGTCGCCCCCTCTCCATCCTTTTCTCTTTCCCCATCTGGTTTTGAGGGCCAGGCGGCTTTCTGACCTCGGGTGCCAAGCCTAGCGGGGAAAGGGTAAAGGAGGGGGGCGCCGGCAGGGCGGCTGGTCAGACCTCGGGCCCGGTGTGGGCGCTCCCCTTTCTAGGTGCCGGCGATGTCCGTTGACGGGCCCTGTTTTGCCAGAACCATATCTTTCTACTACGGTACCTGCCGGGCCGACGTAAGTGATGTTTCGCGTGCCGCCGCCATCCGTACGGGGCGCCGTCTATGGTGCGCACAGCTCGAGGGCCAACATCGGAACCTGCGCCTCCGCTCTTTGGGACCTTCTCTGTACGGGTGGCCTGACCTCGGTCGAGGTGGACCCCTCCCGAGTGGACACCTGGCGGAGTGGCAGAAGGGCGCTCGGCTTCGGTCAGGTGGACCCGTCTCCGGGGGCCACCTGGCGAAGAGCGAAGGGGCCCGGCTCGACCTCGGCATTGGTGGGACCGTCTCTGGGCGCCACCTGGCGAGGGAGCGGGGGAGCAGCCGACCTCGACCGAGGTGGACCCCTCCCGTGGACACCTGGCGAGGTGGCAGGAGAGCGCTCGTTTCGGTCGAGGTGGTTCCCGTCTCCGGGGGCCACCTGGCGAAGGAGCGAAGGGGCCCGGCTCGACCTCGGCATTGTGGGACCGTTCTCTGGGCGCCACCTGGGATTCGGGGGAGCAGTCGACCTCGGCCGAGTTGGACCCCTCCCGGTGGACACCTGCGAGGTGGCAGGAGGGCGCTCGGCTTCGATCGAGTGGACCCATCTCCCGGGGCCACCTGGCGAAGTAGCGAAGGGGCCCGGCTCGACCTCGCCTTGGTGGGACCGTCTATGGGCGCCACCTCGCGAGGGAGCGGGGGAGCAGCCGACCTCGACCGAGGTGGACCCCCCTGGGTGGACACCTTGCGAGGTGGCAGGAGTGGACCCGGGCCGAACTCACTTCGGCGAGGGCGGTAACGTCTCGGGATATCACCTGGCGAGGTAGCCGGGGGGGAAAGGGCCGAGCTCGACCTCGGTAGCGTGGGAGCCGAGGCTGACTCGTTCGAAGAAACCTTCACGCGGCTCGATCATACTGTCGGAATCTGAGACCAGCCACGTCATCATCACGGCCGTAACAAAACGTAACAAGATACTTTTAAAGACATATTTATTTATTTGAAGTAGTAAGAAATAATGATTGCTTAATTGCAATTCTTTAAACCTTCATATTAATCAACAAGAACTAATTTTTTAAAGGTAAAGTTTTTTAGTTTTATAGCCATTTTATATAGCAAGTGTTTCCTTAGATTTGAGATTCAATGTCATTTCAATTAAAAATTATAAACATGTGGCAGTTATGGTACTGAACTTTCTAAAGCATTCTATGAAGCCTTTTATGGTAGGAAATTAAACTCTACTAACCATAATTTTAGCTTCATGCTAGAGTATCGCACCAAGGTTTGCCATATCAAACCAAGCATATCATACCATGCCGGTACAAAACCGACATGCATTCTTATTAGGAACTGGAAATTCTTCAACTATTATGCTTGGGATTCATCCCATTAAAGATACACTTGATGATATATATAAGGTAAATGCCTACCAAGGTATCCTAAATAGGATTAGTCAAACACGGCAAAGTATCCTATAGGATTAGTCAAATACGGATACATATCAATACATTCCATATAGGAACATCTAAACTTGAAAGATATCCATAGGTAGGAAAGATGTTTAACATCCCCCCTCAAACTGAGGGTGCTTCTTGCAGATGAAGTTTGGAGAGAAGGTAGTGGAAGCGCTCCTTGGCATGGACTTTGTAAGTAAATCATTAATTTGATTAATTGAGGAGATATGATATAGATCAATAGTTCGCTACTGATAATGGTGGCGAGTAAAGTGACAGTCAATTTCATATATTTGGTACGCTCATGGAAGACAGCATTGCGTGTGATTTGGATAGCACTATGGCTATCACAATAAATGGATGTTGAGAGGATAGATATATGCCCATATCATTAAGTAGCTAGCGAAGCCAGACAATCTCAGCAGTAGTATGAGCAAAGGCACATTATTCAGCTTCTGCGTTGGAGCGAGATACAACTAATTGCTTTTACTTTTCCAGACAATCAGTGAGTTTCCAAAGAATATGCAATAGCCAGTTATAGAGCGTCGATCAGTGATATTTCTAGCCCAATCTGAATCAGAGTATGCATGAAGATTGAGATCAGAAGAGGAAAGAAGAAGCCCATGATATAGCATGCCTTTGATATATCGGAGTATCCGAAGCACAGAAGCATAGTGAACAGAGCGAGGCACAGACATAAATTGACTGACAACATGAACTGCATGAAAAATATTCGACCGAGTGATAGTGAGGTAGTTGAGACTGCCTACAAGTTGGCGATACCGAGTAGGATCAGTAAGAATTTTTTCTCAGTAGGCTGAAGCTTCATATTTATCTCAAGAGGGGTATCAATAATTTTATTATCTGAAATGCCGGCTCGAATGAGCAAATTAGAGGCATACTTAGCTGCTGGAGAAAGGAAAAGACCATCAGATTGATGGTTGACTTCAATGTCTAGAAAGAATCGTAATAAGCCAAAATCTTTCATTTCGAAGCACTTGTGCAAGTATTTCTTGAATGCCTTGTTGGTCATTTCCAGACAACCATATCATCAACATAAAGAAGAAGTAGAACTATCCCATGAGAGGAGCGGTGATAGAATAAGGTGGAGTCATGAAGGCTCTGGAGAAATCCATAATTAAGAAGAGCGGTTTGGAATTTTCAAACCAAGCACGAGGTGCCTGTTTGAGACCATAAAGTGCACGGCGAAGTTCACATACTTGATGAGGCTGGTGAGGTAAGCCAGGAGGAGGCATCATGTATACTTCTTCAGACAGGTCTCCATGAAGGAATGCATTCTTGACATCAAGTTGATGTAAGGACCATCATTAGGCAGCGACTATAGCAAGTAGAGTACGGACAGAAGTCATACGAGCAACAGGAGCAAGGTTTCTTCATAGTCGATGCCATATTCTTGTATAAATCCTTTGGCAACAAGACGAGCTTTATAGTGCTCGATGGAACCATCAGCCTTTATTTTGATCTTGTATATCCATTTATAGCCCACGATCGATTTCCAGGTGACAGATCAACCACGTCCCATGTATGGATTTTTGTAGAGCCTCAAGTTCTTCTGACATGGCATTCTACCAGGAAGGATTAGATGATGCCCCTTGATAGGATTTAGGTTCATGTAAAGGCAAAATAGTGGACAAGTAGCAATGATAATCTGTTAAATGAGCCGGTGGACTATAATGGCGAATAGGATATTGTCTCTCAGGTGCTGCTAGATTGCTCGTAGGAGAAGTGCCAATTGGGGAGACAGTAGACTGGCCAGGTTGTTCGAATGTCCATTTTTCTCAAGTAGTGCATGAGAGGGAAAAGGATCAAGCAGAGGTGCTTGACACGAAATGAAGATTTTTTGTGAGGTAAAGAAAAAAAAGGAATCTGTTCCCAAAAGGTAACATGCCCGGAAATGCATAATTTTCGAGTTTTCGGATCATAGCACCGATATCCTTTTTGTTGGATCCCATATCCTAAGAAAACACAGATTGTATTTTTTTTTTTAATTTGTCACACTCACGCTTGGAGAGATAAGTACAGCAAAAATACGAAGATGGTCATAGGAAAGGGGAGAGTTATAAAGTCGTTCAAAGGATGAGAGAGCACAAAGGATACGGGAAGGAAGACGATAATTATATATACTGCAGTATTCATAGCTTCTCCCCAAAAGACTTTCGGAACAAAAGAGGAAAGGAGTAAAGTATGGGCGATTTCAACAATATGACGATGTTTTCTCTCAGACACACCATTTTGTTAGGAGTTTCAACACAAGATAACTGCAAAAGTGTGCCCTGAGATTTAAGATAATCGTTGAATGATTTTGAAAGATATTCACCACCAGAGTCATAGCGAAAGATTTTTATGTGTTTAGAAAATTATGTTTTGATCATGGTAACAAATTCAATATAAACTTTTAAAACTTCAGAGCGAGATGCAAAAGATAGAGCCAGGTGTAGCGGGTGAAATCATCAATGAAAATAACATAATAAGCAGAACCACCCATAGAGGATATAGGGGCAAGATCCCATATATCAGAATGAATAAGATCAAAAGGAGCAGTAGTAGTGGAGTGACTTAAAGAAAAGGTAAAGCGGATTGTTTTGATTATTTGCAATGAACACAACATGGTTCTTTTATTACAGAGACAGAACCTAGAAAACCTTTATTAATTAATTAAGATAACTTTAAAAAGAAAGATGACCTAAACGATCGTGCCAAAACATAAAAGAAGAATTATTGGTGGAATAGCAATGACAGAGTGAGTACCAAAACTAGGAGGAACATAAAGCTTATCTAAAATAAAAAGTCGACCAATCTTACGGCCTGTCCCAACTTTCTTTCCCGTCGAGCAATCCTGCACAACACAGCGAGAAGGAGAAAATGTAACTGTAAGTCCTTTGTCACATAATTGACCATGAAAATAATATTCATAGAAAGTTTAGTAGCAAGAAAAATATCAGAAAGGCATAGGTTAGGAGAGTGAATGGTTCCACGATGGCTAGCAGCAATGAGTGATCCATTTGCAGTTTGAATATGGGTGGAAAAGAAGAGAGGAAACATGTTGGAAGATGTCAAGGATGAAAGTCATATGATTAAAAGCACCTGAATCAAAGAACCACTTACCTGGCAGGAATGAAGGTGTCAGAAAAGATGAGGCGGTAGGATTACCAATAGAGAGAGTATGATGAATCATTGTCTGGATATCATTAGGAGTAAGTGATGTGGCTGCTTGGGCTGTAAGCTCTGGCATACAGTAGTAGTAGTGGAGGATGAGCGATCTCTAGAATTTCGAGTTTGGTTCTCATGTTGTTGGAGTTTGGATGGGGGCAATTCCAAACAACATGTCCGACTTTCTTGCAGTAGGTACACTTCATGGAGGATGCATCCCGGAGTCGAGAAGTAGATGCCAGACAGTTGCGAGTAATATGGGCCAAACTTCTTGCATGAGTGACACTGAATTTGAGACAGTCCCTTTGATTTAATCCGTGTAGACAATATTAGAGAGTCATCATGGTTGGAGGAGACGATCTTCCGGGTTTCTTCAGCAAGTAACTTGGAAAGTGCAGTGTCAACAGATGGAAGAGGAGATCGGTAAATAATAGAAGCCCGAACAAACTCAAACTCATCGCGAAGAGACATTAGGAACTGGACAAGACGAAACTCTTCTCGAATTGATAATAAAGTTCTGCATCATGGATCCACTTGGCTCCATCAGGGCAAGTTGATCCCAAATCAGAGACATCCGAGAGTGAAAATCAGCCATGGACTGCTCTGGTTGTTGCTTGTGATTACGAAGGTCCAGTTCAAGCTTATATTTGAGAGCAATATTTTTTGATTATACCGCTTGGCGAGGAAGTCCCATATCTCCTTTATAGTGTCAAACTTGCTAAAATGTAGGCTGATGGAGGGACTGACAATATTAGAAATTCATGTCATGATTTTATTGTTGTCAATGTCCCATGTAGCAAAGACTCCCCGGATGCAATTGGACATGGAATTTCACCAGTAATATATTTGCCAAGTCCACGTCCTTTTAGAAAGATTTTCATCATGAAGGATCATTGGGGATAATTAGTTCCATTCAAGTGAACCACAATCGGCTGAGTGATATCAGTCATGATGACCAAGCGGAGTCGGTTGAAACCCACAGAAGGGTCAGGTAGCAGATCCGGTGGAGACGCAGCGATCACGGATGGAGATGGAGGATTCCAGTGGATGGAGAGACTCCGCCTGTCTGCGCTCGGATGGGAGATCATAGGCCCCAAACACGCTTAGATGGAAGATCTGCTGTGATTCTGGAAGCAAAGGGGGCCGTCGATGGATGCGCACAAGGAGATGGGAGTCGGGGATGAATCTGGAGGAGTTCGGCATCATCAGCGTCGATCAGCTGCTAGGGCCGGTGTAGGGTGGGCTCGGCATCGTTGGCTGCTGGAGCAAAGGGGGCCGTCGATGGATGGTGCACGGGGAGATGGAGGAGTCGGGGACAATCTGGAGGAGTCCTGCATGTGCTGGTGCAGGGTGGCTCGGCTGTTGGGGCCGGTGCAGGGCGTCGATCACTGCTGGGGCTCGGCGAAGATGGTGATCGACGTCTATCGTTTGCTAGGGCATTGATCGGCGTCGATCGGCGAAGGTGCTAGGAGGACGAATGAAGGAGAGCGTCGGCAGGGGTAGGGAGCAGTGGCGACGGTAGATTTGGCTGGGGCAGGGGCGGTGGGAGGCACAACGAGGGAGGCCTATTGGCGGGGGCAAGGGCTCGGGCGGTGACGGGGCTGGGAGAGTCAGAGAGGCCAAGAGGGGGGGAGGGCCGGCGGGAGACAGTCAAGAGGCGTCGGTGAACGGGCGGTGACGACGTCGGGGTCAGGATCGAGGGAGAGGGAGAGGCTGAGAGGGGGAGGGAGGAGATTAGGGCAGGAGGGCCGGCGGGAGAGGCCGAGATGGGAGGGAGGGCCGGCTAGAGACGTCGGTGAACGGGCGGTGACGGTGCCAGAGTCGGGATCGAGTGAGAGGGAGAGGCTGAGAGGGGGAGGGAGGAGATTAGGGCGGCCCTTAAGAAAAAGAGGGAATAGGACATGAATAAGATGGGAATAGGATTGGAATAGGTTTGGGATAGGCAGGGATAAGGTGGAATAGGAACCTTGTGGGCTCTGATACCATGTAGGAACTGGAAATTCTTTAACTATTATGCTTGGGATTCATCCCATTAAATATACACTTGATGATATACATAAGGTAAATGCCTACCAAGGTATCCTAAATAGGATTAGCCAAACATGGCAAAGTATCCTAAATAGGATTAGCCAAACATGGATACATATCAATATATCCCATATAGGAACATCTAAACTTGGAAAGATATCACTTAGGTAGGAAAGATGTTTAACACTCATATTGTAAAATAGTCGGTACACCTAGCCATCTTATACCATTTTGTATGTTGACACTATAATAGAATAGTACCGATATGGTATCAAGACAGTGAACCTTGATCAGCACTAATAGAGATTAGCAAAAATTACATATAAAACATGGGCATTCCTATCCTTTAATTAAATGAGATCAAGTGATGCAAGCCTTCTATGATAGCTTAACACAAAAGATTGTCTATGATGCTATGCTTGCTAGCATAAAAAAATTGGATATTAATATTATCGCAACATTTTTTTCTCATAGACATCAATCATGGTGAACTTGCAGCAGGACATAGTGAGTTGTTGAATTTTTTATAAAAAGGAGGCTGTGTATCAAATAATAGTGACTTAAGGATCTCATTGATCATAGGTAGCATGGCAATAAATGTTTTTGAGGGGCATCCTGCAGTCCCACCCTTTCCCCTTCCACAATCTCTAATACATAGTGGCTAAAATAAAAGAAAAGAGCAATGTATAAAGCCAAGGTATCGAAACATCTTTTCTACTAATGATAAGATTATTATCTTTGATATTAACTCAAGAAATTATTTAATTTGTATTATGATACAGCATATCCTTGTGTTGATGGGCACCAAGATGATGCAGTATTAAATCCAACAATTAACCTGAATCACATTTTTGAATCCCTTCAATGGGTGAGCCCTTGTTGTGCCTTGCATCATATTGATACAAACCATCTTCATTATTGAATGTCATAATCTTCAATACTTTACTTCATTGTCAGTGAAATCATTAAGATAAGGTGAATAAACTTAACATGTGTATGGTTATAGTTTGATATGCAAATCTAACATAGGTGAATATTATGTTCTGACTAAAGCAATGACAACATTCCTTCCATTACTTCAATAATAAATATTTATTAATTGGGTATCATAATTTGTTAGCAATTTGTATTTCAATTATCTGTATACTTGTCACCATAAGAAGAACATTATAGAACTTTTCTATATACATTTGTTTTTTCAAAGATGCACTCCAACTTTACAGACCCACTGTGCATAGTTTAACTTGTTTTGGGGATGAGTGAACACTGGTTACCAACTGTGACAGCACATTAAGGAGCTCTCAGAGCTTAAGAAGTCACTCAATACCAAGCTGGAGCAACTAAGGTCAATTAAGTCCACCAAATCATTTACTGTATTTATTTGGTATTGTAATGCTAGTTTTTCCTGTATTGGTGGCTGAGTGCAGGACTTCCAGGAGCTGAGGATCACCATTCAAAAGAGACATGAGGATGTTGCTACTAGTTTAAGAAATTTGTGGATACTCAACCTGCCCTTAGACAAAGTGCAAAATTATATTTTACTTAGAGACCTATTGTTTTATGATCATGTGGTGGCAATGCATAAAGAGTTTAATAAGATTATTTGACTTTTTATTAGCTAGAGAACTCTGAAAAAACTCAATCTAGGTGAGAGGAATATGTTACAATATTAGAGTTATTTGTGGGCTATCCTCCACCAAGAAGGCCTTTTCTTTGGCTTTGTAGTGATCCCAGTTCATCAGATCAAATTTTTTCAACATAAATTAACACTTGCTAGAAGACAATACAGCAGTTATGGCAATTATTACTTAAAAATAGTAACAATGACAATTCCTCAACCACTTATGTACATGTATATAAATAGAGATACCATACTATTGATTTGAGGTGGATACTAGCTGTAACTTTCTATTTGGAAATAAGATGTTACTTTTACCTTTCAGATGCAGGATGCACCTGAAAATTTTAAGAAGGAAATAAATTGGAGAATGCACAATCCATCTTACAGGATAATTCGGTGGAAATCGATATTTCTTCAGATAGTCCTGTTACAGGATCTTCTCCTTGATGTGTTGTAAGTAAGAACATTAAGCAATAGAGCAATATTAACCATTGTTGACTGGTATGTAGCATGGCTACATGTCAATTCTCTTTGGGAAAGAACTGAGAAACATCTATCTCATTTACATATTAGTATTCCTAATGTTGCCAATCTGAAAAAAATATTTCATATTGCACACCTACCTTTGAGTTGCTACTTGAGCAAAGGCTTTATCCCTTTATCATGTTTAAGGTACATAGAAATAGATGTGGAAAATAACTTGCAACTTGCTAGAGATGGGGAATAAATTCCTTAGAAGTTTTTTCAAAAATGAATCTTTTCTAGATGCATTAATGTTGCTGGACTACTATATTACCTTAGTTGCAAATCCAAGAGGTTGGGTCTTGTTAAGGGCTAACGTGTGCCTGACATGTTTTTTTTTTTTCTTTTCTTCTCCTTTTTTTTTTGGATAAAATCCTAACATTTTCTTGGGCTACCCAATTCTAGTTGAACCCATCTTTGAACTTGACCAATCAAATTAGAGGCAGTGAAATTTGGATTGGCTATGGGTTTGGTCAGATTGCTCAAACCTTCATCTAGAATCCAATTGAACATTGAATCATGTTGCCATTTATCCACTAAAATTTAACCCAGCACCATAGTATAATGCCTCAAATATACTAAAGCATCGATCGAATCTGATCGGGGCCTATATATGCACCTGAATGTTATCATGAATCATATCATCTCTAACTAAGTATAGCATGTGGTATGAATTACCAAGTACTACATAGGTATATGTGACTGTATGTGCTTCTTTCAAGAAATGCACCAACAGCAAATACTCAATGGTTAGTGGAATTCTTGAAAACCTAGATAAATACTCAATGGGGATGAGTCAACATTGGTTACCAACTGTGAGATTACATTCAGGAGTTCTTAGAGCTTAAGAAGTCACTCAATCTTAAGCTAGAGCAACTGAGATCAATTAAGTCCACTGAATCATTCGCGCTATCTATTTGGTATATGTAATGATATTTTTTTCAATATTGGTATGGCTACAGTACTTCCAGGAGCTGAGGATCACCCTTTAGAAGAGACATGAGGATGTTACTGCTAGTTTAAGGAATTTGTGGATACTCAACCTGCCTTTAGATTAAGTGCAGCATTATATTTTACTCAGAGACCTATTATTTTATGTTCATGTGGTGGCAATATATAGATAGTTTAACAAGATTATTTGACTTTTTATTAGCTTTAAAACTCTAAGAAAACTCGATCTAGGTGATAGGAACATGTTACAAAATTGGAGTTATTTGTGGGCTTGTCCTCTATGAATTGGGCCTCTACTTTGGCTTTGTAGTGATCCCAGTCCATTAGATCAGATTTTTCTCAACATAAATTAACACTTGCTAGAAGGCGGTATGGCAATTATGGCAATTATTGCTTAAGAATAGCAATAATGACAATTCCTCAGCCACTTATGTGCATGTATATAATTAGAGGCACCAAATTATTTATTTGAGGTAGATACTAGCTGCATCTTTCTATTTGGAAATAAGAGTTACTTTTACCTTTCAGATGGAGGATGCACTTGAAAATTCTAAGGAAAGTGAGAAGGAGATAACTTGGAGAAAGCACAATCCATCTTACTGGATAACGTAGTGGAAATCAATATTTCTTCAGTAATCTTGTTATAGAATCTTCTCCTTGATGTGTTGTAAATAAGAACATTTAGCAATGGATTAATATTAACCATTGTTGACTGGTATGTAGCATGGCTATATGTCAAATCTCTTTGGCAAAGAACCGAGAAACATCTATCTTATTTGCATATTAGTATTCCTAATGTTGCAAGTCTGAAAAAAATATTTCATATTGCACACATACTTTTGAGTTGCTACTTGAGCAAAAGACTTTCTCTTTTATCAGGTATAAGGTATATAAGAGTAGATGTGGAAAATAACTTGCAACTTGCTAGACATGGGGAATAAATACCTTAGAAGTTCTTTCAAAAGTGGATCTTTTCTAGATGCATTAAAATTGCTGGACTACTATATTACCTTAGTTGCAACTCCAAGAGTCTGGATATGGTTAAGGGCTAATCCATGCCTACCATGTTTATTTTTCTTTTCTTTTCTTTGATAAAAACCTAACATGATTTTTGGGCTACCCAATTTTAACTTAACCCATCTTTGAACTTGACCAATCAAATTGATATGAAGTAAAATTTGGCTTAGCTCTGGGTTTGGTCAGATTGTTCAAACCTTCAATAAGAATCCAACTGAACATTTAATCATGTTGCCATTTACCCACTAAAATTCAACCCAGCATAAAGTCCCAACTATACTGAAGCATCGATCAGATCAGATCGGGGCCTATACATGCGCCTGAATGTTATCATGAATCATCATTTTTTAACTAGGTATAGCCTGTGGTATGAATTACCAAGTACTACATAGGCATGTGTGACTACCTGTGATTCTTTCAATAAATGCATCAACAGAAAATACTCTATGGTTAGTGGAATTCTTGAAAACTTACATAAATATACTTGCTTTGGTTATATACAATTTTACTATAAGAGGGTTTAATATTTAGGATTTTGAGAGAGAGACAAACAATGTATTATGTTTATCGTGAAAGTAGCAAACTCGCTAATATCGTGCATCTAGGTTAGACAATTTGTATGATCATGGTCACAGACCAAATATTTGTTATTCTATATCAGAATGGATAAATAGATAGACAACACATACATATTAAGGAGACAAATATTATAATGGCCACACTATTGACATGTGCCAAGTATGGGGGTGTTATAAAGGAGCAAAGGCTTTATGAAGCTTTATCACTGGCACTAGTTACATGGTGTCCTCTTAGACAAGGATGGAGAAAAGGATGAATAATGGAGCCTAGTGGAATTAGGTACCTAAAATCCCAGTAGCATAACAATTGCATTCATCTTAAAGAGCTGCAAGAAGGGATATTGATCTTGGCATCTTGCACTTTGCTCTTCAGTGCATGCATGCCTATCTTTGAGATCAAAGTCTCATTCGATCTTTTTCTTTTTTTAGTGATTTACCTATCTAAAGTTTAAGGATGTTTTTAGGGAGTGCACTTAGTTTAAGGCTCATTTTGAGTCTCATTTTGGTGATTTACCTATCTAAAGTTTAAGGATGTTTTTAGGGAGTGCACTTAGTTCAAGGCTCATTTTGAGTCTCATGATACTTAATCCACTCGATATGCTGCACGACAAGTCTGCCTTCCTAGCTTTGCTCATTGCAAAGCTTAATCTGGCTGCTTCACTTCTAGTTAAAATAAAAGTAGAGCCTACTACTAGTTTTCTATCTTAATGGGCACTTTAAAGTATTTGCTTGTTCAAAATATTCTTAAAACCTAAACAATTGCTAGATTTAGAGCTAAACTTAGAATAGTGCAACTGGGTTCACTGAACAAGCTTGGTCTTTGTTTTGCTAGGTAGTGAACCACAAGCTATGACATGCTCGGTGGCACCACATTAGCAACTTTAACATGTAGATGTGATGACATCTTTCCTAGCATGCATTACTTTTACACATAAAAAAATATTCATAGTTTGAGATGTACAACAAATTGGATATCCTGGAAAAGTGCAAACAAAGTCTTTTGAGCTAGTAACTACTCGATCTGTTGTCAAGAGAAGCTTTTTACCCTCCACTCATCTAGGTTCTCTTATCCCTTTGGCCTACTAATAAACAAATCCAATCTCTTTGCAATCCAACTTTCTAAAAGACTACCAAAATGGGTATATTGGATTTAAGCATAGAAAAATTAGGTTTGGGATTGCCATTTGATAAGAAAGAAAAAGATAACCTTATATTCATTGGTTACAACAAAACTCTCTTCTTTTTTCATAAAAGTAAGATCTAAATCCAAACAAAAAGAAACTTGTTAGCATGACCTGTGATATTTCATGGCTCCTTTTGCTTTATACTGCTCACTCCATTCTGACTTGGATCCTAATATTGCCAACATCAGAAAGCCAACCTAAATCTTACCTTCCTAATAAAATGGCCATTTTTTATGTTAGCATCAGACCTTTTTCTCCAAAGCGTATTAGCACTAAACCTAAACCTTATAATCAATTTCCAAAGTTACTAATCTCAATCATATGTTACCTAATAAAAAATTAAGCCATGCAAGGCTGATGGTGACAAGATAACAGGAGGATCACCATCAGACCATGCGAGAAAGGTGATCATTCCACCATACACGATCTATGCAAGATCAGGTTAAGATCTGGTAGTGGAAATACTTTCAAACTTAAATGTATTTGTATGGACACATAAATTCAACTGTAAATTGTATGAGGATTTTAAAAGTTTAAAACATATAGATCGAGGCAGATGGCATGTTTTATGAGAAAATCCTTTAGGTAGTTAATTTGATTTCCCATTGTTACTACTAAAAAGGCATTAAGTCATCAGGGTCTAACTTCAAATATTCATAATTACAAAGGAATCAGGCACTCTGAATAAGATCGAACACATAAAAAAGCTTTTAAGTATGCAATTCATGTTTGATTTAAGCCTCTAAAATGTTCATTTTTGTCTTATTTCAGTATCAATTGTCTAATAAATTTTGTTCGAATACCACCATTTAACCTTTTACATGCTAATCGACAATGTTAGCTTATCATTCAGTTTCTTCATTCTTGTTGTTGCTAGAATTTTGTTCTTTAGTTTCTTTTAGTGTAACCTTCCTTTTCCATACCTCCTCATTATGACCCTGAAGCTAGTTCCAAAATAGTTGTTATAATCTCATATATTGATTTTATTTGCATAATTAAGTACGCTGCTTTTATTTGTATTGAGAACATAGTTAATGCGACCTGTGAAAATACGACTAATGCAGAAAACCAACATAATGAGCTCCATATGATATCAGGTTAATTCATGACAATTGTAAATGGAAACAACACCTTTTCCCCGGCATTCATAGCACATTTGATTTTCAGGAGTGCAAGGAGGGGTTTTGGTATCTTCAGTCGATCACTAATTTGTTTTGGTTAGGTGTTAATATTTTTGGACTTGGGTAATACTTTTGAAGTTGCAAGTCATGTGAGAATCCTACTTTTGAGTCCAAGAGTATTATTTGAGAAGAAATGATCTAAAAGAGTTCATGTTGAGTATAATGTCGAGTTACAAGAGTCTAAACTTATTCAAGAATGCATCTTATATTGCTTTGATTGGGAAATCTTTTTGTGAAATATTGAACTTTGTTAAAATATTTGTCATCTTCTTCCTTTTGGATATGTCTTCGAGCTATAGAGTTGGTGATGCATGTTACCCTGGACAATGATTTCCGGAGAAACTGTACATTAATTGTTCCATTAGTCAGCTGATCCTGGTGCTACTTTAGGTGTTCTTGAGTTTGAACTCTTATTGCTCTATATTACATACAAACTAAACTTCAGTTCCTAGGATATTGATCTCAAACCCTTTCTTGTATATCTGCTTTATTTCATTTAACTTTGTAGTTTTCCTATAATCTTTTAGAACCATCACTGGTCCTTTGATCAAAATTAACTCTGATTCCTCTCAAATGGCCTTTTTATAGCTATTATGGACATTTCAATCTACTGCATCAATTTAGTTTGATGCCTACCACAACCTTTTTACTCTTACCTAGTGTCAATATACTTTTGCATGCATGTGACCTCTTAATGTAGTATTCATCTTTCATGAATATCATGGTGATCTTAATCTTCTGAGCATCCTCTTGACTGATTCAATCTTTCATCAAATTATAAAATTTTGCACATGCAGCACTATTCCCTATGTTGTATACTGTTATATATAGTAAATTCTTTCATGTTGATCCATGGTTGTATGATCTTGTAGTATTTTCTATAGAGTACCTTATGATTTTGCTGTGCACTGCGTTATAATATCTTTTAGTATGTTCAAGATATTTCAACTACGATGTCTCAAAATCATGTTCCTTTGTAAACATATTTATTTTTACCCATTGTCTATCATTTTTTAAAAAAAAAGAAAAACTACATCGAAGCTTACTCTTTGTTGAAATGTATTGCTAATTCTGGAGCTTATTTATTTTAGGATGTGGTAAGACAGGGCGCTGGTGGTTGGAAAAAGATTGTAGCAGCATTTGGCAATGATATTTTGCTAGAAAATGGAGAAATTGATAGGGCACGTCTAGGACAAATTATTTTTCTGATTCAACAAAAAATCAACTTCTCAGTTGGTATGTACTTGAAGTTAGTTGTAACCTACAAACAAAAGGAACGAGAAGGATTCTTAACAGGGGAATAAGCTTGTTGGAGGAATATCTGTTTAACATTTATTTTAATTTTATTTTGAAAAATCATTACCTATAACTTAAAGCAATAACATAGGTCACTTGCATTCTTTTTGTGTGGCCAATTCAATCATGAAGGTATAAAATGATTGGATTATGGCCGAATTACTTTCTGTAATTTTGGCTTGTGACTTCCCTTCTTTTATTTTTTATTTTTTAAAAATGTTCACTTCTATGAGTCTTTGCTTTTATAATGATTACAGTAAGAGGAATTGAGGCCTTTTAGTTACCTAGGGAAAGAAAGAAAAAAACACTTATATTTATTTGTTTCAATTATTGCAATTTTTTCTGTCTCTCTTCCGTGCAGTTACTAGCACCATATATTTCTTCTGGCATTTTTTGGGAAGCAATGAAGATATGGCTGAAGGGGTCCAAGGTTATCATTCTTGACATCCCATTGTTGTTTGAGGCTAAGATGAACATATGGACTGCTCCTATTATTGTTGTATGGGTTGATCCTGAAACTCAGGTACAACATCTAATGGCAAGAGATGGAATACTTGAAGAACAAGCCAAAAACAAGATTAATGCTCAGACTGCACTGGACTGGAAGAAGAAAAAAGCAGATATAGTCATCAATAACTTGGGTACAATTGAAGAAATAAAAATTAGGTCTTAGGAGGTCCTGAACTAGGTTACCAGACCTTTAACATCGAAGGAACTCGCACTCTCCGGGGAAGGTGTTTTCTGGATTCTTATATCTACAATTGTAGGTGTTTTAGTGGTACAGAAAAATTTAAAGTGATGATGAGCATTACCTATCAGCAGACTTCTCTTGTCAATCACACTTACTCAAAATAAGAAAGAAATATTTGTGCAATTTATATTTATTTGAACTATCTTGTTATAAGCTTTGCAATTTTACTTCCTTGACAACCTTTTTTTATGCAAATCAGAACACATATTTAATTTGAACTAGCTTGTTATAAGCTTTGCAATTCTGCTTCCTTGACAACCTTTTTCTTGATGTGAATCAAAACATATTGCATTCTGCTATACTGCTCAGTCTAAGTAGGGCTGCATTTTATTGTTTCTCTTGGAGTCCTGCACTTACTTAATCAAAAACAATTAGACACTTGGTTTCTTAATTGAGCTGATTTACATTTTCCTCTGTATTTAAAAATTGAATTCTAAGACAACTCTTCTTTAGTCATGCTATGTTGAACCCTTCAGATTCTTCCTTGAGCCAATTTACTTTTTTTTCTATTTCAATTGATAGTAAAACATTTTGAAACACATCAATTAAGCTGGGATAAGATGTAATTGAAATTTACTTGCTTGAAGGATTTTCAGTATTTTACTTCTTTTAGTGTGATCCTATACCATTTCCTTGACCTTAATATCCTATCTCATCACACGCTGCTGCTCAGTAATAATGCAGCATGTTCAGATGTTTAGGAATGTCCAGCAAGTCAAGACATGAACATGAAAACCAAATTCTTTGAGCTTATTACTAAACATCAAATATTCTACCTTCATTATTTTTTTTAACTCTATTATTTACCAAGCATCAAATACTTGAAATCATGCAAGACCTAATTATCTCTTTCCAGGGCTTATAAGCAAGCACTGTTAGGTATTAGTAGATGTTCATCAATCCACTGGCCGTTGGTTGATTATACCTTTGTTTTACATCCATTGACTATTATTCATGTAACTATGCATAGCTTACTGTTATTACCAGATGACATACTGCACTGGAGGGCATGCTCTAAGGTTTAAGCAGAGTGAGATCTTGAAATCACTTGCATACACCATGCTTTCGAAGCTTTTTAGAGTCATAATTGGTTGTTGAGGAGTCATCGTAGCTATGTAAGTGATGTATGGTTTTAGTGTCAAAAGGATTTTTTTTTTTTTTTTAAATCTTGTGTCATAAGGAAATATGCCAAGAGAGCATCAATGCAATTGAGTTTTATTTTGAATAGCAGTTATATGTCATTTTAATGCTTGGTGCCAAACACAGGGTACCACACACTGATCGTGCCAATTTAGGGTTCATGGGTTGTTTAGTTAGATTTTCCATTTTCTCAAATAATTTGTAATGCTTTGTTCCTAGCCAAAAGTCATCATCTATCTGTAACTTAGCCAGGTGCTGGTGCTTTAAAAAGATTAGCTGGTAGTACTGTCTCCTTGCATGCTTGCAAATTTATGTGCCGCCCATGCATAAACTCTAGATTCAACCACTCAATTGGCACTTGCATTGCATGTGCAGTGTGGAGGCATTTTAAATTATTGGCTTGGTACAATTGTGCAATGTTAACTGGACTGCAATATAAAGCTCAAGCTCATTAATTAAAATGAATGAAAAAAAATGTAAAGATGCACTCTTTCAAATTCTAAAAACAAAATCATGAAAAAAAAAAAGAAAAAAATCTTTGTTGAGGCTTTTCGCAGTTGCTTTATCAGCCTTACCACCTCCATATCTCTTTTTAAAGCCTGCCCTCAATCCCCCAAAAAGGCTTTGGAGACATGTTTTGGAACAGATGATATGCTGCAAAAATCAGATAACAGTGATACCTCCTTATCAAGAGTATTTTCGCATCTACCATTGTTTAGCATATCTTTACTCATTCTTTAGGAATGCAGCAAAGTTTCTACAGCGAGGTTTAATGAATTGATAAATTTGAACTAAATGTCTAAGCAAGAGTTGTGACCCTCCCTTTCAAGGAGAAGCCAGATCTCAATGAACAACCAAAAAAGCAGTTATACTAGCAGTTCGAATTAAACTTGATTTTTATATATGATCCTTTTATAAAGTTAATAAGCAACCTTTTTGGTTTCCTAATACAAAACCCTAAAATTACATCAAGTCATCCATTTATGGTGTTCAGGCACTTAAGAATGCCGGCGGTAAGCAATGACCTAAATATACACATCACACAATTCCTGCTAGATAATACATTAGGTCGCTTATAAGGTTTTGTTTTGCAATGTCAGGGAAGCAATGCTACTTAGACAACCATATCCAACTTCTAGAATCTGTGTCAAATATGTATCCAAATTTGAAATATTTACCATTTTTTAGTTGTAGGTTGTAGAAAATGGTAGAGAGTTGGACCGATCCAACAATAAGTTCGGCTCATGCATTGCGATAAGGTTAAAAATACCCTTTTGCTCTTATAAAAGACTGGCCAAGAATATAGATTTTAAAATTAACTTTGCAAAAAATATTTTTTTTCAAAAATATCCAAGTGAATTGAAAACCATGAACAAGAAAGATGCATATCGGAAAAATCTTAATAAATAATATTTGAATATTTTTATTCATGCATGATCCGATCACAAAGAAAGAAGAATTTCTTCAACTCATTCAACTTGAACTCTCAAAAAAAAAAAAGGGAAAAAGATAGAAAATTTAGTGTAAGTAGGATTTAGATCTCTTCTTTTATTAATGATTGATCGATCAAAATTGAGGTGCATAGCCTTTATTTATGATAGCAGCGAGCTCCATCCTTGCATAATGCCGATCGGATTTCTTTTTTAATTCGAATAAGACTAGCTTTCTAAAAATAAATATGACCAATACAAATAAATATCAAAAAATAATATGATAACAATAGTGAGCAATAGTTCAGATAATAATAATAATAGCCAATAGTTCTCCTTTCTTTTAGTAGATGTTGACCATCTTGTTTAAGTATTGGTATCAGATAGGAGAGGGATGAACTTTTTTTAAGTTTTTGAGTTTATATATAATTTTTATCCTATCTTTTCATGTTTGTTTTTTCATGGTTAAAAGAAAAAAACCCAGTTTATGTAGAAACTTTTGGTAATATTTTACGAACAAAGCGGATTGATGTATTTTATTTGTTACTTGAGAATGTAAACTTTCACTAATCAAGGCATGCGAAAATAAAATAAATCCATCAACAAGATTATTTAAATCAAGAGCGATGTACCAGCTTTAGGTATCATATATGTGTTATATTATCACGGTAAAGTATATTAAATAATATGAAAGGAGGTTTTTTCTGCCTCCTACACATTTCACACCAGAAACTTCATGAAGAATTTTCTTTTGAAGTGGAAGCTACAGACTCCAGAGCCTCGTTCTCCTGTTGACCTTGTATGTTCCCAGACGGTTCCCAATTGCTGATTTGAGCCGAGCTACCAGCTACTCTCAGCCCTCAGATAGCAAAGAGTCACTACTGTAAACTAATTCTCCCATCTGCCAGGCACCCCCTAGCCCTCTCGTCAGACTCTGATGAGCGGTAAAAACCCATCAAATCCTACAGGCGATCATCGGAGCGGAAGAATTGACTCGGAGTTGGGAGATGGGATGGCGGCGAGTTGGGGATGAGTGTGGACGTCATGGAGGTGAGCTGTGGAGGGAGCCCAAGCCCATCAGACATGTGTACTGGGCTGCTGGTGGGCTGCATCTCAAGCGGGCCAGGAGCCCAACTAGGCCAGCCAGCTGCAGGAAGACCATGAAGCGGCGGTTCTTGGCTCGCCTATGGCTTCTCCTAGGCTTCATGGACCGAGCCCAAGCGTCCTTTCGCCCGGGTGCCCTTCGGGCAAGAGTATCGCGCCAGTGGAGTCCTCGCCGGCGGCGGGCGATGGCTCGTCGGATTCCGGTGATCTCATCTTCCCTCGGTCCGTCCCCGTAGGGAGCAGCTCATCATCGGTCAGTAGGGAATTTTCTTCGTCGAGCTTGACGGGTGGGAGTGGCTCAGGTCGTCCAGGTTCTGGGGATGGCCGGGGTCAGTCGGGAGAGGGTGGCCGGAGGCCGGTGCCGGTACTGCCATCGCCGGCAGGGGTCGCTCATACTCTTCTTATTTGGGGAGCTATTTGCGGCGGGAGGGGTGAGCCGGGCTCAGGGGAGGAGGTGATGGATGGGGGAAGGAAGCCGGGTGGAAAGGGTTCGGTCCTGGGGGGCTGTGTCCGGTGAGAATTGGTGATCGGAAGGATAGGGAGGAGTTGTCCGGGGCGGACATGGTGCTTTTACCGGATAAGGATGAAACTTTTCGGGTAAAACAAGGATTCCCTTCCGTTGGGCGGATCCACCGTTGATCAGTGCGTGATCCAACGGTCGATTCGCCTGTCCTGAAACAGAACGCCACTGGAGTTCTAACACTATACCGATTAGTCCGCGATGAGCGGAAAGATGGGAGCCCTGGAGTGTTTAAAAGATTTCGGAGTGGTAGCAGGGTCGGCAAATTGCGCTGAGGTTTTGGTGGAGCAGTAGTAGCTCTTAGGCCACCAAAACGTTAGCCATACATGAAGATGGATCCACAAAATATTAGAGCAGCTGTTTATCAAAAAGATAAAATTTTGGAGAGAAAAGATAGCGCTCCTGCTTTCAGGTTTTCTCCTGATTTTAGATTCAACCCGGGAGATGATGAGTCATACATGGAGATGGATCCACAAAATATTGGAGCAGCTTTATCAAAAAGGTGAAGCTTCGGAGAGGAAGGATAGCGCTCCTGCTTTCAGGTTTCCTCTTGGCTTTAGATTCAACCCGGGAGATGATGAGCCATACATGGAGATGGATCCACAAAGTATTGGAGCAGCTGTTTACCAAGAAGGTGAAGCTTCGGAGAGGAAGGATAGCGCTCCTGCTTTCAGGTTTCCTCCTGACTTTAGATTCAACCTGGGAGATGATGAGACATACATGGAGATGGATCCACAAAATATTGGAGCAACTGTTTACCAAGAAGGTGAAGCTTCGGAGAGGAAGGATAGCGCTCCTGCTTTCAGGTTTCCTCCTGGCTTTAGATTCAACCCGGGAGATGATGAGCTAATAGTTTATTATCTCAACCGCAAGATCAACGGTCAACCATTGCTTTATGATATAATCAACGATGTCAACCTTTATGATCACGACCCGGACACACTTCATGGTTAGTACTATATTTGCTTTTAATATTTAGGAATATGAAACAACTTGATATCTTATGATTTATGGCATGTTTGTTATGTAATATTTTTTTCCATGATACGGAGCATCTTATTGTTTATATGAAATGTTTATATTATAATTCTTCTATTGAAATTTTATTCTCCTTCCTTACCATATTTTTTATGAAATATCTTACTGCCATAGTTTTATTTTTTAATTTCATTTACTTCAGTTAAGTACTTAGCAAAGAAGTACGAGTTTGAGAAAAAACACTACAAGAAAAATTAGTTTTAGCAACCGATTTTTTGGTTGCTAATAAATAAAAATCGGTTGCTAAATTATTTTGCAATCGATTTTGCAACCGAAATTAGTCGGTTGCAAAAATTTGTGACCGATTTTTTTCGGTTGCAAAATTTAGTAACCGATTTAGCAACCAAATTTTATTCATTTTTTTAAAAATTTTTTGAAAAATAAAAAAATATCGGTTGCAAAATCGGTTGCTAAAAAAAAAATCTGAAAAATAAAAAAAAAATCTGTTGCTAAAAAAAATTCTGAAAGATAAAAAAAAAATCGATTGCAAAATCGGTTGCTAAAAAAAAAAATTCTAAAAAATTTTTAAAAAAAATCGGTTGCAAAATTGGTTGCTAAAAAATAAAAATCTGAAAAAAAAAAAGTTGCAAAATCGGTTGCTAAAATTAAGAAAAAATTAAAAAAAATTATGAAATACTGATTAGAACCATCTACAAGAACCATACCCTTTCTAATTAATGCCTCCACACAGTAGATTTACATAGAATTGCAACCTATTAACAAAAAGCTTTCCAAGTTTAGTACACCATAAAATAGATTATGGATGTCACAGAATATGTAATGTATATCATGAATAGATGTGCATCTTAATGCAGCAGCCAGAATGAAATCAAGTTTTGTACACCAGAAAAAAGATTACAGAAGTATGTCACAGAATATGTAATGTATTCATGAATAAATGTATCTTAATGCAGCAGTCAGAATGAAACCATGAATAGATGTATGTTTATGCAAGTAGCAGGCAGTGGTATATTTTCATGATTGTATTTTGACTGCTCAACTGGCACATGCATCTATTCTATGATTTATTTTCATGATTGTATTTGGCTGTTAGACTAACATATGCATCTACTCTATATTGTTATTCAAAGGCTGTCTCTAGTGACAATGTCAAATCAAAACAACAATTTATAGTCCGTAGAAAATAAAATACATAAGTTACTTGCCTATCTCCAACATTTGCTGCTTCATCATGCTGATATTGCAGATCAGGGATATAAATTTTGCAATGTGTGGCTCAAGTTTTGTCTCTCGAAGTTGAGCAGTGATGGAGTCATCACACTTATTTATAGCCTGATAAGTAAGTCCAGTGCTAATTTAGAATTGCAAGATAAACTATTATAACAATACAAATTTAAATATCCTATACAGAAAATAACTAATTAAAAGAAAGGCTTAGAAGTGTAGAAGTGCAGTGCATAACTGTTTCGTTCTCTGTTTCACTATAGTCCATCTCTAACCAAGTATAACATTTAGGGTAACATGTGAATTTTTTGCGATAAGACCACTGATTCTTTGTCTTATCAAAAAACTTCATCTGAAATTCATTTATCGCTCTTTCATGTGATGTGTAGGGGCCATGTAACTTATCCTGACCTCTCACTCCAACTTTACCCCATCTATTATAAACCATGAATGTCCTACCATCATCAGATTCTGTAATTAATCCTGTGTTAGGCTTCAAATATCCAAAAACATACTGAACATGACATAAACATAAATTATCAAGCATTATATTACGAGGCAAAAGTCAAAAATATATTTCATTTAACAATTCAACTAATAAAGAGCTTATTTCCATTTAGAAAGCAAAAAATATATATTATATGACCTTTGAAAAGCAGTTCTACATCATATACTATTACAAAAGGTGGGAATTTTCACTATTTCTGCCTCAAAGGTCCATATAACCAAAGATTGGAAAGATGGACCTGAAAAAACCGGTAATATTTGTATGTTTAATAATATTCATAAAAATACTTTATATAATCATATGTAGAATGAGCAAACCTAGAGCTTGAATAACATAGAATTTGTTATTATTTTCCCCAACATTTGTCTGATTCAGAATAGCATCATAAACTTCACCTCCCTGCAACCAACAATACAATATAATCATTCAAAACCAGGGTCATGCTAGACAAGAAAGCAATATATAGAAACATGAACATATTACTTAAGTATCAAAATACTAAAGCACAAAAGTGATGAAGTTTCATCAACTCGCAAAATAAAACATGCCTGATAAATACTTTTCACCATAAAATACTATTCTGCTTCTTGAGGACTCATTATAGATGATAGCATCTGAGATTCTGAGGTATGTCAGCTATGAGATGGGTGTCAGATTTTGAGAATAAGTGAAGAAGATACACAAAATAAAAGAAAAAAGAAAGGAAAAAAAAAGAACCAATCAGAGTCTAGCATGGCCTATACCGTCTTAGTAGCAAGAGTTAATGAGTTTTATTGAGATAGTTAATCATTAAAAAATTGTTCAATGATCTGCCTATGGACTCCAGTACTGACACATCTCAGCAAGAGAGTGGATTTTGCTGTGCTGAAATAATATGCAATTATATGAAGGATTATAGAATCTTGAAGACAAAGAGATTAGAACTTAGAATACTAAGTCATTTCATTACTTCTTATTTTCATTGACCAACATTTAATTGAAAAAAGATTGTAAACAAATCCACTACCACCTACCTAAAAATTGCAACAAAAGAACAAAGAATATAATGCACTTACTTGCTGCAAGACATGGTAGTTCGACTTTATATGATCTAGAAGGTACTGATCCATCACCGCCCCGACCTTCTTGGTAGCCGTAATTAGCTTCTCCTTCTTACTCCCCTTGATTTCCTTTCCTGATCACCACAAGTTCAAAAACACATCCAATGTACCTTTTCTAAAAAAAACAAAGATACAATTTTGGCCATCAAAATATGAAGATTAATCATCCAAACTTTCAAGAACCTCCTCGAAACCCTTCTCCGCATCCACAGAGAGCTCTCGGCGACGATACGAGAGATGCGGAGGCCCGAGGGGTGGCCTGTCGGGTTGGTGTAGAGGAAGTGGGAGATGTCCTCAGAGATGCGGACCGGGGGAGGGCACGGGCAAGGGAGGTGTTCCGGTGGCGGGGGATGCGGTCGTCGAGCCAGACGTGTCCGCGCATGGCCCTCGGCCGCCACCATAGACAGAGGAACTCGAGGCGGTGCGGCCAGAGCTGGGCGGAGCCAGCGATGCCGAAGATGACATGGCAGAGGGAGAGCGGCGCGGTGGATTCGTCCTCCAGGGAGGGGGAGCCAGGGAAGAGGTGCGGGCGGTGAAGTCGTGGGGAGGGGGAGGAGGGGAGTTGGGGGAGAGGAAGGGAGCAACAGTGGAGGAGGTGTCCCAGGAGCGCAGGCGGTGCCAGGGGAGCGGGGAGAGGGAGGAGAAGATGAGGGAGAGCCAGGTCGAGGAGGCAAGGAGGAGGGTGGCGGCGATGGAGGCAACAGGGCTGCCACAGTGAGGGGGGCGCGGTCGTCGAGGGAGGCGTCCGGCGTCGACCGTGGAGGGAGATTTGGGATTTGGTAAAGGGAGGACGAGAAAAGGGTTAGGACATCGATATAAAATTAAAAGCCTATTTATAATCGGATATTTTTATAAAAAAAATATTTTTTTTGCAACCGTAAAATCAGTTATAAAATTATGGGATTTTTAAAAAAAATCGGTTGCAAAAAAAAAAATTTCTAAAAAAAATAAAAAATCGATCGCAAAATCGGTTGTAAAAAAATAAATTTCTGGAAAAAAAAATAAAAAAAAATCAGTTGCAAAAAATTAATTTTTGAAATTTAAAAAAATAAAAAATCGGTTGCAAAAAAATAAATTTCTGAAAAAAAAAATAAAAAAAATCGGTTGCAAAATCGGTTGCAAAAAATTTAATTTCCGAAATCTTAAAAAATAAAAAATCGGTTGCAAAATCAGTTACAAAAAAATAAATTTCTAAAAAAAATTTAAAAATCGGTTGCAGAAAAATTAATTTCTGAATTTTTTAAGAAAAATTCGGTTGCAAAATTGGTTGCAAAAAAATAAATTTCTTAAAAAAAAAAAAAATCAGTTGCAAAATCGGTTGCAAAAAAATAAATTTCTGAAAAAAAATATAAAAAATCGGTTGCAAAATCGGTTACAAAAAAATTAATTTCTGAAATTTTAAAAAAAAAAAATTGGTTGCAAAATCGATTGAAAAAAAATAAATTTCTAAAAAAATAATTAAAAATTCGGTTGCAAAATCGGTTGCAAAAAAATTAATTTCTGAAATTTTAAAAAATAAAAAATCGGTTGCAAAATCGGTTGCAAAAAATTAAAAAAAACTTTTAAAAAAATCGGTTGCAAAATTTTAAAAAAAACTTTAAAAAAAAAATAAAATCAATTTCTGTTTCGGTTGTAAAATCGGTTGCAAAATGATAATTTTGCAACTGAATTTGCAACCAATTTAAATCGATTGCTAATTTATTAAAATAATTAATCAGTTGCAAAATCGGTCACAAATGTAACCAAAAATTTGGTTGCAAAATCGGTTGCTAAAACTGTAATTTTTTGTGGTGAAAAATGATAGATGCATGATAATTTTTTTTTAAAGCATGTTTGGATATTATTATTGGATTAGAGTGAAAATCCTAAAAAAAATTTAAATTAGGTTGCTGTTTAAGCATAGCTCTATATCAACCAAATACCATATAATCTATATTTTTTAGCTCCATGTATAGTTTAAGCATGGTTCATTTAAGATACATTTTTTATCGAATATCTTAGTTCTATAGTTTTTAATTTTTTTAAAATTTTTTTTATATATATTAAGTACTCAACAAAGAAGTATGTGATTGAGAAAAAATAATAGATACATGTTAAAACTTCCTTTCTAGAGCTTGTTTGGATATTTCTAAATAAATGGATTGAAAATCATATGAATTGGATTGCCCGTTTAAGCATGGTCCTATATCAACCCAAAACCTCCAATCTTAAAGGCCAGGATTCAATCCAAGCTGGATAGAATCTTAAAAATTGCTAGGAATATCATATCCGAGAAATAGGCCCAATTCTTATAAAATTTTTAGCCCAATCCTAGGAATATCCAAATAGGCCTTAATTCTTTAATTCTAACCCTTCTACCAACCAAAGTTTAAATACTTTGATTTTGTCAAATAATTAACCTCTATAGCATAGTTATTTGTCTCCATGGAATTGTCCACATGGTAGGCCAACCATACATCACTTGGCAAACTTGATTAGTATTCACAATGCAAGATTAGTATTTGCCGACTACATCTGGTATTCACTTCATAATTTCATTATTATAAGCACTTTCAAAAAACCAAGCCAAGTTTAATTGAACCTAGCCTAGAAGATGGGAGCATCCTCCTTAACCATTCATGGGTTAGAAGCAATGTGCTTCCATGAATCAATTTAACAAAAATTATAGTTTCTTTATCTAATAGTAAAAAAAGAATGCCTTTTTTTCCTTTATTTTTTTCTGTCTATCTCAAGATTTTAATCCTGAGTTATTTTTCATGGTGTAGCTATGATAACATACATTCAGTAGCTGAGATTGTAAAAAGTTCCTTTCTTAACTATGTGTCTGAAGTTATAGCTAAAAATAGATGACTACTATAGTACAATGCATAAGTATAAATGAAAATGAGATTTTAGAATAAGCCCATTACCATGGTCCAGTAATTTAGAACAAGCCTACTTGGCATTTAATTTTGATGGTCTAGGGCCCTCCTTAAATGATTGATAGTATGCTTGTTGGAAACTTGTAAAATTTGAATAATACAGTTATTTATCATTATTAAAGGGATACTATGTTATTAACTTAGTTTTTTTATTTTTTTTGAAATGATGTAATTAACTTAGAACCATCACATGTGTGTTTTTTTGAAAAAGAGTAATGATTGTTGTAACTATTATAATAAAATGTTATAGGTTCTAATAGAAGAATAATATTATTATCTCTCCTTTTTCTTTCACTTAAAAGAAATAGTTTTTCAAATTGAATAATATTCTATGATAAAAATATTACTTCATTAAAGAGAATGGTAAAAAATATCAAATCATTACCATCATTTAGTTTCCATTATGTACATACATAACAATATAACATATATATATATTTACATACATACACATGTATATATATAATGGGAACCATTATAAACTTTGGCATAAACTAGTCTAAATTCTAGCAATGCTCCTCCAAATTATATACTTGAATATTTTTCTAGGAAATATATTGCCATACTCTTGTTTTTAATAAAATAATGACATTATTTTAGTCCACCGCTCTCCTTCCTTTTCTTCAAAGGAATATATTTTTCTCCTTACGTTCTTAAAGGCAATGTGTCTTGTCCATTCTATCCTTTCATTCTTGATTTTATTTGTTCGTACCATTCTAAGTTCCAGGTGACATTATTTTGTCTTTAATTGGTGACACTCTATTAATTTAGTCATGGTTTTATTTGTTCTTTGTTCTAGAAATTTTTAAGCTTCCTGAACAAGACAGATTATATTTCTTCACTCCAAGATCACGCAAATATCCAAATGGGAGCCGTCCAGCTCGTGCTGCTGGTGATGGATATTGGAAAGCCACAGGATCTGAAAAGAAAATTTACATGAATCATCAATTAGTTGGAGTGAAGAAAACTTTAGTATACTACAAAGGAAAGGCCAAAGAAACTGATGGTGTAAAGACTGACTGGACAATGCAAGAATATATAAGTGAGATTACAACTTGCAAGCCTGGTGATTCAATGAAGGTAAGTGAAAAATGATTTAATGTAAAGCTAGCTTGTATAAGTTTTATTATTCTTTCTTATTATCTTTTGGATACATTTCTCCTTATAACAAAATGACATATTAAACATATTTGTGAAGCTAATATTGTTTATTTTTTCTCCTCTTTCAGCTTGATGATTGGGTCTTATGCTGTGTTCATAAAAAGAGAGGTGCGGTAGATAATCCTAATAAGTTATTGAAAGTTTCTCAGGCTCAATCAGACATGCCAATTGAACATGCTACAAATACTAATCCAAGCTATCAGACTTTTATTGACTCGAATGGTGGCTATGGTAATGCTATTATGGCACAACAATTAAATGCAATACCAAGTGAGCAAATGCTTGAATTTACTGGTATGGTCCAACCATCAGCAATAGTACCAAGTGAGCAAATGATTAATTTAATTGACTCGAAAGGAGGATATGATAATACTGCTATGGCACAATGTTTAGTTACAACACCAAGTGAGCAAATGATTGACTTTATTGATATATTCCAATTATCAGCAGTAGCACCAAGTGAACAAGTGATTGACTTAATTGACCTGTATGGTGGCTATGGTAATGAAATTATGGCACAACGATTAGAAGCATCATCAAATGAGCAAATGACTGAATTTAATGATATGGTCCAACCATCAACGGTAGCACCAAATGAGCAAATGATTGATTTAATTGATCCAGATGGTGGCTATGGTAATGCCATTATGGCACAACAATTAGAAGCATCATCAAGTGAGCAAATGATTGATTTTAATGGTATGGTCCAACCATCAACAGCAGCACCAAGTGAGCAAATGATTGATTTAGTTGGCTCAAATAATGGTTATGGTAATTCCATTATGGCACAACGATTAGCAGCAGCACCAAATAATCAAATGATTGAATTTAATGATATGGTCCAACCATCAGTAGTAGCATCAAGTAAGCAACTGATTGATTTAATTGACTTGAATGATGGCTATGGTAATGCTAATATGCCACAACAAGAAGTAGCAGCACCAAGTGAACAAATGACTGAATTTAATAGCATGGTCCAACCATCAGCAATAGCACCAAATGAGCAAATGATTGATTTTACCAGAATGATAGAACAATTGATAGCAGAACCAAGTAAGCAAATGATTGATTTTAATGGAATGGTACAACCATCAGCAATGGCCCATGGTGAGCCAATGGCTAATTATCATAGCATGGCACAAAAAATAGCAATATCTCCAACTATCCCAATGACTGATTTCAATGGTATGTTACAACCATTTGCAGCAATGCCAATCGAACCAATGACTAGCTTCAATGATTGGGAACAGCTCTTTGAAATTACTGATTTCAATGCTATGAGCCAACCATCACCAAGTGCACTAATGACTGAACATACTGGAATCATGAACATCGATAATAATTGTTCAACTGTGCAAGATTTTCAGCAGAACTCAAGTAATGCAATGACATGTGTCAGAGATCACGTGGATCAATTTGGAATGGCATATGGTGAAAGGGATGAAGTCATAGATCCAAGGTCAATATATCCTTCAATCGAAGTACCTTATTATCAACCTGAAATGGGAATACATGGTGATACTATCAAGCCAAAAGAGTTGGATGCTGACAAAGATCATAGTTATGATGCTAATGATTCTGGTTCCAAGCATGCTAAAGATTTTACTCAGCCAGATCCTTGATTGGCTTTTGAATTTCCATTTTAGAATTTCTATAATATAATTACCTTAAAAGTATAAAGTGCAGCAACTTGAATTTTGGGATTAGTTTTTTTGTGATACTTAGCATTATTAAGGTATTATTTTACTATTTTTTAGAGTGTAGAAAGAAAGGAAGTGTAAACAAATTTAATGAAAACAATTACTTTCTTTTAGTAAAAATATGCATTTGTTATACAAGTGGTTTGGAGAGCTTGGAGTTTTGGAATTTGGTAGTGGATCCTACATTTGATACTGAAACCAGGTAACTCTTATAGTTCTTGCTTAGAGGAGGGGTGGTTTGGAGAGCTTGGAGTTTTGGAACTTGGTAGTGGATTCTACATTTGATACTGAAGCCAGGTAACTCTTAAAGTTCTTGCTTAGAGCAGGGGACTGGGGAGGGAGATATGTGCATAGTGGTTCTGCATTATAATATAATAGAGTCACATAGTTATAGTTCTCCAAATCCTTTCAAATAGTATCTAAATATCTTTTAATGTCCCACATTTTTGTAGCTTAATACCTTCTTAAAAGCATTAAACGTAACAAGATACTTTTAAAGACATATTTATTTATTTGAAGTAGTAAGAAATAATGATTGCTTAATTGTAATTCTTTAAACCTTCATATTAATCAACAAGAACTAATTTTTTAAAGGTAAAGTTTTTTAGTTTTACAGCCATTTTATATAGCAAGTGTTTCCTTGAGATTTGAGATTCAATGTCATTTCAATTAAAAAAAAATATAAAACATGTGGCAGTTATTGTACTGAACTTTCTAAAGCATTCTATGAAGCCTTTTATGGTAGGAAATTAAACTCTACTAACCATAATTTTAGCTTCATGCTAGAGTATCGCACCAAGGTTTGCCATATCAAATCTAGCATATCATACCATGCCGGTACAAAACCGACATGCATTCTTATTGTAGGAACTGGAAATTCTTCAACTATTATGCTTGGGATTCATCCCATTAAAGATACACTTGATGATATATAAGGTAAATGCCTACCAAGGCATCCTAAATAGGATTAGTCAAACATGACAAAGTATCCTAAATAGGATTAGTCAAATACGGATACATATCAATACATCCTATATAGGAACATCTAAACTTGGAAGGATATCACTTAGGTAGGAAAGATGTTTAACACCCCCCCTCAAACTGAAGGTGCTTCTTGCAGATGAAGTTTGGAGAGAAGGTAGTGGAAGCACTCCTTGGCATGGGACTTTGTAAGTAAATCATTAATTTGATAAATTGAGGAGATATGATGTAGATCAATAGTTCGCTGCTGATAATGGTGGCGAGTAAAGTGACAGTCAATTTCAATATGTTTAGTACGCTCATGGAAGACAGCATTGCGTGTGATTTAGATAGCACTA
This sequence comes from Areca catechu, assembly GCA_021397845.1. Taxonomy (NCBI): domain Eukaryota; kingdom Viridiplantae; phylum Streptophyta; class Magnoliopsida; order Arecales; family Arecaceae; genus Areca; species Areca catechu. The sequence goes on along the minus strand of CM038045.1, from coordinate 10,335,672 downwards.
TAGCTATCACAATAAATGGATGTTGGAGAGGATAGATATATGCCCATATCATTAAGTAGCCAGCGAAGCCAGACAATCTTAACAGTAGTATGAGCAAGGGCACGGTATTCAGCTTCTGCGCTGGAGCGAGATACAACTAATTGCTTTTACTTTTCTAGACAATCAGTGAGTTTCCCAAGAATACGCAATAGCCAGTTATAGAGCGTCGATCAGTGATATCTCCAGCCCAATCTGAATCAGAGTATGCATGAAGATTGAGATCAGAAGAGGAAAGAAGAAGCCCATGATATAGCGTGCCTTTGATATATCGGAGTATCCGAAGCATAGAAGCATAGTGAACAGAGCAAGGCGCAGACATAAATTGACTGACAACATGAACTGCATGAAAAATATTCGACCGAGTGATAGTGAGGTAGTTGAGACTGCCTACAAGTTGGCGATACCGAGTAGGATCAGTAAGAATTTTTTCATCAATAGGCTGAAGCTTCATATTTATCTCAAGAGGGGTATCAATAATTTTATTATCTGAAATGCCGGCTCAAATGAGCAAATTAGAGGCATACTTAGCTGGAGAAAGGAAAAGTCCATCAGATTGATGGTTGACTTCAATGTCTAGAAAGAATCGTAATAAGCCAAAATCTTTCATTTCGAAGCACTTGTGCAAGTATTGCTTGGTATCATAAATGCCTTGTTGGTCATTTCCAGTGACAACCATATCATCAACATAAAGAAGTAGAACTATCCCATGAGAGGAGCGGTGATAGAATAAGGCGGAGTCATGAAGGCTCTGGAGAAATCCATAATCAAGAAGAGCGGTTTGGAATTTTTCAAACCAAGCACGAGGTGCCTGTTTGAGACCATAAAGTGCACGGCGAAGTTCACATACTTGATGAAGCTGGTGAGGTAAGCCAGGAGGAGGCATCATGTATACTTCTTCAGACAGGTCTCCATGAAGGAATGCATTCTTGACATCAAGTTGATGTAAGGACCATCATTTGGCAGCGACTATAGCAAGTAGAGTACGGACAGAAGTCATACGAGCAACAGGAGCAAAGGTTTCTTCATAGTCGATGCCATATTCTTGTGTAAATCCTTTGGCAACAAGACGAGCTTTATAGCGCTCGATGGAACCATCAGCCTTTATTTTGATCTTGTATATCCATTTATAGCCCACGATCGATTTCCAGGTGGCAGATCAACCACGTCCCATGTATGGATATTTTGTAGAGCCTCAAGTTTTTCTGACATGGCATTCTGCCAGGAAGGATTAGATGATGCCCCTTGATAGGATTTAGGTTCATGTAAAGGCAAAATAGTGGACAAGTAGCAATGATAATTTGTTAAATGAGCCGGTGGACTATAATGGCGAATAGGATATTGTCTCTCAGGTGCTGCTAGATTGCTCGTAGGAGAAGTGCCAATTGGGGAGACGTAGACTGGCCAGGTTGTTCGAAATGTCCATTTTTCTCAAGTAGTGCATGAGAGGGAAAAGGATCAAGCAGAGGTGCTTGACACGGAAATGAAGATTTTTTGTGAGGTAAAGAAAAAAAAAGGAATCTGTTTCCAAAAGGTAACATGCCTGGAAATGCGTAATTTTCGAGTTTTCGGATCATTGCACCGATATCCTTTTGTTGGATCCCATATCCTAAGAAAACACATATTGTATTTTTTTTTGATAATTTGTCACACTCACGCTTGGAGAGATAAGTACAGCCAAAAATACGAAGATGGTCATAGGAAAGGGGAGAGTTATAAAGTCGTTCAAAGGATGAGAGAGCACAAAGGATACGGGAAGGAAGGCGATTAATTATATATACTGCAGTATTCATGGCTTCTCCCCAAAAGACTTTCGGAACAAAAGAGGAAAGGAGTAAAGTATGGGCGATTTCAACAATATGACGATGTTTTCTCTCAGACATACATACCATTTTGTTAAGGAGTTTCAACACAAGATAACTGCAAAAGTGTGCCCTGAGATTTAAGATAATCGTTGAATGATTTTGAAAGATATTCACCACCAGAGTCATAGCGAAAGATTTTTATGTGTTTAGAAAATTATGTTTTGATCATGGTAACAAATTCAATATAAACTTTAAAACTTCAGAGCGAGATGCAAAAGATAGAGCCAGGTGTAGCGGGTGAAATCATCAATGAAAATAACATAATAAGCAGAACCACCCATAGAGGATATAGGGGCAAGATCCCATATATCAGAATGAATAAGATCAAAAGGAGCAGTAGTAGTGGAGTGACTTAAAGAAAAAGGTAAAGCGGATTGTTTTGATTATTTGCAATGAACACAATATGGTTCTTTTATTACAGAGACAGAACCTAGCAAACCTTTATTAATTAATTAAGATAACTTTAAAAAGGAAAGATGACCTAAACGATCGTGCCAAAACATAAAAGAAGAATTATTGGTGGAAATAGCAATGACAGAGTGAGTACCAAAACTAGGAGGAACATAAAGCTTATCTAAAATAAAAAGTCGACCAATCTTACGGCCTGTCCCAACTTTCTTTCCCGTCGAGCAATCCTGCACAACACAGCCAGAAGGAGAAAATGTAACTGTAAGTCCTTTGTCACATAATTGACCAATGAAAATAATATTCATAGAAAGTTTAGTAGCAAGAAAAATATCAGAAAGGCATAGGTTAGGAGAGTGAATGGTTCCACGATGGCTAGCAGCAATGAGTGATCCATTTGCAGTTTGAATATGGAGTGGAAAAGGAAGAGAGGAAACATGTTGGAAGATGTCAAGGTTGAAAGTCATATGATTAAAAGCACCTGAATCAAAGAACCACTTACCTGGCAGAATGAAGGTGTCAGAAGAAGATGAGGCAGTAGGATTACCAATAGAGAGAGCATGATGAATCATTGTCTGGATATCATTAGGAGTAAGTGATGTGGCTGCTTGGGCTGTAAGCTCTGGCATAACAGTAGTAGTAGTGGAGGATGAGCGATCTCTAGAATTTCGAGTTTTGGTTCTCATGTTGTTGGAGTTTGGATGGGGGCAATTCCAAATAACATGTCCGACTTTCTTATAGTAGGTACACTTCATGGAGGATGCATCCTGGAGTCGAGAAGTAGATGCCTGACAGTTGCGAGCAATATGGCCAAACTTCTTGCATGAGTGACACTGAATTTGAGACAGTCCCTTTGATTTAATCCGTGTAGACAATATTAGAGAGTCATCATGGTTGGAGGAGACGATCTTCCGGGTTTCTTCAGCAAGTAACTCGGAAAGTGCAGTGTCAACAGATGGAAGAGGAGATCGGTAAATAATAGAAGCCCGAACAAACTCAAACTCATCGCGAAGAGACATTAGGAACTGGACAAGACGAAACTCTTCTCGAAATTGATAATAAAGTTCTGCATCATGGGTCCACTTGGGCTCCATCAGGGCAAGTTGATCCCAAATCAGAGACATCCGAGAGTGAAAATCAGCCATGGACTGCTCTGGTTGTTGCTTGAGATTACGAATGTCCAGTTCAAGCTTATATTTCAGAGCAAAATTTTTCTGATTATACCGCTTGGCGAGGAAGTCCCATATCTCCTTTACAGTGTCAAACTTGCTGAAATGTAGGCTGATGGAGGGACTGACAATATTAGAAATTCATGTCATGATTTTGTTGTTGTCAATGTCCCATGTAGCAAAAGACTCCCCGGATGCAATTGGACATGGAATTTCACTAGTAATATATTGCCAAAGTCCACGTCTTTTTAGAAAGATTTTCATCATGAAGGATCATTGGGGATAATTAGTTCCATTCAAGTGAACCACAATCGGCTGAGCGATATCAGTCATGATGAACCAAGCGGAGTCGATTGAAACCCACAGAAGGGTCAGGTAGCAGATCCGGTGGAGACGCAGCAATCACGGATGGAGATGGAGGATTCCAGTGGATGGAGAGACTCCCGGCATGTCTACGCTCGGATGGGAGATCAGAGGCCCCAAACACGCTTGGATGGGAGATCTGCTGTGATTCTGGAAGCAAAGGGGGCTGTCGATGGACGGCGCACGAGGAGATGGAGGAGTCGGGGATGAATCTGGAGGAGTCTGGCATCGTCAGCGTCGATCAGCTGCTAGGGCCGGTGTAGGGTGGGATCGGCATCGATTGGCTGCTGGAGCAAAGGGGGCCGTCGATGGATGGTGCACGGGGAGATGGAGGAGTCGGGGACAAATCTGGAGGAGTCCTGCATCGTGCTGGTGCAGGGTGGGCTCGGCTGCTGGGGCCGGTGCAGGGCGTCGATCACTGCTGGGGCTCGGTGAAGATGGTGATCGACGTCGATCGATTGCTAGGGCATTGATCGGCGTCGATCGGTGAAGGTGCTAGGAGGACGAAGGAAGGAGAGCGTCGGCAGGGGTAGGGGCAGGGGCGGCGGGAGATGTTGGCGGGGGCAGGGGCGGTGGGAGGCATCAACGAGGGATGCATTGGCGAGGGCAAGGGCGGCGGGCGGTGACGGGGCTGGGAGAGTCAGAGAGGCCGAGAGGGGAGGGAGGGCCGGCGGGAGACATTGAAAGGTGTCGGTGAACGGGCGGTGACGGCGTCGGGGTCAGGATCGAGGGAGAGGGAGAGGCTGAGAGGGGGAGGGAGGAGATTAGGGCAGGAGGGGCCGTCGGGAGAGGCCTAGAGGGGAGGGAGGGCTGGCGAGAGACGTCGAGAGGCGTCGGTGAACGGGCGGTGACGGTGCCAGGGTCGGGATCGAGGGAGAGGGAGAGGCTGAGAGGGGGAGGGAGGAGATTAGGGTAGCCCTTAAGAAAAAGAGGGAATAGGACAGGAATAAGATTGGAATAGGATTGGAATAGGTTTGGGATAGGTAGGGATAAGGTGGAATAGGAACCTTGTGGGCTCTGATACCATGTAGGAACTGGAAATTCTTTAACTATTATGCTTGGGATTCATCCCATTAAATATACACTTGATGATATACATAAGGTAAATGCCTACCAAGGTATCCTAAATAGGATTAGCCAAACACGGCAAAGTATCCTAAATAGGATTAGCCAAACATGGATACATATCAATATATCCCATATAGGAACATCTAAACTTGGAAAGATATCACTTAGGTAGGAAAGATGTTTAACACTCATATTGTACAAATAGTCGGTACACCTAGCCATCTTATACCATTTTGTATGTTGACACTATAATAGAATAGTACCGATGTGGTATCAAGACAGTGAACCTTGATCAGCACTAATAGAGATTAGCAAAAATTGCATATAAAAACATGGGCATTCCTATCCTTTAATTAAATGAGATTAAGTGATGCAAGCCTTCTATGATAGCTTAACACAAAAGATTGTCTATGATGCTGTGCTTGCTAGCATAAAAAAATTGGATATTAAAATTATCACAACATTTTTTTCTCATAGACATCAATCATGGTGAACTTGCAGCAGGACATAGTGAGTTGTTGAAATTTTTTTAAAAAAGGAGGCTGTGTATCAAATAATAGTGACTTAAGGATCTCATTGATCATAGGTAGCATGGCAATAAATGTTTTTGAGGGGCATCCTGCAGTCCCACCCTTCCCCTTCCACAATCTCTAATACATAGTGGCTAAAATAAAAGAAAAAGAGCAATGTATAAAGCCAAGGTATCGAAACATCTTTTCTACTAATGATAAGATTATTATCTTTGATATTAATTCAAGAAATTATTTAATTTGTATTATGATACAGCATATCCTTGTGTTGATGGGCACCAAGAGGATGCAGTATTAAATCCAACAATTAACCTGAATCACATTTTTGAATCCCTTCAATGGGTGAGCCCTTGTTGTGCCTTGCATCATATTATGAGACAAACCATCTTCATTATTGAATGTCATAATCTTCAATACTTTACTTCATTGTCAGTGAAACCATTAAGATAAGGTGAATAAACTTGACATGTATATGGTTATAGTTTGATATGCAAATCTAACATAGGTGAATATTATGTTCTGACTAAAGCAATGACAACATTCCTTCCATTACTTCAATAATAAATATTTATTAATTGGGTATCATAATTTGTTAGCAATTTGTATTTCAATTATCTGTATACTTGTCACCATAAGAAGAACATTATAGAACTTTTCTATATACATTTGTTTTTTCAAAGATGCACTCCAACTTTACAGACCCACTGTGCATAGTTTAACTTGTTTTGGGGATGAGTGAACACTGGTTACCAACTGTGATAGCACATTAAGGAGCTCTCAGAGCTTAAGAAGTCACTCAATACCAAGCTGGAGCAACTGAGGTCAATTAAGTCCACCAAATCATTTACTGTATTTATTTGGTGTATGTAATGCTAGTTTTTCCTGTATTGGTGGCTGAGTGCAGGACTTCCAGGAGCTGAGGATCACCATTCAAAAGAGACATGAGGATGTTGCTACTAGTTTAAGAAATTTGTGGATACTCAACCTGCCCTTAGACTAAGTGCAAAATTATATTTTACTTAGAGACCTATTGTTTTATGATCATGTGGTGGCAATGTATAAAGAGTTTAATAAGATTATTTGACTTTTTATTAGCTAGAGAACTCTTAAAAAAACTCAATCTAGGTGAGAGGAATATGTTACAATATTAGAGTTATTTGTGGGTTATCCTCCACCAAGAAGGCCTTTTCTTTGGCTTTGTAGTGATCCCAGTTCATCAGATCAGATTTTTTCAACATAAATTAACACTTGCTAGAAGACAATACAGCAGTTATGGCAATTATTACTTAAGAATAGTAACAATGACAATTCCTCAACCACTTATGTACATGTATATAAATAGAGATACCATACTATTGATTTGAGGTGGATACTAGCTGTAACTTTCTATTTGGAAATAAGATGTTACTTTTACCTTTCAGATGTAGGATGCACCTGAAAATTTTAAGAAGGAAATAAACTGGAGAACGCACAATCCATCTTACAGGATAATTCGGTGGAAATCGATATTTCTTCAGATAGTCCTGTTATAGGATCTTCTCCTTGATGTGTTGTAAGTAAGAACATTAAGCAATAGAGCAATATTAACCATTGTTGACTAGTATGTAGCATGGCTACATGTCAATTCTCTTTGGGAAAGAACTGAGAAACATCTATCTCATTTACATATTAGTATTCCTAATGTTGCCAATCTGAAAAAATATTTCATACTGCACACCTACCTTTGAGTTGCTACTTGAGCAAAGGCTTTATCCCTTTATCATGTTTAAGGTACATAGAAATAGATGTGGAAAATAACTTGCAACTTGCTAGAGATGGGGAATAAATTCCTTAGAAGTTTTTTCAAAAATGAATCTTTTCTAGATGCATTAAAGTTGCTGGACTACTATATTACCTTAGTTGCAAATCCAAGAGGTTGGGTCTTGTTAAGGGCTAACGTGTGCCTGACATGTTTTTTTTTTCTTTTCTTCTCCTTTTTTTTTGGATAAAAACCTAACATGTTTCTTGGGCTACCTAATTCTAGCTGAACCCATCTTTGAACTTGACCAATTAAATGGAGAGGCAGTGAAATTTGGATTGGCTATGGGTTTGGTCAGATTGCTCAAACCTTCATCTAGAATCCAATTGAACATTGAATTAATCATGTTGCCATTTACCCACTAAAATTTAACCCAGTACCATAGTATAATGTCTCAAATATACTAAAGCGTCGGTCAAATCAGATCGGGGCCTGTACATGCACCTGAATGTTATCATGAATCATATCATCTATAACTAGGTATAGCCCATGGTATGAATTACCAAGTACTACATAGGCATGTGTGACTGTATGTGATTCTTTCAAGAAATGCATCAAGAGCAAATACTCAATGGTTAGTGGAATTCTTGAAAACCTAGATAAATATAATCTTGCTCTAGTTAGATGCATTTTTACTGTAAGAGGGTTTAGTGTTAAGGGTTTTGAGAGAGATACAAACCAAGGATCGCCGAACCGGTATCGGGGGCCATACCGGTCAGTAGACGGTACGGTACGGTCCATACTGTACCGGTACAATACCGGTAATAAAAATGAGGGAAAAAAAGTTTTTCTCCCCCTTCTCAAACAAAAATCACTGAACCAAAGCTGAACCGGACCCGAACCGAGCCAAACGAGCCCAAACTGGAGTGTACCGGATGGTATGTACCTGTACCGTACCGTATGGAAATATATATATATTTTTATTTTTTTAACAGTCCGGGAGCTAAACCGTTTTATATGGCTGAACCGTACTGGCTCTTGGCCGGTACGGTACAGAACGCCCCGTAACAGGCGGTACGGGATGGTTCCGGGTTTCCTGATACAAACAATGTATTATTTTTATCATGAAAGCAATGTACTCGCTAATATCGTATATTTAGGTAAGACAATTTATATGACCATGGTCACTGGCTGAATATTTGGTATTCTATATTGAAATAGATAAATAGATAGATAGCGCATATGTTAAGGAGACAATTATTATGATGGCCACACTATTGACATGTGAAAGTATCATAAGCACTGGCCAAGTATGGGGGGTTATAAAGGAGCAAGTCTTTATGAAGCTTTATCACGAGAGCCAGTTGCATGGTGTCCTCTCAGACAAGGATGGAGAAAAGGATGAATAATGGAGCAAGGTGGCATTATCTAAAAAGCCAACAGCATAACAATAGCATCCATTCTAAAGAGCTGCAAGAAGGGGCATTGATTTACCCAGTGCTCCATCCACTAAGCTATGAGACTGACTTACCAGGAGACATATGAATATCAGCAGATATCAGGATCCAATCTATATCTATTATGGATGCTCATACTTAACTATATATATTATATGTCATTCTCAACTTCTAGCAGTCTTCTGAATCAATGGCCCCATGGCAACTTATTGAGGTAGGATCCACAATTCTGCTCATACCGCACTAATCCTGGCTTCTTGCACTTTGCTTTTCGGTACACACATGTCTATCTTTGAGATCAAAGCTTCTCATTCCATCTTTTTCTTTTTTTTTTTTTTTTGGTGGTGTACCTATCTAATGTTTAAGGATGTTTTGAGTTCAAGGCTCATGTTGAGTCTCATGATAGCTAAATCCACTGGATATGTTGCATTACAAGTTTGCCTTCCTAGCTTTGCTCATTGCAGATCTTAATCTGACTGCTTCACTACCAAGTTAAAACAAGTTAAAATGAAAGCAGAGCCTATTACTAGCTTCCTATCTTAATTGACATTTTTTGAGGTAGTATTTGTTTGTTCCAAATATACTTATGACCTAAACAACTGCTAGATTTACACAGCTGAGCTTGGAGTAGTGCAACTGGAGTCGCTAAACGAGCTCAGTCTTTGTTATGCCAGGCAGGGAACCACAAGCTGTGGCATGCTGGGTGGCGCCACAGTAGCAAATTTATATGCAAACTTGGTGACATCTTTTTTCCTTGCATGCCCTACTTCTACAACAACATAAAAAAAATATTCATAGTTTTGTGAAATACAGCAAATTGGATACTCTGAAAAAGTGCAAATAAAGTCTCATGAGCTAATAACTATTTAATCTGTTGTCAAGAGAAGCTTTACCCTCCACTTATCTTGGTTATCTTATCCCTCTGGCCTAACTAATAAACAAATCCAATCTCTTTGCACTCCAACTTTCTAAAAGACTACCTAAATGGTTTATTGGATTTAAGATTAGAAAAATTATGTTTGGGATTGGCATTTGATTAGAAAGAAAAAGACAACCTTCTATTCATTGGATACTACAAAATTCTCTACTTTTTTTTTTATAAAAGTAAGACCTAAATCCAAACAAAGAGAAACTTGTTATGTGACCTGTGATGTTTCATGGCTCCTTTTGCTTTACACTGCTCATTCTACCCTGACCTGGATCCCAAATATTGCCAGTTTGCCACCATCAGAAAGCCTACAAAATCCTACCTTGTTACCAAAATGGCCATTTTTTATATTAGCATCAGTCCTTTTCCTCAAAAGCATATTAGCACTGAACCTAAACCTTATAATCAATTCCAAAGTTAACTAATCTCGATCACATATTTTACCTAACAAAAAAATTAAGCCATGCAAGGCTGATAGTGACAGGATAACACGAGGATCACCATTAAATCACATGAGAAAGGGTGGTCATTCCCCTAGACATGATCCATGTACATCAGTCTCTCTCTCTCACCACAAGGGTGTGAAGCCACCCCTTATTCTTCCATTGAAAAGCTCAAACTACAGCTCATTTAATTGAACCTATAGGAAAGCTCCAATCTCCCTATCTTGCTTAAAGGGAGTACCAGTTTGATATGGCAAATGAGTTCTATTATTCCTTTTGTTTTGCCTTAATTTATAGTTTATAATAGAGGATTAACAGGCTAAAAGGTTGGTGAGGAAATTATATACTCATTACTAGGTTAAAAAACCACCCACCATTTGCATTCTTTCTTGCTTCCTGCCCTGAGAAGTCAATGCACTAGCTAGGCCTGGCTCTCCCAAATACTCTGAAAAGAGCGAGCGAGCGAGAGCGAGAGCGAGAGAGAGAGAGAGAGAGAGAGAGAGAAAGAGCTTGAGCTTTTAATGGGTGTCAGAAAAGAAGCTAAAGAATAAAAAAACTTTTTGAAGTATCAAAGAACCAGGTGTTTTTCTTTCCCACTGGAATAGCTGATGCCTGCTATTAATTATAGAGAGGACTACAATAGAAATGTGGCAGCTTTGTGCAGCATAGGTTGGCTGTTACAATTACATCATCCATGATGGAAGTGATTCTCCTCCTGAGACAAGAAAGTACATTCTGATCTTGAATAGTTTGGTAGTAATGGTGCATGTGATCATGGGGCATCTTAATTTATTATGACGCTATTTCTCCTTCAACATTAATTTTTTTTAAAAAAAAGAACAGATTTATTGTACTCCCACCCACCTCGCCCTTGGTTCAAAATGTGATATTTTAAGCTCTTTTACTCCAAGATTCTTCAAATTCTGGCGGGTTATAGTAGTAACAGTGAACGAGGGTAGGTAAAGATGGTGAAAGTCTCTCTCTCTCTCTCTGTAATAAAAAAAATCTATAACATTTTTGCCCCAAAGCAAACAAGAGCACGCATATTCCTCCCTCCACACCAAAGCAAACAAGAGCACGCATATTCCTCCCTCCACACCCTTCCCCCCCACCCCCCACACACACACAAACCACACACACACACACAAAAAACAAAAAAATGAAGAAGAAGAAGAAAGAAAGGGAACGAGAGAGAGAGAGAGAGAGAGAGAGAGGGTGGTAGGAGAACCTACCACCATGTAATGGAAGAAATGAAATGCTGAGAAGTGATTTATGTAATTTGACTTTCTTTTCCTTTATTTTTTTCCTTACTTCATGTAATCTCCTAAACAATTTATATTCATAAACAAATTCTTCACTTTCTATATCCAAAATGTTTCTAAGAAGTGTAAAAGTTTTCACTGTTTATATAATGGTTTCCTAAAAGTTCTCTCCATGGACACATATATTTGCTCAACGGTTAGGGCTGGAATGTGAGATGCAGAAGTTGGATAGTTACGATACTACGTCCAATTTTTGAAAAAGAAATTCACAAAAACACCCAATTTAAAATATTTCTTAATATTCCATAAATATATCTGTCGCAGCTGTGGAGAAGAGGCTCTCGGTCTCCACTTTATTTTGTAAAAGATAGATATTTTGTATTTGAAAACTAAAATGTTGGGCACCACATGGAACAAGATTCAAAAAGCTTTGTACTATTGTCATTGATCCAAATTGTCACCACTTGAAACTAGACACCAAGCTGAACTAATATTTTCATGTCATATATTTTTTTTGAAACAATACTCGAAGCATTACAAAGATTTTTTTTGAAGAAAATCAGTTGATTTTGACCATCTTTAGAAAACACCTATTGTGACTTGAAAAAATTGTTGGATAAAATATGGATGTTCTTACCATCATGTGATATAAAATCATTTTTAAAATCAGAATTACAAAGGATGATGTGTAAGCATTTCTTTAAGAAGGTTAATTCCTAAGAACTTGAGGACTTTCCATCAAAAATAAAGATTGCTGATAGGTTATATATATATAATCATGGAGAAAGAAGTAATATAAAATATGGCCTTTTCTTTTTAACAAAAACCCACTTCTCTATTCCTTACAATAATAGTGTACTAAGAATTCTTAATATTATTGCTAAAATGGTAGCCCGGTTGGTAGAGGCTTTACCCCACTATCAATCAGTCTAAGGTTTGAGGCAAGATCCCGTGGGTAGCTCGATTAAACCTAAAAATTTTTCTGCAATCCACGATCGCTGATATGAGTGATTCCATTCTATTAGATGGCGCCTTAGTGGTGTCAGGTTGACATACTCACCTAAAAATTTTTCCGGGACCCACGATCGCTGATGTGAGTTGGGAATAGACTACAAAAATCAAACACCTGCGAAAGTAGCTACATCGAGATTTATCTTACCAAAAAAAATTCTCAATATTATTACATAATAGCTAGATAAAAAGCCTATATATCAAAAGATTGGATCATAAGAACGTGGCATTGGCAAGATTAGCTATTTATAGCAAGAATTCAATTTACTCTCTCTTTTCTACGTAGATCATCAATAAGCATAAATACATATCTTATCAAGTCATAAGCCATTGCATACTCCTCGATACTAAACTAAAACTCTAAATCTAATTGTAAGCCAAATCAAATTTATTTATAAATATCATGATTTGTACCTCAAACAAGTCCATATCAAAAGATTCCTCAGTCCCGATATATCCTGCATGCTAGATCCACCACGATACAATTTATAATAATCTAAAATATCATTAAAAAAACTAATCCAAAAATACTATTTAGATTTTTTGATTTTATTATTTAAAAATTATCTAATATATTTTAGATATGGAATTAAATACACGTTCTCATGATTCTTAATTACATAGGTTTATCCTATTAGTCAACCATATCATGAATCAAAATTTGGCGACTCCTGATGACCCAATTAAGATCCACAATCCAAAAGGAATGGGACATGCCATCATCCAATTACAATTACAATGATATGAGTGGATGTTTTGAGCAAGGGAATACTGTCTGAATCAATTTCATGCTTCCAATGTTTGTTGCATCAAGCCACATGTATGGCCATGATTAGCCCTCTATGTCTGGAGGGCATTTTTGTCCAGACACCAACGCCTGGTCCGGTGGTTCCCTTCCACCTCCCACAACCTCCAGTACCCACGCGCGAGCGCGTGCCATTATTTTTCCCCCTCCCACAAAACCCACCAACGAAGCACCGGCAAATTCCTCCACCCTCCTCTCTTTCCTGCTCCCTTCGCTTTCATTTCCGTCTCTTTACATTTCCCTTTCCCTCTCCGCTCTTTTCCATTGCCTTCATCTCTCTCTCTCTCTCATGGCCTCAGCTGAAGAAGGTCCCGAACCTCTGAAATATCAGGTACTTGGATTTGCAATCCAATGTCTTTCCTCTGCTGTGCTCTGTTTTTTTTTTCCAATGAAAAGGTCCATGGAAAACAAGGTTCAAAGTAATCGTTTTGTTGTGCTTTAGACTTTGACCTTGAAGGTCTCCATCCACTGTGAAGGTTGCACGAAGAAAGTGAAGAAGGTCCTCCAAGGCATCGAAGGTAAACCGTGTCACTTTAGGATTCCCTTGTTCTTCTCTGTTCTTGAGTTCTCTTCACCAAGACTGGGTTTTTATTCAGTTGGCTTCACCAAGATTGTATTTTTATTGGAAATTTCTCAGGCGTCTATAAGACTACCATCGACTCCCAGCAGCAGAAGGTAGTCGTCACCGGGAACGTTCAGGCGGAGACCCTCATCAAGAAGCTCCTCAAGACCGGGAAACACGCCGAGCTCTGGCCGGAGAAGAAGCCCAACAACCCCGGCAACGACAACAACAGCGGTGGCAAGAAGAACAAAGACAAGCACAAGGCCTCCGGCAAACCAAACGAGCCGTCGGAAAACCCTGACACCAATCAACCCCACAAGGCCTCCGGCGATGATCCTTCCCCCGACTCCTCTGCTAAGTCCGACGGCGAAGCCCGGAAGAACGGCGGCAAGGATTCCCCAAAGGGCGATAAAAATGAGGCTGGAAACTCCCCGCCACCTGTGAAACAGGACGACGGCGCCGCCAGCGGCAAGAAGAAAGGGAAGAAGGGTCAGAAGGAGAACAATGGCGGCGGCGGTGGAGGTGAAGTTCAAGTGGTCTCAGAGGAGATGGGCAGCAAAGCAGGTGGCGGCAGCAGTGGCGGCTTGCCGGCATTCAATTATCCGGTGTACCCGACTTTGCAGCCGCCGGCCTATGTGGTAAGCTACAGCTCAGTGCAGCCGAGTGCGAGCTACGGCGGTGCCTACTACCCGATGTCGATGAATCAGAGCAGCTATTTCTACTGCGGTGCAACGGCGGCGCCGCTGCCGCCAGGATCATACTGTATGTTTAGTGATGAGAATGCCGATGCTTGCAGAATTATGTGAGGAAGCTGGAATCCTGGTGTTATGCAGGCCTTCTGTTCTCATGGTGTAGTGCAATTTGCACTAGTTCTAGGTGTTGGACTTATGTATGAATGATGAATGAATGGATTTGAGAATTGAGAGTGTTAATTAAGCTTATACTGCTTGTGTAAGTGTCATGGTGGAAAGTGGAGGTGAACATTGTTAATTAGTTTGGATGATTCTTGTAGCTTTTTAACAGTGTAGATGGTGGAAAAGATGGGAAAGGTTGAGGGTAATTTGTTGCTTTTTGTTGTTGCTTTCTATTAGGTGGTGGTTACGAGAAGAAAAGGTGAGGGATCTTGTTTTTTGAGTTAGGGTTTCCCTCCTTTGTTAAGGGTGGGGACAATGATCTCAAGATGTGGGGTACCTGGAGGAGTTACATTTACCTTTGAGCTGGGTAATTTATTTTCAGGACTGCTAGATGTACGTATGGCTATGGCAGCTTTAATATACATGTTACTTTTGTGGTTGAAAAATTCAATGTAAAAGCAAGCATGTTTGGCAGATGTTAATTACTAACCTTCTCTCAGCATGAGGATATAATTGATAGATCACAAGCATATATATATATATATATATATATTTACCTCTAAGCAACATTTTCAGATATCCTAGTGAAGTTTGGTCTTACATCTGTGTATATCATAGAAGGATTGCTATCTGAATCTAGATACTTGCAACCTTGTCATCTTGATATTATTAAATTGATGTAAATTACTCTTCTTTATACTGTATTGAAAGGAGAAGTTTTCTCCAACTTGATATAAAAATTGAGCATTTAAAAAAAAATCCATTTATTGGAAGATTCCCTGACTTTAATCAGAAATGTTCGAGTAACTGATGAATATTTGATAGTTCATGAACCATGCAACCTATCATGAGTACTTCCCCAACTGCTAGTGCGTTCATATATGGATTTCTTTTTTCTTCTTTTTTAACAGTTTCTTTCCTCCTAGTTCTTGAATTCTTTCCTAGCCCTGTTTATTCATGAAATGTCAAACTTGTGGCCATTCATCATCACCTGATGGTACCACACCATTTCTCACCTTGGCTTCCATAATCCTGTAGTTTTATTTTAAATCCTTTGGGTCTCTCTCTCTCTCTCTCTCTCTCTCTCTCTCTCTCTCTCCATCTTGTTGTAATTTAAAGCATCTTTATCTCAGATTGCTTAGAAGAAGTGAATGGTTGTCAGAAGAATTTGAATGACAATTGTCATGTTTACGCTTGTTTGTGAGGGGCCCTTCTCAATAAAGCAAATTCCATCAATTCATGTGCAATGTTGCAGATATATTCCTTAGGTGAATAATGAAGACAAACACCAAAGTTTAATCTTCTTGGGACAGGTGGAATTTTAACTGCATGCCTTGTATCGACTGATAATGTAAAAGTTGGAAGGGGGAAAAACTAGGATGATCATAAAATGCACATGGCATCGTCTGAGTTCCAGTGGACCAACACTTGTGCTTCATGACACGAGCCAAACCTAATGGTGCAGAACTAGTTCTTCTATCATGCCCAAGTTTGATTGTGTTGACCCCTTCTTTTCACAAAGTTGACCAAGTGTATTAAAAATATATATATATGCTCTGTCCTCTGACGTTCATTCTCTCTGGCCACTAGCAATTAAGGTGATAAAAAACTAGGGAAGATACGTCGAAGGCCGCGAGTGCTTGGCGTGATGTATTTCGTACCAAGACTACTTGATGCCCGGTAATTTCAAATTTCAGCTAAGTCACTTGGATTAATCTGGTGTTATTGACACGCACGCACATACACACCAAAAGAAAGGCCGTATATGGTGCGGGCACCAGATTTAGAAGAAGACTTCAGGGTTCCATCTGGATCTCTGATTGACCTTGCCCGAAGAATTAGGATTTTCTGGTTTTGTAATAAGGATTGACTTGGTCAACTCAAATTTAGTTGAGTCTGTATTTCCCTGCAATTTAAATTTTGTTGAGTCATGTTGACTCAATACAGGTCCTAGTAGTGGTCTAGGTCTTCTCCAGGGTGTCACTTTTTCTCCCAAGCCCAAGCAAGTGGGCGCCACACTCCCAGCCACACGCCAAGTCCAGGAGGCGCCACAAATCCATCCCAGTGTCTTGGTCCCCACACCCAAGGAAGCAAGAAATTTTCTTGAAGCCAAAATCAAGGAGGCGCCCCATATGTACCTTAAAAGGCCAAGCTAAAGGAGGAAAGAAGCATTTCTTAGGGAGCACTTCAAGGGGGCGCCCAATCCATGCCTAAAAAGCCCAAAGCAAAGTTGGGAAGAGCCATGACTTGGGGAGAAAGAAAAGGAGGTGTCCAAAAGAGTTGAGCCATGGAAGGAAAAAAATATTTCTTGAAGAGCAAGGCTAGGAGGCGCCACCTACTTACCATTTGAAGCTTTCAATCAACATTTATGGAACCTCTTGGCCGGCCATATGGGGAGGAATTGATTCTACAAACCTAAATTGAAGATCCATCCTATTAGTCCCACATGGGAAGATGTAAAACCCTGACCTCTTGTAAAGTCCTATAAAATAAACCCCTCTTGTAAGTTTTAAAGACAATCTGATGAATGAATTTAAGTTTTTGTGTGAGCAAACTCTATATTTTCTCTCTTCCGCACTTGCATCCAGGTGTTGAGCTCCGTGAGAGAGTAAATCCGGGTTCCCCAGGAACCTTGAGAAGGTGCGAGATCTCCAAACCCCAAACCCTAGGTTAGCCACTTCACTCCCAAACCCTAGCCGCCCATCACCCTTCTCTTTCCACCAAGCCCTAGCATATCCCACCTCTCACGGCCATCCTCTTCAAGTCAAGGCCGACCCCAGCATCCGGGTCCAGTCCGGATACTTCAGATCCAGAGCAATTCCCAGAGGAAGTCAGATCAACCTCCAGGAGAATCCGGATTTCAGCACATCAACTTTAAGTTCTTCAATCTGGTAAATTCTTCCTTGAGTATCTGATTCCATCACTTGTTCTTCTTCTTTCCCAGATCTTGAGTCCAGGAGAAGCCGACTCAGCCACAGGACCAGTATTGGAGGATCCATTGCGAAGATATCCGAATCCGAGGATCCAACAATCTGCTCGAGAGAGTTCTTCCACCAAACTCTGTGAAGATCACTGTCTGGTCGGTAACCCATCTCTTCTCTTTATTTCTGTCCTGTTGAAAGTTCAGAGCGAAACCCTAGGTCTGGGAGTTTCTCAACCCCCAGCGATCCGTTACTTCTGAACTACTCTGATAACCCAGTTTTATTTAAATTGTACTTTCAATTATTACCTAGTTTCTTTCAATTTAGTTTCTTTGAGTCAAAGCCGACTTCTGAAAATATTAAAAAAAAAAAAAAACCACAAAAAAAGAATAAGTCATAGTTTACTTCCGCATCGCATCATCTTCTCTTTTGTTCTACATCATTTTTGGTATCAGAGCTCTCGTTCTGCATCAATTTTGGTATCAGAGCTCTCGTTCTGCATCAGTATAGGCTATCCTACCTGTGTCCCAAAATTGGGTCCACCTAGCAGCACTGATGTTGTACATTTTTTTATTATCTGTTTCCTATAAAACTTTGTTTTGTAGCTCCTTATGGTTTGGTAGGTAGAAGTAGCGTTCCAAATTGTGTCACAACTTACCTACCAAGCTCAGTTAATGCAACCTCTTAAAGGGCATGGAGGGGGGGGGGGGGGTTTGTCTCATGCATTACTAAAGGGGGACACTTAGGGCTTTTGAGATATTTGAATATCTAAGAAATGGTAAAGTAGAATATTGGAGTGTCGATATTTAACACGAGTCACTCAATAGATGCTTATTCCATGCTATTTCCAAATTGCCAGATGGCCAGGGTTATCCTTATGAAATGCCTAGGCCTTTGACTCTCCATCTGACCATGTTTGATTTGGGTCAGATGAGAACCTTCTTTCCCTGTCAAAGTCTTCCACAACAGACCACAGTCTCTCTCTCTCTCTCTCTCTCTCTGGAAACTCGGAGGAGTATAAAGACGAAGGTGAGATGTTGTGATTCCTTGAGTGATGGTAGCTATTCCCATCCTAAATTATAAATTATTTTTGGTAACACTGGCGACGTCTATCTAACAGGAGAAAAAAGGCATCCGGCCAATTTTCTGCCATGGCCAATTGGCTACATTCGACTCTATTTTACACCATTCTGAGAACAGTGCCATTGGTATCCAACATATTACACCACCCAAAGTCCTCATGGGACCACTTGTGTATTCTTAGGTACACCTCAACTCAAATCTGCAGATCATGTCCCCCAGCAGGCCAAGATATCGATATGCATCGAGGCAAGATGAACACTCTAAGATCGATTTGAAGAACAATTAGAATCGCATCCTTAGAAGCACCTGGGCATATTTTTAGCAAAAGATACTAGACCTCGTGAAGGAATCTAGCATGGGAATTTTTTGGCGTCATTCAAGGCCGATTTGCAAATAGATTTATTGTGCCAGTGAGAAAGTAGAGAGACCTGAACACATAATTAAATTTGTAAAGCTTAACTGGCAGCAAATGCTTGGCTTCTTTCATAGCCATACTGTTGAACTAGCTGAATTACCACTATACCATCTTGTCCCTGATGGCGTTCCAAATTGCTATCCATCCCTCTCTCCAAATCCACCTCACATCATGCTTAAGAATCGCAGGGCTTACCCACGCCAACCTGGATTTAGGATGTAGAACGATAACATTATGTTCCATCCTAATGTGGCTATGGATTCCATCCCAACCAACCAATCTAAAGAACAAAGAATATAATCATGGCTCATGAGCCATTTTATGCCGCATCAAAAGTTGAGATTTGACTCGCTTGAATCAATGTTCATAACTTCAAGAGCAAAATGTAATTAACAACAAATCGAGTTCATTAAAAATGACACGTTAATTGATCATTCAAAAGATCTTTGACTACCCAAGGATTGATCCAAGAGCAGCAGGAAGGATCATGTATTCATAGTACAATTACCCAGCGTACTATGGATCAGAGCATCACTGCAGAGCTGGAAAGCCTGATCTCTGTAAAAGAAGGTTTGTACAAAATGAGGCAATGAAAGATGAAAAGAATATTTACATCAAAAAAAAAAAAAAAAGAAGATAAGAACATGCAATTCATGTAATAATGCATGGGCAATCTTACATGCTGTAAAAAACTTGAATTTTCAACAACTGGATAGTTATTGATGTGTTGATGCAGTAGATGTTTGATGGTCGGTGCCAAGGAAAATCACAATAACAGTCACATCATCATGATATTCTCTTCTCATACCAGAAGGGATGTCCATCAACTCTTCAAGACTCAACCCTGCAGCAGATAAGATGCACGGATTAGGAAATTTACACAAGTCATGTGCAAAGCTCAATCAACTTCCTAAGATAAGTTTAAAAACTGGGCCCAAGCTTGAGCGGAATCTAATGGGAATATATCAGGTACTCAGAAATCAAGCTGTCATATTTTGTTAAATCCAACAAAAGTAGGTGTTGACTGGCCAGAAATCATGCAAATATTAATGGTGAATCACCACAATCATTTATCACTGGATGTACTACAGAATTGGCTCAAGCTTGAGCAGAACTTAATGATAATATATCAGGTACTCAGATATCAAATTGTCATTTTTCTTAGGTCCACTGAAAGTTGGTGTTGACAGCCAGAAAACAGTCTCTATTTAAAATTATTAGTGGTGAATCACCACAATAATTTCTCACTGAATGTACTTCGAATTTGTGTTCAACTAAAGACCTAACAGAAAAGGACAAGCATGTCACCAACCCAACCAATAATTGCAGACCATGGAAAGCATTCGTACTCCAAAACAACTGTGCAGCCTGGATTACAGTGAATGATCCATGCATGTTATTGTAACTTGCAAGAAAAAGACAATAGAGTAGGATACATAAAATGACAGTTCATCAAGATGAAAACCAAGGCAACATGAACAGGGAAAACCTGATTAATTTATCCATGAAATACTTGTGATGTCACGAAGGTTTCTGATACAAAAACTGATTATGCTAAATGTTCCAGGATCCATCCTCATCTTCCCAAATGGAAAGCTATCAAACAACTACCATGTCAAACATTGTCATTTTGATAACAGAAGACTCTCTCTCTCTAGCTTTTCCAACAGGAAACACTGTGCAAGACTGTTGCTTCTCCATACCTTAAAGGTTTCAAGTTTCAACTGCTTCAGCCCAAAAATAGTAACCTAAACCTTTTCTAGTTAGTAGTTGGTACAAACCACAAACTATAACTCAAGTAACTAAATCTAGTCACCCAAATCCAATAACAACTACGAAAATCCGACCAAATATTTTCTCATTAGCCTAAACTTTCTAAAAGCACATCCATCAAAATGCAAATCCATAAACATAACCAAACTGTGAAGCTCAATTAGGCAAATGTTTCCTTCCCTCAAGCTAAATCTAAAATTTACTTGGCTAGCCAAGACCAAGCTCCTCTACAACCAACTAGCCAAGGCAATTAATCTCAACCCATGAAACAAAGGCTGTATAGCCAATCCTATCAATTGTCCAACTAGATGAGCCCAGCCTAATACCATTCCATGATGGAAAGGCCAAATAAAGAACCTCCTCCTTGGCCTGAGAAGTGCAATTTAATTAGTCACCTTAAAGCCACTTTATAGCTGCTCTATGCAAGTCAATCTATCACCAGCCTAGAAGCCAATTTGCATGCCACACATTCAATTACCTACCCAACTAATCATATTTCTATATCCGTAAACAATTTAATCTCATGTTGGAGTAGGTAGGAAGAAAACAAGTGAATCTTTTAAAAGAAACTTCATTCTTAGCAACCCTAAATGTTTTTCCTTCATTTTCGATAGCCCAAAGCCTTGGACGTTTGACATTGACAACCAAAACCAAAAGCCTTATCCACCTTCCTTCCACATCCAGATCCATTCTCAGCCTTTTAAAACTGTATTTAGTTTTTCTTTGTTGGAGCATTGATGGTTATTTGCCAACACCAGGGTTAGAAACCCTGGACCTCCACCCCAGGGTGAGTCCTTAGGAGAAGAGTCCAACTAGCTGAGCTAGCTAAACAGCTGTTGGCAAAACAATATTTAGCTAAACGGCGTGAAAACATGATTTCAATCAGAAAGCTTAATGAAAGTAGTCTACTTAAACACAAAGGAGTCAAATTATTAAAGCATATGAGATGATTATACCTGCCCTTTTAGCTGCTCGTGACATAAGTTGCTCCACTAGGAATTTTGCTGGATTGCTTGATGGTGATGTGATAATAAAAGAACATACAATCTTTACAACTTCCTCATCACTAAAGAAGTCAAACAGTCCATCACTTGCAACTACAACAAATTGATCATCTTTTGAAATTCTATGAATGTTAAGTGATGGTTGTGTTGAAATATATGGTGGACTCAAAAGGTTTGGAACTTGAAGAATACCCATTAGAGCATCATTCAATTTCTTCTGCAAATATTACGAAAATATAAAATTCTGGTTAAAAAGCTTGATTTTTTTTCCTCAAAAATAACATGAGAGAGAAAAAGTATAATTTTTTAATTAATGTTTTACCTTTTTCAAATAACCTACTCCAAATGCACGAGTTACCTTGAGTTTTCCTTTCACCTTTCCATATGAAATTGTCTTTGGGTCATCAGGGTGATCAGACAAAAGCCTCATCCTCTCTGCCTCATTATCAACTGAGTGACAATCAGTAAGCTGAATTGCTTCCAAATTTTCACAATTGATGCCTTTTGTTTTTGCCAATATGGCTCGGCTATCACCTAAGCTGAGTGAATATAAATCCTGCCCATGGATAAGCACAACCAAAACACAAGATCCTATAGATACCAAATCAGGTCGGTCATCCATTTCCTGTTCAACCATATACAAGAAATCACTTTCTGCTTGTGCGAGAGCTTGTTCGAGACAACTAATGACAGAATTTTTGAACACATCAGATGAGTCTTCCTCTTTTTGCATCATGGCAACACCCATATCATTGATGTTGGTAGCTTCCAAAGACATATTTTCGTGAAAACTATTGCCTTCTATAAGATATGGGAGGGAACTATCTGGACAAAAGTCATCCGGCATCATAATATTACTGGTCATCATTTTTGTGTTTAATGTGTTCAAATATAACCTAATATTTTCATATAAAGTTCCAGCTAAAAAATCAGCTGCATCTCTCCCATTAAAACCATCATAAATTGCACAGAAAAGCCATCCATTTTCTTCAGAACAAACTGCTTGGACTCTATCTTCCCCAGCAGCCCCACCTGCTATTTCCACTTCCATGGCATTGAGAAAGCCTTCACTATTGGAAGGAGCACTCATAGATTTCAACATGCTTGCATCCCAATCTGAACAATCACTTTGAGAAGATATGCACCCACTTAAATTCGATGTATTGCTTTGCATAGAAGATGATAAAATATCCAAACTAGACAGTGATGGCGAAGACGGCACTCTTTGGAATGTCTTTGGGGAATCCAAACTGGGTAATATCCCTGTTCCAATCAAACCATTGCAAAGATTTGTGTTTGCTAAAGTGACATTTGCACTTAGAGCAGCTCCTGAAAAGCAAAAAAATGAACTTTTGCACATTTGAACCTTCTCGTTGCCATCAAATGCAGTTCCTTGTCTACCCAAACATTGATAGCCAAAACTAACATTAAGTTTCCCATCAGATTTGCTTAGCATATTTTACAACTGAACCAATCAAACAAATTCTTTGGAAGTGAGTTTAGCTGGAAAAAGAATTTAGATCACACATTAGATTGAGATCAATATCTATTAGACAATGAATCGGGTAAAGAATCAGGAAAAAGAACTATTATCAATGACTATTTTATAGAAAAGATATGTACTAATATGATTTTTTGCCCTTCATTCTTGATAGTTAGAAGAGTACAACAGATAAAAATCTAACTCAAAGACAGTTATCATAACAGATACAATAACTCCAAAGCATATCCAAACTAATGCAATTGAAAATATAGTAACTATATCAGTATGAAGCTTTACACAAGGAGTTAGTTCACCATTCAGATGGTTGGTAATGGTTAGCAACTTTCACAAGAGAGCCTCGAAAAACTTGTATTTAATTAAGAAAAAGTAGACATCTTCACGGTGATTTAACACGCTCCAACACCCATGAGAATTTTAAGATCATGAATAGATTACTATGATATGAGATAAGCACCTGTAGTGAGATTGAATTGCCTTTTAAGTATTAAAATATTACATATTGAAATTTTTCCATAGAATATAAAGCAATTTAGTTACTTAATAATAGTACCACATCAGTATACTGAAAACATGCAGTAATTGACCACCATAGTGTCATACTATGTGCTGCTATACATAGATACTGCATAAAAGCTTAGAAATAAAAAATGCAGTAGGTTAATTTATAAACTCACTGGTATTTGGTTACTGTGTTCCCCCTCACAATTGTGCTTCCAAAGTTCTAAAACGCAGCATGTGACAACTAAGGAAATATGCAAACAACTTATCATATAGAGTGTTCCATATCTGTCCAATTTGTGTTATTCTTGGAAAAAGTCTACATGTCATTCTCTATGTACACACTGCATACCATGTAAACTTCGCTAAGATACATGAAACTTATGTATACTGTCTGATCTATCATTTACAGGTAACATATGGAGTTTAGTTTTTGCCTCTCACTTCATGTTCATGTGATCCAAATTTATATTCTATTTACATATAA
Organism: Areca catechu; assembly: GCA_021397845.1. NCBI lineage: Eukaryota > Viridiplantae > Streptophyta > Magnoliopsida > Arecales > Arecaceae > Areca > Areca catechu. The sequence goes on along the minus strand of CM038045.1, from coordinate 10,311,491 downwards.
AGTGCCAACAAAACCTTACTTGCCTTTTGGTTTTCACCTCTCCACTATCTTGTACTTCAAGATGAGACGACTGTCCACCAGACAAGGATGTATTGCACAACATAAAAAGTATGAATCCACATATTTCAATACTTCGCTTTCACAAGCAAAATTAAAACTGTTGCATTAAACCCAAATGTAAAATTGCACATGGTCTCCTCAAATTAATATTGCATTAACCATGATAAAAAATAATTATAAATAAATCTGCCATGCTGTAGTTTTTTTACATTTAGCAGATAAAATATTTTTAAAATAACCAACTGAACTTCAAATTATAAAAGCCTCTATAATAAGATCAGAACACCAATATCAAAAACATATTTGCAGACAAAAGAAATTCACTTAAAAACTAACGATGTGTAATTGCAGTAACTAATGGTGAGACACATGTTGTCAAGTGTTTGTTCATGTCTTGTTGCCTATAACCCCATAAGCTTCGATTCAGCTGTATAAATCTGTTAGTTTGGTTCTGCATATAAGTTTCCTACAACAGTAATAGAAAAAAACTCAAGATAACATTATTTTCTAATGCCATCACATGTGGTCTGTAGTGGTGTTCGCTTGCATTCCAAGGCTCTTGGTTTGTAACTCCACCTGCCTATTTATGATGAAAGGGAACCTGCTGAACTCCTGCAATTAAAAATTCAAAACATAGGATACTTTTACCTGCTGCCTTAATTTAGCCACGAAACTGGCAGTTGAGACAACTACTCTGTTAAGAAGGATGTCAGATGTCTTCCTATAAAGTAACTGGGGAAAGCCTCAAAGATTCAACACCCCCTCCCCGCCCGCCCCCCCCCCCCCCCCCCCCCCCCCCCCCCCGGCCTATTTTTTTTTAGTTCCATTATCCCAAATACTATTGAGTGAGAATTCTGATATAATTTTCTACAGTAGTGGAACATTTTCTTGGCTATTGAAATTCAAAATCCAGTAAAAGTTATATGCCTCTGATTCATAAGAAGCATAATTTTAACAATTGATAAAATCAGCATTAAATTCTTCTGATTAAGGGTCTGTTTGAATGTCTAGGATTTTTAAACTTACGATAAAAATCATGCTAGAATATAAGATTTGATCCTATAGGATTACATGTCAAATCCTATTTTTTTTAAAAAATCATATAAATAATCTTATTCTATGTTTGGATGATAAATTAGGATTTTCTTTCCCTCCCTTCTTTCTCTTCCTCCCCTCTCAACTAATAAACTTATCATTATCAATATATCATATTAATCATTAAAGTAAAATAATTTGTATCAAAAAAGGTAATATATCTTCGTATATTTTTGGAATTTAAAATTAAAACTCATTCCGATTTGGAATGGGTTGAAATTTATCCCTACATATTTGAAATTTGTCTATCAGGTACTCACTACTAAAACTCGATTATATATATTTTTTATTATTTTTTAAAAAATCTTGACCATGAATCCAACTTGATTCAACTCAACTCGACCTGAACCAACCCCTTTTATTTAGTTGACCCGACTCAATCTCATTCGAGACAGGGATTGGATAGGTATGAGTATAAGATTTTCAATTAATCACAGGATGGGTATGGATATTGGCCGACTTGATAGATACTCGATGTCATCCCTAACTCGTTTAGCAATATCCTATAAGATTTGAAAGGAGTTTGAAATTTAAAATTAAAATATGTCTAGATTTGGGATTTGTCCCTCGGATACCTACTACCGGAACTTAATTATATATAATAAAATATTTTTTATAATAAATTTATTAAAAATATATATGTAAGAATATATATATATATAATAGATTTTTATAAAAATATATAAACAATAAGAGGGTACAAGGATTTGAACCCAAAATTTTGAATGGTCTAATCATTGCCTTAACCAATAAACCACAATTATATATATTTAAATTGTTTGCTAATAAGTTTATTTAAACTATTTTATATAAATACCCAACACAAAGCCCTAGCCATTGTCTAACCTTCCCTATTTGGCAGCTCCAAGCCTCCCACTTGATTAAGACCCCTGAGGATGAAAAAAACAAAGGAAAATCTAGCTTCAGGGCATTGGTGTGGAGGCGTTGGCCAAGGAAGCAAAGCTTTCGGGTAGTGAAGAGACGGAGCTGGAGGTACGCGGTCAAGGGCATCTGGGTAGCGGCAAGGTCAAGGGCATTGGAGACATCGATGGAGAAATGAAAGAGGGAAGCATCGATTGAGTCCATGGCAACAAGGATCAATGGGGCCAAGGTCTAGGTGGTGGAATCCTACAAGATAGCAGTGGCGGCAAGGGTAAGGAGGCGAAATGAAAGGGGGGGGTGGAGGCTGTCGGTGGGGAGAGGGAGAGGAGGCAAAGGTGAGATGAGAGGGGCAGTCGAAGAGGGGGAAGAGGCAAAAGAGGTGGGGAGCGGGGGAGGAGGGAGGGGCAAGCCTAATAATCATGAAAAAAAATTAATGATCTCTGGAGGTCATTATTTTTTCCCTATAAGATTATCCATTTCCTATCCATCTCCTATTGTTTTTTTTATCCTATGATTAAAATATCCAAACAATGGTTATGAAATAAACTAGGATTCTTATCCTTGGAATTGCCAAATCCTATAGGATTTGGGCCAATTCTATCCTTTCCAAACAGGCCCTAACACCTTGGTTGGGAGAGAAGAATAGGAGAGAAGAGAAAAGAACAGAAGAAGAGAAAAGAATAGAAGAGAAAATTAATACTTTCTTCAAGTATAGTAAAATAGAACATTCAAATCCCAAATGAATCCAGCAATAAACATGAGATAGAGTTTAAAACTGATGAGGAGGAAGGGAAACATGGTGATTGGAAAACAACTGACCAGAATAAATCAATTGTCATTATGTTGGTCGAGACCAGGGCCTTCCACACCTTTAATGCTCAAGCAGTCTAGGTTTTTTATTAGAATCTGAGCATTTACTATTGAACCACCAGAACCATAACCATCTAGCCCCTCCCAAATATTTGGCTAAGATGTATGGATCCTTATTCACTGAGCATTTCTATTTTGATTTGCTTCTATTTCATATCCTTTTTCACAACCTCCAACGTAAGCTAGGGTCTTCCCTCCCTTGTTTTACATCCTTCAGCACAAATTAAAGAACCTCCCTTCTTGGAGCACCCTCAGATTTTTGTTTTACATGCTCAAACTATTTTAGTTAATTTTTTCGATCACCCTGTTCTTAATTTCTGCAACTCTTACTGTTTCTTTGATATGCCCAACACAACCTATACCAGTCCCAATCCCAAACGAAAGAGGTCGAGGGTTGACATAAGCGCATTCAAATTCAGTATTCTACCAAAATAGTACCTTCAAAGTTTGGGTGTGTCCCGTGTGTTTGAACATTTTGTGTCAAAAACCAACATTAAAAAAGCAGATCTAAGGCGGTCTGCATCTCCCAAACCTCATCAAGATCAAAGCTTTTGGCAATTGTACAGGATCAATCCAAAGCCTTTGCATCTCTCCCTCGGAATTTTAGGTGGACTAGGGATTTTCACATCCCTATCCTTCAAATAAGTGTTTTTAAATCAGCTAACATATAGCCATGTTTGCGATATAAGATCATCCAATCACCCCTAAGGCCATAGATAATCACAAAGAGTTAATTAAAAAAAGAAAACGAAGAAGAAGAAGAAGAAGTAGAAAGAAGATGGCTCTAATCTCTATCCTCATAGAAACTATGAACTGCCCCATTCCTCTCTTTCATCAAATATTAGTGGTGGTAGTAGCGAAATAAATCCACAGAATCTTCAAAACAGATTATTAATGGGAGCCTGGTAAATAAAGTAAAAGAAGGAAATTATAGAAATTCTTGAATTGCAGATGAGGCACAAATCAAACAATCCAAAAAAAGGAGAACGACAACTCGATGGTTCCAAAAATAGTATCGAAGAGGGATTCTAAAAATGTACCAGAGGAACGTAAACTAGACTTGGTGTGAGCGTTCCGTTCTTGATTCCCCGGCTTTGTTCGATTTCAGAAAGGGGGGAGAGAGAGAAACGGATGGGGAGGCGAAAAGGGGAGGGAGACGAAGCTGGGGCTTCTCGCAGTTTGTGGACACGCCAAGCGGTGGAGAAATTGGCGGGCGTGGCAAGCCTCCTCTTGTGGGCTCCCAGTAGAGACAAAGCAAGGTCACGTACGACAACTAGGACACGTGAAATGCGCGTGAGAGACAGCTTTTTTTTTTTTTTCATTTTTAAAATTGATAATCTATTTTTAACTTGGGCTAGTGCAACTACATTGTTTCTCTCTCTCTCTTTACATAACAAAAGCTTGCCAAAAAATTTGAGCATTGATAGTTTCGGACATGAAAATTATCCTTAATAAGAGTGACATGGCACATTATCCAGCTTAGTGGTCATACCTTCTACTTAGTAACTAAAGATCTTGGATTTGATTTTGAGAAGATATATATATATATATACTTAAAAATCGAGAGTTAGATAATTATAGTGCGGATATATTTATGTTTTTTCTTAAAAAATGATATAAAAAACACTAGGATTACATCCTCAGCATAAAAATTTATGTATACATTTGAAAAATAATTTTGTACCATTATATTATTCTTCATATTCTAAGTAATGCATTGTTATATATATGGGCTATAAAATTTTCATTTAGATACAATACATTGCAAATGGATGATTTTGCTTGCGTGTGCATGTATATAATTTTTTTACTCTTTTTCAAATAGGTCTCAACAACATACCGTGGAGTTGGAGTCATAGATTTTATAGCATCCAAGCTTGGTGGCTATGTTGCATGGACTCCGGTACAACAATTGGAGTGTGGATGGGTATCTTTAAGTGCTCTATCCATTTATTCCTTAAGAAGTACCTCCTGTGGATCCATACACAAATGCATGGTATTAGTTATAAATGATTTGCAAATGACTCTACATAAGTCAAGTTGGTGCTTTTAACAAAAACCTTAAAATCTTTTGCTTGCTTTTGATTTTAATACATAGAAAAGAGAGATGCCGAAGAAATATCGATGCTTGCATGGTTTTCTTAACTAGGACAATGAGCCTGCCACATCCACGTAGCTCCGAGGCTGATGGTTCCCATATGCAATGTTATGGATAACTTACTAATAGCCCTAGTAGATGGAGACTTGATTTGGTTCGCCAATATATAGCCTTTGGTGCAGCCATATCATGTCGAGATAGTAGCTACCATATTATCCATGATGTTTGGTTTGGCTTGAAATGAAACATAGGCTGCAAGGCACTTGCAATGAAATCATCTGCTGAAAATCTCCCATGTAATAGTATCTCAATGGGAGCCGTTAGAATCCTCTAATGGGAGTCCCAACATAAGCGTAGGACAATGGTGACCGCTCGAGATCGTAAATAACGCTCAAAGTAAAGCCGATCGCATTTTAAATCTTGTCCACAAGAAATGGGATGGGACATATTTGTCTATTTTTGAGTTGAAGGGTCATCAACTGACATGGATTCTTGTCTTTATTTGGGTTCAAGATCTCTATCACCACCGCCACCACCACTAGCTTAATTGTGAACGAACGCCAAAAAAAAAAAAAAAAAAAAAAAAAAAAAAAAAGCGGTGTCAAAAATATGGAGCATTTGAGAGAGAAATTGCAAGTATTAGACATGTGGCATAGGATAATATTCAAATTTAGATCCTGCCACATTTTTTTTTTTTTTTCCTGTTTAAAATCAACATTAAGTCCCATTTTTTTGACCGTGACCCATTAATGTGACCAGAAATCTACGGGTGACAATTAAATTGGACTGGTTGTAAGATATATAAAAATTTATTAATCTAAACTTAAAACAAAGATCCGAAACTCACTATTTTATTAATGCGGATAATCTTGCTCGATCTATAATAAGTTGAAATAAATTAATCAGGTTAAATGGATAAGCGTTGCCACCCAAACAGAAATCTCCCTGCTAACATGTTTACAATTAAAATGTGTAACATACTGCATGGAAAAAATTTTCCCTATTTTTTTTATTCTTATATTTGCTCCATTAACTTTGTTGGACCCGATATAAAACTACAAGAACAGATCCCTAAAATGGACATTGCTTTAAGTGAAATACAAAATCTGGCTTGAGGTTCTCATTCTACATTTTTTTCAAAAACTGAGAGGTAAGGAAAAATCGTATGCATGTCTGAACTTGATGAGTGCCACTAACCCTCAGATAAATGAGAGCTTACCAATCAAAGCATTAATCATGTCTCAACGCACCACCATATAAATTCAGTAGCTTATTAATCAACTTCAACTTGTTCTCAAAAATTGTTGTCATCATGCTCTAACTTTTTTGACGCAGGAGTGATACACAGCTAGATTGTAAGTCAATCGATAACACTACGAGAAAACTACATTTTTTTCTTCATGTATAAATAATGTTTTTATTACGAGGTGAAAAGAAGCTACACGTTGAGCACCTTTTGCCCTGAGAATTCTCTTGAAAATGAGGATAAGATCAGACTCTTCTCCTTCACTACTCTGTAGCACCCCCAAGTGGCTTTTTATCCACAAATATTGAAAAGAAACAAAGTGTGATACAGGTAAAGGTCCCACAATCCCAAGATTTTTCAGACATAAAAAACCACAATTTTAGACAAATTCTGGCATCCCAAATATATTAAGGTTATTATACGGCAACCTCATAGAGAGAGTGCAAAACAGGAATCCATAAACGATGCTTATCTAGTAGACTGCAGAAGAGATATTCTCTAGAAAAAGATAATCATGCATCTATTAATTAAAAGGGGCACGACAATTAAAAGTTGAAACATAGACCACAGTGATCAATAACTTTTGATTTAGTCTGTGCAATACATTCATATCCTTGTTGAGTGTCTTTAGACTGTTCCGTATATTTCTTTTGTCATTTCTCACAATGGAAACAACAATAAATTCATAAGGATTACATTTATCCCTTCAACTAGGACCCTTCTGATGTACTATAGAATCCTCCCGTAATTGCCAGCATCTAAATATAGATCAAACTATTCTCCCCATGGGGAACGATTCATGCCATAGAGTATGCTGATGATAAATGATCAGGAACCGATGCTATAGGATACTTTAGTGAGTCCTTTCTTCGTCCGGATTTGAGTAACCTAAAAAAAGGTACCAGGAGCAAATGAATGTTCCATGTTAAAATGCCAAATAAAATGCAGAAAAATGTGATTTAATACGAACGTCTGATATGTTGTATTATTTCATGCTACACACTGTTACCATGATGGCCATATCCAAAGGAACATGCACAAGGTAGTAATTTTAAGGCCAAGAATAAGCACACAAAAGTCATGTAATGCATGCTTGACTCTTCACATGCTTAAAAGGCTTGCCTTTGATTAAAAGTCAATTCAGGCAAGTCTTTGGAATGCCTTCTAGCATCTCTCTCATCGATTGACAAGGCACATGTTTACCAAGGAAATCCTCCAATTTCCAACTTTTTCATCAATGCTTAGGTCTCAGGCAGCAGTAGAGCCAGGATTTTCCATTATAGGGGTCAACAATATATGAAATTAACCATATACACCGTAACCATGTTTCATGATATTATTCCATAGTGATTACCAGGTTACCATATTTTCTTAAAGAAGCATTATTCAATGAAAAAATAGAGGGTTCTGATGACAAAACCAAGTATATCCCTTTAAAATTTTCATGTATGCAGTGCTAGTAATGTAATGAATCAGAGTGTGGCTTTGCCTGGGTGCAGAGAATGGCAGCACCTTGGTTCTCATTGCTTGTCCTTCATGAGTGCGTACAGGAGAAATTTTTTTGCTCTTGGTTCACCCAGGATGTTGTTTATGTATCAAGAGATGGATCATATTTGGAATAGACTGCTAAAAAAGTTTTGGTATTGCCTAAAAGGGATATTTCTGATGAGGGTAATTAGTTACAAGTATACACAACTACTTACATCTGGTGTCGTGTGGGGATCCATGACCCACCTTACATGTCTACACAACTGGACTGTTTGGTACAAGCTAGAAAGCAAACAAATAAGGGAAAAAAAGGAGAGAAGTTGAAAGCAACAACATAAAATTACACTACACGGTGTAATCCTTAAGCATCATTGTTACCATTTATAAGCATCTGCTAGTTTTTTCTTTTTGAATATTTTTGTTACTTGGAGACTGGGTTCACAATCTAAACGTGTTTCACAAGATTCAAGTGTGATAAAAGATATTGGGCTCAGATAAGTAAAGAAATCTGCCGCACCACTATTATTGGTCCCTTAAGGATATCAGACGACCATTTGGATTAAGAGTTTAGCTAGACACATTTTTTTCTGAGATAAGTATATCCTATATAGGTGTAGCATGTCTACTGGCATCCGAGAGGGACCAAAGAAATTATCAACTCTATCAGGAGAATGCAGAATAACTGAATATCATGCATGCATGTGCCAAATACCATCCAATCAATATTCTGGACATGCCCATTAGAAGTTGGTAAAGCAATCAAGCCAGATGCACATGGGTTTGGTCGGTCCAGGTTAGAAGCTAACTGCAACTAACACAATCCTCATTAATCCTCAACTTTTAGAACCGAATCTCAAGGTCTGAACTCGAACAGCACAACCCAGCCAAGATCAGATTGGTTTTGATTGATTCTCCAGCAACCCAGATATTCAAATTAGCAAACTTCAGCACATAAACTATTGATTTTATTCAAGAAAATTTGTTAAGCATACATAAAGCAACATCTACTCTAAGGCATCTTAGAACAACGAAATCCAAAACGTCCATAAATCTAATTATAACACGTTACAACTACAACATGAAGAAACCAATATTTTATTCCAGAAAAACAATATTTAGCATAAACCATGAATCTATGAGATATATTGTAGACAGTGTATGATATAAGCACTAAAATAAACCTAATGGGACAAAAATCTGTTCAACAAAAATACAATTCATCAAGAAAACAAAACTATCACGATGTTCAACAGCAGCAGCAGCCATTAAAACCCCACAAGAGAACAAAATATTGAATTTTCTGCAACCCCTGATTTAAAAGGTAATAAAGATGAAGACTTATGCAGATAGCAAGATGATGAAGATTATGATGATGATGATGATGTCATCGTTGTTTTATAGCATCATTAACTACAACAAGGTGAGAGCAAGCTTTGAGGGGTGGAAGCTGGCAAGGGGGGTATGGGTCAGGCCTCAGGGTTTGCTCTTTGTGAAAAGAATCAAGGTAAGAGAGAGAGCTGCAGACTATAGAGGACAAAGGAAGGAGGTATTATGGATTCAGCATTGAAAGAGTGAGGTAATGAGACATGGAGTTGAGGAGGATCCATCAGCTGCTGGTGATGCTAGAGGCTGTGGGTGATGAGGTCATTCAGAAATTGGATGGAAATTTGAGCCTTTGAGGTTAGATTGTGAGTAGTTAATGTTGAGGCCAATGTAAAAAGGGTTCGTGTTTGAGAGTGAAGAGGAAAGGGAAGCTTGAAAGGTGGATTATACTCTCTCTCTCTCTGTGCATGCGTGCGAGCGCGTGCGCGCACGTGTGTGTTCAACATTTAACACATCACTAAGATGGTTGGTCCCACCATGGAAGTTGGCATAAATAACCGTGGAGAGGGGGAGTGTCGGTCAAGGGGTGCCTCAGGCTTCAACTCAATTAAGCACATGTATATACATAAAAGCATAAAATAAACACACACGAAAAACAAAGCACATCCACTTCATCACCAAAAATGAAACAGCATCCACCCACTTGGGGGTAAAGAAGTAAACATGAAAAAGAATGCAGCTTATTGTCATAATATTATATTAATAATGCTCAAATCAGATCTGGAGGTTTCGTTGCAAGTAAATAAATCATCATTACCTTCAAGCTCCTAATATTTGCAATATCAGCCACATGAGTCCCTCCACAAGGGCATCCAGGGTGGTCACCAAACTTCACAATCCGTGGAGTGCTACCCTGAATGATTTCATAATCATTAGATTATCACTTTCATGAAAAAATGGGTATTGCAATCTTAACAAAATCATAAAGGCAAGTTCAACTCACAACATTTTAAAGCTTTTCCACAGTTTTATCTTTTAACCATGATGTATAACTCATTAACCAAAATTTTCATTCTAAGTGTCAAGCTTCTCGTGGTTTAGATACATGTTATTTGAGAATAGACACACCAACAGAGGGAAGAAAGGAAAATAAGAAAGAAGCAAGAAAGGTGCTCGCTCTCAACTCGTTTCGCTTTCCAATTTGCTACATTCACTTCCAATCAGATTTTTTTATTTTTTATTTTTAAAATATCAATGGATCACTGCCGGTCATTGCTAATATTACATCCAATCCAAATTGAATATGATAAGTACTCCATTAATAGAGAAGTATTGCACCTTGCCTGTCTCAAACTATGATAAGTAGGGTTTTCGAAACCATCCCAAACTGTACCGGCCAAGAACTAGTATAGTTCGGCCATGAAAAACGGTTCGAAATCTTAGACCATCCAAAAATGCTTGTACTAGACTTGTACAAAATGGTACCATACCGATATGGTACTGTACCGGTATGTTCCATCCGGTTTGGTCCAATTCGGATCCGGTTCAAGTCGAACAACGTAGCCATGGGAGGGAGGGTTTTTTTTCTTGGTTTCACAAAGTTGGTACAGATACCAATATGGTATGGTACGATCTATACCGTATCATACCGGTCACTGACCGGTATGGCTCCTGGGGTTCAGCAATTCTTGATGATAAGTATATACAAATTATGTATCCATTTACACTGCATATCTTACTCATGCCTAAGAAAGCAACATCTTTGAACTTCCTTATCTTGTTTGTTGTGCATGACAATAAAGTTAAGTAGGTGTCTGTTCTAGGAAATCCTGCTGAAAGGAGATGATACTTAATGGAAGCTTCAACTTTTAGTACTTCTATTCCTCGAACAACACATAATAATGCTAACTCATGCAATGCTAAAAGTCAGTTCCATCAATCCCTTCTAATTTTCCAGTGTGATCTAAGTTGGAACTTATCACACCTATTAAGTCTCTCTCAAATATTCACATCTAAAGTACATATTAACATGGCCTATGTTACTTCATAATCATAAATTGATTCTTTGCATCAATGTTGAGAAAGGTGGAGGCATAAGGTGAGGCATTTTGATTCTCAACAAGGCTTTAGATGTAAAGCTTAAGTTGTGAAGCACAAGCTTTATGGATTTTCCTTCAAATAAAAATTATATAGAAAATAAAAAAGGGATGAATAAAGTAAAGGTTACAAGTAGTGTATAACCAAACAAGAATCTAACATTGGCCTCAATTACACCTTTTAGTTTGCCACAGAAATTTGTAATTGCACAATAACATTCTACAACAGCTAAATTTTGTATTTTAAAGAATTCATATGTACAACCAAAATAGATATGAGAAGGTTTTAAATTTCATAAGATGGGGGCATCCTGATTTCTTCAAGGGATGCCCTGCTATCTGCCCTATCCCAACAGCCATTATTGGTAAGTACTCTCTCTATCCCTTCTTCCTTCATTTCTTTCTTTATTTCTTTTCTTTCATTTCTTCTTTCCTTCCTTTCTTTTTCTTCTTCCTTTCTTTTTTTTTTTTTTTATTCTTCGTCTTTCTTTCCTTCTTCCTTCTTTCCTTCCTTCCTTTTTTTTTTTCCCTTCTTTTTCTTCTTCTTTCATTCCTTTTCTTCTTCTTTCCCAAATGGATTGATTTTGGAGTTCCACACCTGTTTGCTCACAAGAATGGAATAGGATGGGCGGGACACCACCCATCCCCCGGGACTTAAAATAGTGGACATAGGAACATGAACATCCTCTTCCTTCTATTATAGTGAAAATAATTAAATCACAGTGTTTGTGCCTTATTTCCTCCCATAGATTGCATAAGACGAGGCAAAAGGTGCATGCCTCACATCACATAAGCCTCCATACATAATGGACCTATATCAATTCATAAAACCTCACCTTTGAGCCTCAAAGAACTTTTTGGCAAGCCACATCTTAAGGCATCAGGCAAGCCAAACCTTACTTGGGGTCTATTCTTTTGCGGGTAAAAAATTTAGCTAGGAATCTATATTTTTTTTGATAAATATTTTCTAGGCAACATGTAGATAAGAAAATAATTTATCCATGTTCTTTTATGCATGAAAAAGTAGCTTCGAAATTTGTTATCCATGTTCTTTTATATTATTACTTTCCTAGATAAGTCACTAAAATTTATCTATATTTTTCATAACATCCTTTATGGAGATTAGAGTTTGGAAGTGGTGGATAATTGAATTATTGGGCATTGAATGAGGAGGAATTGGAAATCAAGAAGAAGGCATTTTAGGAATAAAATTGAATGTTTATTTTACTAGCTGGTGGAAAAATAATTTAGCCATCCTCCAAGTGGATAAGATTTTTCTTCCATTTTATGGATAAATACTATCCAAGGAAAGTAACTCACCCACCTTGAAAAGTATAAGAATATAGGTAAGTTGGTCAATAAGAAAGTTGATCAACTTTCCTATAATATTTACCCACAAAAGAACGGGCCCTTAAGGTATTTTAAGGTATTATGATGATGATATCAGATTTTCATAACAACCAATTCTTGATAAAATGATTTAAGAGTAATAAAAATCATCTTTAAGAATAGTGATACTAAAAATACAAACTATGGGAAAAAATGCCAGACATACCTTGGAAATATAACTAGGGAGATCACCACCACACCATTTAGAAGCCTCTTCATATGGTAAAATAGAAGCTTTCACCTGAGGGCATATTCATCATCAAATAAAGTGACAAAGAGAACATTGAAATAGATAGAGCGCAATGTGGCAAAACCTGCAATTGCTTTCATGATCTGATACCCACCTGCCCGCCAGAAGAAATTAACGCATTTGCTTCTATTTCCAACTCCCTTGGTTTAGTCTGCAATTGATCATGTGGGATTATGCCCTTATATTCAACAAACGGCCTGAAAAAGTGAAATAATTAATAATATTTAATCCAGTTTGCAAGATCCCCATTACAGAAACAAAGATGTCAGTCCTACAATGTAACAAGTTTGTGGAATATGTATGTTTTAATCATATATATATATATATATATAAACAATAAGATAAGAAGAGACAACTACATTTGCTTCTTAATGCAGTATGCCACTTTCATGGCAGACAAATAAATACATAAATACAAGCGGCAGGTGATAGTTGCTCAAAAACTGTGATCAAAGACAACATGCATGCATTAAGAATGAAATGGCTTTCAGTGGTTGATTTAAGTCCCAACTAATATTGAGCTATGACAAGTATATATTCTGAGCAGCATGGAATACAATACACACACAAGTTCAAGTCTCGAGGTGCTGTACAGATGTACTAGAAGAAAATGCTGACAGAGGGTGTCATAGGGTCATATTGAACCATAACAGATTTATCTGGAGTCACATGATCAGACAGTAACATACTGAAAGGCAGAAATCTGTGAAAATATTTTGTATTACAAAAAAGCAACAATGATGAACTAGGATGGTCTCAATTGTTTTAGGCAACAGATCATTCTAGGCACAGCTCCATAGACAAATAGTGTGCAGTGAGTATAATAATTTCTGGGACCATTCAGAGTTTTACAGGCCTTGCAAGTCACTGAGACATTATAGCAGAGCAATGTAGAAGAAACTTGGTTGATTGCGGCAGCTTTAAAATCTTTCAGCTATAATATGGCAGGTTCTGGAGCAAATATTATAGCAAATATAGTGCAGTGCAACAGCAGCTATTTTGGATGATATGGTTATGGACTAGCATGAAAGTTTTCAGCTCCCACAAGAAACTAGAAGAATGGATGAAACTTCAAATCTTAATTGTATAAAAACAAGGCTCTCCCTTGATGTAAAATTAGGAGAAGTTTAAGAATTTTGCAATTTGAATCTGGCAGCCTGTACAACGTACAATTACCCAAGAGAAACTGAAAGAATAAAATCTATGAAATCTCAACTATCTTCCATGCAATAATACCAAAACCAAAATGTACCAGACAAATCAATAATTTATAATAGATAAATCTATATAGATCCACCTTGATGATGACATTGATAAATAGACAATAAACTCAGAGTCATGACCTTATCAAAAGGAAAATAAAGAAATAAATATATGATAAATAGGATCCAACATCATACCCAGCAGGAAAGTGATAAGCTTTCCCAGGCTCAAGATGAGATAAGCCTACATTGCGCATGCATATATCCAACAAATGCCCTGCTGAATGAAGTCTGCAACATAAATAAATAGGAAGTTATAGCAAAAACCCTTGTATTAAAAAGCTTAGATGCAGTAACAGTCATACAAGGTAGAATTGGGCAGGTAAAATGCACATGGTAGCCCCTATCCGGCCCCATCTGTATACAGAGTTATCAGATAAACAAAGGAGGTTATTCTTAGAAATATGTGTGCATGTGTGTGTATGTGTGTGTGTGTGAGAGAGAGAGAGAGAGGCAGCAGGCAGACAAGGCTTTCACTATCTAGTTTATGGATGGATAAGATGAAATCCAGGAGCTTCTCTCTTGATGGTGACACATGCACTTCATTTTCTATTAGATACACATTCACTATAGTTATCTCCCTACATGGTTGTAAATTGTAACAATACCATTATAGCCATAAAACAGCCATGAAATTAAACAGTTACAAGCCACCATGCCATTATAACAGATTGCTGCTCGGTAAACGGCCATTATTAGTTCCAATGGCAAATAACAGCTTATAACAGAAAAATGAGGACCTTATGAATATCATGTAACCATACAGTATTATTTTGTAAATAAATAATACTACTATAACAATCATATACGAATAAAATCAAATTATTGAAATAGTGAAAGTATAAATTATGGCTGCTATGACCATTACATAACACCATTATAGCAATAATAATCCAATATGGCCATTTCTATAGACCATCATAAAAGTTTATAACATATTGACACTGTCCCATGATTGTATAACAGATGTTACAAAATTTCAATTTTCATTATGTGAAATTATGCTCCAGGTTGCATCTGACAAAATCAGAGTGCTTCAATCAATTTTCTCTCACAGCAAACTTTGGCATCATCACTTGGCAAGAAGATGTACCATGGCAGTATTGGAACTTGTGGGTAAACACAGGAACGTTCTGAAATGAGCTTCATGAAACAGTGCATTGCATAATGATCTCAGCTACAAATCCAAATTCAAATAAGAGAAGATGATGTTTATTCACAGTATGGGCTTAAATATTTAATATAATAAAGGCAGCAACATTTTGATCAAGACATCAAAAATACAAATGTAGAACAGTAGAAGTAATTAAATGATACTATAAATGGTCATCCACAGAATGGATTTCAGTTCACCATCTACTATCCTTTCAGCTGGGGCTGATACTATAATGTTTCACTAGAAGAAATTATATTACTTTGGACATTGAATACATGAACTACAAACTTTGAGAGAACTCAGTGTCAGAATAACTTATTGCAATTTTCTGGGAAATCTATACCTGGAATTGAGGTCACGCCTTTGTGCATCAACATACAAGCAGACTTCTTGTCCCTCTTTGAGTTTGGATTCCCATCCCTCTTGCACATCTTTGAAAAACCCATAGTGGAAAACCTAACAAATCATCATTAATGCAAAATAAGATCCACATAACTGAAATAAGAAACCTGCCATCTGAAAGAGATCAGAGCAGGCCATGAAACCAAATTCAGTTGAAGAAACAAATGGCATCTTCCATACTTGCCTTATATCATGATATTTAATGAGGTAATGACATCAGACATGCTTGCTTTGTTAATTAAGAAATTTATTTAGCTTTAGGTTATTGATAATGAAGTCCCATTCACTTATTAATTAATTATTTCAGCTGTTATTGGTTAATCAATATATCTCGACAAGGAACTTATTGAATGCCTCAGAAAGCAATTCGATTTAACTATTCATGGTTTAATTTCATTTCACTGGGCACATGAATTACAGCGTCATGGTTGATCCTTATTTCTTTTACATAAACAGTACGGGCAACATCTGAAAGGATCACACCAGCCAGCTTATTAATATCCTCCAAATCAGAAAATAACAAAAACACCTTCCGTATAGTTGAGTAGGTGCATTGGAGAAAACTATTTCAGACCAATCATCTACAAGTTACCAAAACTGATAAACAAGGAGCATAACCCTAAACTATTAAAATTATAGTCAGTATTAAAGCTTTCTTCACCTCTAGTACCTTTGGTCAACAAAAAAAGGTCATTATCCCTTCTCACTTGTTAATAACTTCTCGAACTCAACAATTTGATGATGATACAAAAATATGCATTTCAAGACCCTCACTTAAGCTCGCATTGAAATAAATAATTAAATTTACATCATATGCAAATATTATGAACAAAAAAGCGCAAAAAAGACCCCAAATTGCAATCGAAGAAGAATACAAGATGGGGAGTTCCGGCAATCAAGAATTCTCACCAATCCATCTTTCAATCTCACGTCCTCCACCACGAACTTGAAATCGGAGCTACGGTTCGTGATGAATCCCGTGTCGGCCGGCTGCCCACCGCCCTGGGGGTAGAAAATAGTGGCATCCAAGATCACCGCACGGCGGCCGTCCTCCTTCCAATTCCAAAATTAGGTTTTCAGCGGCAAAGAATCGAACAATTATGGCTTAGAAAAAAGGCTTTTAGAAGCGAGACCTGGATGCAGGAGAGAAAGACGGCAGTGGATTCGAGAGCCCACATGTCGTCGAAGTAGGCGAGCTTCGTCGGGCTTGACGCCATCGCCATCCGCTGCTAAAATCTCTCCGGCGCGGGGTTCGGGTCCGACCGGCGGCCGTTGAGACTACCGTCCGGGAAAATTGCCCGAAAAAAAAGGAGCGGGAACAGCGCGTGCTTTGACCCGTTGATTGGACAGCCGTCCGGTCTTATAGCCGTCCAGGTCGGCGATGTTGTCAGTGCTTTGACAGAAAAGTCAGAAATGAACGGCATCACGTGCGTTTACGCAAGGAAAATGCTTGATGGACTTTGGTCTACCGCCCCTGCTTTCAGCCAGATTAATAAAAGATACCACGTCAATATTTTGCATGGGAAAATTCCAGAACCATCTGGACATATCGCTGTTGTCCAGTAGTATCTCTTTAAATAGAGTCAAGCTTGATTTGGATTATTTTCTTTGCGGAAGACTTTTAGTATATAACATACGTGATTTTAATCAATCATAAAGTCTGAAAACTTCTTATACAATTAAACGCTTATTTACTGTGATTTCAGAATCCTCTTTTCCTTAATCATATATATAGCTCTTTCATTTATTATTACTTCTCACGTTATCAATTTTTTTTTTTTTTTTAATGAAATGATGTATTCATTGCACGGGAATGAATACAACATAAAAAATCTATCAAAATAAGATTCCTAAGCTGTATAGGGGTATTATACCAGTCCGACCAAAGAACAAAATCCGAGTGCTGAGCAACAAATGATGCCACCTAGTCACCAGCTGAATTGGCCTTCCTATAAATATATCTAATAACTACCTGAT
This sequence comes from Areca catechu, assembly GCA_021397845.1. Taxonomy (NCBI): domain Eukaryota; kingdom Viridiplantae; phylum Streptophyta; class Magnoliopsida; order Arecales; family Arecaceae; genus Areca; species Areca catechu. The sequence continues at coordinate 10,293,897 of CM038045.1, read as the reverse complement.
GTGGCAAGACCGCTGACGTGGGTAGCTGACGAGCGCCACGTTAAAGGAGACCGCCACGGCGGGCGCTAAGGCGACGCCTCAGTTCGGGGCACTTCGCCGAGCTGAGTCGAGTTCTCCCAGGACAGCAAGTCGAGCTCAGTCCTCCGCCAGGTCAAGCTCGTGAGCTCGACGCCTAGGTCGGAGCCGTCCTCCGCCCTCCAGAGCGAGACCCTGGGAGGTTAGTGCCCTGCGGTCGAGGTCGGGCCAAGAGCTCCCCGGCCGATGTGGAGCCTTTCCGAGCGCGCGCCCTCTGGACCGGGTCCGTCCTCCGCCCTCCAGAGCGAGACCCTCAGAGGTTAGTGCCCTGCGGTCAAGGTCGGGCCAAGAGCTCGCCCGCCGATGTGGAGCCTCTCCGAGCACGCGCCCTCTGGATCGGGTCCGTCCTCCTCCCTCCAGAGCGAGACCCTCGGAGATTAGTGCCCTGCGGTTGAGGTCGGGCCAAGAGCTCGCCCGCCGATGTGGAGTCTCTCTGAGCGCGCGCCTTCTGAACCGGGTCCGTCCTCCGCCCTCCAGAGCGAGACCCTCGGAGGTTAGTGCCCTGCGGTCGAGGTCGAGCCAAGAGCTCGACTACCGATATGGAGCCTCTCCGAGCGCGCGCCCTCTGGACCGGGCCCGCACTCTTCTCTTCTCCACCAAGGTGACCGCACGAGCTTGGAGCGCCCAGACCGGAGCAGACCCTGCTGTCCCAGGACACCGGCGAGCCGCCCGAGGACCACGGAACGATGCCCCCCCATGCTGCCATAACTACTTGTCCGGCCATACTTTCAGGGGATGGGCCAGCCAGAGAGCATGCAACCCTAGGGCGGCGGCCCCAAGATCGAGACTCTGCCAGACTTCCCGAAATGGGACAACCAGAGAGGATGTCAGAAGGAATGGAAGCTTCCCCTACCACCTGTCAGAAAAGGCATCCCGTCCACGACACGGAATCCTGCCCCATGCACCTGCCAACCCAGTAAGGATCCCGAGGCAGGCTCCCAACGGCCAGTTTTCAACTACAAAGAACGATCGGCACCCCCGGAAGGGGGGAGGTAACAAATAAAAAAAAAAAATGCAAGCGCAAGCTCAACCGAGAGAGCAGAGCGCCACCACCAACACCACGGTAGAAGGAAAGTCACTGGGAAACAGGGAGAAGCGGAGTAACAGGGAACCCCTCTGTCCCCACTGTCACTCTCCCCCTGCTGCTTTTCTACTTCACCGATACATCAGTTCACTCCTCCTAGTGCAGAGTCCATCAAGAGGGGCCCGACCAGGAGGATCTGTTCTCCTGGATCGTCACTGACTTGATCGTTGGAGTGCCCCCGCCGGAAATCCCGACCCGAATCACTAACCCCTGTTTTACAGGTCCAGGAGTAGAGGACCGGCAGACAGCGAGAGGAGCGCACTTCGGCGCGGCAACTACGGGCCACGACGGTCCTGGCGACAACAGATTGGCGTGCCAGGAAGGGAGAATTGTGTAAGCCCTCCATTTCTCTGCAAGCAAGCCAGGCGGAAGGATGGTAATGACGAGGGCAAGGGAGGCTTCCACTAGTCATGCGGAGAACTCCCCCTCTCGGGAAAACCCGCACCGCCAAGAAGTAGAGCCGCCCACTCCAGTCCAGCCACCTCCATCAGAACCCCAGCTGGCCGCACTCGTCCAGCAGATGCAAGTTCTTGCCATGGCAGTGTGCCAGCTTCAGCATCAGCACCAGTCCGTGGCTACCCATCAGCAACCAGGGACCCCGGGGGCCCATGCTGCAGCCCCCCACGACAGCCTGCGCTCCTTCCAAGAAAGGCCGTCGCAGCCGTGGGCCATCACTGAAAACCGGGGCAGCCATCAAGCTCCGGCAAAAAGACAACAGGCCGGCTCTACCGACAGAGAGAGCTGCTCACCAAACCTCGAGCAGGAGGTGCCCAGACCCCACCGAGGCAAGAAAAGCAAGACCCTCCATCACGGGTGCCATGCATCCATGTCACCTTCTCTGTCTCCTTCGGTGGAGGGGTCCACTGATGAAGCCACCGAGCGCACGATGGGCAGGCGCCTGGAGGAACATGATTGCAAGCTGGCGGAGATTGATCGCCGATTCGCCTGCATGCCGGGCTCCACTAGTGAGCTAGCAGGCTACGATGCCCGTCTCCCATTCTCCCAAGAAATCCAAGTGAGCCGATCTCGCATCGGTTCCGGATGCCGCAGGTGGATCCCTACGACGGGACCACCGACCCCGTGGACCACCTGGAAAGCTACCGAACTCTTATGAGGGTCCAGGGGGCCACCGACGCTCTTCTCTGCATCGTCTTTTCTGCTACTCTCTGGAAGGTAGCCCGAGTGTGGTTCATCCGTTTGGAGCCGGAGAGCATCACCTTCTTTGCCCAGCTAGGGCAGAAGTTCATGGCTCATTTCGATTCTTGCAGGAAGTTGCCACGAGAGGCAGACAGCCTCTTCTCCATCCGGCAGCAGGACCGTGAGCCCCTACGGGACTACGTGGCCCGCTTCAAGGCCGCCGCGTGGAGATCTACAATCTTGAAGAGCCAGTGACAATGCTGGCACTGAAGCGAGGGCTCAGGACCTCCCGCCTGACCTACTCGCTGGATAAGAAGCCCCCCAAGACCTATGCCGAGCTCCTTCTCCGGGCCTAAAAGTACATCCGCACCGAGGAGGCGGACCGTACAAGGTGGGAGCTTGATGGAGAATCCTTGAAGAAGTCGGCCCCTGCTGAAGTGTCCGGGACCTGGAAGCCAGCACCCCAGGCTCAGAGCTCCCGGAGGGACCGGCTAAGACTGAGAGGGATCCCTATCCCTGAGGAAAACTACATCCCCCTCCTCGCCCCGAGGACAAATATTCTTATGGAGATCGAGGGTGAGGACTACTTGAGGCATCCGCCTCCATTTAAGCCTTACACTGGCCGTGACAAGACGAAGTACTGCCGCTTCCACCGTGACCACGGCCACGACACCGAAGAATGCCACAACCTCAAGTGGGAGATTGAAGAACTCATCAAGAGAGGCTACCTCAAAAGATTCGTGGGGGGCAGACCTCAAGCGGAGTCCCAGACACTCGTCGCTCTCTCGCCAGCTCTAGCCATCGACAACCGTCCCACCGAGAAGCCAGTGGGCATGATCTCCTGGGGAGCAGCGCGCGTGTCCAAGAAGGCCCGGGGGGCAGGGGACTCCAAAAATGTACTTCCCTTTATGAGGGAGGGGGAAGAGACAGGGGAAAAAATGTAAACAATGATACCGTGATCGTCGAAATGACGATCGCGAAGCATCCTATAAAGCGCATCATGGTTGATAGTGAAAGCTCCACAAACGTACTTTTTTATGATGCCTTCTCCAAAATGAATCTTCCGACCGATCAGCTTAGGCCCGTGCACACACCCCTTGTCGGTTTCACGGGCGATTCCATGAGAGTAGGAGGAGAAATCACTCTCCCAGTCACTGCCGGAACCCTACCTCGGCAGAGCACCGTCATGATGACTTTCACCATCGTGAGGCTCCCTTCCGCCTACAACGTGATATTGGGTCGACCCGGGCTCAACTTGCTTGACGCCGTTGTCTCCACCAAGAGGCTACTTGTACAGTTCCCAACTCCCTACGGTGTCGGGGAGTTGAGAGGGGCACCCCAGCCGGTGCAGCATTGCTTCCAGACCCTCCCTGGGGCCAAGGTCCCTTAGGGTGACCCCAGCACGGATGACCTCGACCAAAGGGTCCAAGACCCTAGAGGGGGCCCGGTCGAGCGCCTACTTTCCTACCCACTTGGAGAAGACCCAGCAAAGACGGTGCAGATTAGAGCCCAGCTGCCCGAGGAGGAGAGGTCCCGATTGCTGGGATTCCTGCGGGCGAATGCGGACGTGTTCGCCTGGACGGCGACAGACATGCCGGGCATTCCCCCTGACGTCATTTCCTATAGATTGAGCATCGACCCAAAGCACAGACCAGTTCGGCAGAAGAAAAGAAGTTTTGCCCTGAAGAGACAGACGGCCATCAAAGAAGAGGTAGATAAACTCCTGGCTGCCGGTTTCGTTCGAGAGGTCCGATATCCGAGCTGGCTGGCGAATGTGGTGATGGTCAAGAAGAATAATGGCAAATGGAGGATCTGTGTAGACTACACCGACCTCAATAAAGCTTGCCCGAAGGACAGATTTCCTCTCCGAAAGATCGACCAGTTGGTGGATGCCACCTCGGGCCACTGGCTGCTCTCCTTCATGGATGCATTTTCAGGATACAATCAAATCCATATACATCCGGAGGACGAGGAGCACACTACCTTCATCACTGACCAGGGGACGTACTGCTACAGGATGATACCCTTTGGCTTGAAGAATGCAGGGGCCACCTATCAATGCCTGGTCAGCAAGGAAGAATGCAGGGGCCACCTATCAATGCCTGGTCAGCAAGGTCTTCAAGGACCAAATTGGCTGCAACATGCAAGTGTATGTGGACGACATGCTTGTCATGAGCAGGCCAGGCTTGAGCCATGTAGCCAACCTTACCGAGTCCTTCCACAACTTGCGGCAGCATCATATGAAGCTGAACCCGGTGAAGTGCGCCTTTGGGGTGGCCGCAGGAAAATTTATCGGCTTCACGGTCACCCAAAGGGGCATTGAAGCAAATCCGAAGAAGGTGCAGGCCATCATCGACATGGAGCACCCGACCTCCAAGAAGCAGGTCCAGTGCCTGACGGGACGCGTCGCCGCCCTCAGCAAATTCATCTCGAGGTCGGCCGACCGTTGCCAGCCATTTTTCAAGGCGCTGCGCAAGATACATGACTTCACCTGGACCGAGGAGTGCAGGATAGCCTTCGAGGAGCTGAAGAACTTCCTCGGCTCCCCCCACTGCTCTCCAAGCCGGAAGAGGGGGAGGAACTCCTACTGTACCTGGCGATGACTCCGGTTGCTATTAGCTCAGTTCTTGTCCGCACAGACAAGAACAAATTTTAGAAGCCAGTGTACTGCACTAGCAAAATCCTCCACGGCGCGGAGATCAGGTATACTCGCTCCGAAAAACTCATTTTTGCACTAATAATGTCTGCTAATCGTCTCAGGCCCTATTTCCAAGCACACCCGATAGTGGTGGTGATGGACCAGCCGCTGAAGAGCATCCTCACCCGACCCGAGACATTCGGGAGGTTGGCTAAGTGGTCCCTACTGCTTAGCAAATTCGATATAGTGTACCGACCGAGATCGTCATAAAAGGCCCAAGTTCTGGCCAACTTCGTGGTCGAGTGCACCGGGTTCGCTGAGGAGCCAGAGCAGACAGCTACGGAGCCCGGGCCAAGAGAAGAGCCCTGGATTCTCCACGTAGATGGAGTGTCCAATTTCGGCGGGAGTGGAGCTGGCCTCATCCTGACCAATGGCGATGGGGTTATGGCGGAATGCGCCCTCCATTTCAAGTTCGCCGTGACTAATAACCAGGCAGAGTACGAGGCACTGCTCGCGGGCCTAAGAGTCTCCCGCGAGCTGGGTGTGCAGGACTTGAAAGTCTTCACCGACTCCCAACTAGTTACCGGACAAGTATCCGGGGAATATGAGGCAAGGGACCCCCAGATGATAAAGTATCTGGAGCAAGTCCGAGCGAGCACGGCAGGCCTCCGGCGCTTCAGTATTTTTCACATCCCTCGAGAAGAGAATGCACGCACGGATGCGCTGTCTAGACTCGCGACCCTGCCGGACTCGTCACTGGGACGTGCCTACATCGAGCACCTTGAAAGCCCCAGCTACGAGAGCCCGACGGAGGTATATTAAGTCGCCCCCGAGCCGAGCTGGATGGACAAGTACATCCGGTAGATCACTGACGGCACCCTCCCGGAAGATCGTGCGGAAGCCGCCCTCGTTAGGAAGAAGGCCTCTTGGTTCACCCTGATGGAGGGCCAACTCTACTGCCAATCTTACTCCTACCCACTCTTGAGATGCCTTTGGCCCGCCGAGTCAATCTTTGTGCTCCAAGAGATACACGAAGGTATCTGCGGGAATCACGTGGGAGGGAGGACCCTGGCCTACAAAGCTCTCCGCTAGGGATACTTTTGGGAGACTATGAGGGAAGCCACAGCCGACTTCGTCAAGAGGTACGACAAATGCCAGCGCCACGCCAACATCCAGTGCCACTCTTGAGATGCCTCAGGCCCGCCGAGTCAATCTTTGTGCTCCAAGAGATACACGAAGGCATCTGCGGGAATCACGTGGGAGGGAGGACCCTGGCCTACAAAGCTCTCCGCTAGGGATACTTTTGGGAGACTATGAGGGAAGCCACAGCCGACTTCGTCAAGAGGTACGACAAATGCCAGCGCCACGCCAACATCCAGTGCCAGCCGGCGGCGCTGATCTCCCAGCTCTCAGCCCCTTGGCCCTTCGCCTAGTGGGGAATGGATATCTTGGGGCCGCTCCCCCCAGCATCAGGGCAGCGAAAGTTCCTACTAGTGGCGATCGACTACTTCACCAAGTGGGTCGAGGCAGAGCTGCTGGCTTCGATCGCGGAAGCCAATGTCCGCAGTTCCTTTAGAAGTCAATCATCTGCCGCTTCGGGCTCCCCCATTGCATCATCACCGATAACAGGCGACAGTTCGACAACCACGAGTTCGAAGGGTTCTGTGCAGCCCACAGCATCCAACACCGGTTCACCTCGGTAGCTCACCCCCAAACAAACGGGGAGGCCGAGGTGACCAACCAGACCCCTGCAAGGGCTCCGAACCAGGCTGAATCAAGCTAAGGGCCTGTGGGAAGAAGAGCTCCCTAGCATCCTGTGGGTCTACCACACGATGCCCAGGATGGTGACCAATGAAATACCCTTTAGCCTCATCTTCGGTGCCGAAGCAGTCATCCCCATCGAGCTCGGCGTGCCTACGTTACGGGTGCAGCAGTATGATGAAGCATGGAACTCGGCGCACGTCCTGCTCAACCTGGATCTCCTTGAAGAAGCAAGGGACAAAGCCCGCCTACGAATGGCAGCCTACCGACAAAGGGTGGCTTGGTACTACAACGCCCGCGTCCGGACAAAAGCCTTCAAGCCCAGAGACCTGGTGCTGCGACGGGCGGAAGCGTCCTAGCCTAGGGAGTGCGGCAAGCTTTCCCTGAACTAGGAGGGCCCCTACAAAGTGACTGAAGCCCTCTCGCAAGGGGCCTACTACCTTGAAGATCTTGACGACATCAGGTTCCCCAGAACATAGAATGCCTGCAACTAGCAGAAATACTATCAATAATGTAAGGTTTTCCAATAATGAATAACAATGGTTCTTTCCTGTGCAAGTGTTTGTTTGTCTTGCAGAAGAATGCCAATGGCATCCCCGAGCCCAGCTCTAGGACGCCAAAGGGGTCAAGGAGCCACGCTGCTCCCGATCGACGATGCCCTCGGGCCCAGCTCCAGGACGTCGAAGAATCGTCGAGCCACGTAGCTCTTAATTCAAGGCATCCCCGGGCCCAGCTCCAGGATGTCGACGAACCATCGAGCCAAGCAGCTCTCCATCTTAAATGTCTTCGAGCCTAACTCCAAGACGTCAAGGGATCACGGGGCCACACATCTCCCGTCAATGCCTCGAGCCTAGCTCTAAGGTGACAAAGCCCTGAGCCAAGATCTCAGGCAATCCCTGGGCCCGAGCCTAGCTCCACATCCAGGAAGGCCTCGAGCCTAGCTCCAAGGCAATCAAGACCGATAACCCCCCTACCTTGATCTCCCCACTCGAAAAGAAGACGAGAGGGAAAGGAAAGAAATGAAATAAAGGGGGGAAGCCCGGCAGCCCCTTCTCTGATCTCCCCACTCGAAAAGAAGACGAGGGGGGAAGGAAAGAAAGAGAACGAAATGGGGGTCCAGCTAGCATCCTCTCCTCTGATCTCCCCACATAAAAAAAAAATGAGATAAAAATGAATGAAAAGAAAAATGAAAGATGAATAAAAATTGAATGAGAGAAGAGTGGGGAAGGAAAGAGAAAGGGAGAACAAGAAGAAAATACAACATCATCGAAGCTATCGCTCTCAGCAACCATTGTCCCTGAGCCCAGCTCTAGGACACTTTCTCGAGACCGGAGCTCAGATCTCCGGCCAAGGAAACTTCGAGCCAAGCAGCTCTCAGCAACCACTGTCCTCGAGCCCAGCTCCAGGACACCTTCTCAAGACTGGAGCTCAGATCTCCGGCCAAGGAAACTTCGAGCCAAGCAGCTCTCAGCAACCACTATCCCCGAGCCCAGCTTCAGGACACTTCCTCAAGATCGGAGCTCAGATCTCCGGCCAAGGAAACTTCGAGCCAAGCAGCTCTCAGCAACCACTGTCCCCGAGCCCAGCTCTGGGATATCTTCTCAAGACCAGAGCTGAGACCTCCGGCCTAGAGACCACCGAGCTCAGCAGCTCTTAGGTACACCCTACCTGATATCCCCATACATTAAAAAGAAAGACAAAAGTGGAAAGGGAGTGAAGGAGGGGAGGAGCCAAGCAAGAAAGACAATTGCAAGAAAATTCGCACTTCATTAATCAAGTATCAAGCACAAGTACCCTATGGGTCCCCAACATGCCGAGTGGCCCTGCTAAATACAAAGGAAGAAGCAAAAAGTGGCTATCCACTAGATGGGTCACCGGGCCGAGAGTCTCCATCAGCAGGGGCTTCCGACTGCATGGCCTCAGACTCAGCTGGCACGGCTTCCCCAACGCCCGCCTCCTGATTTGAAGTACCGGGATAGTCAAGGTAGCCGCGGCCCTCGGCCGAGACGAACCCCTCGACCAGGCAACGCAGGTACATGAAGCCTTTGAAGAAGGAGTCCGACGCCATCTGCTGGATTTCGGCGAGGAACTCCTCCGAGGCCCTGTACCTTTCCACCGCCTCCTCGGCTTCCTTCTTTGCTAAACCCACCTCATGCCTGGCATCCGTGACCGACTTGGTCGCCTCGTCCGCTGCCCTTTGAGCCGCAGGCCATCAGTTGAGCTTGGAGAGATTGGGCGGTCCATTTCTGCCGGGCCGCCTCGGCCATGACCACGTCCAACCTCTGCTCGGAGTCGGCAAGCTCCTTAGCTTTCTTCCTCGACTCCCCCTGCTCGTGGTCCAGCTCCTCCTGGAGCTCCTTTACTCGCCCCTCGGAGTCGGCGAGCTGCCTCTCGAGGTCCTTGACCCGCCGGTCAAGCACTTCCTTGGAGTTGGCCTTCCCCTTCAGATCGATCTTCAACGACGCGATCTCGACCATCTGCTGCCGCGCAGACTGCTCCCAATTTCAGTAGCAGCTCCTAATGAAGAGGGCCTCAACACCCATCTGCAGTATATGGGAGGTCAAAAAAAAAAAGGGGGAGAGGAAAAGAAGGAAGGGAGAGAGGACGGAGCTATTCACCGTGTACAAATGGGAAAAAATGCTGTTGATCAAGAGTCCAACCGACAGCCCGTCCATGTTTTCCCGGTCACACCGTTGGATGGAGAAGTCCATCATTTGGTAGGCCAGCACACGATTGTCGACCAAGGAGCTCTCCGGCCCTAACTTGAATGGGAGGCGACGCCTCGCCTCGTCCCTCCTGCTCTCCCGAAAGGCAGGTACACCCGCCACTCCAGCGGCAGGACTCCCAAAGATCGACCGAGGACCCGGCACCGTCATGACCGGAAAACAATCAACTTCGGTCATCACTGGACCCAGAGAGCGGAGCGGAATAGCAGCAGCAGCATCGATCTGGATGACCACTGCGGGCTCCGGGACAGGGGGTTCCGCCTGCGGCTCTGTCCGTCGCACAGGGGCTCCCACAACCCCCTTTCCTTTCGAGGCGACCGGCACAGCAGGGGCAGACACCGGCACGCCCTCAACCCGGGCCTGCCTCGAAGGGGGCTCGGCCACCACCCCGATGGGCAGCCTCTTCCTGGAGATCGGCGATGGCTCGCCCTCTGAAAGATTCGACCCTGCACACAGGAATTGGGAAAGTCAACCCAAAATGAAGAAAAGAGAAGCTGCATGCAGAGGAAAGAGCTGAACTTACCTGGCCCCGACGACGAGTCGACCCTAGCGTCGAGAATATTCTGCTCTGATAGCAGGACCTCCAAGGATGGGATCTGAGCAGTCTGATCGTAGTCGTCCTGGTCGGCAGCTTCGATCCCAAAGATCCGGTTTGGGGATCGATCCGGCTCACTCCAGGCCCAGTCGACCCTCTCGACACACGTAAAGAAGAACTTGCTCTTCCATCCCTTGATGGAAGAGGGAAGCTCGAACTTAATGCCCTTTGGGCGAGAAGACAAAGACCACCAGCCGTCCTCGATCGGGTGGCATTTTAGGGTGACGAATGCCCAGAACGGGGAGAACCGGGCAACGATCCCGTGGATGTGGCAGAGCATAATGAAAGAAAAGATCACCCTGATGGCGTTCGGCACCAATTGGGTGGGGACCAGGCGATAATTGCTTAGAACAGACAAAAAGAAAGGATGGAAAGAAAATCGAAGACCCCCGGAGAAGGTCCCCTCATAGAAAGCGAGATGCCCGGGTCCGCTGGATGTGACCCATTCCCCGGGGCGGGGGACCATGAGTCAAATGGAAGACGAGATCCCATAGGCATCCTGGATGGCCTCCAGTTCCGTGGCAGAGATTGTCGAAGCAACCCCGCCCGGACCTGTTGACCGGACCAACTCAGAGGCTAGTTCAAGCAAAAGAGGAGGACTGATAGGAAGAGAAGGAATGACCTCCAGCTCCCCAACGGACACCGGAGAGGCAGGAAGGGCTGGTCTCATACTAATCCTAAACTGCTCCCCCTCCGACTCCTCATCGGAGGAGGAGAGCACCACCCTTCGGGCGGAAGACTCAGGACGAGACATGCTGAATCGAGAGGGAAGGAGCCTATCCCAGAAGGAGAGAAAGAAGGAAGATGAAGCTAGTCTAGACCCCTAGAGAAGGAAAGAATAGATGCAGATCGTGGAGGAAGAAAGGCCCGGACGCAGCAATGAGCGTGAAGGATTTGAAAGGAAAGGACTTTTTGATCCACACCACGTGCTACACGTCGACGAAAAAGGAATCCCAGCCACTCAGAATTCTGCGCCAGTATTAACTGCTCCTCGGACGTGGCCACGCGTCTTCCCCATACTGGTTTACGGGGTCATCCCTCGAAGCGCCAGTGATCGCGCCATCATTGCACTGGATTTTTGCCCCTCCACGTCAGCACTACAGTTACTCCCTTCACCTCGAGCACCGCGCACTGACGAGCCTCGGGAGTGGGGGGCAAATGATGTGGCAAGACCACTGACGTGGGTAGCTGATGAGCGCCACGTTAAAGGAGACCGCCACGATGGGTGCCAAGGCGACGCCTCAGTTTGGGGCACTTCGTCGAGCTGAGTTGAGTTCCCCCAGGATAGCAAGTCGAGCTCAGTCCTCCGCCAGGTCGAGCTCATGAGCTCGACACCTAGGTCAGAGTCATCCTCCACCCTCCAGAGCGAGACCCTCGAAGGTTAGTGCCCTGCGGTCGAGGTCGGGCCTAGAGCTCGCTCGCCGATGTGGAGCCTCTCCGAGCATGCACCCTCTGGACCGGGTCCGTCCTTCGCCCTCCAAAGCGAGATCCTCGGAGGTTAGTGCCCTGCAGTCAAGGTCGGGCCAAGAGCTCGCCCGTCGATGTGGAGCCTCTCCGAGCACACGCCCTTTGAACCGGGTCCATCCTCCGCCCTCCAGAGCGAGATCCTCGGAGGTTAGTGCCCTTCAGTCGAGGTCGGGCCAAGAGCTTGCCCACCAATATGGAGCCTCTCCGAGTGCGCGCCCTCTGGACCGGCTCCGTCCTTCGCCCCCCAGAGTGAGACCCTCGGAGGTTAGTGCCATGCGATCGAGGTCGGGCCAAGAGCTCGCCCACCGATGTAGAGCCTCTCCGAGCGCGCACCCTCTAGACCGGGTCCATCCTCCGCCCTCCAGAGCGAGACCCTCGGAGGTTAGTGCCTTGCGGTCGAGGTCGGGCCAAGAGCTCGCCCGTTGATGTGGAGCCTCTCCGAGCGCGCACCCTCTAGACCGGGTCCGTCCTCCGCCCTCCAGAGCAAGACCCTCGGAGATTAGTGCCCTGCGATCGAGGTCGAGCCAAGAACTCAACCGCCGATGTGGAGTCTCTCCGAGCGCGCGCCCTCTGGACCGGGCCCACACTCTTCTTTTCTCCACCAAGGTGACCACACGAGCTCAGAGCACCCAGACCGGAGCAGACCCTGCTATCCCAGGACACCGGCGAGCCGCCCGAGGACCACGGAACGACGCCCCCCCATGCCGCCATAACTACCTGTCCGGCCGTGCTTCCAGGGGATGGGCCAGCCAGAGAGCATGCACTCCTAGGGTGGCGGCCCCCGGATCGAGACTCTGCCAGATTTCCCGAAATGGGGCAACCAGAGAGGATGTCAGAAGGAATGGAAGCTTCTTTTACCACCTGTCAGGAAAGGCATCCCATCCATGACACGGAATCCTGCCCCATGCACCCGCCAACCCAACGAGGATCCCGAGGCAGGCTCCCAATGGCCAGTTTTCAACTACAAAAAACGATCGTCACCCCCGGAAGGGGAGAGGTAACAAAAAAAAAAATATAAGCGCAAGCTCAAGCTCAACCGAGAGAGCAGAGTGCCACCACCAATACCACGATAGAAGGAAAGTCGCCGGGAAACAGGGAGAAGAGGAGTAACAGGGAACCTTTCTATCCCCGCTGTCACTCTCCCCTGCTACTTTTCTCCTTCACCGACACATCAGTTCACTCCTCCTAGTGCAGAGTCCATCAAGAGGGGCCCAACCAGGAGGATCTGTTCTCCTGGATCGTCACTAACTTGACCATCGAAGTGCCCCCACCGGAAACTCCGGCCTAGGTCACTAACTCTTGTTTCGCAGGTCCAGGAGCAGAGGACCGGCAGGCAGTGAGAGGAGCGCACTCCGGCGTGGCAGCTATGGGCCACGACGGTCCTAGCGGCAACACTACCGAAGAGCAATCCTGAAGAAGTAGCCTGATGTCCCGGACAATGGGGTGAGCAATCATGTCCGTCGAGGAGTGCGAGATCCAGGATATGATCATAGCACAGTCATCCTCAATGATCAAACGATCAAGGTGAAGAACCTACCGGGCATACCTGATCCCTTTCCAAGCTGCATATAACTCAACGGCAGGAACTGAAGAGTCCAGAAGGGGTACTCCACCAGTAGCCAGGAATCCAAGGCGGGAGTCTCGAATAACAAAACCTGCTCCACCCAACCTGCAGCGAAGGCTCCCATCGAAGCTAATCGTAACGAAAGACGGAGGAGCGGGTTCCCTGGTAATAAAAATCCTACGGGATGCTCTACGAGCGAAAGGGGAACCCCAGGTCTCTAACGATGTCACCGTCGTCCTCCAGAACTTCACGGCAGCACTCCTGGCTCTCTCCACCACCATCCTGGGAGAGCTCCTCACGGATGCGAATATACGCTTATTCCTGGATATCCATATGCGATAAGCCAAGTAAGCTATAAAGGAAGTTTGAAAAGTCGAAGACCTCATGAGGCGAGTATAGAAGGAGTCGAGGCCATGATCCGGCTGGGAAGATAAGTCGGAGAAGCCTGCCAATCTCCAAATCATGATAGCTCGACTACACTGGAATATAGCATGCAGCTGCAACTCCCTAGGAGTTTGACAAAAAGGGCAGTTAGAGATAATATGAATACCTCTAGATATCAGGAACTTTCGAGTAGGGAGCCTGTGCCATGCGAGTTTCCAAATGAACAGAGAAACTCTGGGATGGACTGGTATAGTCTAGATCCACTGGTAGCTTCGATCTATATCAGCCTCTAAGGAGGGACGTCCAATCAGGTCCGCGATTGACACACGGGAAGATGTGGTACGATGCCATACTCTGGTATCCGAGCACGGGTCGACTGGAAGAGCGATGGAAAGAACACTGAATCCGAGTATATTCCCAAATATAAATAGAACAGCATCCCGGTCCTAGGTGGTTTGTCCCGGCTTAAGAAGTTGAGATATAATGATAGTGGGAGGCATAAGAACCGATATGAAAGTGGGCCATCGAATCAAAGGAATATCCGATATCCATGGATCATACAAGACTCTGATCGATCGACCATCACCAATCACCCAGGACAGATGAGGGGTAATGAGTGGCGCCCTCGCAAGCATCTCACGCCAAATAACCGAAGACCTCCTAGGGAGAGGAGGGAGGTCCCCGGGATCCCTCAGAATATCACCATATTTGGCCCTTATAAAAGAAGACCACATACTGTCTGGGCATAAGAAAAACCTGGCAGCATGTCTAGATAGCAAAGCCTCTATCCTATTAATAAGCGAGGGAATTCCTAACCCTCCAATCTGCGTCGGGCGGCAGACAATCTCCCATCTCATCAGATAAACTCTCCTCCGGGACGAAGATGAATCCCATAGAAAAGAACGAATCATCTGCTCGATCTTGCTAATAACACCCTTGGGGATGAAGGCGTTAGAAAGCATATAAATAGGTAGAGAGGCAAGAACCTAGTGAATGAGAGTAAGCCTGCCCATAGCTGATAGATATCGATCCTGCAAGCCAGCAATCGTATCCATCATCGATGCCAGTAACGGGGCACACTCATTTCTGGAGAGCCTGGCTCCAGATATGGGAATACCAAGATAATGGACGAGGTCTTAGCACTCCTGAATACCCAGAATGTGAAGGATCCTACCCTGGAGAATAGAAGGCATTTTTGGACTAAAATGAACTCCATATTTGTTGAAGTTCACTCTCTGGCTAGAAGCATATATAGTAGTAGTGTTCGACAACTCTCCTGAATACCTTGGTATTAGTGAGGGATGCCCGACCGAGAAGTAAACAATTATCCGCAAATAGAATGTGCGAGATAGGACGAGCACCCGGAACAGGGATATAAGGATAGATATCCGATGCTCACGCAGCTTTCGAGAGTGATCTGGAAAGGTAGTCAGCACAAATAATAAATAAATATGGGGAAAGGGGACAACCTTGCCGGAGGCCATGAGTGGATTGAAAGAAATCCAAAGGAGAACCATTGAGCATAATAGAAAAAGATGGTACAGTAATTGTTGCCCAGGTGGCTTCCCAAGAGGGGGGTGAATTGGGAATAAAAACTTTTGCAAGTATGTGCACTTTGAAATTCTTTTAGTGTAGAAGTGAAATGTGCAAAGCGGAAGTAAATGAATTAAAGCAATCAAGCAATAAAAGCACAATCACAAACACCAAGAGATAGGTGGTTCGGAGCAACCGGCTCCTACATCCACTACCCAAGGACCACTTGGGATTTTCACTATATCCCCCAACCGGAATACAGTCGGATTGTTTTACTAGGCTCACAATCCAAACCTATACACTTTAGTTTTACCGGGATCACCAAAGAAATCCAAACTTCCTTTGGTTTTACACGGGATCACCAAAGAAATCCAAACTTCCTTTGGTTTTACACGGGATCACCAAAGAAAACCCAAACACTTGGTTTTAAACCGGAAAAACCAAGAACCCAAACTTAGGTTTTACAAGGTTTACCTAAAAACCTTTAACTCTCTCTTAAGATATAGCCCCTTGCTGTTTTAAGAGAGCACACAAAGATATAGAATGTATAACAAGCAACTACAACAAACCAAGTTTGTTTTGGTGTTGCTGATGAAGATCAAAATGGAATCAAGCTTTGAGTGTTTTTCAATGCTCTTCAATGCTACTTCTTCCCTTCTTCATTGAGTGGATTCAATGATTGAGTGGAGTTGGTGAAGCTTTGAATCCAACTTGAATGCTCTTTGAGGTAGGTAGAGGAATAACTTGAAAGCTCTTAGTTTTCTCAAGAAAATTCAGCAATAAATCTCAATTAATTGTTTAATCCTTCAAAAATAATCCCCTTTATAGTTTTTTTATGAGATATGGCCATTGTAGGGCCTTGGAATTTGTGAAATGGCTGTTGGAGAAGATTTGGAATTCAAATTTCAATTTCAGCAACTAGCCGTTGAAGTGCAGATAACGGCTCTACGAGCCGGCTCGAGCTCCAGGAGTCAACTAGAAGTCTCAGACAGGCCAAAAATAAACTTCTGTGGGAGCCGGCTCTTGAACTAGGAGTCGGCTCTTGCCTTCAAGCTTTCAGACAAGACAAACATACATACCTAGAGTCAGCTCTTGAACTGGGAGTCGGCTCTTGTTCTCAGAACTTCAAAAAATATATTTCTGGAAGAGTCGGCTCTTGAACTGGGAGTCGGCTCTTGGTTCTGAAACTTTGAATCTTCCTCCATGCCGTGCCACTTTGAGTCGGCTCTTACAAGTCTTTAAAAAATTTGTTTTAAGCTTCCCAAAAACTTCAACATTGAATCAACTAGAAGCTAATCTACATACTTTATCAAATTTTTACAATTTTAAGCCCATTTTTACATGATTACAGCATTCATAAGTTAGGGCTTTTATGAACTCAATTGAGTTACCCTTAAGTAAATTTGAAAACCATTTTAAACAAAGGTAACCAATTCCTGCAAAACTTCTTAAACAATTTGAGAAGAGTTAGTATTAAATACATGCTCCAATGTTTTGTGATCATCAAAATCATTCCATGGGTCAACAGTAATGCAAGCCATGATTTTAGAGATTCACATATGGTGAAAACTAAAGTCCTCCAAAGCTTTGTAGAGGAAGGTCCAATCAACACAATCGTAAGCCCTTTCCATATCCAGCTTGATAGCCATGAGGCAGTGTCGCCGAGATGCTCGATGGAGATCATGCATAAATTCCTGAGCAATAAGAATATTATTTAATATACCGCGATCCTCAACAAAAGCACCATGTTCCGGGCTAATCAGTTGAGGAAGAACAATTTTCATCCTATTCACCAACAATTTGGCACACACTTTATATAGAGTGTTGCAAAGGCTGATCGACCAAAAGTGAGATGGCTGGGTTAGATCAGCATGCTTAGGAATAAGGGCGATATAAGTTTGCTTCCATTTAGAACGCATAGTAGCCGTATTAAAGAAAAGCTAAATAGCAGCAACCATATCAGTCTGAATAATATCCTAGAAGGCCCGGAAGAAAAAAAAAGGGAAGCCATTAGGACCAGGAGCTTTATCCTTCACAGGGGACCAGAGCGCTGATTTTACTTCCACCTCAAGTACCTAAGTCAGAAGTAAAGAATTCTGGATAGCAGAAACTGAGGTTCGAGGAGGAAAGGAAGAAGTAAAAGAGGAGATGGTAAAAGGAACAGACCACCTAGCGGTGAAGTAATTTAGAAATTCTCTTCTTATCTCAGCTTCATCCTCCGTCCACCCCGTCTGATCAGAGTAAAGAACCCGAATCCTATTAGTTTGTCTTCTGATAATAGTGGCATTATGGAAATAGCGGGTGTTCCTGTCTCCCTCCTGCAACCATTGAACCCTGGATTTTTATCTCCAGAGCACCTCCTGATTTTGTAATAGAGAATGATGATAAGCTAGGAGACACCGCAGTACTTCCAAGTCTGCATTAGATAATAAGCCATCAGTATCCTCTTTAACCTGCAAAGAAAGAATGGAAGCTTCTACCATTTTGATATGGTTTATAAGATTGCCAACCTCCACCCTATTCCACCTGATCAGCCATCTCTTGAGAAGATCCGATCTCCTGGTGATCCTATAGGTTGCATCACCCCGAACATGCATTCCCCAGACCTCTCTAGCAATATCTTTCGCCTTAGGGTAGGAGAGCCAGAACTTCTAGAATCTAAAAGGCACCGATCTTCTAGGAGAGGTATTCAATGATAATAAAATAGGAGCATGATCCGAAGCTATTTGACTAAGATGGCGAACCTTGTGCTCAGGATAGAGAAAGATCCAAGGAGTAGCATAGTATCTATCCAGTCTCTCCCACACTCTGGCCTGATCAGAGCGATTATTACACCAGGTATAGCGAGGACCCAGGAACCATATGTCCATCAGACCATTATACTGGATGAAACTGGATAGCTCCATAGTGCCCACATCCTAGACGAAGGGTTTACCTCCCCGCTTATCCTCCGGTCTATCAATAGAGTTGAAGTCCCCGGCTACTACTGTCGGAATTCCTTGTTCAATCAATATTGATGCTTCCTTAGATCGTCCTTCTCTCTCTATACGACGTGCTTGCATAGACGCCACAGAGGAGCCAAGAGGGCTGGTCAAGCTCAGTAACAACAATAGCTACAAGTTGAGTGGAGCGGTGAAAAACATCAACTCTAACCGAAGCCTTGTCCCAACTGACAATAATACCCCCAGCAAGCCCATGAGAAGGCATAGAGAAAAACCCCACTCCCTGGAGAAACGACGCCTGAGGCCATCGAGACTAGGACTAGCAATCCTAGTCTCCAGCAACACACAAATCCGAGGATTGTACAACTGAAGATACCTATGATAAGTAGATAGAAAAGAGGGTTTTTTAGCCCTCCTTACATTCCATACAAAAATATTCATAATAAAAAGTCAAAAATGAGAATCGGACCCCTGTCCGACCTCATCTTCTTGCACAGCAACCAAGGACTTTGTGCTCCCTGGAGTCTTTCCCAGCTTCATTGATGTGACCCTTCCTTCCTGTGTTAGCCCCCATCGAGGCAAGAGCATTTTTTACCCCATCACAGAGCTTACCATGATCCGTTTGAGAACTATCACCCGATCCAAAAAGGCCCTCGGATTTGTTAGATTCTGAAGACTGAAGAACAGCAAGACCCTTTCCTGAGACAGCAGCACTCCCTGTGGACAGCACCTCAGCCTTTCGGGGCCCCCCCTCCCCTCCAAATTTCTTAACTCCCCCCATCACCCCATATGGTTTCAGTTCTCCCCTCCAGACTCCACCACCTAGTTGGGCAGTCCCTGCAGAAGACCCCTTCGACAATGCCACTTGCTTCCCTGAAGCAGGCAACAGTCCATCCTCCTTCCCCGATCTCCTCCGGGAGTCAGAGCCCTGCAGACTAGGAGTAAAACCCCCTCCTTCCCCACCCCCCCTTCGCAGCAAGTTGCACTGCACCCCCAGCGACGACAGGTCCTTCCCCTGCTCCCAACACGACCCCAGGGGGCAGAACACCAGCTAGCTGTCGGATGCCTCCTTCTTCCCCCACTTCCCGAGAATGCCTTGTCCCCATGAGAGACTGTGGGACAACTACCATGGCCCCCTTCCCCTCATCCACTCCTATAGATTCTGAGCTTGACAAAAGTCCAGTAGGGTTGACCTGCAAAGTACCCCCCTCAGAGAGCACTGAGCCCTCAGAAATGTGCACAATGACCTCCCTCTCCAACCCCTATTTCCCCTCCACCCTACGCCATTCTTTTTTAACCTCCCTCCTCCTTCCGTCAGGGGACCCCATTGGTACAAGTGAAGACATACCACCCTGACCTCCCTGTTTCCCCCCCCTCATTCACATTCACAGTAGAAGTACGTATACTAACCTAGTCTGCCGGTGTCGAGGAAGACTTGATAGAGGAGGGAGAAGAAGACCTGGATGGGCTCCTGCTTCGCTTAATGGAGACAGTGCCTACTTCTACCATCTGTTGGTCCTTATGGCCCTCCTCAGGCGGGACGAGTTGCATGCTGTCCGCCAAGACTGCAAAGAAGCTCCCCGATTCTTTCTGAGAGCCCCACCCTCAGACAGGTCAGAGGCAGAGGCCTTCGGCGATCTCCTAAGGGCAACTTTAGAGGGCTTTTGCCACCCCTCTGAGTCAGGTGGCGAGCTCGGGGTAGAGGAAAGCCTGGTAGGAGAAGACCTGGTGGGGAAGGATGACAGTAGATCAGACGAGGACACCGGAGCCTTACCTCGATCTGAAATCACTAGTGCCCTCTTAGCTGTGCCCTCCGGACAAGGTTGGCACATCCTCGCCGTAACTAGCCAAGGTCCAAATGGGAGATTCTCCTCCTCACCCAGAATTTTGGGCCCCTGAGCACTTGAGTCACCACCCAAATTGGCTACCACCTCCTGCTCCACCATCAGGTTATCATGGCACAGACCAGAGGGCCGAGAAACTGACCTTTTATTTTCCTCCCGGAACTTGTAGGCTTCCAGCAGGTATCCCATTCTCCCACAGCAGAAGCACACCAATGGCAAGTTCTCATAAATGAACTGCTACCAGAAAGCGGTGCCCCTCCCCTTAATCAACACCCCTGGGAGCAGTGGCTTGGTGGCATCAATCTCCAACCGAACCCTCGCGAAGCTAGTTTTCTTCTTCAGATCCGTAAAGTTGTCAAGGGATAGGGGAGTACCTGCTTCTCCGGCCACTGCCATGATCGTCGAAGTCTCCCAATACACCAGTGGCAAGTTCGGCAATCGCATCCAGACCACGGTTGTGTTATCTGGGCTTCTCCCTAGATGGAAATCAGTACGCCATGGCATCAGCGCCATCAACTGGCCTCCAACATACCACGGGCCAGATTGCAGAACCCTGGCACAAACCTCCTTCGATCCCACCTGCACCACAACATGGTCCTCCCCCACCAGGAAGACCTATGGTTTGGTGGACAGCTGCATCTTTAGCCGGATCTGCTTCCCCACTCGAGCCGTCGGTACCCTGCATTCGAGACTTTGGAAGATGATGGCTAGCCCTTCCCATTTGCTACGAGCCTCATCCAGAAAAGAATCTGGCATCACCAACACTTTGGTGAAGCTTTGCTGGAGTCGCTCGATGTCCTCCTCCGTTAGCTTATAGGAAGACCACTATGGCAGTCACGGCGGTCCATGCACAATCTCCGCCCACAACCGCTCCTTCCCCTCCTTTCCTTTGGGTTCGGATGCTCTGGAGCCCCGATCTTCAGTCAGATCAGCCATCCACTGGCACTACTACCTCAAACAGGAAACCCTAACTGACCAAACCCTGAGACCTTAGGAAAAAATCAGGAAGACGATGGCACGAAAATCAAGAGACTCCGACCGCTTCAAAGGTGAACGTTATCATCTTGGATGCTATAAAAAGCATGCAAACCAAGTTGATCACTACTTTGTTTCCAAATATAGCATAATTCTTATATTATGTTGTATTATCAAATATTTGTTTTATAAACCTGTTATTATTCTCACATTTTTTTCTTTCAATGTCTTCAACTTTTCCTTTGCTTTCGTATCGTTTTGACTATCAAATTACCTTCTTTTCTCATCAATTCTTATCATTCTCCTGTCAAACAGGGTGGTGAGTAAACCTTTTACAGTTGGAATATTAAAAGTTATTAAATGATAATAAAATTTAAAATAAATTATAAAAACCTTTCTAGGTTTAAGTTAATTTCAAGAATGTTTAGAGTTTGCAAAACTTATTTTGATATCCTTAGTATTTACTTTTGATACGTCCAAAAATGATCAGGCCTACGTGGAGTCCAACATGGCTCATCATGGCACTTGCCAATTCAACACAGAAAGGAGACTTTCCAGATCCTACCACATAATTCTCGGAAGTCATGCTGGAAGAAGCTACGTGTTATGGTACCAAGTGCACTGATACTATTTTTTAGAGGATCCCTTGTACGGAATACGGATCCCCATTCCAAGATTGTAATACTGGTGTCGATGCTGCAAGAGAAGAAAGAAGGAAAAATAAAATAAAATAAAAAATATAATCAATTAGGTATCCAAAGTTTTACTGTGAGAAAAATAAATACTTACAAGATTAGAACTCCTACTCTCAATTCCATACAATTCTCTTAACAAGAAATTCCTAATCCCTTGTATAAGCTCTCATCTTTCAATAAGACCCTTTAGAATGTACAGGCTTTTTCTGATACCGCCACACCTTCTATAAACTCTCTGGATTCTCACACCTAGTCCTTGGCCATCTACTCTAATTTTTATAGTTTATAGCATGAAAAGCATTTTACTAGGAGTCCAATGATCTAAATCGCATCTAAAATGGAGTCCTATTCCTCTCACAACTCGTGTTTGACTCCCAGAAGCATTCATGGCTATCCGATCATCTTGATCACATCACAAATCACATAGATCAAGCTCAAACCATATCGGATACCTCCCTAGCCATCTAATATTTGTCAAGACATGTGTTGCACTGTTGGATTTCATCGAGGAGCATAGGGAAGCATTGGATCATGCATAAGCCACGACATCCTTCCCATAAACCATATTAAATGGCTGTAGACTACATTATATGGTGCTATGGACCACTCCAAAGCATAGACCACATGAGCCGTGATGGGGGAAAAGACATCCATGAGCACTAGGAGGAAAAAATAGCACGTGGGCCCTCGTCGATCACGTGCTTATGTGCCTGGGAGGCCACCTTCGGGTGCTCATGGGCCGTGCATGCCTACAGGCTGTGCCTAGCTTGCGGGCCATGTGGGCTGCCCTGCTACAGGTCTCTAGCTATCCTGTCTCCTTCTTAGATCCAGTTCTCCTACTGCAAGGCTTGATTTTGAACTTTTTTCATGCCAAATCGAGGTGCTAAACCTCAATAATTTTCACCTTGACTCGATGTTCGACCTCTACCTGACTTTGAGAGCTCTTGAAGGATCTTAACCCTATATCCTAGGATAAATATATGCCACTCATGGATGGGCAAACATGGAAGTCGAGCCAGGCTACTCAATTCTATCTCCATCACGTGCTGTGCTCTACCTAACTTGAGACCTATTCGGGAAAGTCTCCTGTGGTAATAGAATTTTTACTGTGCAACATTGTATGTGGTCTTTCCGAGTCTTTCATCTCGTGCCCAATCCACCTACTTTTGGAGCTTTACCTTGTACTAGGCTCCTATTTTCACTAGGGACTCTAACTCGCATAGGATTCTCTATCAAGAGATAGTATCCTCCACTCTTCTTCCTCTGCAAAATAATCTTACTGCAGCGCATGACCTTCAAGATTCTATCACAAGATTTTCATGTGTAGTCATTTAAATCTAGTTTGTTGAGTGAAATTAGATTCTTGCTAAAATTAGATATGTATTGGACCTCGTCCAGTTTCTTCTTGGTCTCACCATTTGCCTTCAAGTTGACTGTCCTGATGATCATACAACTCGATCCATCTAGCAAGTGGATAGAACCTTCTCTACTTTCTAGAGAGTTGAATAGCTCATCTCTACAACAAATATGATATAGATATGCAAAATCTAAGATTTACTAGATAAAAGATACCTCATCGGATGCCAAATGTGCATCATCCATCATCGTCGCTACCCTTGATCACCGTCGTAGTAGCCTTTGTTCAATCTTTGAGTTATGGATAATCTCGAACATGATGTCCCAGCTCATCCATCGATACTAGATCCTGCTCACGTCCTTTGACTTGGACCACCCGCCTCGTGATCCTCTATTGCTCTGCCTTATGCCGTCTACTCCTCCAGAAATTATCAATGTTGAGTTCCTAACTGAACTCAAAGCTTAGTTCTCCTACCTAATAACCTCATTTTAAAATAACATCGAGGTAACCTCTTCCATCTTGATGGTACTTTTTTTAACTAAAAGAGTAGCCATCAAGGACTCGAAGGATTGCGAAAGTGATGAAAGTAAGACCAATGCTTGGTCTTTTCCTCAATTTTCTTACCAACACTAAGGAGATCAGTGAAGATCCTCTGAAAGTTGCTCAAGTACTCCTACATGCTCTACCCCTCGCTCATCTATAGTTGATAGAACTACTTCTAGAAAAAGAGAATATTGGTCAGTGACTTTGCCATGTACAACTTCTTGAACTTCGCCCATAGTACCATCAAGAAAGTCTCACTTAGTATTTGGATCACCACCTCCATGGTGGTTGGCCTCTCTTCTTATATGAGAGTATTGATCAATCTTTGATGGATTAGCATATCTTTTCATCCTCACTTACTAGAGGAAGAAATTACTTTTTACGTTGAATTGATTAATCTCCATCTTGATTGTACCTATTTTTTTAATTTTCTTCGATCTCGATCAATACGAACAACCATGGGACTCTAGGCTTTAATACCAGTTGTTGTGGTACTAATTGTCCTGATATCACTCTCTTGAGAAATTTTTCATGTGGAATACAGATCCCCATTCTCAAGATCACAATGCTAGTATTGATACTGTAAGAGAAGAAAGAATGAAAAATAAAATAAAATAACAAACACAATCAATTGTGCATGCAAGGTTTCACTATGAGAAATATAAATATTTATAAGTTTAGAATTTTCACTCCCAATCCCATACAATTTTTTTAACAAAAAACTCCATATCCCTTAAATAAGCTCTCACCTTTCAAGGAGATCCTCTAGCCCATATAGACTTTTTTACTACTATCATACTACGTGAAAGCTCTCTGGATCCTCATAATTAGTCCCTGGCCCTCTACTCTTATTTTTATAGCCTCTGGTATGAAGAGCATCTCATTAGGAGTCTAACAGTCCAAACCACATCCAAAACAAAATTCTATTTCTCTCCTAACTCATGATTGACTCCCAGAAGCATTCGCGGCCATCTGATCGCATTGATCGAGCCGCAAATCATATAGAACAAGCTTAAACTATGTCGGATGCCTCCTTGGCCATTTGATCTTTGCTGGGGCATGCGCTGCACCATTGGATTTCACCAAAGAACATAAGGAAGTGTTAGATCGTGCAACCATGACATCCTTCTTGTAGACCACACATTATATGGTGCTGTGGACCGCTCCAAAGCATATACCATTCATGTGAGTCGCGATGGGCAAAAGACATCTGTGCATGCTAGGAGGGAGAAATAGCACCTAGGCCTCGACTAGCCACATAGTGCATGCATGCCCATGCATGCGAAGCACTGCACCTAGGTTGCCACCCATGCTTGCTCACGAGCCACATGCGCCTATGGGCCACATGGACTGGCCTGCTACGGGTCCTAGACGATCTTGTCTCCTTCCTGGGTCTAGTTCTCCTCCTGCAGGACTTGATTTTGGGCTTTTTTTAGATTGAATCAAGGTGCTAAACCTCAATACCATGCATGCTCTATCTTTTATAAGGAAGCCAGTAACCAAGCACCATGCCTTTCTGATACCTATCACTACTAAAATGTGTACCTGCAAAAGCATACCTACCATGAAGATGTGCTCCATGCCACTCCCAACCATGCTGGCCACTCCTACAGGGACACACATTCTACATAAACATGCTTACCATAAAAACATACCAGCCACCATTTCCTACACCATAGAACACATCCCTTAGGTAATAGGTGCTCCATATACCCGCCTATATATTGGAACATAGAAAAAGGAAGGAAAGTTTATTTTTTATTTTTTTCATATACAAGTCTTAGGGATCGTTCCCAATTTATAAATGATTCTTATCCTTCTTAAATAAAGGTGATGACCCATTCTTGGTCATAATCAAAACAAGGAATGGCCATACATGGTTAATGCTTAACAAGGGATGATAATACATGGTTATTGCCTAAACTAGGAAGGATTATAGATGAAAGTTAGGTCAGGCTAAGCTGTCAACACTCTCCCTCAAGATGAGATAAAGATATCACGAAGCTTCATCTTGCTGCAAATTGAAGAAAATATAGAACCACCAAGATCCTTTGTCAGTATGTCTGCCCCAGTTGTTCTGTAGATTTAATAAATGATAAATATATAACTTTCCGATCAAGTTTTTTCTTAACGAAATGGCGATCAATCTCTATGTGCTTAGTGTTGTCATGTTGAACATGATTATTTATAATATTAATGGTCGCATGGTTGTCACAGAACAAAGAGGGGAGAAGATTAGAGCAGACGTAATTCAACAACCAGCCTTTTCAACCATAAGTCTCAAATACCTTGAGCCATAGCTCAGTATTCAGCCTCTATACTAGATCTAGTGATAACATCTTGTTTCTTACTGTGACAAGTCACAAGATTTTCACCAATAAAAGTATAATAGCCCGAAGTGGATCGTCGATCATTTATAGAACCTGCCCAATCAGCATCTGAATAGGCTTCAACTTTAAGATGTTCATGATGAGAGAAAAAAGACCTCATCCTGGGCAGCTCTTAAGATACCCAAGGATCCTGTATACAGCTTCCTGATGGCGCTCACGGGGATCATGCATGTACCGACTTACAACACAGACTGTAAAGGCTATATTAGATCTTGTATGGGAGAGATAAGTCAATCTGCCAATAAGACACTGATATCGTTCACGATCTACAGACTTACCACCGTCAGCAGTAAGACGATGATTCTACTCAATAGGGATAGTAGTAGGTCGACATCCTAACATTTCTATCTCAGTCAATAAATTCAAGACATATTTTCGTTGTAAAAGAAAGATGCCATGGGATGACCTTGCTACTTCGATTCCAAGGAAGTATCATAAACTATCCAGATCCTTGACTTCGAAAGATTGTGCCAATTGAGTCTTCAAATGAGCCAGTTCTGGGAGATCATCACCAGTAAGGATGATATCATCTATGTAGACAATTAGGATAGCAACATTGCCTTTATTATGATAGAAGAACATGGTATGATCAGCATTACTTTGGTGATAACCTATTTCGAGCATGGCACAACGAAAGTGATCAAACTATGCCCTGGATGACTATTTTAATCCATAGAGTGATCGACGTAGACAATAGACCTTGCTAGCAGTTTCTACACTAGTAAATCCATAAGAAATTTTCATATACACTTCCTTTTGAAGATCACCATGTAAGAAGGCATTTTTTATATCTAGTTAGAACAAATTCTAGTTAAGATTTGCTGCATAAGATATAAGGGTCCGATGGTGTTGATCTTTGCTACAGGAGAGAAGGTTTCTTCGTAGTCAATGCCGTATATTTATGCATAACCTTTGACAACAAGACATGCTTTATAGTGATCAACTTTGCCTTCAAGGATCTGCTTCACAGTATAAACCTATTTGCAACCTACTATATATTTTCTAGCAGGTAAGGAAACCAGTTCCCAAGTCTGGTTTTTTTCAAGGCTTGTATTTCTTCAAGCATCGCTCTTGTCCACTTAGGATCTGAATGGCATCCTTCCAGTGTGATGGTATAGAGATCGATTCTAAAGATGCAATAAATGACCTATATGTAAGTGAAATAAACTCATAGAAAATAAAATTAGCAATATCGTAATGATATCGAGAAGGAATAATATAAGGACAAAAAACTTTTCTGTGAGGAATAGGTAGATTTAAAGTAGGGTCGTAGAAAATATTACTATTATCAAATAGAGATGCTGGAGCTGAGTCAGAAGAAGACTGTTGGGTAGTAATAGAATACACAACGGGCTCAGATGCAGACTCTCCCTGTCGATTAGAGGCATTATCCAACTATTCACTAGTGTACTCTTGCTCCTCAGTTTGCTTTTGCTCCTTAGTCACTATAATCTCCCCCTCTCAACCAGTAGCTCTAGAAGGGATACCCGGAGAGCAAATAAACTATTGGGCTAAGGGCAGTTGAGTAGGTGGTTAAAGTATTGGAACATCATCATAATAAGGTTTAGTCTCTCAAAAGGTCACATCCATACTGATAAAGATTTGCCTTTCAGGAGGGTAATAGCACATATAGCCCTTTTTTATAGTAGGATAGCCTACAAAGACATATTTCAGAGATTTTGGATCAAGCTTGCTAATGTGGTGATGGCGGACACGAAGAAACCTAGGGTTATTTAGAAATGGAAAAAAAAATCTAAAGCAAATCAAGGATCATAGGAGGGCTAAGAAGCTTCCCGGGACTAGGATAGGACGACCCCGAAAGTCCTAAAACAGCCAGACTCTTTTGACTTTCAGTTTTCTTGGCGGAGGTGGCGAAGGAAGGATGGGGATGGAAGACAGGGAACTAGAACTCATGGACCTTGGGACTCATCCTAATGAAGAGACCTCTCACCTCTAAGGCATTACGCCCTCCTCGATACTTGGAAGCGCTAGGATGAATCTCAAGGTCACGAGGGAAAACAGGGAGAGACATGAAGATGAGAGAAAAGAATGGAGATACCTGGGCCTCACACCCCTCGACATCCTGAAGGACGAAGGCAAGTTGGGGCCTCATACCCCTCGATGTCCCGAAGGACGAAGGCAAACGGGCCTCAGCCCATAACCACGCACAAGTGGAAAAACACTCTCAAAAATTCATCTTCATCAACTAGTTTATTACAAGAGGAGTATGGGTATTTATAGATGCCCATATTTCTTTTGAAATTCAAAAATAAAATCCTCTGAAATCCTCCCTAGATTTGAATTCAAATTCAAAATGATTTGAATTCAAATTCAAAATCCAAATCCCAAATTTCCATTTTAAACCCACATTACAATCATGAAAAAATACCAAATAAATTCCTGTTATTTGAATTATGAAATCTCCCCCTACTCTAGAAATCGTGCAGCCCTGAAGATTGTGTTGTTCTAAAAATCATGCAAAACAGCCTTTCGTTGGGGGTGCTTTGAGAAGCGTGCCAAAGCTTCTCTCGACCGAGCCACAAGGGGATCTCCGGCGGTCGGCCCAGCGGGCGACGGTGGCGGGGTGGCACGGCGACGGCGTCATACGGACGCACGGGGGGGACGGACGCCTCCCACGTCCGTTCATCTTCCCACGGGCGTGGGCGGCGGCGGACCCCACCGGCGACCGGGCGGGCGCTGGCGGGCGGCAGGATGGCGGCGGGCAACAGGCCGGCGGCGGCGCAGGGCGGCACAACCGCAGGTGGGCGGATGGATGCCTCCCACGTCCGTTCATCTTCCCACGGGTGTGGGTGGTGGTGGCGGCTTCTCCGGCGAGGGCGCGGGCCGGCGAGCATCGACGACGGTTCGGCGGGGGCGGCCGGGGATTGGGTACAGCGGATCGGGGACCGGTGGGGTAAAAAAAATCAAAAAAATGAACTCTCTGTGATTTCTGGAGGTTGAAGAAGATAGGAATAGATTTGGAATAAGTTGGTAATAACATCGGGATA
The DNA here is from genome assembly GCA_021397845.1 of Areca catechu. NCBI lineage: Eukaryota > Viridiplantae > Streptophyta > Magnoliopsida > Arecales > Arecaceae > Areca > Areca catechu. Next base: position 10,265,179 of record CM038045.1, on the reverse strand, counting down.
ACGTAAGGATAATGGGAATAAGAAAAATAGTTGGGATAAGTATTTTTAAACTAAAAAATAAAAAAAAACTAAAAAAAAGAAAAAGAAAAAGAAAACCCAGATTGGTTTCGGGTCCCCCATCACTTGCCAACCGTAGGATGATGATCTCGAACAAAATACGTACATCTGAATATCCAAGGGTACAATAAAAGAAGACTCCCCTTGAAGATATGCAAGTGGTGCTTGGTACTCCAGAGTGTGAAGAGGCTTGCGGTTGATCAAATAAGCTGCAGTGAGAATTGCCTCACTCCATAAAGTTTTTGAAACTCGCATAGCAAATAATAATGATCTAGCAACTTTCAAAAGGTGTCGATTCTTTCGTTTAGCAATACCGTTCTGGGTAGGGATATTAACATAAGTAGTCTGGTAGATAATGCCATAAGTAGTGAGGTATTCATGAAACTCCTTATGCATATATTCGATATCATTATCAAATCTCAGTATTTTAATCTTGGCACCAAATTGGATATCCACGAATTTATAAAATTCTTTGAGACAAAGGACCACTTCATCTTTAGACCATAGAAGATATACCCAGGTTATTCTATTATAACAGTGGTGGGGACATCAGGATCAGACATAGATCACTGGATCTTATATGGTTTATTGATTAAGATTTTAATTTTAGAACCTTAGTCATGTGTCACAATTTTGTAATCAATTAAGATTGAGTCCTGTAATAAGTTGAGGTTAGTTGATTTGTCTCAACCCTCAACCCTAGTCAGTATATTGAGTCCTGTACTTCAGCCATGAATCCAGTATGAGTTCAAATTTTGTACAAGAGAAGAGGATACCCTATTTTGGAGTTTCACCATGCCTCACCCGGGAGCCAGAGGCATTTACATTAGCTTATGGGATCTTGTTTGACACCCCAGAGCCTTTGATACCCTCCAGATGCTCTCTAGATGTCCTGATTCCCTCTAGATGCCATTCCAGATGCCAGATTCCCTCCAGATGCTTCGAAATATGCTAGATGCCAGGTGTCCCATGATTCCAGGAATATGCCAGCATCCCAGGTCAAGAGATTCCGAGCCCAAGAGTCAAGCCCATGAGCCCCAGAACCAAGATTTCAAAGAATATGCTGATACCAGGGCACCCCAGCTTTCAGGGCCCAAAGCCCATGCACCAATCTAAAGGAGGATGCCCCTTGCTGCCCTAAAGCCAAGCCCAACTCCATATTGGTGCCCAAGTCCAAAGAGAGCCCTTGGACCAAGTCAAATGAGAAGAGAAATCCAGGTAAAATAAGGAGAACTAGTTTTATTTTCATTCAAAGTGTATTCTCCTAATCTTAAGCAAACTTATAATCTCTCTCCCTCTCAACTTTGTACTCCTATCCTAACTAGGAGAGGACTTGGGGAATATCTATAAATATCCCACCCCTCTCCCTCTTGTAAGCAACTTTCATTTATGATATCAAACCCTAGTGAATTTTATTTGAGTTTGCTCTTGTGTTGGAATTGTGTTCTTATATTTTGTTGGTTACTTGGTGTGCCCTAGCCATCCTTGCTGCCCTAGCATCCTTTTCATGCCCTAGCTTGCTACCATCCAAGCCTTCATACACCCAAGAAGGAGTGTCGTAGCTGCTGTCCAAGCCAAGGAGCATCATCCTACTTCTAGCCGCCAGCTTTGAACTTCTAACCCTGATTTCTTTCAACCCTAGTTCTTTCCTTTTATTTATTTGCTGTTTTGATTGACCCCTGATGCTTGCAGGATCCCCGATGTGTTTCACCTCCCTAGAAGAGGCTCTCCTTGCCTCCAGGACAGCCCAAATTAGTCATCAAATTCAAGGGAACCAGCTTTATCATCCAGGCTCCAATCAGAGTACTGTGTGACCTCTTCATCGAAAGTTCTTCAAATCTCTGACTGGTAACATCCTTCCCTTTTCTTGATATCTGATTTATGGAAGATAAGCTATCCTAAACTGGAAGTTTCTCAATTCCCAGGTCTTGACTTTCATTATCTTGCATGAGTTATTTTGCGATCATGGTGATTCTTTGCATTGCTACTCTTTCTGCTAGTTCTTACTTTATTTTAGAAATTTAGCCTGCAAATTAAATTATAAAAAAATATAAAAAAATTTAGTTTTCCATTTTTCCTACATGTTTAGTAATTTTAGAGTCATCCGTTAGCCAATTCCTTCCTTTATGAGTGAACCCACCCTAGAGTGTCCATATACAATTTGGCCAATAAGTGAGGAAAGGAGTGAGCGAATCCTGGATGATCAAGCCATCAGTACCCGAGATGAAGGTTATCAAAGGTATTTGGTCAGATGGCAAGGTCAGCCAGAATCTGAGAACTTATGGAGCTCTGGTGAGGATCTGTCACACCTCAACCCAGACCCTACTTGAGTAGTATGAGAGCCAAATTGACCCTTACTCAACAGGGTCGAGTTCCTCCCATCCCGGAAGAATTGGTGGGGACACCAGGATCAGACACATATCACTGGATCCCATATGGTTTGCTGATTATGATTTTTTTAGAACCTTAGTCATGTGTCATAATTTTGTAAGCAAGTAAGATTGAGTCCTGTAATAAGTTGAGACTAGTTAATTTGTCTCAACCTAGTCCAGTCTATTGAGTCCTGTATTTAAGTATGAGTCTAGTGAGAGTCCAGTTTTTATACAAGAGGAGAGGATACCCTATTTTGAAGTTCCACCAAGCTTGTTTAGGAGCCAGAGGTCTTTACATCAGCCAATTAGACCTTGTATGCCATCCCAAGATCTAAGATTCCTACAAGATGCCCAGATGCCCTCCAGATGCTTTCTAGATACCCAGATTCCCTTTAGATGCCAGAGTATATTCCCAGACCAGGTTACATCATGAATCCAGAGGTCCATCTGTGCCCCAGTCCAAGAGAAATCAGCCCAGGTGCCAGTCCCAAGCCTTAAGAACCAAGATTCCAGGCATATTCTAGCCCAGAACCAAGATACCTGGAATATTCCTACTCCAGGCATCCCAGGCCTCCAGGGCCCAAAGCCCATGCACCTAACCCATCCTTGGCCATCCCTTGCTGCCCCCCATGAAGCCCAACACATCCTTGAGGTTGACTTGGTCCAAGCTAAGAAGAAGAATTCAAGTGGAAGGAGGAAATCAAGTTCTTATTCTAGTCAACCTTGTAATCCTAGTTCTAGGTTTATTTTGTAGTCTTTCTCCCACTTAAATTGTGTAAACCTATTTTAACTAGGAGAAGACTTGTAATCCCTTTAGTAGAGGGCATAGGACTCTATAAATATCCCACCTCTCTTCCTCTTGTAATCAATCAACTCTTATGAATTAAACTCTGTTGAATTGTTTTCAAGACTGTATTCTTGTGTTTGTGTTTTAGTTCTTTGGTTTGTTTGGTTTGTTCTTTTGTATTGGCCGACCCCTATCCTTGTAATCCCTCCATGCCCCAGCAGCAAATCAGACCTCCAAGCATTAACCACATCCAAAAGAGAAGCCTTGAAGACGCCCAGATCAAGAGCTCTTCCTGCTTCCTTACTGCCAGCCCTTTGCCATAATCCCTTTCCTTCCTTATTTCATTTTATTATTTTTCTTTGATTACCTGATTCATGCCTAACCTTGATATTTTGCAGATCCCCAAGGTGTTTCCCCTCCCCAGAGGAGGCTTTCTTTGCCTTCAGACTGGGTCTAGATCGCCTTCAGATTCGAGAACCAAAGGCTTGTCTTCTAGGCACCATCCAGAGGCTGAGAGATCTCTTCATGGAAGAAACCGCAATCACTGCCTGGTAAAGCCTTTCCCCTCTTGAGTTCTGATCTGATGACAGGTATGCTATCCTAAGCTGGGAGTTTCTCAATTCTCGGGTCCTGGTTATTTATTATTCTGCATGAATTTTTGCGGGTATGATAGTTTCTAGCATTACTAGTCATCATGCTGATTCTTTACTTTTTTTTGGATCTTTAGCCACTGAATTAATGTCTAAAAAAATTATTAAAAAATTACTTTACTGTTTTGCATCAGTCTTAGGTTCATCCCGCATCAAACAATCAATAAAAGTAAAAAAATAATGATGCCCAGAAATAGAAATAGTATGATAGGGTCCCCACATATCATAATGAATAATTTCAAAAGGCTTCTTACTACGAGTTCTGGAAGTCGGATAATTAGTGCACATGTGCTTAGCATACTCATACACATCACAAACTAACTGTTCTTTAGCACAAAGATGATATAAACTGAAAAATGATAGTGATATAATAGAAAAGGAGATATGGCCAAGCCTACAATGCTATAACTGAAGTTCATGCAGGGCATTATCAGATGATGAAATGACTATATCAGCTTGCTGAGAATGAGTCTTCAATTCTCCTTCATCCAAGTAGTAGAGCCCATTATGCATTTTACCATACCCAACTATCTCTCCCGTTGTCAGCCTCTGGAAAACATAATAAGTAGGAAAAATGTGACTTTACAATTTAGATCATTGGTAATTGAATGGATAGAGAGAAGATTAGTAGGCAAACTACGAACATATAAAGTCGTAGAGAGTTGTATGGTTGGTGTACAGTTGATGGATCCTTTTCCAGAATAGGCCAGAAAGAGCCATCAGCTATATGCACTCTATCCGAACATAATGAGTATGACTAAAATATATTAGAGTTACCCGTCATATGCATAGTGGCACCAGAATCAATGATTCGTGTCTTAGAGGTATTAAAGGAAGAGTCAAAGTTATCAATATTTACTGTACTAGACTTGATACGAGAGATATAGGATTGTGCAAAATGAGAATGAAAAATGGAAGGAGGAGAACTGGAAGAACCGCTTGTCAAACCGTTAGCAAAAGATGGGACACTGCTGGAAGAAATATTGAGCCTATCCATAATGTGGCAGAGCATTTTATTAGTAGAGAATGAGCTCCTGGTATCAGCAGATAAGGAAGCAAGAGGCTAGGCCTTGGTAGATGAGACACCCCCTTCTAGGTGCTCAGAAAGATGTGCCTGAGGATGACCAGTGGCTCCACCAGTTTGTCCTCCTCCTCGATAGACCTCTCAAAATGGGCTAGAGCCCATGGGCCAGCCCATTTGGCCCTATAAATGGGTCGGACCGGGCTAAAAAAATTTGGCCCATTTATGTAAGTGAGCTTTTTGGCCCGGCCCCTGTAGCCCATGGGCTAAACAGGGTTAGGGCCGGGTCGGCCCATGGGCCAAGATTTTTTAAAAAAATATATATTAAAATTAAAAGATTCAAAATAACAAATGGCAAACATGTTACGGGTTACCAGGTCCACTTACCAGAGTAAACCACTGTCCATGTTAAATTAAAAGTTTAAAACTTTAAACTTAAAAAGGAAAGATATTTTGGTTTTTTTTCCCTAATCTTCATGTCGTTCCCACTTCCCTTCCCTATTCGCAGTGTTCGGCTGTTCCCATTTCTACTTTGATACAACGATACTTGATAGTTTCGGGCATCCGGCGATTCAAACTTCTTCTGAATTTCTGATTCATCGAGAGTTTGGGACTGGCCAACCGGGGCTTTGCTACTGCTCTGCTCTCCTATTCCAGCGAAAGAGGAAGGAACAGCTGGTGACACCAGCGGTTATGCCAGCTCTTTCGCGATGTCGATAGCCATTATCGTACTGCTATTGGTGAACCAAAGCTTCTTCCATGCTGAGGTGAGGGCTATATACTTGTATGATTTCAATGCCTGGTTTTTGCTGCAAATTTTATGGCTGTTGCGTGGAATGTGATTATATCATTTAAAGCCCACAAAGAAATTGTATTGGAATAGTTATCTTTTCTTCCATCATTTATGGTAACTCAGATATCGTTTGCAGAAAACAATATATAATAAATAAATCTTCAGATACAGTTTATGGTAATGGTAGAGTCCATATTAACGGTAAATAATATGATGATTCCATTAGAACAACATGTCAATCTGACAGACAGGCTTGTTGATGGTCCTAGCCCACGGCCCTAGCCCATGGCCCTAGTCCACGACCCTAGCCCACGGCCCATATAGGGGGTTGGCCCGGCCCTAGCCCATGACCCGTATAGGGTCGGGTCGGATTGGATTTTTTTGGCCTATTTGTGCAAGTGGGCCTAGCCCGGCCCGACCCATAAAATGCAAGCCCATATGGGTTAGGGCCGGGCCGGGCCGGGCCAACCCATATTGACAGTTCTACTCCTCGACGGCTACCTCGATCACGTTTGGAGGGACGATCATGCAGCTGCCAACAAGCATCATCTACATGTCATGTTTTGTGACAATATGAGCATATCCGCATATCGCAGCCACCACGAGAATGCGACTAAGACTGAACTACCAATGCAGATTGGATCGTATCTGTAGGAGCAATCATCACCCGACAACAAGTTTTCTCACTCAAAACAAGGGAGAAGACCTATTCAAGGGAGGGCAGATACGTACTTTGACCTAAAATTTGAACTCTGATTAGGTCAAAGTCATCATTGAGTCCAGCAAGAAAATCAAAGATTCGTTCTTCATCAGTGTATTTCTTAAATTCAGCAGCATTTTTCGAATAATAAGCTTTGAAGGGATGCTAAAAATCCAGCTCGGACCATAGCCATTGGAGTTCTACCATGTAAGCAGTGATAGCAAGTTCGTCCTGTCTAAGTGTACGCACCTTGCGTTTAAGCTTAAAAGCTTGAACTGTATTGCCTTATTGTAAATAGGTTTGAGCAGCAGCCTCCCAAATTTCTCTGGCGATTTCAAAGGACATATCTTGAGCAACAGCAGGCATCATAGAGTTGAGAAGCCAGGCCATCACAAGGGAGTTCTCTGATTCCCATTTCAATAATCCAGTATCTCCTAATTATGGCTTAACTGCATCCCCGGTGAGAAAACCCTCAAAGCCACGGGCTTTAATGTATAACCTAACATTTCGGGACCATATCAGATAAGTGAGGGGTCCATCTAAATGAACCAAACCAATCAAGAGAGATGGATTATCCATCACCATTTGAGAACCGGGTACAGATCACCACAATAAAGAGCTACTCAAAGTTGCACTTGGAAAAGTAATGTTGCCATATATGCTTAAAAATAAGTGTACCTAAAGACATGCCATGAAAAGTACTTGCGGCCTCCCTTCTTCTGCCATAGAGATCTAGCAAGCAGAGGCTTCAGAGTGAAGGTTGCATAGAGGGGCTAGGGCTACAGAGATAGCAGGGGGTCGGCATAGGGCCGTAGAGATGAGGACCAGAGGTCGGTGTAGGGTCATAAGGTGTAGGGGTGAAGGGCCGAAGGGTCGGGCGCAGGGCCGCAAAGCATAGAGTCGTATGGTGAAGGGTTGCAAGGCACGGTCGCAGGAGTCAGCACTGGGCGTGGTCGAAGCGGACGAGAGCGCGGGTGCGAGCATGAGTGTAGGGGCTCGTCGAAGGAGACGAGCTCAACAGAGGATGCAACGATTGGAGCAGAAAAAAGGGCAAGGATGCAAGGCTCGGGCACGAGGGCTCATCGGAGGAGATGAGCAGGATGCAGGGCAGTAGGGCACGGTCGAAGCAGGATACAGGGTGGCAGGCGAAACGTGCGGCGGGGCACGGTCACCACGATAGGTGTCGGGCATGGTCGGAGCGGATGAGGGCACGGGCACTGGTGCAGGTGCTCATCGGAGGATGCGGCGGTCGATGGACGCGTCGACGAGGGAGGACGACGGGCACGGAGATGAGGGGGGTGGAGCGACGGGAGGCATCGATGGGCGGGAGGTGTCAGCAGTGGCAGCGGCGGCATTTAAGAAAAAGAAGGGAATAGGATGAGAATAAGATGGGAATAGGATTGGAATAGGGTTGGAATAGGTAGGAATAAGGTGGGATAGGAATCTTACTCTGATACTATGTTGGAACAGAGAAAAAGGAAGGAAAGTTTATTTTTTATTTTTTTCAGATACAAGTCTTAGGGATCGTTCTTAATTTATACATGATTTTTATCCTTCTCAAAGAAAGATGATGACCCATTCTTGGTCATAATCAAAACAAGGAATGGCCATACATGGTTAATGCTTAACAAGGAAGGATCACACATGGTTATTGCCTGAACTAGGAAGGATTATAGATGAAAGTTAGGTCAGGCTAGGCTGTCAACACTATAAAAATCATTCCCTATGGACCCTCCACGTGAATGAATTCTAAGCCTCCAAGCCCTAAGTTGAAGCTAAGTCCACAAGAGTCAAAGCAAGGCAAAGCAACGAGACGAAGCCAAGAGGAGCTCAGGAGGGAACATACCAAGCTTCCCTTGCTCTCTTGGAAGCTTTGTCCTCTCCCCCTTAAGGTTCGCCTATTTTTCTTTAAGCTTCACTCTTTTTTTCTCAAACTTTGCCCACACTTCCTTAAGCTTCACCCATATTCTACACTTCTACCTACAAGTTCCATTATTTCAGCATACTCCGCTCAAACACTGCGATCCATCACCATTTCTATCCATCTATGGGCTCCTCTCTTCTATTTGTTTATGCAAGAGGCTGACTTAGGGATTAGAGGCAGCGATGTCAAGTTCACTCTAGAGGAGGAGCATGCTGGCGGGGAGAGAGGGGTCGAGGCAACCAGTGGAGAGGGAGTGGAGGGAACAAAGAGTGGATAGAAGGGGTGGGAGGAGGTCAAAAAAAAGGGGGTTGGCCAGCCAATGGGAAGAGTTGATGGCCTCGATAGGGAGGATTGGAGGAGGAAGAGCTTAGAGTTGAGAAGTCACCACCGGTCAATAAAAGACCTAGGCTTTGTTTGGATAGCCTTTGATATGACTACATCGCTGACGTCGAACGTATGTCAGATCCAGCGTGATGCCTTCGGTGCCATGTGGATTTTTCTATCAAATTCCTGCTCCTTCGCTAGGTGGCACCCCAGGACCGGTCCACTTCGACCGAAGTCAAGCCTCTATCTGCCACTTCGCCAGGTGTCCACCTAGGAGGGGTCCACCTCGACCGAAGTTGGCAGCCCCCTGCTCCCTCGCCAGGTGGCACCCCAAGACGGGTCCACCTCTATCTAGGTCGAGCCGGTCTCTCCTGCTCCTTCGCCAGGTGGCACCCCAAGACAGGTCCACCTCTATCGAGGTCGAGCCGGTCTCTCCTGCTCCTTCGCCAGGTGGCCACCCAGGAGGGGCCCACCTCGGCCGGAGCTGGCAGCCCCCCTGCTCCCTTGCCAGGTGGCACCCCAAGACGGGTCCACCTCTACCGAGGATGAGCCGGGCTCTCCTGCTCCTTTGCCAATTGGCACCCCAAGATGGGTCCACCTCGACCGAAGTCGAGCCTCTCTCTGCCACTTCGCCAGGTATCCATCCAGGAGGGGTCCACCTCGGCCGAAGCTGGCGGCCCCCTGCTTCCTTGCCAGGTGGCACCCCAAGACGGGTCCACCTCGACCGAGGTCGAGCCGGGCTCTCCTGCTCCTTCGCCAGGTGGCACCCCAAGACGGATCCACCTCGACCGAAGTCGAGCCTCTCTCTGCCAATTCTCCAAGGGTCCACCTCGATCGAAGCTGGCAGCCCCCTGCTCCCTCGCCAGGTGGCACCCCAAGACAGGTCCACCTCGGTCGAGGTCGAACCAGGCCCTCCTGCTTCTTCGCCAGGTGGTGCCCCTTGATGGGTCCACCTCTGTCGAAGTCAGCCCTACTCTGCAAAAGTCTCGAGGAGGCAAAGACACAGGCCACGAGGTTGCCATTAGAATCGGCGTGCGTTGCATCCCGTACAGGATGCTAGTATGGCCCGCAGCGATGCACGAAACCTCGTTTATATCAAATAAGCAGGGCCCCGTGATCAAGGAATAAAACCCTCGCGAACAGGAGCCTGGAATGCTAGAAGCCCATTGTCAATGCCCCGAAAGGAGAGCTCCCGCATTTGGCTCGAGGTCTCGCCAGTTTTCTCCTTTTGTGACACACGGTGGACGAGGCGTGCCGGCCACTTAACTCCTGGACTTGGAGGAGAATGGAGAGAAAAAGATTCAGAGATCTCCTGGAGCCTCCGGGAGGGGACGTGGGCCAAAAGCGGTCTGGTGGTATAAAAGGGACGGTAAAAGCGGACGGAAAAGAGGTCGGAGAGGGGAAAGGAAAAAAGAATATCGAGAGAGCGATCTTGAGACCCCAAGAAGTCCTCAGGTGTGAGCTCGGTGAACCCAGCACAGGAAGCCGGGCTTCAACCCCTCTCTTTCCCACACTTTTTTCATCTACATCTCTTCTAAGCACGGGAATCCTTCGAGAACTCGCCTTAGGGGATCTGTTCCATCTTGCCACTCTCTAACTTGACCGTCAGAGTGCCCCCGCCGGAATCCCCGGCCAGGGTCTTTGACTTTGTTTTGCATGACCGGAAGCTTGGAGATCTCGAGGTAAGAGAGTCCGAGAATCGATGCCAGCTCACGAGCTACGGGCCACCGCGGTAAGATCGGCAACAGATTAGCATGCCAGGAAGGGGGGCAGAACAGCAACCCCTGCATAGACAAGCTTTCCGTGAGCAAGAGCGTACGTTGACCATGGTGGTGACGCGTGGGCGCGAAGCATCCACCAGTCGAGCAGGAGAAGTTCCTTCTCCCCAGGGGCAGCGCAGCCCGGAGAGGGAACTTCCTGCTCCACCTCCTCCTCCTCAGCCATCCTCGGTGGATGGTCCTTTCGCAGCTATCATCCAACAGCTGCAAACACTGACTACGGCCATGCGGTAGCTGTAGCACCAGCAGCGCTCCTTTGCCACTCAGCCCCAGCCAGGGACCACCGCGGCCCAAGCCACAGGTCCTCGTGGAAGCCTGCACTCCATCCAAGGCAGGCCTTCCCATCCGCGGGCATTTACCAATCCCCGCGAGAGCCATCAAACTCTCATGAAGAGAAACCACTCCAGTTCGGCGGATCACGAGAGTCGATCCCCGGCCAACGATGCTGAAGCAATACGGCACAGCAGGCGCCATCGAGGCAAGGCCCCTCGCCGAGACCGATCGGCACCTCCTTCTCCAGTGGCCTCGGTAGAAGGTTCCACTGATGAAGGCATCAGGCGCCAGGCCGAGAGGCGTCTGGAAGAACACGAGCGCAAGTTGGCGGAGTTCTCCCACCGTTTCGCCAACATGCAAACCTCCCCAGCAGAGCCAGTGAGCTATAACGCCCAACCACCATTCTCCCAGGAAATCCAAGAGGAACCGATCCCGAATCGGTTCCGTATGCCCCAGGTGGATCCCTACGATGGGACCACCGACCCCTGGACCACTTGGAGAGCTATAAGGCTCTCATGAGGGTCCAAGGAGCGACGGATGCTCTTTTGTGTATCGCCTTCCCAGCCACCCTCCGGAAGGCTCTCGAGTTTGGTTCACCCGCCTCGAGCCAGAATCCATCAGCTCCTTCCAACAGCTGGAAGGAAAGTTTGTGGCACACTTCGATGCCTGCCGAAAGTTGCCACGGGAGGTGGATAGTCTCTTCTCTATTCGCCAACAAGACCAGGAGCTGCTGCGGGACTACGTCACCCGCTTCAAGACGCCGCCCTGGAGATTTATAGCCTGGACGAGCTTGTCGCCATGCTGACGTTGAAGTGCGGGCTCAAGACCTCCCGCCTGACGTATTCCCTGGACAAGAAGCCCTCCAAGATGTATTCTGAGCTCCTCCTCCGCGTCCATAAGTACATCCGAGCTGAGGAGGCCGATCGTACCAGGCGAGAGCTAGACGGGAAGCCTTCGAAAAAACCTGCCCCAAGGGATGTCCCTGGGACCCGGAGGCCTGGACCACCTGCGGACTTCCGTCTAAGCCCGAAGCAGAAGAATGGTGCTGCCCCGGAGTGGACTTCACCCTCCTCCTCACTCCTAGAATGAAGATCCTCATGGAAATTGAGGGTGAGAACTACCTCCGCCGACCTCCTCCTCAGAACTCGAGGAACATCCGTGACAAGACGAAGTATTGCCAGTTCCACTGCAAGCATGGCTACGACACGAAGGAGTGCCGCAATCTAAAATGGGAGATCGAGGAACTTATCAAGAGGGGCTACCTCCGGAAGTTTATGAGGAGCGAGGCCCCGGCGGAGGGCCAACCGCTCGCGACCCTTCCCCCCGTCCCTGCAACTGACAACCGTCCAACGGAGAAGCCGGTGGGCATGATCTCGTGGGGGATAGAGCGCACCTCGAAGAGAGCCCGGGAGGCGGGAGACCTGGAGAATGTACTCCCCTTTGAAAAGGGAAATGAAAATGAAAATGTAAACAATGATGCAGTGGTGGTCGAGATGACCATCGCAAAACATCCTGTACATCATATTATAGTGGATAGTGGGAGCTCTACTGACGTACTTTTTTATGATACTTTCTCCCAGATGAATTTGTCTCATGATCAACTGAAGCCGATGCATACCCCTCTTGTGGGCTTCACCGGAGATTCCGTGGGGGTCGAAGGAGAGTTCACTCTCCTTGTTACCGCCGGATCCTCACCTCGGCAGAGCACGGTCATGATGACATTTACTGTCGTCAGACTCCCATCACCTTACAATGCTATCCTAGGCCGTCCAGGGCTCAACCAGCTGGACGTGGTCATTTCCACCAAGAGGTTGTTGGTGCAGTTCTCTACCACCTCTGGGACAGGGGTGATGAGGGGGATGGCCCAACCTGTCCCGCATTGCTTGCAGATGGTCCCAGGGGCCCGGAGTGTCGAGGTCGGCTCCGACGTTGACGACTTCAATCTGAGAGCGCAAGATCCCAGGGGGGGTCCTGTGGAGCGCTTATTAATGTACCCCCTCGGCTCGGACCCCCAGAAAATGGTGTAGATAGGAGCTCAACTCCCGGAAGAAGAGCGGGCTCGCTTGCTAGACTTCCTCCGAGCGAATGCTAATGTGTTCGCCTGGTCCGCTGCAGATATGCCACGTATCCCTTCGGAAGTCATCACCCACCAGTTGAAGATTGATCCAAGGTACCGCCCAGTCCACCAGAAGAAGAGGAGTTTTGCTGCGGAAAGACAGAAGGCCATCAATGAGGAAGTGAAAAAGCTTCTCGCCGCTGGTTTTGTATGAGAAGTATAGTATCCTAGCTGGCTGGCGAACGTGGTCATGGTGAAAAAGAGCAACGGCAAGTGGAGGATCTGTGTGGACTACACCGACCTCAACCGAGCTTGCCCAAAGGACATTTCCCTCTTCCAAAGATTGACCAGCTCGTGGACACTACTTCAGGGCATCGCCTCCTCTCTTTTATGGATGCCTTCTCCGGGTACAACCAGATCTGAATGCATCCGGAGGACGAGGAGCACACTGCCTTCATCACCGACCGTGGGACCTACTGCTATAAGATGATACCGTTCGGCCTCAAGAATGCAGGTGCCACGTACCAACGTCTGGTCAACAAGGTCTTCAAAAATCAAATTGGCCGCAACACGCAGGTATACATGGATGACATGCTGATGATGAGCAAGCCGACTTCGAACCATGTCGGCGACCTGGCGGAGACCTTCGGCAATCTCTGTCTTTACCAAATGAAGTTGAACCCTGCAAAGTGCACTTTTGGCATATCCGCGGGGAAGTTTCTAGGCTTCATGGTGACCCAAAGAGGAATAGAGGCCAACCCAAAGAAGGTCCAGGCGATCTTGGACATGGAGCAACCCACCTCCAAGAAGCAAGTGCAGCGACTTACTAGCCGGATAGCCATCTTGAGTCAATTTATCTCAAGATCCGCTGACCGCTGCCAGCCCTTCTTCAAGGCGCAGAGGAAGATGAACGACTTTGCCTGGATGAAGGAATGCCAGGAGGCATTCGAAGAGCTGAAGAGGATATTAGCATCGCCGCCATTGCTTTCCCGGCCAGAGGAAGGAGAGGAGCTCCTCCTGTACCTGGCGATCACACCAGAAGCCGTCAGTTCGATCCTGGTTTGGACGGATGACAAAGGAACGCAGAGGCCGGTGTACTACACGAGCAAACTCCTCCGCGATGCGGAGCTCAGGTATTCTCGATCTGAGAAACTGATTTTTGCACTAATCGTGTTCGCCTAGCATTTCAGGCCTTATTTCCAAGCGCACCCCATTGCGGTCCTGATGGATCAGCTACTGAAAGCAGTGCTCAGCTGACCGGATACGTCAGGGTGCCTGGCAAAATGAGCGCTCAAGCTCAGTGAGTTCGATATCACCTACAGGTCGAGGTCGGCCATGAAGGCACAAGTACTCGCTAATCTCTTGGTTGAGTGTGCAGTTTTGGGCGAGGGGCCAGAAGAGAGCCCCAGAGACCGGCAGCCAGAGCCAGGACCAGAGGAGGACGTCTAGATCCTTCACATAGACAGAGCCTTGAACTCCGATGGGAGCGGAGCTGGACTCATCCTTGCCAACGGCGAAGGGGTCGTCACCGAGTGTGCGCTCCGCTTCCAGTTCGCTGCCACCAATAACCAGGCGGAGTACGAAGTGCTTCTCGTGGGGCTAAGAGTGTTCCACGAGCTGGGCGTGGCCTGCCTTAGGGTCTTCACCGACTCGCAGCTAGTGGCCGGGCAGGTCTCGGGGGAGTACGAGGTGCGGGACCCCCAAATGGCGAGGTACTTGGAGCTCGTACGGACGAGCGCGGTAGGTTTTAAGTGCTACAGCATCTCCCATATCCCTCACGGGAAAAATGCTCATGCAGACACCCTCTCCTGCCTTGCAACCCTGCCAGACTCATCACTGGACCGCGCTTACATCGAACATCTCAAAGCCCCGAGCTACGAGACATCCATGGAGGTCCAGCAGGTCAACCCAGAGCCCAGCTGGATAGATAAGTACATAGAGTACATCACAAACGACACCTTGCCAAAGGACCACGTGGCGGCTGGTCTCATTAAGAGGAAGGCCGCACGGTTCGTATTAATGGACGGGCTACTATATCGGAGATCCTACTCCTACCCGCTCCTCAAGTGTCTGAGACCCGCGGAAGCTGCATCGTGCTCCAAGAGATCCACGAGGGTATTTATGGAAACCATGTGGGGGGTAGGATGCTGGCGTATAAGGCCCTCCATCAAGGTTATTTCTGGGAGACAATGAGAGAAGATGCAGCTAACTTTGTAAAGAGGTACGACCGATGTCAGCGACATGTTGTGGTGCAACGTCAGCCCGCTGCTCCACTTTTCCAGCTCTCCGCCCCATGGCCGTTCGCTCAATGGGGCATGGATCCCCTCAGACATTTTTCTCCGGTGTCCGGGTAACAGAAATTCCTGATCGTGGCTATCGACTACTTCACGAAGTGGGTCGAGGCTGAGCCCTTGGCCCGGATCACGGAGGCAAATGTCACCAAGTTCCTTTGGAAGTCGATTATCTGCCGCTTCAGCTTATCCCATACCATCATCACCGACAACGGATGCCAGTTTGATTGTTGGGAGTTCGAGGAGTTTTGCAACGACCTCAGAATCCATCACCGTTTCACCTCGATGGTGCATCCTCCGACAAATGGAGAAGCCGAGGTAACGAACAGGACCATCTTGCAAGGCCTCCGGACAAGACTAGACCAGGCCAAGGGGAGGTGGGCAGAAGAGCTCCTGAGCATCCTTTAGGCATACCACACTATCCCAAGGACGGCTAAGGATGAGACCCCATTCAACCTCGTCTTCGGGGCGAAAGCGGTTATCCCAATTGAGCTCAGCCTACCGACCCTGCACGTGGAGCAGTATGATGAGGCAGAGAACCCGGCCTGGCTGCTACAGAACCTGGACCTCCTTTAAGAAATAAGGGATAGGGCCCGAGTTCGGATGGCGGCTTACCGGCAACGAGTGGCCAGATACTACAACTCCAGGGTGCGACCGAAGTCCTTCCATCAGGGAGACCTAGTGCTTCGCCGTGCTGAAGCTTCCCAGCCACGGGAGTGCGGAAAGCTCTTCCCAAATTAGGAAGGCCCTTATAGGGTGGCGGAGGCACTTCCCCACGGGACATACTACCTGGAGGAGCTAGGCAGATCCCAGTTCCCTTGGACCTGGAATGCCTCAAACCTGAAGATGTACTACCAATATTGTAAGGCCCCTCAAACTTCAATAATAAAATTTTTTTCACCAAATGCCTACTCTCGTCTCATAGGACAAAAGCCATCCAGCTCTAAGTTCGGCGAGCATGGGCACGGAGAAAGATCCGCGAAGGCGCGAAGTCTCCTCTCATAAAAATCCTGGAGTTCAGTCCGGAGTGTCGCATGGAATTAAATCCCGACATGTGGCACCGGAGTTCAGTCCGGAAGAGGTCTCGGAGACTTAGATCCCGGTCCTACAAAATCCCGGAGAACAGCTCGGTAGGTCGCACAAGGCTCAGTTCCGGCCTGCGGCCCCGGGGTTCAGTCTAGAAGTTCACAAGGAACCTGGTTCCAAAGCGAAGTCCCGGACCTCAGTCTGGAAGGTGGAGCAGAACCTAGTTCGCCCACGCAATCCCGGAGTTCAGCCCGGAATACACCACGGGACTTAGTCCCGGCGGATGGCGCCAGGGTTCAGTCCGGAAGATGCACAAAAAAAAAAAGGAGAGAAAGAGAAGGAACAAGTTAATGAAAAAGAAATCTTCATTTCTGATAAAAGTTCCTTATAAAAAAAGGGGCCCCGACAGGCCGGGTGACCCCAAAGAAAGAAAAAGAACACATGATTCATGCAGAAATGAAGTGAAAACAAAAGAAGCCGCTGGACTACTTCGCTGCGGCCGCATCCTCCTCTAGCTGGGGGGCACCATCTCCGCCGATGCCGTCGTCAGAAGGCTGTTCGAGAGCCGCCACCTCAGCAACCGTCACAGTCGAAGCTCCTTCGGTGGGCTCCTCCCTTCGGCCACCCAGAATAACTTCGCTGAGGTTGAGCTCGGGGAAGAAGGAGCTTACCTTCTCCCGACACACCTGGAAGCCCTTCAAGAAGGAGTCAATGGCCGCCTCATGTACCTCCGCCCTGAATTCTTCGAAGGCCCGGAACCTCGGCACGGCCTCTTGCACCTCCTTCTTGGACGCATCCAGTAGCCCATTGATGTAGGAGTTCTTGTCCTTGGTTGCGTTGAGCTCCTTGAGGACCTCCTCGACCCGGCGCTCCAGTGACCAGGATTGGGCCTTGAGGCGCGCCATCTCCACCGCGTCATCCTCAGCACGACACTGGTTCGAGATCCTCTCTTCAGACAGAGAGGTCTCGAGCTCTCTCATGCGCCCCTCAGCGCGACCTAGGTTCGCTCGTAGGTCTAGTTGTTCCCTCGCAGCTCGACCCCCTTCTCCATGAGGTCCTTTACATCAGCCGTGAGTTTGCCGAGCTTCTTTTCCTTCTCGACATCCTTCTTGGCATAGCCCGAGAGGAAGTTCCCCGATCCGCGTCAAGGAAGACATGAGATGTCAGTAAGATCCAACTGAAACTTTAAAAGATGAGAGCTCGGGACTTACCATGAAGAGTAGAGGGAGGATCCCTAGCAGAGCATCGGCGTAGTCCCGGCCGTCCCTCAGATGGTGGTCCTGGGAGGTGCTCGCAAATTCCATCACCCTTTCCGCGAGCCCTTGGTCACAGATGATGGAGGAGCTGGTAGTGAGACTTGGGGGTGGAATGTGGGCGTCGGCAGCAGGATGGGTGACCGTCCCTTCATCGGGCGATGCGGCCGTCGGTGGGGCTGCCATCGCCCTGGTGGCCATCGCGAAAACTACCGGCGCAGCAACTGGAGCAAGCATCGCCCGAGGGGGTTCTGGCATCCTTTCTACCCCTATCCAGTCAAGCTCGACGACAGGGACATCAGGCGCACGGGACTGAGGCGGCCTAGGAGCATGACCCGTTGCCCCGGGATTGGTAGCGACAAGAATGGGCACGGGCCCCTGGCTCGCCTCAGTATGAGCCCTCTTCGCTGGGACCTCCTAGGTCCCCTCAGCAACATCCCTCTTCCGGGCGCCCTCCATCAGGCTTTCGATGGAGAACTTCATACCTGTAGGAGAAAGACAGTTAAGCCAATTTAAAAGAAAAGAAGTGCATAGCAAAAAGTGAAGGCGAAAGAAGGAGATCCGGGGTCTCACCCAACTCCCGAATAGGACTGATCCCTGTCTCAAATAGATTCTGCTCTGAAAGCAGAACATCGAGGGCCGGGACCACGTCGCCCAGCATCTGAGTGTAGACTTCTTGGTCCGCCGACTCAACCTGGGAGTTCCGGTTTGGTGACCGGTTCGGCTCACTCCAGGCCCAGTCGACGTCCTCGACCGAGGCAAAAATGAAGCGATTCTTCCAGCCCTTGATCGACGAAGGGAGGCCGAACCTGAGGCACCTAGGCCGGGATGAAATATACCACCAGCCATCATCGGCAGAGTAGCATTTTAGGATGAAAAGGGCCTTGAAAAGGGAGAAACGGGCAATGAACCCGTGAAAGTGACAGAAGACGATGAAAGCAAAGATGACCCGGATGGCATTGGGAGCCAACTGGGTCAGGACAAGACGGTAGTGACTGAGAAAGGAAAGAAATAAAGGATGAAAGAAGAAACGAAGACCCCCAACAAGGAAGTCTTCATAGAAGGCGACCCTCCCAGGGCCACTTGAGGTTGCTCGGTCCCTAGGTCCTGGGAGGGAGAGACAGATTGAATCCGGAACCCCATAGGTATCCCGGATTCAGGAAAAATCGTCTCCAGTCATCATCGAGGCATAACTGGAGGGACCAGAAGAAGAGACTTCCGCCACTGGAGGACGAAGGGAAGAAATGGGACGAGCAGAAACTATAGGGGGAGACCTAGGATCCCTAGGGACGCCTATGATCAAAGTTCCCGGCTGAAGTTGCCTCCGGACCTCGACTGGAATCTCTTCCCCCTCTGAGGAGGAAGATGATGGAGTCCTCGGCCGGGAAGGACCGGTCTCGTCCGGGTTTGAGGAAACATGACGACGACGCGCCATCAAGAAAAAGGAAGCAAGAAGAACTAGCACAAGGATTGGGAGACGAAAGAAGAAGGAAAAAGGTCACAGGCACTCACCGGGATGCTTTGTACCAAAGGAATGGCAACCCCTGGAATATGAAGGGAGACCGCTGCAACTGCCAGTGAGGTGTGAGAAAGTCGAGAGATCTCGTTTCCGAAAAGTCCCCCTCCTTTTCAAACTCAATCAACAGCAACCATACGCCTCTTTCAGTCCTGGGCCATCAGATGACCGCCACGTGGAAGCATGCCCGACATCGACGCTTCGGTCCGATGGAAACTGTCACGTTTTCGAAACGGTGCATTAATGGCATGTCAGATCCACGCATGTGGCAACCTCCCACAGGGTCTTGGGCGCAGCAGAAGTGGCGGCAACGATCATGGTAATTATGGCACGAGATTTTCATCCTTTCCACGTCATCTTCGCATTAACTCCCCACGTCCCAAGCCGCGATGCTTCGATGGGACCTGGGGATGGGGGGCAACTGATATGACTACATCGCTGACGTGAAACGTGTGTCAGATCCAGCTGGATGCCTCCGGTGCCATGTGATTTTTTTTTTCAAAATTCCTGCTCCTTCGCCAGGTGGCACCCCAAGACGGGTCCACTTCGGCCGAAGTCAAGCCTCTCTCTGCCACTTCACCAGGTGTCCACCTAGGAGGGGTCCACCTCGACCGAAGTTGGCAGCACCCTGCTCCCTTGCCAGGTGGCACCCCAAGACGGGTCCACCTCTATCGAGGTCGAGCCGGACTCTCCTGCTCCTTCGCCAGGTGGCACCCCAAGACGGGTCCACCTCGGTCGAAGTCGAGCCTCTCTCTGCCACTTCGCCAGGTGTCCACCCAGGAGGGGTCCACCTCAGTCGGAGCTGGCAGCCCCCCTGTTCCCTTGCCAAGTGGTGTCCCAAGATGGGTCCACCTCTACTGAGGTCGAGCCGGGCTCTCCTGCTCCTTCTCAGTTGGCACCCCAAGATGGGTCCACCTCGACCGAAGTCGAGCCTCTCTCTGCCACTTCGCCAGGTGTCCACCCAGGAGGGGTCCACCTCGGCCGAAGCTGGCGGCCCCATGCTCCCTCGTCAGGTGGCACCCCAAGACGGGTCCACCACGGCCGAGGTCGAGCCGGGCTCTCCCGCTCCTTCGCCAGGTGGCACCCCAAGACGGGCCCACCTCGGCTGAAGTCGAGCATCTCTCTGCCACTTCGCCAGGTGTCCACCCAGGAGGGGTCCACCTCGGTCGCTGGTAGCCCCTTGCTCCCTCGCTAGGTGGCACCCCAAGACGGGTCCACCTCTGCCGAGGTCGAGCCAGGCTCTCCTGCTCCTTTGCCAGGTGGCACCCCAAGACGGGTCCACCTCGGTCGAAGTCGAGCCTCTCTCTGCCACTTCGCCAGGTGTCCTCTTAGGAGGGGTCCACCTCGGTCGCTGGCAGCTCTCCTGCTCCTTTGCCAGGTGGCACCCCAAGATGGGTCCACCTCGGCTGAAGTCGAGCCTCTCTTTGCCACTTCGCCAAGTGTCCACCCAAGAGGGGTCCACCTCGGCCGAAGCTAGCGGCCCCCTGCTCCCTCGCTAGGTGGCACCCCAAAACGGGTCCACCTGGGTCGAGGTCGGGCCGGGCTCTCCTGCTCCTTCGCCAGGTGGCACCCCAAGATGGGTCCACCTCGACCGAAGTCGAGCCTCTCTCTGCTACTTCGACAGGTGTCCACCCAGGAGGGGTCCACCTTGGCCGCTGGCAGCCCCCTGCTCCCTCGCCAGGTGGCACCTCAAGACAGGTCCACCTCTACCGAGGTCAAGCCAGGCTCTCCTGCTCCTTCGCCAAGTGGCACTCCAAGACGGGTCCACCTTGACCGAAGTCGAGCCTCTCTCTGCCACTTCGCCAGGTGTCCATCCAGGAGGGGTCCACCTCGGCCACTGGCAGCCCCCTGCTCCCTGCCAGGTGGCACCCCAAGACAGGTCCACCTCTACCGAGGTCGAGCCGAGCTCTCCTACTCCTTCGCCAGGTGGCACACCAAGACGGGTCCATCTCGGTCGAAGTCGAGCCTCTCTCTGCCACTTCGCCAGGTGTCCACCCAGGAGGGGTCCACCTCGATCGTTGGCAGCCCCCTGCTCCCTCGCCAGGTGGCACCCCAAGATGGGTCCACCTCGGTCGAGGTCGAGCCGGGCTCTCCTGCTCCTTCGCCAAATGGCACCCCAAGATGGGTCCATCTCAGCCGAAGTCGAGCCTCTCTTTGCCACTTCACCAGGTGTCCACCTAGGAAGGGTCCACCTCGACTGAAGCTGGCAGCCCCTTGCTTCTTCGCCAGGTGGCACCCCAAGACGGGTCCACCTCAGCCAAAGCCGAGCCTCTCTCTGCCACCCCGCCAGGTGTCCACCCAGGAGGGGTCCACCTCGGCCGAAGCTGGCAGTCCCTTGCTCCCTCGCCAGGTGGCACTCTAAGACGGGTCCACCTCTGCCGAGGTCGAGTCGGGCCCTCCTGCTCCTTCGCCAGGTGGCGCCCCCTAATGGGTCCACCTCAGCCGAAGTCAGCCCTACTCTGCAAAAATCTCGAGGAGGCAGAGACACGGGCCACGAGGTCACCACTAGAATCGGCGTGTACCACGTCCCGTACAGGGTGCTAGGACGGCCCGCAGCGGTGTGCAAAACCTCGTTTATATCAAATAAGCAGGGCCCCACGATTGAGGAATAAAACCCTCGTGGACAGGATCCTGGAATACTAGAAGCCCACCGTCAACGTCCCAAAAGGAGAGCTCCCGCACTTGGCTCGAGGTCTCGCCAGTTTTCCCCTTTCGTGACACATGGCGGATGAGGCATGCCGGCCACTTAAC
The DNA here is from genome assembly GCA_021397845.1 of Areca catechu. NCBI lineage: Eukaryota > Viridiplantae > Streptophyta > Magnoliopsida > Arecales > Arecaceae > Areca > Areca catechu. The sequence continues at coordinate 10,243,607 of CM038045.1, read as the reverse complement.
TCCCGGACTTGGAGGAGAAGGGAGAGAAAAAGATTCAGAGATCTCTGGGAGCCTCCGGGAGGGGACGTGGGCCAAAGGCGGTCCGGTGGTATAAAAGGGACGATAAAAGCGGACAGAAAAGTGGTCGGAGAGGGGAAAGGAAAAAAGAATATCGAGAGAGCGATCCTGAGACCCCAAGAAGTCCTCAGGCGTGAGCTCGGTGAACCCAGCATAGGAAACCGAGCTTTAACCCCTCTCTTCCCCACACTTCTTTCATCTACATCTCCTCTAAGCACGGGAATCCTTCCGGAACCCGTCTTAGGAGATCTGTTCCATCTTTCTGCTCTCTAACTTGACCGTCGGAGTGCCCCCACCGGAATTCCTAGCCTGGGTCTCTGACTTTGTTTTGCAGGACCGGAAGCTTGGAGATCTCGAGGTGAGAAAGTCCGAGAACCGGCGCCAGCTCACGAGCTACGGGCCACCGCGGTAAGATCAGCAACAGCCTTCACTAAGAGAAGGGAAGAAAAATGAAGAGAAGGAAATGGAAGGAAAGGGAAGGAAAGGGAAGGAAAGGAAAAGAAAACATTATCCTTGTTTGGATAGTCCTCATAAGGGAAAGGAAAGGAAAAACAATGTATTTTAAATTAAAAAGACTATTATACCTTGTGAGGAGATAAAAATCTAAATAGAGAGAAACTAGTTTCATGTCCTCCATAACTTACAATAACAATAAATGTCAATAGAAAAAAAAATCGAGTAACTAACCTTTAACATGATCTCGTTGATGAAAGATGAGAAGATGATGGATGGATATCATCTCTGGTTTGTATAGAAGGAAACAAAATGGTGTTGGTGAATAATGAAAGAACAACGTTGAGAAAAGGGAACATCATTTTGAAAAGATATTTTTGTCCTTTGGTTAGTTTATATTTTTTTCCTTCGTAATTCTCCCAAATCGAGAGAATTAAAAATTTAGCTTCATGGAGGGGAGGGGAGGGAAAGGAGCATCATTTCCCTTCTCTTACTTTTTCTAAAAATTAATATCCAAACAAAAGAAAGGTAACATTTCCTTTCCTTTCTCTCTTGATCCCTCCATCCAAACAAGGCCTTAATATAGAGGGTGGCAATGAGGACGATAGGGAAAAGGGGGTGGAGGATGAGGTCTGCGTCTCGATGAAGGAAGTGGCAATCAAAAGAGGCATTGATGTCGATGAAAGAAGTGGCAATCAAAAGAGACAATGGTGTGCCCACCAATGCCAAAGGAGAACGGGACGATGAAAAGAGAAACAAGATGATAAAAAGTTCATATATATATTTTTTTACAAGTTTATGATAACCTGATCATTTCATAATTTTAAAAAATTAACCAAAAAAATCAGGAATGTAAATGTAAATTTATAAAACTCCAAATGTAAATATAATAAACACATATCTCAGAAAAATTTATATATATATATTTTTTGATATACCGGATCGATCAAGATACAATCCCGGAAAATAGACAACCAAGGAAATCAAACAACAAAATATCCCTAAACTGTACAGGCAACTTCTCCAAAAATGACCAAGAGACTTCTTCAGAGTGATTGGCCATAAAGGAAGCCACCCAGTCCGCTGCCGAGTTGGCTTCCCAAAAAACATGTCTCATAATAATCCCAGAACATCCATGTAAGAGAAAATAGATATCCCAAAGCAAAGGATGGGCAGGAACCGAGCGGAAGGCCCCCTAGATCCAGGAAATAACCATCTGTGAGTCTCCCTCTATGATCAGACGGTCAAGCTGGAGAATCAACCTGGCATACTTGATTCCTGCCCAAGCAGCATGAAGCTCTGCCATAGGAACAGTCAAGTCAAAAAGATGGACTCCCCCCGCAGCTAGGAAATCGACCCCCGTTGCCCATATAACAAATCTAGCACCTCCAGTGGCACCTCTCACGCTCCCATCAAAGCTAACCGTCACACAGGTCGGAGAAGGGAGCTCCCAAGAGAAGAAAATCCGGCGAGATGCTCAAAGAGCAGAACCGAAGCACCAGATCTCAGAACTATCCATGGCCATACTCAGATACTCCTGTGAGTGTATCCTGGCTTGCTCAATGATAAACCTAGTCGAAGAAGAAGCATAGTTGAAGACCAAAGCATTCCGGATGAGCCAAACATGATAAGCTAAATAAGCCAGGACCCCCAGAGAACTAGAAGAGGGAGGAACATGAAGGGCATGAAGAAAGGAGTTGATGACATCATCCCCACGGTAAATGAAAGATCTGCTGCCTGTCATGGACCAAACCCGTAATTCTCTTTTATAGAGAAACAGAGTATGCTCAATAGATTCCTCCTCTGCACCACAAATCGGGCACGAAGAAGGAATGTGGATGCCATGCGAACACAGAGTAGCTCTCATAGGAAGACACCGCCATGCCACCTTCCAGTGAAAGAGCCTCACTCTAGGATGCACCGAGAGAGACCAAATCCACGCAGCCTGAAAACTAGTCCGAGGCAAGGGGCAGAAGAGAGAGTACAAATCAGTCAACAGAGTAGAAAAAGAAGAAGATCCCCAAACTCTCATATCAGGACATGGGCTTACTGGAATATTGATGGATAGCACCCTCTCCCCCAAAACATGGCCAAAATAGTGGGTAACCATAGCAGGATCCCACCTCTGCACCCCAGGGAGAAGAAGGTCAGCTAAGGTAGTAGAGATCGGAATATCGGCAGAGTAGAAGGTGGGCCACCTATCCAAAGCTATATCTGAGATCCAAGGGTCCACCATAACTCGGATAAATCTGCTATCCCCCATAATCCATCTCAAATGATGTATAACATTAGGATCCCGCCTCACCATCTCGCTCCAAATAGCAGACCCACGAGAAGAGGAATTGACTAACTCCGCCCCCCCCTCGATGACCGAATGTCATATCTGTGCCACATGAAGGAAGCCCAAAAACTGTCCGGGGACAAGAAAAGTTTGGTAACATGGCGAGCCAGCAGAGCCTCCCTTCGCACAACAAGGGATTGGATGCCCAGCCTCCATCCCTAACATGATGACAGACAGACTGCCATCCCACCAGATTAACTTCCCTATGAGCACCACTCGACCGCCACAAGAAAGCCCGAAGGCGCTGCTTAACTTTGATCATGATGGCCTTAGGGATGACAGTATTGCCAAGCATATAAGTCGAAAGGGAGGAAAAAATAGATCTAATCAGAGTAAGCTTACCCATAGACGATAGAGCCCTACCCTGCCACCCTTCCACCCTGTCTTGCACTGCCTGCACCAACAAAGTAGCATCAGCTCTGCGTAGAGAGGCACCAGAGATAGGGATACCCAAATAGTGGAGGGACCCTTCCTTCTCCCCAATCCCCAGAATAGAAGTGATAGAGTGATAGAGATGGATAGGGAGCTTCAAGCTAAAATGCACCTCCGATTTTGCTAGATTAACCCTCTGACCCGAAGCTGAACAATAATCAGAGAGCACCCTCCTGAAACCCTAAGCTGTGGCCTCAGAAGCCCTACCAAGAAGTAAACAACCATCTGCAAACAGAAGATGCGAGATTGGGAACACTATAGGTGCGGCAACATATGGAAGAATTATCGATGCCTTGATAGCACCTGCAATGCTCGCGATAGAGAATCTGCATAAATAATGAACAGGTAGGGGGAGAAAGGACAACCTTGCTGAAGCCCGACCGTGGAGTGAAAGAACTTAGAAGGAGACCCATTAATAATAACAGAAAAGGATTGATGATATAGGACATGATCCTGGAAATCCACGAGTGGTGAAATCCAAAATCTAACAAAGCCCGCTCCACAAAGCGCCACTCAACTCAGTCATAAGCCCTTTCCATATCCATTTTAATAGCCATGAGACCACTCCGAACAGGAGCTTTCTGGAAATCATACATGAACTCCTGGGCCAGCAAAACATTGTCGGAGATGCTCCTACCCCCAACAAAAGCTCCCTGCTCAGGGAAGATAATACCAGGAAGAATAGGTTTCATCCTACTAGCCAGCAACTTAGCACATAATTTGTAGAGAGTACCACAAAGGCTAATAGGTTTGAATGAGTGGAATGACTAGCCTCCGAACATTTGGGAACCAGAGTGGTATAAGTCCTCTTCCAAACATTTGGCATATGGTTCGTAGTGAAGAAAACCTACACAGCTGAAATGACATCAAGTCTAATAATGCTCCAATACCTCCTGAAGAATAAGGGGGGATAACTATCCGGACTAGGAGCCTTGTCCTCATTCAAGGACCAAAGAACAGTTATCACCTCAGCCCCAGATACAGGAGAAAGGAGTGAAGAGTTATGACTTTGGGAGACCATCATCTCCGGTGCAGAGACCTGGAACATGCCTTGCACCCCAGAGTCAGCCCTCCACCTAGATCTGAAGAAGGAGCCAACCTCCTGCCTGATGTCATCCTCCTCCTCCAGCCATCGCCCCTCATCAGATCTCAAAGCCACAATCCGGTTCCTATGCCTCTGGACAAGGATAGCCAATGAAAGAAACAAGTATTCCTGTATCTCCCAGCTAACCACTGAACTCTGGATTTCTGCCTCCATAATGTCTCCTGCTGAAACAGGAGGGAATGATAGGACAGTAGGCAAGTACGCAGAGTAGCCATATCACTATCATCCAGTTCCCCATCCCTTTCCTCCTTTTCCTAGAGATCATGGATCCCTTTCTCAACCTCCTCAATTATGGTGAAGATATTCCCCACCTCCTCCCCGTTCCATCTACGCAGTAGCCTTTTAAGCAGCTCCAACCTGTGGGTAACCCGGTATTGTGCATCCCCTCTAACAGGAGTCCTCCACACCTCACGAACCACCTCACAGACCACCTTCCAAGAATTCGGATAAGAGAGCCAGAATCTTTCGAACCTGAAGGGCGCATGGACAGGAGAATTAGGGAAAGTAGAGAGGAGAATGGAACAGTGATCAGAACCCACTCTATCCAAGTGACGCACCACAAACTTGGGATATAGATCCAATCAGCTCATGGTCGCCACAGCTCTATCCAGCCTTTCCCAGACCCGACCACCTTTAGTTCTATTATTACACCAAGTAAAACGGGGCCCCACAAATCCCAGGTCCATCAATCTATTAGAGTCCAGGAATTGTTTAAATTCCAAAGTGGCCAAGTTGTTAACAAAAGGCTTACCCCCTCTCTTCTCCTCAGCCTTAGTTATGCAGTTAAAGTCCCCAACAACCACCGAGGGAAGCCCCTGATCTATCAACATGGAGACTTCGTGCCACAGCTTCCTCCTTTCCTTATAACTTGTACTTGCATAAACTCCCGACAGCAGCCAAGTTGGCCCCAAACTTTCAATAATCACCAAAACCACATGCTGGGAATATTTGTGAAACACATCAATCCTGGCATCTCCCTTATCCCAAGCAACGACAATACCCCCAGAAAGCCCCTTAGATCAGTAAAAGACTACAACTTACTCCTTAGATCAGCATCCCCACCCACCACATCAACAATCTTCCCCTTGGATCCCTCAGCAACCGAGTCGCTCAGTGCCGGACCCTCCATCCCCTCATGGCCACCAAACACAGGATGAATAGTAGAAACTCCCTTACCCCCCGAGGGCCCTTCCACACAAGGAACAGGGGTACTCACCTTGGCCACCGCCGGCGAAGAGGGGCCGGATCGCCCTTGTCGCTGCCTTGGAGATTCCCTTCGGGCTGGGAAGAGGAGAAGAGGGTGGGCTTCGACCCCGTTTCAGGGAGGTGGAGCCCAAATCCAACATATATTGACCTAGTGGGCCGGCCTCAGGAAGGCCCAACTCCATCCTGTCTCCCAACGGCACCAACATACCAATTCTAGCAGTCGGCATCGGAGCTCCATCCTTGAACAACTCCCCCGAACTGGCCTTCGGTGAACAGTGGTGGGCAACTTTGCTAGGCTTCAGCCACTCGTCCGAGTCCGGAGGGGAGCTAGGCGAGGACGTCGCAGCGATTGAAGAGGCAGCAGTAGGAGAAGAAGAAGGGAGGTCCGGCGAACCCCTCCCTGGAGCCTTCCCCTTACCAGCCTCCTTCCTATCCTTCATCGGTAGGCGCCTCGGTCTCTGTTGCCGGATCCGAGTAGTCACAAGCCAAGGCCCAAACTTGGGCCGTGCCGAGTCCTCCACTTCCATCCCTCCCTGAACAAAGGACGACAGAGACGAACCATCCTCCCCCACTGTAACATTCTGGTCCGAACCACCCTGCCCCCCCTGTCCACCAAGGTCGGAACACCTGCATCCCTCGTCACCAAGTCCCATTCTTTTATAATTTATTTTAAAAATAAATAATGCTTTTGTTCTTCTTGTTTCATTCATATAATAAAAATATGCATATACAACAAGCATGTAAATTTACTAACGATAAGAAGCATAAATATATTTGATCCGATGTTTTCAAATCATATTTTTCATAATTATTAATAAATATTTTTAAAAAACCCCCCTCTCTATATTCATATATTCCCTTTTTCTCTTAAAACTTTCCCCCCAATAACATATGATTACCACTAAAATATTTTTGTTACTATAAATCAACTCTAAAAAATATACTTGCATTAAAGTCTTACCTTATATATCCAATCCAAATATTCGTAAGAGAAGGTTATTATTAGATAGAAATTCCCTCTTAAGCCAATTGAAGTTTTTTTTTTTTTTTGCTGGAACGAAAAAGGAAGGAGGGGTAAGACCCATGAAGGTGAGTACGTCAACCCCTCTTAAGATTTTTTTCTTTTTATATTTTTTTTTGGTTGGAACGAAAAAGGGAGTGGTAAGGCCCCCGAACGTACTCTTAAATCATTTGAAGGTTTTTTTTTTTTTTTTGCTGGAATGAAAAAGGAAGGAGGGGCAAGACCCTAAGGATGAGTACATCAATCTCTGACACCGATGACAGATGAATAAATAAAATTTTATATATATATTTTTTACTTTTTTTATCCTGGAATTATTCTTTCGATGCCTGTCTCTCTGCTTATGAGTAAAGCCCACTATTATCCGCGGTTATTTGGTCCGCCAAATAGTATCTCAGATAAAGGTTAACTAGCGGATAATTTTGCTTTCTTTTTTTTTTGCTTTTTTTATATTTTTAATGCCACTTGCTAGTAACGCATGAACCTGCGCCGAGCGCAGGCGATACTATATCTAACGCCCGGTGTACCAGCTCACCATACACCCTCCAATGTGGTTCCGCCACGTGGACCCCATCGTTCCGAAATCCTGGCCAATCCTAGGACCGCCACCAGCCCAACACCGTCTACAAGCGCGCCGGCCATCAGACCTCCACGGCGGCGCTTTTGGCCAGTGCCTCCTCATCCCCAGCTTTGTCCACACCCTCATCTGCTTCTCCGCCTACTACTCCCATTCTGCGGAGCTCGCGGCGGCGGTCCTCCACTACGCCACCACAGCGCCGTCCCCCAGCAGGTCCTGGCCGAGATCCGCATCTCCTTCGACGTCCTCCGCAGCCGCACCCCCTGCAACTTTCCAGTCTTCCACCTCGGCCACGACTCCCTCATGTGGTCCGCCTTCGACCGGCGGCACCACCGTCTTCCTTGAAGAAGACCCCGCATGGTTCCGATCCATCACCAAGGACTCCCCCGCCATCCGCGCCCACACCACCCGTTACCTCACACGCCTCGTCGACGCCGACGATCTCCTCAAATCCTACTACCGATCCCAACCCTACTGCCTTCCGCCGGTGTCGGCGCCTCTCAAGAACAACCACCGCTGTTTCTCAGCGACGACAAAACAAAGAAGGGGCGCAGCGGTCGGATCCACGTGGCAAGATACTATTGGCGCGGTGTACCGCTGAGCTGGTACACCGGTTGTAGCCTTCATCTTCCCACATCTCTCCCTGGACAGTGATTGCTTTCCATCCCTCAACCATTTCTTCAAAACCCGCTAAGAAAAAAAAAAAAGCGTTGATCTGCTTCGACTCCAATCTCTCTGCCAGGTGACCATTTAATTCGTGACTCACTTCCACTTCTTCCAGCTTTCAGAGATTCTGAGACGGGGTTGTGGATCGTGATGGGTTACACTCTTCCCAATGATTCCCTTTTCCTTGGTTTTGACTGCTCTACCCAGTAAGTTGTTCTTCACAATATCCTTTTTGAATGGAAAATTTACTGCGATTCAGTGTTTTAGTCCTTGATTATGATGATTACATGCTTCTTGTTTGGCATTTTTTTTTCCCCTAAACGTCTGCGTAATTGCTGGTACTTTTATGGGGATGGTTTGTGAGCTGAGTTTTGACAGATGGTTTCTTTACTCGCACAAGCACAACTTGGTTTAAAGTAATTTTCAATAATGGTCTGTGGCTCGCTCCGTTATGTTATATGTAATAATGGGAGAAGGATAATCGCTGTTGTAATTGTTACAACAGGTGATTTAGTGTTATGGCAGGCACTTGTACTGTTTTCTTAACAAAATAACATTTATTCTCAAAGCTGAATTTTTTCAGAACTTTTCCCTCCAAAAAGTTAGTACCACCTTTCTATATAACTTTTTTTTTTTTTTTTACTAACATTGAGTTGCACAGCACTGCTGTTCTTTTTCCATATTGCCCTTTTCAATGCTGTAAAATAACTGCAAATCACACAGGTTTGAATGAACAATGGCTGTTATGATGATCCATAATGGTTTTGATGTGGACAGCAGTATGATGGAATCATGCCTTTTTTGAACCTTTGTACCATTTACTTGATTTAGATTTGATTTGCATTTATTGGTTTATGTGGATGATGTTTGAAAGAAATTTTCAGAAATAAGACATGGCATTAGAATCAACAGTCTTGACCTAGACAAGCTGATACCAATTTTTCTTGGATTTGCCACTATAGATCCTATACCATAGGTTTTTGTACTCACCGTCCTAATATTGCAATCAAATTTCTTGGAACAGCTGCTAGGGAAATCAGTGAGATTAATTTTAAAGAATATAAGACCCCTTTTGGTATGACATGCAAGAGTTTTGTCATGTACTTCGGTAATATTATGTAGGTTATTAGTCTATATCTCCTCTGGTATATTTCATCATTTTGATTTCTAAAAATGACTTAGGAGCATTTGGCATATTCATTTTTTTGTTTTTTATCTACATGTTCATAATATAAAGGAAACATATTGCTCACTAAGTTCCAGGATTTTGTGCATTTATAGACTTTTAAGACATTTGGCTTTTTCTGAGCAGTGTTGTTATCTTGTTGTTGGTCGTGCATAACTTTTGTGTTTCCCCCACGGCAGAATGTCAGATCCTCTAAGATCAATGTACAGCATATTTCTTATGTAATTTAAATATACAATCTCTGCCTGTAGGTCACTAAAGGCAACTGTGCTGGATGCCAACCTTGTTATTGTTGCTTCAGAATTTGTCCATTTTGATTCTGAATTGCCACACTACAATACCAAAGATGGGGTCCACAGGGACCCCATGGTCAATGGTAGGATTGTTTCCCCTACCTTGATGTGGGCGGAGGCTCTGGACCTTTTACTTGAAAAATTAAAAGCAATAGTGGACTACGGAAAAGTTGCAGCCATTTCAGGGAGTGCACAGCAACATGGCACTGTGTACTGGAAGAAGGGCAGTAAAGCCATGTTGTCCTCTTTAGACCCCAGAAAACCTTTGGTAACTCATCTTGGTGATGCTTTCTCTCTAAAGGACTCACCAATATGGATGGATTGTAGCACCACCTCACAGTGCAGGGAAATAGAAAAATCTGTGGGTGGCGCATTGGAGTTATCAAAACTTACTGGGTCTTGTGCTCATGAGAGATATCCAGGACCTCAGATTCGGAAGATATTTGAAACACAACCAGAAGTTTACAATGACACTGAGAGCATCTCGCTTGTTAGTTCTTTCATGGCCTCTCTTCTTATTGGAGGCCATGCCAGCATTGATGAGACGGATGGAGCAGGGATGAACCTGATGGATATTAAACGACATGTCTGGTCTAAGATTGCATTGGAGGTTTGTCTATTATTTCTTTAGCTTAATAGTTATGGATGGTCATAACTTCCATTTTTCCTTATTTGCACATTCTTTGGTAGGCAACAGCATCTGGTTTAGAAGAAAAACTTGGGAAATTGGCACCGGCTCATGCAGTTGCTGGTCTGATAGCTCCTTATTTTGTTAAGAGGTGAATTGTATGCTTGTCATAATTGTTTTGCTAAATCTGTAAATGGCACTTGCATATTTAGTATGATAGAAGTTTTGAGAATTGTGATTACTTATTTGTGATTGTTATGTTCATTGTGCTTCTTTTATTGAAAAATGCTGTTAGTTTCTGTCCAAAATGATTATTTTTCCATTATGTTTCTGTTATGATTTCTGCATGACAGAGGCTGGGATATTTCCCCAGACATGCACTTTTAGAGAATGCAACACGAAATTTTAGCTTTCTTACAAGTATCAAAGTGGTTGAGAGAATTACCAAATTAAGACAATGTTCAAGAGGACACTGTATGTTGCCCCAAGAGTGCCCTGATGTCTTAATATCCAGGTCCTTATACTGGAAGCATTGAATTTTTAAAATTGTCAGTTTACTTGTCTCCATTGCACATAGTTTGTTAAGAATATTAGATGACCATCACACAGTTTGTTAAGAATATTGGATGACCCATTATTATGATTAACAAGAATTTCTTTGATAAATACTTTAGAGTATCATTGCAGATGTTATTCTGCCAACATTCCTCCATGTGAGGTCATTTATTTTTGTTTGAGAGGATGACCTTTCCATGAAAAAGAACTGGTCCTGACCCTGGATGTATTGAATCTTATCCAAAGTATATACCAAATTTATGGTTCCCTGATCCTTTGTTATAGCCTGAAGCACTTGCATCCTACACTTAAAAACAGACATTGGTATGACTCCAAGACATGGATATATAAGAAATTCTTGGATATTGAAAGGATCTGAGACTTAGACACACACCTGAACCCAATGCACAAACCCGAGTCCAGCTCACACAGTATCAGAGTAACATCATGCTATATTTTCAGTATTATAAATCTTTCTTTCTTTCTTTTTTAAGGAAGGTGGGAACAACTGTGGAGCACTCTATCACTGTTCACCAAATTTTACAGCTACATGAAAGACCCTATTCTCTGCAAAATCACAGGACAATACTTAAATTCCCTCTCCAACAGCTTTTCTTTTTTTTTTAAAAAAAAAGATCCTAATGAGCTATGGTGATCAAGAACCAAGTGCTAGCAAAGAAACCTGAGTAATTGTTAAAAGGGGTTTTGATGATCATTCATAAATACTCAAGCAAATAGAACTAGCTATTGGAAGCCAATGAAATCCTTATCTCTCCTATTTATTTGGAACTTCTGGAGTTTGTAGTAGTGGGCAAAGGTTGGTCCTTCAAATTTCTGTCCTAAACATTGATATTTTTCTATTTTAATAAGTTGGTGGATTTATATTGCCTCTTGGTGATTTTTGATATTACCCCACTTCTGTCATTTAGGTTATCAGTGTTTTATGTGAATACTGAGTCAACTTTGCCTGCCTTCTCAATGCAAAATGATGGAGTCCAACACTAAGTTTGTAAGATATCACCATGAAGTAGTGCCATCACATGGTATTATCATCTCAAATTTTGCTTTAATTGTAGATGTTGGTACCCTTCTCTGTAGTATGTTTGTTGTTTATATGTAGTGTAAATCTAATAAGACTTAAAGATAGTGAATAATATCTTGCTATTTCTTATTGTGTGAGTAATGAGTCTTACTTGCATTAAATCCTTTCAGGTTCCAGTTTAAAAACAGCTGTCTAATTATTCAGTGGTCTGGGGATAATCCTAATAGTTTGGCAGGTGCTTGATATTGTCTTTTATCTATTCTTCAACTCTGTTTAAATCTTAATCTTGTATTTTACAAATTTGTATGCTACTGAAGTTTGTCATTCATTGGTATATGTAGGTGAGCCATAAAGAAGTTTTGTCATGATATCTTTCAATAAATTCAAAGATCAAATAGACAGCCTTCAGTCCACGGGACCGCATCAGAAACTAAACAAGATATGCATCTTTGTGATGAATGTTTTCTTCTCGTGAAGCTTGAATGATAGGTTTTCGATAACCAAGTATTTTGTCACTGGGGTGTCAGTTGGTGGATGATGGCATCTATTGCAATTGAGCAACATATTTTATTAATGATGGAGCAATCCCTAAAACCTAAACATCATAGTGCTTTTTGCTCTCAGCTAATTGTTAGACATTAGAATAATGAAAATTAACCCAACTTTATTTGATTAAAATTAATACTTTTTGTGATACTTTGCAGGAATTGACTCCATAAACATGTAGATCTTGATTTTAGGAGTCCAACGACGCAAACGGAATGTAATTCGGACTTCAAACGGGCCCGAAATGGATTTTAGAAGGTTTTAGCACGGATTTCAGAGCCACACGATTTTTGGAGCATCCTTAAATCCTTTTGGTTTGGCTCACGGTGGACCGGCTCAATGGTCCACCGCATGAGCTGCCGTTCCACGGCAGCCATTGCTGCCGGTCCACGGTCGAAGCCGTGGACCACCGTGCTCCGATCGCGCCGAAACTTGCCGGAGAGCTTCCCCCGGCGCCGCCGAAGCCGCCGGTAACCTTCCCGCCGGCCGAAGAGCTCCCGTTCGGCCGGAAAAATGGCCGGAAGTCGGCTCTGCCCAAGCCCAAGCCTGCTGCAGCACCTCCACCGTCCGCCCAAGCCCGAAGCTGCCGCCCGCGCCCACGCCGCAGCCGCCCGTCTCCGCCGTCGGCCAGCCGCCCAGCCGTCCAAGCCCACGACCCTGCTGTGCACGCCGCCGCCCAAGCCACCGTCCGCCCCTGCGCCAAGTCCACCGCGAGCCTCCGCGCCGTCCGCCCTCTGCCCAAGCCGCCGCGCCGTCTGCTCCGCGCCCGCCACCCAGCCGTCCGCGCCCGCTACCCAGCCGTCCGCGCCCGCCGCCCAGCCGCCCGCCTTCCGCCGTCCGTCACCCAGCCGCCCAGCCGTCCGCGCCTGCTGCCCAGCCGCGTCCAGCCGCACGCGAGCTGCCTCTCCGCCGCCGTCCGCCATGCCGCGTGTCCGCCGAGCTCCAGCCTGCTGCCGCCCAGCCGAAGTCCGCCCTCCGTGTCCGCCCCTGCGCTGCGTGTCCGCCGAGCTCGCCGCCCAAGCCTGCTGCACCCACGGCCACGCCACCGTCCAGCTGGAGCCGAGCGCCGTCCGTCCCTGCGCCACGTCCGCCCACTGCCGTGACCGTCTCCACCCCAGCCGCGCCTCTCTGCCCGCAGTGCCGTCTGCCCTTGTCACCGTCATTCAGACCGGGATGTCCGAAAACATAGAAGCATCGGAACGAGAAGAAATGTCGGACGACGCTGGATGGACGCGGGATTGTGCGATAGAATTTTTGAATTTAATTTTTGAGATGGGGATGATCGTAAAAAAATCAGATAAGGAGATCGGATTGAGATGAAGAAATCACCGCGCTTTCCACACGGACCCGACACGGTATTTTTCAGCTATAAATACCTCGGTGATTCTTTTCTGCGAGGAGAAATTTTTGGGAGGTTCCACTTGCTGTCCATAGTTCCACCTGTTGCTGTGACAGAGAGTCAGAGTCGGATAAAAAGGGAGAAAGGGACCCTTGTTCCCTTATTTTTATTTTTTTTCTGTACTCCAATTTTTATGCAATAAAATTTATTTGCTTTATATTAATCCATGTTTACTTGTTTTTATTTTAGTCATGCTGGAGTCATGTTGGATTAGCGTCGTTTAAGGTAAGTCATAGTGAATTAGTTTTGACTGACCTATACCTAAGGGACGGGCCGTGATCCACGGATACGAGCCGTACTCTTGAGATAGGTCATATCTAAATTATTTTCACAAATTTATTAATTGCATTTAATTCTTGCATTAGTTCTAATTTATTTTAGTTTATTTTAAGTCAAAAGAAAATACTTTTTCAAGATAACCCCAAAGTCTCTGTGGGATCGACCCTTACTCCCGCTATTCTACTCTTTAGAGTAGTGGAATTAAGGTTCTAAATCGGTGCACTACGACACGCATCAGATTTTTGGCGCCGTTGCCGGGGACTTTCGGCGTTATTCTGAAAAAACAATATATATAATCAACAATTTAAAAATCCAAAAAAAAAAAATTCAATTTTCAAAATTTTACATTCAAATTTTCAATTTTCGATCTTGAGTGCCCTGACATAAGGTTGCCCTGGCATAACTGGGAGGTTATGTTGAATGGTTGTCCTAGGGTACAAAAAGGTTAAACACAAAAAAATTTTAGATTCACTTAGGTAAATTTATTTTTTTTGCAAAACCAAAAAAATATTACACAGACATTTCATAATTTATTAGGATCAGATACTTAATCATCAAAATTAAAAAAAAATTAAGTTTAATTTTGTTTGTTTATAACTTTTTGGACACCTTAGCTGTTGCATTTCATAATTTCATAATATATCTTAAGGGCACAACCCATTAACCAGATAAGGTGGGGAGATCAATACCCTTCCTTAGCCCACAAATCATCAATCCAGCATCTGCATTGACCCAAGCCTTTAATTTTAAAATTAATTAGACGTCAACCCTAAGGATTTCGAGCTCAATAGGACAAGGAAACCCTAGAGTTGGACCGGGTTCAGATCATTTAATTCCTTGGTGTCTAAGGAAAGTGGTTCAGGGACTAGAGCCCGAAGGGAAGTGAGTTGGTTCCGCTTACCTGGCCAATTTATAATTGGTATCTAAGACAAGCGATAAGGGAACCTTCACCCACCTTACACTTACCTGGCCAAGTCAGTTAATTGATCTTGGGCTTGGAGTGCTCGAAGGTAACCTTGGATCAGTTAGGAGCTGTCTAGATCCAGGTTAACCCTAGGATAGTGATTTTGATTTGTTTTACTTGTTTGATTAAAAAAAAAAAATTAATTAATTAACTTTCTTTTCTCTAGTTTAGGACTCTCTTAGGAACTTCTCTTTAGACCTCTTCTCATTCTTCTACTTTCCAATTAAAATAATAATAATAATAATAAAAAAAAAATCTTTTACTGCTGTTTGCTTTAGAAGGGAGGGTGTATGTTAGTATATTCTAGGCGCCGACTTCGAGAACCTAAACATATATCCCTAGATCCAAAAATCGAAGGCTCCAGTAGAGCAACCAGCCCAGGTACTATGGATCCTAATCAAGGAATTGACCCTCCGCTGAAGGAGTACTTCACTCCTTCAAAATACACTTATTCACCTTGTATCCAAGTACCCCCTGTAGATGCCATCCAGTATGAAATCAAGTCCAGTGTGATTCAGATGTTACCCTCTTTTTACGGACTTGCGACTGAAGACCCATATAAACATCTAGATGAATTTCTAGAAATCTGTTCCACTGTTAAGATCCAAAATTTCTCCGACGATGCTTTAAGGCTTAGGTTATTCCCTTTTTCTCTGAAAGATAAAGCTAAATATTGGTTGAATTCCCTAGACACCGTGACAATTTCAACTTGGGATCAACTACAGAGGGAGTTCCTTAAGAAATATTTTCCCATAGGAAAGACGAATCAAATAAGAAAAGCCATTACTAGATTTTCCCAATTAGATGGAGAAATGTTTCATGAAACCTGGGAGAGATTGAAAGAGCTAATTAGAAAATGCCCTCACCATGCCATACCCAAATGGCAATTAGTCCAGTGCTTCTATGACGGTTTGTCAGAAAGGCACCGGCAAATGGTGGATGCCTCATGTGGAGGAACGTTCATGCTTAAAAATGAACACGAGGCATGGCAGTTGTTTGAAACGTTAAGTGAAAATTCTCTACATCATATGTCAGCTGCCCGTAGAGATCCTCCCCCAGGACCTGTAGAACCTAAGAGAGGAGGTATGTATGAAGTTGGTCGTGCTGTAGACATCTACAGCAAGGTTGATGAGCTATCTCAGAAGCTCGACCAACTTTTGCAAGCTGGAAATAATTCCTCCTCATCTCATCCTACTCATGAAGTCTGTATTATCTGCTCGAGTTCCACCCATACCTTAGGTGATTGTCCATCAGCTTACCAATTTCCTGAGCTTCTTCAGGAGCAAGCTCATCAAGCTCAAACCCGAATGGCTCCTAGACCAGGAAACGATCCTTATTCGAACACATACAATCCCGGCTGGCGCAATCACCCGAATTTTTCTTGGAAACCCCAACCCGGAATCAATTTTTCTGTTAGGCCAAACAATCAGGAGACCAAATTTCAAAGCATGCAATTTCCTCAATATCAAAATGCCCCACAGCCTCCACAACCTCCGTCGAACAATCTTGATCCTTCCTTTCAAGAAAAGATCCTTCAAACTTTGAAGGAAGGGCTGAACATGAATACCCAAATCCTTCACTCCCATACCCAATCCATTGCCAAGCTAGAGACTCAGATAGGTCAGCTAGCTACAGCTTTCAATCGGAGAGAAGAGGGTAAGTTGCCTAGCCAGCCCATTATCAATCCCAAGGGTCAATACATGGCTGAGAGTTCCACTGGGCCTGAAAATTTTCCTGAACACGCTAAATCTGTTATCACCTTAAGAAGTGGAAAAACATTAGATCAACCTGACCCGACCCAAGAAGTAGAGCTGGCTAAGCCAGAGAAAAAGAATGAAGAGGAGAAGGAATCCATTGGTAAAGCACCCGTACCTAAGGCTCCATTCCCTAGTGCTTTGGAGTCACCTTTACCATTGGATAAGAAAAATTTAAAAATGAATGAGATGCTTGAATTATTCAAGCAAGTCCAAATCAATTTACCTCTCCTCGATGCCATCAAGCAAGTACCGGCTTATGCCAAATTTCTTAAGGATTTGTGCACTCAAAAACGAAAATCTAAGGCACATATCCCTAAGAAAATCCTCTTAACTGAGCAAGCCAGCTCAGTTTTTCAGCAAATAGCTCCACCTAAACTCAAAGACCCAGGTACCCCAATTATCTCTTGTGTCATAGGGGACCTTACAATCAAGAAAGCCTTGTTAGATTTAGGTGCGAGTGTAAACCTTCTCCCAGGATCAATGTATGATCTGTTTAAATTCGGAGAATTAAAACCCACGACGGTGACCTTACAGTTAGCTGATCGGTCCGTCAAGGCACCCCGTGGAATGCTCGAGGATGTGTTGATAAAAGTAGATGAGTTCTACTTCCCGGTTGATTTTCTTGTTTTGGACATGGAATCTAGCGGTAACCCTAGTCAGATACCCATCATTCTTGGAAGACCTTTCCTAGCTACCGCTAATGCTTGCATAAATTGCAGAACAGAGGTTATGGACGTCTCTTTTGGGAATAAGAAAATGCGGTTGAATATTTTTAATGCATGCCAAGGACCACCCTCTTATGATCATAATGAAGTAAACATGATAGAAGAAGTAGTAGATAGGAATCTTCCTTTGTTGCTTAATTCGGATCCCTTGCAAGCATGTTTGACACATTTAGGAACTGACGATTTTGATATTGATGATGAAGTGAATGCTTTGTTAGAGCCACCCAAGTTTAGTACCATTCCTCCTTGGACTGTGAAATTTGAATCATTACCGACTCAATCAAGCCCTTTAGTGCCATCCTTAGAAGCACCACCCTATCTGGAATTGAAGCCTCTTCCTGATAAGTTAAAGTATTCTTTTCTTGGATCCAATGATACCCTTCCGGTAATCATTGCATCTACTTTGACCTCTGATCAGGAACAAAAATTGATGAATGTACTTAGGGAACATAAAAAGGCAATAGGATGGACAATAGCTGATCTTAAGGGAATTGACCCTTCTGTTTGCATGCACCACATTCACTGTGAAGCAGAAGCTAAACCACATAGGGACATGCAACGGAGGCTAAATCCAAACATGCGAGAAATTGTTAAAAAAGAAGTGGTTAAATGGTTGGATGCCGGTATTATTTATCCAATTTCGGATAGCCAATGGGTCAGCCCAACTCAGGTAGTACCTAAAAAGTCAGGTATTACTGTCATTCAGAATGAAAAGGGTGAGTCAATTTCTACCCGAGCAACCACTAGTTGGAGAGTGTGTATAGATTACCGGAAACTGAATGCCGTTACTAGGAAAGATCATTTCCCTCTGCCTTTTATTGATCAAATTCTAGAACGACTAGCAGGGCAGAGTTTCTTTTGCTTCCTGGATGGATATTCAGGATACAACCAAGTTCCAGTATTTCCTGCAGACCAAGAAAAGACCACCTTTACTTGCCCTTTTGGAACGTTTGCATTCAGGCGTATGCCTTTTGGTCTCTGTAATGCACCAGCCACCTTTCAACGATGTATGTTGGCCTTATTCTCCGATATGGTTGGTCATTTCCTTGAAGTGTTTATGGATGATTTTTCTGTTTTTGGATCTTCATTCGAGGACTGTCTCCATAATTTGGCTAAGGTATTGAAACGCTGTATAGAGACCAACTTAGTCTTAAGTTGGGAGAAGAGCCATTTTATGGTTCGTGAGGGAATTGTACTCGGACACATTGTTTCTGAGCGAGGGATTGAGGTTGACAAGGCTAAGGTTGAATTAATCTCGAAATTACCTCCCCCGACCTCGGTTAGACAAGTACGATCCTTCCTTGGCCATGCTGGTTTTTATAGACGATTCATCAAGGATTTCAGCAAAATCTCTCGACCATTGTGTGATTTACTTGCCAAAGACAAGTCCTTTGATTTTAGTAAAGAATGTTTGACCGCTTTTGACATTCTTCGAACTGCTTTGACCACTGCACCTATCATCAAGCCCCCAGATTGGACTCTGCCATTTGAAATCATGTGTGATGCTTCTGATTATGCTGTAGGAGCTGTTTTAGGACAGAAGCTCAATAGGGAACCCCATGTAATTTACTATGCTAGTAAAACTCTTTCAGATGCACAAATGAACTATACCACTACTGAGAAAGAATTACTAGCAGTTGTATTCGCCCTAGAAAAATTTCGATCATATTTATTAGGGTCTAAGGTCCTAGTTTACTCTGATCATGCTGCATTAAGACATCTGCTATCCAAAAAGGATACAAAGCCTAGACTGATTCGATGGATCCTTTTGTTACAGGAATTTGACTTAGAAATTTTGGATAAGAAAGGTTCCGAAAATATGGTAGCAGATCACATTTCTAGGATCTTAGTAGAATACAACAAGGAAATTATTGGAGATAGGTTTCCTGATGAGCAGCTATTCTCAATTTCTTCTACCAGTAATCTCCCCTGGTTTGCCCATATTGTGAATTATCTGGTAACAGGGCAAGTTCCTCCATACTGGTCACAACAAGAAAAAGATAGGTTCTTTTCGCAAATCAAATATTACTTTTGGGAGGAACCTGAATTGTTTAAACACTGTCCAGATCAAGTGATAAGGCGATGTGTCCCTGAGAGTGAATTCAAGAGTATACTTAATTTTTGTCATTCTCTTGCATGTGGGGGACACTTTAGTGGGAGAAAAACTGCAGCAAAGGTGCTGCAAAGTGGATTTTATTGGCCAACTCTCTTTAAAGATGCACACGAATTTGGCCGTAATTGTCTCAAGTGTCAACAAAGGGGGAATATTTCACGAAAAGATATGATGCCCCTAAACCCCATTTTAGTTGTTGAAATTTTTGATGTTTGGGGTATTGACTTTATGGGACCATTTCCTCTTTCCTTTGGATTTGAGTACATTTTGGTAGCAGTCGATTATGTTTCGAAATGGATTGAAGCTGTGGCAACTCGAACTAATGATCACAAAGTTGTGATCAAGTTCATTCAGCATAACATCTTTAGTCGATTTGGGTGCCCAAGGGCCATTATTAGTGATGGAGGTGCGCATTTCACAAATAGACACTTTGACGCACTGATGAAAAAGTATGGAATTACCCATAAAGTAGCCACACCATACCATCCTCAGACTAGTGGTCAGGTAGAAGTTTCGAATAGAGAGATCAAGCACATTCTTGAGAAAACGGTAAAACCCGATAGGAAAGATTGGTCCGCACGTTTGGATGATGCTTTATGGGCTTACCGAACTGCTTTCAAGACCCCTCTAGGAATGTCTCCGTACCGGTTAGTGTTTGGAAAGGCTTGTCACCTACCTGTTGAATTGGAACATCGTGCATTTTGGGCTATCAAGCAATTTAATTTTGATATGAAGAATGCAAGTTTCCATAGAAAACTTCAGTTAAGTGAGTTGGAAGAGTTACGAAATGAAGCATATGAGAGTTCGAAAATTTACAAGGCTCGAACGAAGGCTTATCATGACAAATTCATTAATAGAAAATCATTTGAGCCTAATCAAAAAGTGTGGCTCTACAACTCTAGGTTACGTCTTTTTCCTGGAAAACTCCGCTCACGATGGGATGGACCTTTTGTAGTAACTCAAGTATTTTCCCATGGAGCTGTTGAACTTAAGGATCCTAAGCAAGGGAATGTTTTTAAGGTGAATGGCCAGCGGTTGAAACCGTATATTGAAGGAATCAGTGATGGAGAAGTTGTTGAAACTCTTGATCTTGAACAACCAGTGTTGCTGTGATGATGAACTTAGTCTGGCTGAAGACGTTAAACTTAGCGCTCCTGGGAGGCAGCCCAGCTCTTTCCTTAGTTCATATTTTAACTTCTAGTTCTTTATTTTTAGAATAAATGGAGTAATAAAAGAAGATTGCGGGAACATGATGATAGAATAAAAGAAGATTGCGGGAACATGATGATAGAAGGACGTCCAATTCCATACCCTACCAGGTTGTATCCTTCCATGCCATTTAGTTATTAATATTCTCTTCCATTAGGGACAATGGAAATTAAGTTGGGGGGTGAGGTAATTAATTAAATCAAATCAAATCCTCGAGTAAAATTTTAATTAGTTGTGTACAAGAATTCGTCTCGAATTGAAAAAAAAAAAAAAAAAAATCAAGCTCACTAAATGAGGAGTGATTAATGGTTTAGAAAATTTTAGAGATACTGAGGGATGATTTATCAAGAAAACCTTATAAGTGGTAGAGTGTAGTCCAGAAAATTTTAGAAGAGTAATTCCAGACCCTTCGGCCTATTGATCTTAATAATGAATCTTACTTATTTTGGTATATGCATTATAAAAAGTCCCCAGTTAAAAATTTCTGAGGTTAATAAAGATTTTTAGCATCTCTCACTGAGTAACCGGACCCCTTCGCCTAAGTAAGCGTTGTTGTTCGCGTCAAAAGGTGAGGATGTAACGAAACCTTTCGTAGAGTTAGTCTTGACTTAGCCTTTTTAACTCGAGTCATAAGCCCGAGGGGTGTTTTACACCTAATGCCCTAAAGCCAACTGGTTTGGGAGTCATTGGTTTAAAGCTCGCTACAAGGGTTAATTAGAAAGCAAGGTGTCAGGACATTACACTGACTTTACATTAAAAAAAAAAAAAAAAAAAGAAAAAGAAAAAAAAGGGGACTAAATAAATATTGCATCAAAACCAAACTAAGTTGGAAGATTTAGATAGTGAGATAGAAAGTTGGGAACGAAAAAACTCTTAAAACTTCTATGGACTTTATTCTACTACTAAATGGGTGGAATTGGTAATCCAATGAAGTACCTTTTTAATAGTCTAACCATGTATCCTTTGATTTTAGGGTTAGTATGATAATTTTCATTTCATGGACCATCTTAGTACACAAGACTCATCCATTTCCTTTACTCGAGGACGAGCAAAGTTTAAGTTGGGGGGTGTGTTAGACATTAGAATAATGAAAATTAATCCAACTTTATTTGATTAAAATTAATACTTTTTGTGATACTTTGCAGGAATTGACTCCATAAACGTGTAGATCTTGATTTTAGGAGTCCAACGACGCAAACGGAATGTAATTCGGACTTCAAACGGGCCCGAAATGGATTTTAGAAGGTTTTAGCACGGATTTCAGAGCCACATGATTTTTGGAGCATCCTTAAATCCTTTTGGTTTGGCTCACGGTGGACCGGCTCAATGGTCCACCGCATGAGCTGCCGGTCCACGGCAGCCATTGCTGCCGGTCCACGGTCGAAGCCGTGGACCACCGTGCTCCGATCGCGCCGAAACTTGCCGGAGAGCTTCCCCCGGCGCCGCCGAAGCCGCCGGTAACCTTCCCGCCGGCCGAAGAGCTCCCGTTCGGCCGGAAAAATGGCCGGAAGTCAGCTCTGCCCAAGCCCAAGCCTGCTGCAGCACCTCCACCGTCCGCCCAAGCCCGAAGCCGCCGCCCGCGCCCACGCCGCAGCCGCCCGTCTCCGCCGTCGGCCAGCCGCCCAGCCGTCCAAGCCCACGACCCTGCTGTGCACGCCGCCGCCCAAGCCACCGTCCGCCCTTGCGCCAAGTCCACCGCGAGCCTCCGCGCCGTCCGCCCTCCGCCCAAGCCGCCGCGCCGTCTGCTCCGCGCCCGCCACCCAGCCGTCCGCGCCCGCCGCCCAGCCGCCCGCCTTCCGCCGTCCGTCACCCAGCCGCCGTCCGCGCCTGCTGCCCAGCCGCGTCCAGCCGCACGCGAGCTGCCTCTCCGCCGCCGTCCGCCATGCCGCGTGTCCGCCGAGCTCCAGCCTGCTGCCGCCCAGCCGAAGTCCGCCCTCCGTGTCCGCCCCTGCGCTGCGTGTCCGCCGAGCTCGCCGCCCAAGCCTGCTGCACCCACGGCCACGCCACCGTCCAGCTGGAGCCGAGCGCCGTCCGTCCCTACGCCACGTCCGCCCGCTGCCGTGACCGTCTCCACCCCAGCCGCGCCTCTCTGCCCGCAGTGCCGTCTGCCCTTGTCACCGTCGTTCAGACCGGGATGTCCGAAAACATAGAAGCATCGGAACGAGAAGAAATGTCAGACGACGCTGGATGGACGCGGGATTGTGCGATAGAATTTTTGAATTTAATTTTTGAGATGGGGATGATCGTAAAAAAATCAGATAAGGAGATCGGATTGAGATGAAGAAATCACCGCGCTTTCCACACGGACCCGACACGGTATTTTTCAGCTATAAATACCTCGGTGATTCTTTTCTGCGAGGAGAAATTTTTGGGAGGTTCCACTTGCTGTCCATAGTTCCACCTGTTGCTGTGACAGAGAGTCAGAGTCGGATAAAAAGGGAGAAAGGGACCCTTGTTCCCTTATTTTTATTTTTTTTCTGTACTCCAATTTTTATGCAATAAAATTTATTTGCTTTATATTAATCCATGTTTACTTGTTTTTATTTTAGTCATGCTGGAGTCATGTTGGATTAGCGTCGTTTAAGGTAAGTCATAGTGAATTAGTTTTGACTGACCTATACCTAAGGGACGGGCCGTGATCCACGGATACGAGCCGTACTCTTGAGATAGGTCATATCTAAATTATTTTCACAAATTTATTAATTGCATTTAATTCTTGCATTAGTTCTAATTTATTTTAGTTTATTTTAAGTCAAAAGAAAATACTTTTTCAAGATAACCCCAAAGTCTCTGTGGGATCGACCCTTACTCCCGCTATTCTACTCTTTAGAGTAGTGGAATTAAGGTTCTAAATCGGTGCACTACGACACGCATCACTAATCACGACATCCTAGCATTTCATTAAATAAATAAATAAATAAATAAATCATATTTAATGTTTATTAGCAGTATTTCTTTTAATTCATTGTGAATAAATTATGGAAAATTAAAAGGGACTTTAGTTAAATTAGTATATGATTATTGACACCACATGGTTGTCTAATCATGCACAGGTTTGGCTCTCAATTCCCCTGGTGATCTGGCAATCAGTCTTGGAACCAGTGATACAGTAAGTTGCGATATCTAAATTTCTTTAATCGAGTTTGGTTACATTCTTAATATTGTAACTTGTAAGTAGCAATACAATAATCCCTGTTATCTAAATACTGGATATTTTAATCTTTTGTGCATACTATCTGCTCATGGCTGTTTAGGTCTTTGGGATAACTAGTGAGCCTCAACCAAGCCTAGAAGGACATGTTTTCCCTAATCCTGTTGATCCAACTTGTTATATGGTAATGCTGGTCTACAAAAATGGCTCTCTAACTCGAGAAGGTAACCATGATTATTTTTGTCGATTCTAATCAAGTAATTTTTGCTAGTGACCTCTCACCAACTCTAGCTTGCAACATGGTCATAGATGTGCGCAATCAGTATGCAGAGCGCTCTTGGGATGTTTTCAACAACTATTTAGAAAAAACACCTCCTCTAAATGGTATATGCTCATTATTAAAGCTAATGTCTTTGATATCATCTATTTTATGTATTCTCCTATTAGATGGGTTTCTTAAGGCAATAAACCTAGAAACTCTCCTTTATCATGTTCAAAGCATGAACTGCATTCTTTATTGGGAAGTTTAGAGTATACTGGCATGGGGTGGAAGTTCAACATTTTTATAGCTCTGCTAAGTAGTAATGCATGATTTTTCATGCATGAAAACCATCTTTGTTTCTTGATTCCTTCTTATTCTTTATAAATTCTTTGTCCTTCATTATCATAAATCTAAAGCATCCTATTTCCAATGCTTTAT
Organism: Areca catechu; assembly: GCA_021397845.1. Classification (NCBI taxonomy): domain Eukaryota; kingdom Viridiplantae; phylum Streptophyta; class Magnoliopsida; order Arecales; family Arecaceae; genus Areca; species Areca catechu. The sequence goes on along the minus strand of CM038045.1, from coordinate 10,219,202 downwards.
CTTACCACTTTTGGATTTCATATAGTTTTTGGTCAGATATTATCTGTTAGAAGTAAACTCATCGTGTCAGACTCCTTTGTGTCCTTGTATTATTTTCCTTGTCTATGCATTTATATTATGTTTTTTCATCTATGAGTGTGACTTCAAGATTATGTTTAAGGTTATTGCTATTCAACCTTCCTAGAATGCTAGGTTCAGGCTCCTATTCCTTCGAAAAATTTGCTATTTTTTCTTTCATATTGTTGTGCATTATTCTTTTCTTTTATGCAATAGGTGGAAAGTTAGGATTCTTCTACAAAGAGCATGAAATATTGCCTCCCCTGCCAGGTATTTAACAGATAGTATCTCCTTTCTTTGCATTACTGTTATTGTTTTAGTGTCTGCTTGGTTGTTAAAATGCAATAGCTAAAATATTTTTTGTGACATGTGCATGACTAACATATTCAGTTGGGTGCCACCGATATGTTCTGGAAAGCTTAAGTTGTGACTCGCTAGATGAAATAAAAGAACATGAGGTGCAGAAGTTTGATCCTCCTTCTGAGGTCTGCATAATATTAAATCTTGTTAATTGACTCGGAAATGTTAAACATACGAGGTGTAAAAGCCTAACAACTACTATTGAATTAGGTGCGTGCCATCATAGAAGGCCAATTTCTCTCAATGCGAGGTCATGCAGAAAGGATTGGTATGCCAACTCCCAAGCGGATAATAGCAACTGGTGGGGCATCATCAAATGCATGCATACTTAAAGTGATTGCAAATATTTTTGGTTGTCCTGTTTATACAGTCCAAAGACCTGGTATGTAGAAGAGCAGATCCTTCTTAAATGTGATGAACTGCAATTTTTTTTCAGATGTGGCATAGTGTTTCTATAGTTGAATGTATTCCTTTAGCCGATTAAATTGTCATTTATTCTTACAATACATGTGGCACATACAAATTAATAATTATTGGACTATTGATAGAAAATGACAAAAACTGAGATGTATTGCTATTTGCTGAGTAGCTTATTTGTGCATTCAGATCAACCCGTTCTTATAATCTTTTGAGAAGTCACCTGACAGTCATACTTGACTCCATATTATATTGTAACCAATTTGTGTTACATAAAGAAATACAACACTGCACATCTCTGACACATGGTTTAATGTTATCTATTAGATTTCTGGTTCCTATGATACAGCGCTAAAGGTGTGGTGTCAATTTGTCTCCAACTATTATGCTTTAATCATGCTTATGATCCTGATTAGCCCTTTGTTAATAGAAGAGATATAAAAGAGTATTAAGCGCAAACCAACTTCTATTAGAAAACGTCAGTCTATGCATTTTGTAATATTCACTTTTTATTTGGCAAAAAAGAAAAAAATATTTAAATCTTATGCATTTGCCCATATCATCCTCTACATATATATTTTGTCTATCATGCAGGATTCTTCCGAATCTTATTATGCTAAGTTCTTCTGAATCTTATTATGCTAAGTTCTTGTGCTAAGTTCTTGTGCTAAGTTCTCACGCTTTCTTGTCCACACTGTTTTGATTTGCTACCATCTATAACAACTACAATTTTGGTTTTGTTATGGTTTTTGTCATTTCTTGAAACCATGTATCATCCGTTAAATAGATGATACCATCAAAATGGTAGACTACCTGGTTTTTTATTAAGACTGGAAAATTTGCATCGGATAAATATTAATATTTCACCTTTTTTTCTTTTCCATATATTGCACTGGATTGAGTTTTAATGCATCCACTTGGAGCATGATGGATTATCCTGTGCCTTTTGCTACAGATTCTGCTTCGTTGGGTGCTGCCTTGAGGGCAGCTCATGGGTGGTTGTGCAATAAAGAAAGTGTTTTTGTTCCAATCTCATGCATGTATGAGGACAAGTTAGATAAAACATCGCTCAGTGCAAAACTTGCAATCCCTGCTGGAGACGAACAGCTTATATCCAAGTACACCTTGCTGATGAAAAAGAGAATGCAAATTGAGAAAATTCTTGTTGATAAGTTTGGGCGCAGTTAGTCCAGCTAGTAAAATTGATGCACCGCATCAGTGATCTTATGAACTTACAAGATGGTAAAGTTTATAGCAGAATCAAATATGCCCTATTTTAAATGCAGGTACATCTAGCAGACTGATGTGATATCAATTCTCTGATAACATTTGGAAGAAAGAAATGCTAATGAGAATATAATTTGCTAACCTCTTAGCTTACAGAGGCAATATTCTTTGAAGCATTCGGGGTAAATGTTCACATTCTGTGTTGTTAAAATTGTCTAAGCAGTATATCTGCTTCATTTTCATGAGCTAGACAATTGGGTGGCCTTCTCCCTGGTTGGACCTATCCCTAATTTTTAGGCTAGGGATTTCACAACTAGCACCACCCAAGACCAGATGAAGGCCAAGGGTTGATGTTAGGTTGATAATGGTGTCTGAAAAGCATATCAAACTGTGAAATGATAGCTGGCACGATATCTTAGCTTAGAGTTATTGTTATGGATTTAACCAATTGTGAATCTGAGCATTGATTAGATGTTAGAGTGGGTAACTGAGAAGATTGGTTCCACAAGCACGGAAGTCAATAGTTTTTCAGTGTCTACTCGTGAGCTTACATTGTTCGTTTTTCTTGTCAAACGATCAGGTGAAATTGCTTTGACAGCCACTACAAGCATCTGTAGGAAACTATCATAACCTCTTAGCTGAGGTTGATGATATGGTGTAAGTGTAGCCATGTGACATTAACTTCAAAGATATCCAGCATCTGTCTCAGATAACAAATTTGGTGAAACACTGGCATTGAATGAATTAAATATGCTGATCGCAGCTGTCACTGACAGAAGAATAGGGGAATCATGGAACAATTACAAGCACCTTTCATCTATTCAATTGTTCTCTCCAACTCTCCCCCTGGCTTTGGCTTTACATAGTGCCTTAAAGAGTACTTATATTTGGATAATATTCTTATTCTAAAGAATACGCATCAATCATAGTCTTATCACATGTTTTATACACTTGGTCTTTGCTGACAGGATAAAATGTTTGCACATTGACAGCTTGATCTAGCTCAGCAACACGCAAGCTCAAAGTTTTTTTTCTGCAGTCTAGGATTCAAATTGAACAATTCCCTGTAAATATGATATCCAGAATGAATGGAGTGGCCCGAGTGGACATTGGTAAAGGCATGAAATGTGAGATGTGATAGATGTCCTGTTTTATGATGGAAAATCATTGCTACTATCAAGTATTTGTTACAAGAAAACAAAGATGTTCCGTTACAAAAGTGAATGGCAATAGCAGAAAATGGGAGCCAACAAGATGTGTGCCTTGTTTTACAAAGGGAACTTGTCTGCATTATGAGGTAAATGTAGCAAGAAAACTAGATGTGTTTTAAGCAGTAAAAGGAGTGAAGGGTAGGAGCACAAAATGATTGCTGCAGTCTTTGGTTATGCAGTATAAAGAGTAAATCATAATCGTATGACTTGCTAGTAGAATTGCTTACTGGAATATAACCGTATCTGGATGAATGCATGAAAAATTCACTAGATACTTGGTAGTTGCAGTAAAGCTGTAAAGGTCATTTTATCCTCCAAGAATTTTTCCGGAGACTTGCCCAATAAATTTCCCCGGAAGTGCTAACATTGCAAGGAATAATGGAAAGCGAGAGTGCTTGCAATAATTCACTTACCGTCCTTATCATCCTGTGCCACTAGACCAGTACATGGAGTCCAGCTTGATGATGGGAAAAAAGAAGACAAATGAACAGAAAAAGATGGGACCACGGGAGCAGCCATTATGTTCTGCCATCACACGATGACAATGGTAGGTGTATCTTATCCCTACAGACCAATGAGGACATGACAGCATTCCACTGCATGATGTGTCGCCACATCAGTAGGCATGGTGCACATCCTCTTCCACTTGCAGAGCTTTGCCTATAAATATTCAACTTTACCAATCCTTCTGAGCTACATCACATTTATCAATTTAGTATCAGATCAATGAAACCACCGCAGACCGGCGATGGCGGTTGGGGCATAGAGATGAAACAGGAAATTGAAGATAAACCAAGGGAGGCTTATAATTCAGCTTCGACTTCCTTAATAGATCTGATTCAGAAGGCATGTGATCCTCGAAAGTCGAAGAAAACTTATCGGCAGTCAAGCTTCGAAGACCCCATTAGAAGAATGATGTTCTTGGGCCCTTGGAGTCACACATAGAGCTGTAGAGAAGCACTGCACTTCGAATCTTTCATGCTTCTCTTAGTTAAGACTCTTAAGGAGGTTCTCAGGCCCCTGGAGCTGTAAATAAAACACTGCACTTTGAATCTTTCATGCTTCTTTTAGTTAAAAGGCTCTCTTATGGGACAAAAGTGTCAGATATACATATGAGTCCAATTGAATTTGATCGATGTAATCGCTGCGATGGAAGTTTGAGCTGAAAAACTTATAATATGAATAAAAATGTTGTGATGATTGGAATAAGATTGGATGTTTTTAGCTGCTTGAAATTGATCTACTAGTTTTCCATTTACAAATGCTAGATGTCATATGCTCTTATTTTAGCTGGTTAAGGACTCTTTTAGCCACCGAAGAATCTTATACTTCAAAACAAATCTGGTAGAAAGGGATTGTGTGGTGTTAAGTGATAAATGGTTGAGGTTGCTCAGGATTAAGCATTTGACTGAAGGATCTAATTTTTTTTCCTTTTAAATTAATGGAACCAGATAACAGCCTGTGTTAAGCAGCCTGAATTTGGTTAGGGACCGAGCTTGCTAAAAGGGAATTCGGTGTATATTAGATAGAGATTTCTTGAAGGTGTGTTTCATCCACTCTCCTTCATTAGTAATCCACTCTATCAACTTAATAAATTTCCTCTAATTGAGATGTCTCAGAGATTGCTGCAAATTATTCTGTGAGTCTAAGAGTAAATAAGCACTGGATGGAACAGGCATTATTATGAATCTCCAAAATAAAACATGAGGCTTAGATAGCAGTTTGAATTAAATGCCCAAGGTGGTGGATTGGTGAAGCAGAACAAGAAGGAGACCGGAAAGTAGTTACCAAGATGAGAAACAAACATGGAAAAGGATACGTATGCAAGAATAGATCAACAAAAGGACAACAGAAAAGTTTGGAGAGCAGGAATCAGAAGCATCATTGAAATTGGTGTGGAATAACTTTATGGCCTGTGAGCGTAAGCAGAAGCAAACCACCTTCTCTAGACTCTTATAACTAATTTTTCAATCAAACTTGTGTTCATCTAAAATAAACCCAACTCAAATTTTAGTAGGTCAGTCAAAAACTGAAAATTTTATTTTGTGTATGGTCGCATTGCTACTATTGTAAAATAAAAACATCCATTTGTTGTGGTACCACTTGCACTGATACCATTTATAAGAGATCTCTCAGATTGCAGAATACGGATACCCATCTAAGATCACACCTCCGTTGATGAAATTGATAGCACAAAAAGAAAAAGAAAGAGAAAAGGCACACAAATATAATTTAATTGAACATGCAGGACTTCACCATGAAAGAAAAAAAACTTACAAGAGGAGAACCTGCACTCTCAACTTGTATAATAATCTCTCGACAACAAGTTTCAGATCCTTCACATAAGCTCTCAATTCTCAAAAAATCCCTCCAGCCCCTACAAGCTTTCTCTACTGCTCTCTACTACCACATTTCTTTTCTTGGCCTCTGTCTTTCTTTTTATAGTTTGAGATTACATACTGATCTATATATCGAAAAGGATTTCGATAGAATTCAAGAATTTCAAACCGTGTCAGAAACGAAGTCCAAACTAACTCAAAATCGTGTAAAAAGGATCACGAACCATGTCACGCTCGTATGGACCGCGTCCAGCATGCATGGACCGCACATCCCGCCCATCGCAGTCCACGTACCTTACATTCCTGCAATGCGCATTGCATGAAAAGGAATGGGTGCATGCATCGAGGCACCAACCCAATACCATTAGCCCTACAATTATACTAATAGTAGGGTTCAAAAAATAATACTAATACTATTTTATTTAATGAAAAGTGAAGGAAAAGATAATGTCGATATTATTTTGTTCTTGCCATTATTTCTTGTTGGAACATTATTATTTTGATAATTATTTTAATATTAAAAATATAAAAGATTCTCTTTAGATAAATTATGATTGCTATAACAATCAATAAGGTTATAAGGACTTCTTATTGTCATCCGATTGCCTATCACTGAGCTCCGACGGTGGCGGCGGAAAGTGCTACGATCTTCTCCAACAGAGACTAAAAGGTTCTCCTGGTTGCTCCACTGCGATGACCTGTAAAAAAGGTCCCTGGACTAGGATTATTGATAGGAACACTCCGATGCTCAAGTTGGTAGATGAAAAATGAGAAGCTACAATGATCGGAGCTAGAGCCGATGGTGATCTAGTGAACGTGTGAGTAAGAGCATGTGGGAATGTATGAAATTTACCTGGGTGGAGGTCCCTCTTATCTATTTGTATGGTCATGTAATGTAACAGAATGTCGTTGCAGTGGTAACCATCTCTAACAGGCGTAACAAACTTAGCTGAAATATAGGATCTTGTTTTCCAGGATCCTTACTATTGGCACCTTTCTGTTATGGTGTTAGCATTCGTTGGAATTTGGTTTGCCATGAATTATGCAAGGACAACTATAATTGGCTGGGTCGCTAGCTACTCGAACATCACGGACACCGGGTAGAAAAAGGAACTTAGCTATGTTTGGGTGCACTGAGTTAATCTGATTGACTAGCTAGTCAATACTGGGTAAGGAGTCGACAGCTGTATACACTGGGGGTGCCCTATTAGGCAAACTCAGTGGGTTATCACCACCAGACTTCGAGGCAGCTAGTTGATCTAGACAGGATCAACTACTTGGCATTGAAACAGCTAGTCAATCTGGAACTTGGTGGGCCCCACTATTGGTCCTTCTAGTGCATGTAGCTAGTTGGTGGCAATGCCCTTGTCCTGGCTGATGGTTCAAGTCCATCATGGCCGGTGGTGCTTGTGGTGGTCTGGGAAGTTGCCAAGGCTCTGTCAGCAGTTGCCATATCAAAGGCCTCCCACTTCCAAGCTCAAAAATTTTCTTGCCTTTATCGTTTTTAGGCAAAGAGAGTATTCAGCTTGATTGCCTTAGGGATTGGATTGATTTGGGCACAATCTGATCATTTGTCAACTTCCTAGGTGGAACCTCGCCAGCTATCTTGGCATTCTAATCGTGGGAGAGAGAAGATCACTGATGCAGTATATCAAAGGACCATATTTAATCTTCGACATGGTAGGCAGCTCGCACATCTTCCCATAACCAGTAAGATGTGACCACATGCCTCGGGGTCACGGTTTGAATTGATTCATTCCCGTGGCTGAGAGTAAGAATTAATGAGCAAGAGATGGTCTCAATACGATGCAAAAACTTTTGCTTGGGTGTGCACCACATGTCCAAATCCCAAAGGCTATGCTGGATGGGGTTCAAATCTTGACCATTGGATCGGGCTTAAAGAGTGTTTTTGGCATCATTTCAAGAGTTGCTTCCTCTTCGATCTGTAGAGAGGAGATAAGGAGAAGAAGCTTTGAACCTAGTCTACCCCCGAGAGTTTCTTCCTTTAGCAGGTTAGCCTTCCTTCTCCTTTACTCCTAGCCTTTTGTCCTTGTCCTCCCATAGGTCTTTCCTTGAGTTTTCTAGGTGAGGTTGTGCTTGATGGCCTCTACCTTCCACTTAAGCTTTTCACTGCTTTGTTTCCACTTCTTTTTCTCTTCTATCAATATGAGTTCATCCAAGGGTGAGAGACACTCGATGAGCCATATTTCTAGGCTCCAGAGCTCTAAGGAGCCCTACCTGTACAGAGCCTCCCCCTCGGATTGCAAGGAGGTGGAGTCCCCTTTTAAGGTTGTCCGCTGGACTAGCTGATTTGCAGGTCCGAGTGCTCTGGTCTTGGCACTTGCAATGATTCTAGCTCTTGTGGATCTAGCGAGCATGGCTTTGATTGTGACCTGGGAAGATGTCCTCCACTTTCAAAGGATATATGGGATATCGAGCCATATCCGGATCTCTGCCCCTAACCTAAGTGATAGAGTAACTTTTGGTTCGAAAGGGGGGATAGCCTTGAATAGAGGGTTTCTTTATGTGAGCCTCTGCCTACCCTTCTATCTCTTCATCCTCAATTTCTTAGACTGTTACCAGCTTGTCCCGGCCCAATTGACCTTGAATGCCTTTCGAACCATTTGCTCCTTCATCATTTTTGCCACTTCCATGGGATCGTAGCTAGGTTCTCTTTGTTTAAGGCAATTTATATCCTAAAGTGCCATCCGATTGAGAGGGGGTGGTGGTTCATAACTCCTCGGCAGGATAGGTCTATCCCCTTTGAGTTGCCCTCTTCCATTAAAGGTTGGAAGAATAGGTTTTTCTTTGCTTTCAATGAGAGGGTAAACTGGGTTTGGAGTGACCCAGACTAGTCCTCAAATAAAGATCCTGAGGTGGATCCTGCCGACCAGGAGATCTATGAGCAGCTTTTCAACTCGAAGGTCCCCTGGGAGTTGGAGTTGCTGAAAGAATAGAATATATTCAATGCCGGAGTGAGTCTGGTGCAAGCTTAGGTGAGCACCGCATATCTCTTCTTTGTTAGATGTTTGGAGCTAACCAAGTATTTCTACTCAACCTTGTAGATATGAAGTTTTCCATGCATGACCTGAAAGGTATTGGTCGAAAAAGGACCGCGACCAAGAAACCAAACTTAGTAGTGGCGAAGAATCCCTGCATGATCTGCTTGGGGCAATGCAGGTCACTTTGCCCCAATTGGAAGCACTCATAATTCCTTCTAAGGAGGGTTCAATTGCCATAGATGAGGAAGTCGTAAAGATCCTACTACTGTTGACATCTCCTCCAGAGCCTACTCCGGTCTTGACCCCCTCTTGATCACTAGCTCCAACTGCTTAATGGTGTTGTCTCCTGCCGTGAGGTCTGGACCGCTAAGTCCTCTGGTTCAGGCCAGCCCTTCTGCACTCAAGGAGATCCTGCACGTGAAAGAGGGGGTTCTCCACATGAGGGCAAAGGTGAAGGAATTTGCCTCCATCTTTGAAGATGATAAGTTGGTCAAGGACCTACTTGACCTAATCCTTCTTCCCTGAGACCAGAAGGATCGACAATCCAAGCCAGTAGATAGATCTTCCCTAACTCTTTTCAAAATTGCATGGGGTAAGTTTCTTCCAAATCTATAATCTGTTAATTTCTATGTGTGGTAAGTAGCTAACTTGGAATTTCCTCTTCTATAGCTTATCCAAGGTGTCCTCGCAATTAAAAAAATATACAAGTTTGTTGAGTCACTAGCCTCATTTAAGGACAAGGCTAAGTTTGATGAGATGCAAGTCAAAATTTTAGAAGGCCTACTCAGAGTGAGTGAGGCTCAGGAGGCTAAACTCAAAGAAGAACTGTAGACCTCCTAGGGCAACATCTGGGATTTGGAGGCTCGAGCTAAGGAAAAAGAGGAAGAGACCACCAAGGATAAAGAATATATCATTCTACTAGAGGCCAGATTAGCCGATACTGCCTCCAAGGGAATGGCCTTGGAATCTCGAGTCACCCTCACCAACCAGAGACTTGAATTGGTCGATGATGCAATTAAGAAGGCCAAGGAGGGGGCTGAAGTCACCAAGACCAAGGCCCAAGCAGCACAAATGGAGGTGGCTTCTATAATCATTCGGGCCATTAAGAAGTATAAAGGGTCTGAAGACTTCAAGAATGAAGTCGGGGAGACGACCTATGACACCTTCTTGAAAGGCTTTGCAGAATGCAAAATCAAAGTCCTTGAGGCCTTCCCTGACCTTGACCTGAAAGATATCGTAGTCGAGGAGACCGAGGAGGAGGAAGAAGAAAAGGCTAAGGCTAAAATAGCTGAAGGAGTCCTAGTCATGAGGGCCAAGGAGGTTGAAGAAGTCAAAGCCATTGGGTCGCTAAGAAGGTTAAAGCCATGGTCACAAAGGGAATTGAGGTCACCAAGGAGTGTCGAAACTAGGGTTGAGGAAATTGCAATGACTGCTAGGGTGGCAGCCTTTGCAGGAGCTCAGATGGTGGCTGCTATCCAGGAGACTGTAGCCAAGATGATGGCCAAGATAGAGCCGATCATCAATGTGACAGTGGAGGCGTTCAAGTCCAACACGGTCCTGGTATCTTATACCAGCAAATGATCGGTTGCTCCTCTTCTTCCTTATTTTTGCTTTCTATATTTGGGCTGTCTCATTTTTGTAAAGACTTTAGTAAATGAATGAAATCACTTTTCTTCATCTTCACAAATATTGTGTCCAGTTTCATATTGCATGGATGTGCTGAATTGTATTGCATATGCATCGCTAAAAGGTCTAATATCGACTAACAGTTTAGTCGATGCAACCCCACCTGGGTAGGATGACATTGGTGTTTGTTAAAGTCACCTAGTTGAACAAGTGTTAGCTAGGAGAAGTCAGCTACTGAGTGGAACTTGACTATAAAAAGCCATCCATTAAGTGAAGCCTGTCTATAGGGAGTTAGCTGCAGGACTTTAGGGGTCCATTGATAAGGATGTTCATTGCCATTTTCATTGTAACTAACTGCTAGTTGGCTAAATAGGAGATGGTGGTTTGTAGAGTCGTCCATCTTTACTTCAATTGATGGCTCATTGGTCAAAAAGGTAATAATGCTGAGAAGCAACCAGTCTTTACTTTAACCGATAGCTTGTTAGAAGGATAGGTGATGGTATTGAGAAGCGACCCATCTTTACTTCGATCGATGGCTAGTCAGTCAGATAGGTGACAGTGCTGATAAGTGACCCATCTTTACTTCGATTGATGGTTAATCAATCGGATAGGTGACAGTGCTGATAAGTGATCCATCTTTATTTTGATTGATGGCTAGTTGACCGGATAGGTGATAGTGCTGAGAAGCGACCTATCTTTATTTCAATTAATGACTAGTCAGTTAGATTGCCCTATATTTGAGAGGAGGCCTAGGAACTCTGTTAGGGAATTTTTTTATTTAAGAATAGGGTGAGTATATCATTGATATTACATTAAGAGGTTCTCGACATTCCATGTCCAGGAGATTGGTATCCCGTCAAGTTTCTTGATATGGTAGACTTCTCAATGTAGGGCTTCTACTACTTGATAAGGTCCCTCTCAATTCGAAGATAGCTACCCTGCTCAGTTAGTCGGGAAACTTTAGCATGATATAAAACAAAGTCTCTAAGATGGAAGGTCCTTGGCCATACTCGGGAGTTGTAGTACCGAGCAATCCATTATCAATATGTGGCCATCCAACGGTGGGCTTTATCTCGAGTCTACTCTAGAAAGTCGAGGTTGGCCCTTAATTGGATTGGGTTGCTTAACTCATCATAATACTCAATCAGCATGGTTGGGAGGCCGATCTCAACTGGTATCACTGCCTTGGTACTGAAGACCAGGATGAAGGGGGGCTTCATTTATTATAGTCCTGGGGGTAGTGTAATATGCCTACGGTATGTTGGGCATCTCCTTGGCCCATTTATCTTTGGCTTCATCTAATCTAGTTTGGAGGCCTTGAAGGATCATCTGATTCATCACCTTCGCTTCTCCATTTAATTGAGGGTGGTCGACAGACATGAACAAACGCTGGATGTGCAGCTCGGTATAGAATTTCTTGAATGTCTAGTTATCGAACTACTGATCGTTATCGATAAAATGGTGTGGGAAAGCCTGAATCGATAAATAATTACTTTTAGAAGAAGTTTTGACTTTGCTCTCTATGATGTGCGCCAGGGGTTCTTTCTCCACCTACTTGATGAAGTAGTCAATGACGATGAATAGGTACTTCTGCTGACTGGATGTTAGGAAAAATGGACTAAGCATGTCCATCCCCCACAAGGCGAATGAGCAGGGAGAAGAAAGTTAGGATAGTTGAGTAGCTAGTTGCCACTGGATATTGGCATGTTGCTAGCATCGATCACATTTCTAGACAAGCTTACTGCATCCTCATGCTTGGCGAGCTAGTAGTATCCTTGCCTTAGTGCTTTGTAGGCTAAGGACCTACTCTTTAAGTGGTTCCCGTAGATGCCTTCGTGGATCTCCTAAAGAATGTAGTCAATCTCGGTAGGTCTCAGGTATTTTAGTAGGGGATATGAGAAGGACTTTCCATAGAACTATCTATCCAGCAGCACGAATTGAGAGACTCTCCATTTCAGCAGCCTTGCTTCTTCACAGTCGTTGGATAGGATGCCTTTAATAATTTACTTGATGAATGGGTCTATCCAACTTGGCTCCTGGATGATTTATTAGATTCCTCGACGTTGTTGATGTGAGGGCTTCCAGGTATTCAACATATATTCGATCGAGGGAGTTGCCTGCTAAGATCGCAAGCTGGGAGAGGGTATCCAATCGAGTATTTTCATCTTAAGAAATATGGGAGATGCCAAAGTATTGAAATACTGACATGAAGGTCTGCACCCTGTAGAGGTATTTTGCCATCATCATGTCTCAAACCTCATACTCGCCAGTGACTTGGCCAACCATGAGTTGCAAGTCGGTGAAGATCCTTAGATGCTTTACCCCGAGTTCTTTTGCTAGCTTCAACCCCACTAGCAAAGTCTCATACTTGGACTGGTTGTCAGTCACTTTGAATAGGAAATGTAATGCATACTTGGTGATTACTCCATCTGAATTTGTCAAGATGAGTCCAACTCCGCTCCCTTATGAGTTTAAGGTACCATCCATGTGGAGGATCGAGGTCATCTCTATACCAGATGGCTCAATAATCAACTTGGCAGGTGCTTCTTCAGGTTTGTCGTACGACCACGTGCACTCAACTAGGCAATCGGCTGAGATCTGGGCCTTCATAGATGATCTCGGGTGATAGAAAATATTAAACTTGTTGAGTTTGATTATCCACTTTGCTAGTCACCTAGAGATGTCAAGCCAGTATAGGATGGCCTTAAGTGGTTGACCGGTGAGGACGATAATATGATGAGCTTGGAAGTAGGGCTTGAGATGCTAAGCAGAGATGATTAGAGTAAATGCTCGCTATGTTGCTGCCCCCCTACTTGGCGCACAAATCTGTTACCATCTGATTACCCATCATTGAGCTCCGGTAGCGATGGAAGGTGCTCCGATCTTCTCTAGTAGGGATTGAAAGCTTTTTCTAGTTGCTCCACTGCGATGACCTGCAAAAAAGGTTCCTGGACTGAAGGTACTGATGGGGACACTCCAACACTCAAGTTAGTAAATGAAAAATGAGAGACTACAATGGCCAGAGCTAGGAGCCGATGGTGGTTCGGTGAGCGTGTGAGCAAAAGTGTGTAGAAACGTATGGAACCTACCTAATCGGAGATCCCTCTTATCTATTTGTATGGTTACGTGGCATAACAAAATGCCATTGCAGAGATATCCATCTCTAACAAGTGTAACAAATTTAGTTCAAATTGCAGGATCTTGTGTTCTAAGATCCTTACCGTTAGCACATTTCTGTTATGGTGTTAGGATCCTTTGGGATTGGATCCACCATGAATTATGCTAGACAGTTTAATCGGCTAGGTCACAAGCTACTCGGACGTTACAGACACCGAATAGAAAAAGGGACTTAGTTGTGTCTAGGCGCACTGAGTGAATTCGACCAATTAACTAGTCGATACCGGGTAGGGAGTCAATAGGTGTACACGTGAGAGTGCCCCGCTAGGCAAACTTGATGGTTATCGCCACTTGACTTGGAGGCAGCTAGTTGGTCTAGATGGGATCAGCTACTTGACATTGAAGCAGCTAGTCAGTGGGCCCCACTGATGGTCCTTCTAATGCATGCAGATAGTCAGTGGTGATGCCCTTGTCTTGGCTGGCAATCTAAGTCCGCCATGATCGGTGGTGCTTACAATGATCCAGGAAATTATTGAGGCCACATCAACAATTGCTACATCACTTCAATTACTTGAAACGTGATAACATGTTATCCAAGACCTTGTTCCAAACCCAAACCAAAATATTTAAATATATTCTGAAAAATCTGGGAAGGCAAACCAAAATATCATAAAGTCGATCCATATCAAACAAAACCACCTCGGTCCAATTTTTTCCCACAAACTCCTCGCTAATTACTCTTACACCCACTGGTGACTCCTGGTACTTGATATCTTCCTCTCTCTCTTTCTTCTCTTCCTTTCATCGGTGTCAATAGCGATGATCATCAATGGCAAGGTGATAGGCCAGACCATTTGGAACAAGATCGCCGATGAAATCCGAACCCTCTATTAGAACAGGACTTTAAAAAATTATGGATTGGATTAAAGAAAATTAATAAAAGATTTAATTATAAAAAATTATAAAAATATTTACAGGAAATTGCAAAACTAAAATTAAATGCAGAAGCGTATAAGGTACTGTCCTAAGATATATTTCTATCCCTTGTGCAGGATAGTCATAAACACTATCCCAAGATATGACCAAGATTTTTCTGCTTGAAAGCACGATTATGGAAGAGATTAATGGAGACTCTTTCAGCACCAAAATACAAAAATACAAAACAAAAAATTTAGGCCTCTACCACAATCATTAAAATCCAATGATCAAATAATTAGAATATGGTAATAAAGTCCAACGGTCAAATAATTAAAAGTAAAATGATCAAACAATTAAAAAATTAGAATTGATTGTTGGAGAAAATTTTGGTTTTCACAATAATCCCCTTCAAAACTCAAAATTTCTAAAAATTATAAAATATAAAATATAAATTTTTGGATGCTTATACTATGTAATCGGTGAGGTAACTTTAACCTCACTTGATATAAATAGTTTTCATATAAAGGAATCAGAGTGAACCATGTCTTGAACTATATTTCTTTGACCTAGATTTCAACTACCATACACATAGTATAGAATTCTTCATTGCAAGTCTTTGCATTAATGGCATTGCACATGTATCTTGATTTTTTATTAAAGCTTCTAAAGATTGCTAATGTCTCTGGCCATATCATGTATGGATACTCTCATATAGATGAACCCCTCCAAAGATGTATATAATATCACATCTCAAGAAATATTTCTCGGATCTCATTCAGAGATAAACTCTTCCTAACCATTACAGAGGAGCACTAATCATCATATGGATGGAATGGAGTCTATGACTCATATATCAAAAATAAATAATAATTACTTCCTGACCAATTGATCAACTTGTTATTACCATATTGAACCTCCGTCAAGGGATCTTCTATCATAGAGATTGAGTTCCCACTACTAGAAGGACCTTTATAGGCTAAGCATCATCCTCCTCAATGGTTATAGGATATTAGCCCTATTTAAGCCTTTTAAGGCAAATTGGTAAAACTTTTTTCAATAAATTTTTAGGATATACCAGAATTGAGCTATTGTAACAAAGTGGATTCCAAATACTATTAGTAGATTTGAGTTGCAACAAATATATGTATAGCTATTTATATATATACATGATCATCATACAAAAGCAATGTTGCATGTGCATTCAATATATTATATTAAATAATCATTTATAAAATTTGTATAAAAGTATGTGCATGTTGAATATATAAATCTATATAAATACATGCATGTACGCACATGAAACATGAGTCAATATTCAATTTTGCTTAGTTTATTTTATAGCTTAAGCTCAATAACTAGCCATTGTAAAAAGTGGGTTGCTAATATGAACATGAAATGAATATAAAATAAAGAAGGATCCCATTACTAATGCATGAATCATATATAGTAACCAACTAAGAATATTCAAAACTTAAAAAAGGTATTCATTTATTTACCAAAACTTTCATGAGCAATTTTTGCTCTATCTAGTAAGTTAAATGATATAGCAATATGTAATTCCAATATAATAGTTCTGACAAAAATATTTTACCTTTTTACACTGGATATGTAAAGTAGAAAGTTTACCCTTTTTTGAATAAGCATTATATCTGAATCCTAATATCATCTGCACAGATGGATAGTGCAGCACTGGAATATAGGTGATCTCAATGAAAAATTTGTTGATTAGTGTAGTATTTTATTCTGCTGCTTTTTTTTGGGGTGGGGGGGGGAGCCTCATCAAGCATCAATGCTATTAGAAACTCGACCAATGAGATTGTAAGCGAAGTTGTAGTCTCGAGGCATAGAGGTAACATTTTAGTAATACATGGATGAACATAGGTAGCAGCTTGGTTGAACAACTACTACATATTAATTCACCAGGATTCTAAGTCACTTAAATGAAATGATTTAATTAGAATAGACCTTGGTTGGAGTCAACCTTAACCAACTAGGGTTGCATACATGAAAACTCTGTTTTATATGCTATTAACCATGGGAAGCTATATCCTGCTTCACTATTTCTCCCATAGATAAGCTCGATAATCCATGTATTGAGAGAATGAAAACAAATGTTCCAGGTTGTAAGAGCACCAATAGATATAGAATGTTGAATGAGAGGTTTCTTCAGTTACCTAAGCTATGATAATGCTAGAGCAACTATCGAAGAAATACAAGAAAAGTTCCTACCATGGCACAACTTATTCAAAAAATTAAATCTACAAACCAACACATTCTTTCCACTAAATCTTGCACCAAGAAAGTTTAGCCATATCAAACAGCCATGAAAGCAAGACAAATGTGCAAGAGGATCAATGCAGAGGATCTAGGTCAAAGATTCCAAGGAGTAGCCTGCCTAACAAAAGTTGTTCAAGAACTTACTAGCACCATTAATGAAAGTCTTATTATTAGGTTTCCTTCTTTGATCTTAATTTCATATTAGGGATATGGATCACAATGGGATGCCAGAAGATTCGCAGAAGAAACAAAAAAGAAAGCCTGAAAGAAATAAAAAACAAGCACAAGCAAATACATAGGGATTACGTTGTTCGGAGCCTCTTGCTTCTACGTCCATGGCCGCATAGGATCAAATTTTCACTATCAAAAGAAATACAGGAAGTTATTATACAAGAGAACCCTCCCTGAATGCAAACTCAAGCCAATATGAAGAAAGAAGAAATAATAAATCAAAATACAGGAGGAACCCTTGCCCCTTCTCTACCTTTCTCTCTCTTCCCCTAGTTTTCTCTCTTGGAAAACCCTTGGACTTCTCTTCTCTGGCTCTCTTCTTCTTTGTTATGCTCTGCAGGCTCTCTGTCGGTGTCTCCTAATGCAAGGGGAGAACGAATCAGTCCAAAACCAGGTAAAAATCTTGTCTCATAAGCCCAAACCTTTCAGGTCGTCAGATCTGAGATCAACGTTTCAGATCGTATCAAAATCTGAATCAAATAGCCCCTGATCAAGCCTAATCTCTCTCGGATCAGTATCAACCATCCAATCAGGTGATCGGATGATCCAAATCATGTAGAAGGCTCATGAACCATGGTGGACCGCGACAAACACTTGGAGAAATGCCCGGGAAATGCCCCATGCCAAACCACCTGGAGCTGGGCCGAGCCTGCGCACCCGCGCGCGCCTCGCACGTGGGCCTGGGCCACAACCCGCATGCCTGTGCGTCGGGCTAGGCCGTGCACCTGCCTGGGCCGCGCGCTAGGCCGCACGCATGGGTCTGGGCCGGTCCGATCTGGTGGGTCGGCCTGCTTCTTCTTTTTCCCTTTTTTTTTGGATTTTTTGCTGGGCTTCTGGGGACTTGGGTCTTGGGTGGATATAGCTCCACACCCAACAGCTCTCCCACTTGGAGACTTAGACACCCAATCTTGCATCCACTTGAAATATCAAAAAATAAAGTTCCAAAGAAAAATAAAAAGCAAGTCAGTATCTTATGCGACGCTTCCAATCAACTAACTCCAGAGGCCAATTGAGACGATGCATGGCCCCAATTTTTCTGTAGTGACCATCTCTATCAGCATATCTATCTCGGTGGTAAAAAGAGCCATGATCTCTTATAGCTGCGAGACCCAGCTCATAGATGTCTCGCCAGTGGTTACACGTACCCTATCGTGCTCCTCCTAGTGTCGGCATCACCATCTAGATCTTCTTTCTGTTGGAACCCTTTCACAGCTAACCTTGTCTTGTACCTCTTTCTGTCATTATGATTTTCCTTGATCTTGTAGACCTACTTGTTATGCAATACTTTCTTTCCTTTTGGTAGTGTGCTGAGCTCCCATGTATGGTTCTTTATCAAGGACTGCATCTTGTCCTTCATCGTCAGCTCCCACTTGATCGAATCTTCGCTCTCCATGGCTTCATCAAAGCACTCGGCTCCCCTTCATCTGTCAATAGCAGATAATGCAATGAGGGTGAATACCTGACACGTTGTTTTAGGGATCTTGTAGATCTTCTCAGCTGAGGTGTCTCTGGCTCAGATTCAGGATCTCTTGCTCCATCGGCAATGTCCTTCTCTGTTATCTCTTCCAACTCAACTTGTTCTTTCTCTTTGTCTGCCTGTTTTGCTCTATCTAAAACACTCTAATCTTTGTACATGCTTCTTTCATTGAACACCATGTCCTTGCTCCTGATGATCTTCTTGTCCTTCTCATTCCAAATCTTGTAATCAGACTCATCAGTGCCATACCCAATAAAGAAGCATCTCTCTGACTTCTTTTCTACATTGACATGTATATAGGAGATACAGTCGAAGACCTTCAGGTGAGATAAACTTGCTGACTTCCATATCCACTCTTCTTCTGGTAGCTGTACTCAAAAGGGACTGAGGGACTCCTGTTGATCAAATAAGCAGCAATGCTAACTACCTCAGCCCAAAATACCTCGGGCAATCCAGTATGGAGCCTCATGCTCCTAGCTCTCTCATTCAAGATCCTGTTCATGCACTCAGCTACTCCGTCCTGTTGTGGCGTACTTAGAATCGTCTTCTCCATCTTGATCCCGTTGATTGTCCAGAACTTCTTGAACTCAGTGTTATCGTACTCACCTCCATTGTCTGATTTCGAGTATTTTATTTTCTGTCCAGACTCATTCTCCACCAGGTTTTTTTCTTCCTGAAAGTGTCAAATACATCAGATTTATTTTGTAAAAAATAAATCCATACCTTTATGGTGGAGTCATCGATGAAAGCCACATAATATCGAGAAGCTCCAAAGGATGCAACTAGGGAGGGACCTCACATGTCGATGTGCACAAGCTCTAGCTTTCTTGATCTTGGTGCCTTACCAATTTTGGAGAAGCTGACTCTCTTCTGCTTTCCAAGAATATAATTCTCGCAGAAACCAATATCTGTTATCTTCAAACCTGGTAGCTTGTCCTTATTCAACAGTACTTGCATTCCTTTCTCGCTTATGTGACCCAACCTGTAGTGCCACAACTCTGAGTCTGCCTGTGCTAGTGCCACTGCATCTCTGGTGTTACTAGTCATATATAGGGCACCTAACTTACTTCCTCGTGCTATCACTATTGACCTTTGGTGATCTTCTAAGAGCCACTAACAAAAGTTGTAATGTACCCCTCTAAGTCCAGCTACCCGACTGATATCAAGTTTCTTTTCAATCCTAGGACATGCCTGACATTCTTGAGCTTCCAAATTGACTGATCTAGCATTTTGATGTGTACATCACCCTTTTTTACAATATTCAAAGGCTCTTCATCTGCAAGATGGACCTTTCCGAAGTCTCCAGCAATGTAGTTGCGTATAGACTCCTTTTATATGGTAGAGTGAAATGAAGC
The DNA here is from genome assembly GCA_021397845.1 of Areca catechu. Lineage (NCBI taxonomy): Eukaryota > Viridiplantae > Streptophyta > Magnoliopsida > Arecales > Arecaceae > Areca > Areca catechu. The sequence continues at coordinate 10,199,588 of CM038045.1, read as the reverse complement.
TTCGGAGTCTAGAATCCAAGACTCCATCAGACTATCCATGCTGAGAACCAATGCATCTTCAATTATCTCGATCATGGCATTGACTGACTCTTCGTTCTGCTCCTTGTCCTTCCTTGCCCAACAGTTCTTTATGATGTGCCTCTTTTTGTTGCAGTGCCAACAGCTATCACCCTTGGATCTTGACTGGCTCATTTGCTTGGACTTGGATCTTCCACGGCCTTCGTTGCACTGTGTAGTTCTTTCTCTGCCTTCTTGAATCACCAAGGCAGAACTAGAGCTTCCTTTAATTTCTTTCCTCCTGATGTCTTTACTAAGAATTAGGTTCCGGACCTCTTCAAATTTTAGCTTGCTCGAGCCGCACGAACTACTCACTACTGTTACAATTGCACTCCAGCTCTTGGGCAAAGAGGATAACAGGATTAGGGCATGGACTTTATCCTCGAAGTTTATGTCAACTGAACTCAACTAACTAGTGATCAAATTAAATTTATTGATGTGATCAGTTATGGATGCACATTTGCTCATCTTCAAGTTGAATAGACGACGCATGAGGTAAACCTTGTTGGAGGCCGAAGGTTTCTCATACATTTTGGATAGTACCTGCATCAATCCAGCTGTCGTCTTCTCCTCCAGGATATTGAACGTGACATTCCTAGCCAACGTCAGACGAATAACTCCCAAGGCCTGGCGGTCTAGCAAATCCCAATCTGCTTGTGACATCTCGATAGGTTTCTTCCCTAGCAGCAATAGGTGAAGCTTCTTCTGGTACAAATAATTCTCAATCTGCATCTTCCAGAATTCGAAGTCTTTTCCATCAAACCTGTCAATCTTGACCTTTCTTTCGTCTCCTGCCATCACTCTCACTCAAACCTGATGCTCTGATACCAGTTGTTAGGGATGTGGATCGCAGTAGGATGCTGAAAGGTTCGTAGAAGAAACAAAAAAGAAAGCCTGAAAGATAAATAAAAAACAAGCACAAGCAAACACTTGGGAACTACGTGGTTTGGAACCTCTTGCTCTTACGTCTACGGTCGCACATGATCAAATCTCCACTATCAGGAAGAAATACAAGAAGTTATTACACAAAAGAACCCTCCCTGGATGCAAACCCCAGCCCAATATGAAGAAAGAAGAAATAATAAATCAAAAAACAGGAGAAACCTTTGCCCCCTCTCTACCTTTCCCTCTCTCTTTAAGGAGAAATAATAAATCAAAAAACAGGTGAAACCTTTGCCCCCTCTCTACCTTTCTCTCTCTCTCTTTCCCTGGTTTTCTCTTCTCTGGCTCTCTTCTTCTCTGTTCTGCTCTGCAGGCTCTCCGTTGGCGTCTCTTGATGCAAAGGGAGAACGAACTAGTCCAAAACTAGGTAAAAATCTCATCTCATAAGCCCAAACCTCTCAGACCGTCAGATCTGAGATCAACATCTCAGATTGTATCAAAATCCGAATCAAATAGCCCCCGATCAAGCATAATCTTCCTCGGATCAGTCTTAGCCATCCGATCAGGCAACGGACGATCCAGATCGTGCAAAAGGCTCATCTCCCTTTTTTTTTTTTTTTTGATTTTTCTGCTGGGCTTCTGAAGACTTGGGTCTTGGGTTGATATGGCTCCACACCCAACATTTCATGCATAACGGCATGGCCAAACAATAAGACTTTATTTTGGTAAATTAATTTTAAAGTAACCTACTAGATCTTGGTTCTATGAAAGCTAAACTTAAGAAAACAAGCCCAACAAATGACCAAAATCAATGCTTTAGCTTCCTTCTTTGGGTCCACTTGTTTATAAAAATTATAATTTATAAATAATTATTCTTAAATATGAAACCAGATTATAGTTTGCTGCCACATACAACTATTTTAGATTGGATCAAGTTGGAGTTGATGTTAATTTTATCAATCCATTGGATTTTTTTGGATCAGATCAGGTTAAAAATAATTTAATCAGAAATCCGAGATCATAATAATCATATATAAATTGATTACCTGATCATGTCATGGACATGTTATGCAATAAAATAATAGTAAACAACAGCATAAATTATTGATAAACTATATCATGAAAAGAAGACTAATTTCTTAATATTAAAGAAGGATTTTGAAATATATATTATAATCATTTTGAATCAGTTCTGGTTGGGATTGAGAATTTAGGGATCCATGTCCAGTCCATTTGTGAAAGAGATCATTTATGACTTTAGTTTGGTCTGGATTGGATTGATTTTGGATTCATTCCAGATTGAAAGTGGGTCAGTTCAAGCTACTTGCAGCCTCAATACAGCCCAGAGAGACAGTTCTCTGTAAACATAGATCGTTAGTACTTTTTCACCAAATCATAATTGTTAATTTTATGAATGATTCTAAATATGATTTGTATATTGTAAACAGATCAAAGGAGACTGGATAAAACCGGGAGCAGCAGTAATTGATGTTGGAACTAAAGCTGTCGATGACCCGAGTAAGAAATAAGGTTATAGACTTGTTGGGTATGTGGATTTCCAGGACGCAAGCAAGGTGGCTGGATGGATCACTTCAGTTCCAGGAGGTGTTGGGCCAATGACCGTTCCAATGTTGCTCAAGAACACCATGGATGGTGCTAAACGTAAAATTGTGCACTCAAAAGTAGTTTTGTGTTCAGCTAAGTTTGTTTGGGTTGTTGTGCATCTCATTTTGTTTGGTAGGGAATAATAAAATGAGTTGATTTAAGAGTTTACACACACACACACACATATATATATATATATATATATATATATATAACCCACGATGTATAATTAGCCTTTTATCTTTGGTAGAAAACAATCGATTGCAGAAACATGCGGCTTCACCTAATCAACCAAAATAAAAAGAGGTCCAAAAACGAAGGCAGATGCCAAAGGTAATAAACATCTATATACATATGGATCGGGTGCAAATTATCAATCAAAGAACAAAATTAATGGGAACACATGCAATCCACCACTTATATATGGAGTGTAGGGCCCGATGGTAATTCACCACTTATATATGCAATCCACCACTTATATATGGAGTCGCGAGTAAGTCTTTGTGCACCGCGTGCGGTGCAAAAAATCCAACATGGCCCTTATCGCTATTTTTTATTGATCCACGTCGATCCTAACTGGCTTGACGGGATAGGACGGGAATCTATATCATTGACAAGTATAACACGTTAAAAATTGAGCGTGACGTCCATTAATTACCGTTCAACTTTTTTTTTTTTTTTTTTTTTTTTTTTTTGCAGATCAAAATATCCTTTCCCTCCAGCATACTTTTTCACGCCATTTTGCTTGGATTTTGGTAAATCTAAAATATTGTTCCTAATACTTCTAGCTAAATATTTCAATCTAAAACATGCTCGGGCTTTGATCCAAGGAATCAATTAAAGGTTGAAGGAAGAATCTTTCTCGCTCTGAAATGTACTCTAAAAGTCCTGTCGTAGGAATCAACTTTCGAATGTTAATATAAGTTTCTTCCTAGCTTTGAAAAAGTGCTCTGTTTTGGTCCGAGATTGGAATAAGCTACCAAAAATTTCTTCTATAATTTTAAGATAAAATATCATCTCCAATAAGAAGTAAACCAAGCTTTCGTAGAATCTTGTTTAGTTTTTTTTTATAGTTCTTTTATTGCACCAACTATTTGATAGTTAGAGAAAGTTAATGATGTAGACAACCATATAATACTCTTTTAGTATTCATAAAATTTTATGACACTCTGGAAGTCATAACTCAGTCCATATGTGATAGGTATTCCTGGTAGGAGGGGATAATAAATATATTTTCATGTTTTCTGCATGAATGTCATAGTTTTATAACTAGGGTGTTGTAGTTTTTGATTGAGGTGTCGTAATATTATTTCAGCATATTATTATCATCCTTTAACATCCGTAGCATGTTATGACATCCTAAGAGTCATAACTCAATCCACAAGTGATAGATTCTCCTGGTAGTATAGGTTAATATATTTAGTTTCATGTTTTATGATTAGGTGTCATAATCTTTTAACTAGGATGTCGTAATTTAAGAACTAGAATATCATTTCTTGAAAAAAAAATTTTAGAAATATATTTTCTTCCTAGTCTTTTTATCACAATCTAATAATCTTATTCAGGCCAATGCACGGTTGAAATATCCTATGACGGAGGACAAAAGCCTTCATTTTCTATTTTGTATCGAGTTGTTCATGTTTCGAAGTTTTTGACACTAAAGTTTTCTCAGAAGTATTTTATTATAATGTAGGTATTATATATCAGCAATGCAAACTGAAATACTTTTGTTATGGAGGATCAAAATATATGGTTTATTATTTTGTGCAAGGATGTCGTAGTTTTTTAACTAGGATATCATAATTTTTGAACTGAGATATCGTAATACCGTTTCAGCATATATTTATGATCCTTTAGCATCCATAGCATGTTATGATATCCTAGGAGTCATAACTCAGTCCACAAGTGATAGGTTCTCTTGGTATGAGGGGTTAATATATTTAGTTTCATGTTTTATGGTCGGATGTCATAATCTTTTAACAGGATATCGTAACTTCTAAACTAAGGTATTGTTCCTTGAAAACTTTTTTTTTAGAAATATTTTTTTTCTCCTGATCTTTTTATCATAATTTGACAATCTTATTCAAACCAATGCACTGTTAAAATGTCCTATGATAGAGGATAAAAGCCTTCATTTCTATTTTGTATCGAGTTATTCATATTTCAAAATTTTGATACCGAAGTTTTCTTAGAAACATTTTATTATAATGTGGATGTCATATATCAACAATGCATACTAAAACCTTCTGTTACGGAGGATCAAAATACCCGGATTATGGATTTGTGCAGGGATATTATAGTTTTTAATTAGGATGTCGTAATTTTTGAACTGGGATGTCGTAATATTATTTTAGCATATATTTATGATCCTTTAGCATCCGTAGCATGTTATGACATCCTAAGAGTCATAACTCAGTCCACAAGTGATAGGTTCTTCTGGTATGAGGGGTTAATATATTTAGTTTTATGTTTTATGATCGGGTGTCATAATCTTTTAACTAGGATGTCATAACTTCTGAAATAGGATGTCGTTCCTTGAAAACTTTTTTAAAAATATTTTTTTCTCTTGGTATTTTCATCATAATTTAATAATCTTACTCAAACCAATGCATGATTGAAATGTCCTATGATGGAGGACAAAAGTCTTCATTTTCTATTTTGATCGAGTTATTCATATTTTGAAGTTTTTGATACTGAAATTTTTTCATAAGCATTTTATTACAATGTGGGTATCATATATCAGTAATGCATACTAAAATACTTCTATTATGGAGGATCAAAATATCTGGTTTATGATTTTGTAAAGGAATATCGTAGTTTTTAATTAGGATATCATAATTTTTGAACTATAATGTCTTAATACTATTTCAGCATATATTTGTGATCCTTTAGCATCCATAGCATGCTATGACATCCTATGAATCATAACTCAGTCCATTAGTGATAGGTTCTCCTGGTAGGAGTTAACATATTTTATTTCATATTTTATGATCGGTGTCATAATCTTTTAACTAGGATGTCATAATTTTTGAACTAGGATGTCATAAGTTTAAATATATTTTTTTATAAATATTTGATTTTATACCCTTATTATCACACTGTCGTGTCATATTCTATCCAATGCATAATACATTTTTTATTATGTTATAGATAAAATATCATCTAAAACTATGTATATCAATGTTTATGATTTTTTTTATAAATATTTCTACATATGGCATAGAAATTAGAAATATAGAAAAAATCGAAGATAATCATTTGGATGAGGTTGCTGGTATTGTTCACAAGAATGCACCTTCACCTATCACCCTGAATGTAGAGAACGAGTCTATTGATCCTAAAATTGGAATGAAGTTCAATTATACAAATGATATATATAATTTCTACAATGGATATGCAAAGAGAGTAGATTTTGGAATCACAACAGTGTGTAGTAGGTCCAACAACAACAAAGAAAGATGTTTCAAGTACCTAGCATGTTGAAGACAAGAAAAATCTCAAAAAATCGATAACTCCATAAATCCTAAGGATACTGGCAAAATTGATTATAAAGCTTCGATAAAAGCAAGACCAAATTCTAAAAATGATAAGTGGATATTAGATGATATTTTTCTAGAACATAATCATGAGCTATCCATATCATCAGCTGATTATCTACGATCCCATAGAAGAATCAGCATATCAGAAAAGGCAGAGATTAGCAATTTATATGCCATGAATATTCTCATAAGTCAAATATACTCTGCCATGGCTAGAAGGAAAGGGAATAGAAGATAATTAGATTTCACAGAGAATGATGCTCATAATTTCATCTATCAGGAACAACAGAGTCAGCTGAAAGAAGGAGATGCACAGCCAATGTTAATCCATTTTACACAAATGCAAGTAAAAAACTCAAATTTCTTTTATACTTTAGACCTGAATATAATGGACAGCTCAAGTCTGTCTTCTAGATCCATCCTAGTTCAAGATTGGCAAGCACTTACTTTAGTGATATACTGATCTTTGACTCAATCTATTTGACAAATACATATCAAATACTTTTTTATCTATTTATTGGAGTCAACCATCATGGACAATCCATATTGCTTGGTTGCACATTGTTATCAAATGAGAGGATTAAGACATTTAAATGAGTATTCTAATCATGGCTAGATGCAAATGGTGGTCAACCACCTAATGCCATCATAACTAACCAAGATTAGGTAATCGAGGCTACTATTAGGTATGTTTTTTTCAATACACGACATAGATTTTATTTTTGACATATATTGAAGAAGATTCCTGAAAAGATACATAGATTTTATTGTTGGCATATATTGAAGAAGATTCCTGAAAAGATTGACCATATTTGCACTGCAAATCCCAAATTTATGGTTGAGTTTGAAGAGGCGATATATAATTCAGTTACCATAGTATCTTTCAAAGAAAGGTGGACACATTTAATGAAAAAATATGAAGAATGCAAGGTTGTATATTGGTTAAATGATATTTATAAATGTCGAGATAAATGAATTCCAATTTACCTTAAGGATTCATTATTTGCAGGTTTGTAAGTCATTATGATTTATTAATATTCATATTTATAAATTTTTAGCAAACTTTGTATCTTTAATGCTTCTATTTTTTAAATATTTATAAATATGAATGTCTAACTTCACAAAGGAGTGAGAGCATCAATCACTTCTTTAATAGATTTATAAACTCAAAGACTATATTCAAGAAATTCATCGGTAAGTACGAAGATGCCTTGGATAAAAGATATGAAGCAAAAAAAGAGGAAGACAATAAAATGTTGCAAACAAATACTTTCCTAAAGATATCCTCTCCTTTTGAGAGGCAAGCAGTAGGAAAATATATAAGGTGCAGATTCAAAAAATTTTAGAATGAGGTCCTTGAAATAGATGCATCAAATGCTAAATTAATTAAAGAAGTTAACAACTGTAATGTATATTCTGTCAAATCATTTAAAAGAGTTAAAGTTGTTGGAATGAAGAAGAAGATTATAAAAAAATATGTGGTTTTATATGACAAAATTTTGGAGGATATTAATACCAGTGGGAATTCTTTCAATACAAGGGTTACCTTTGTAGGCATATCTTATTAGTTCTTCATCAAAGCAACGTATTTCGTATCCCAGATAATACTTTTTGAATAGATGGTACAAGGATATGAAATACCAATTCAACAATTTCGAATGCAATACTCAATTTTATGATAAAAGGACATGAAAACGATACGTAGTCAATGAATTATTTGAATTCAGATGTCTTACTTTATGTTTATATAAACCTATCATATGTCATGAAATCCTAATATAAATATTATATTTTATTGATCGTAGATATGCTTTGATAAGTCATTGGAGGATGAAGCTTGTAGAATAGCCTCCATGTCTGAAGATGCATTTAATTTGGTGATGAAAGATCTTCACCATTATTAGAAGAGCTGTAGATGCTAACTGTGTAGTTAAGCAAAGTACACAATTTCTAATCCAAGATCCTGACTAACTTATTGCAAAAGATCGTCTAAGAGAGAATAGAATTAAAAGTGGAGTTGAGAAAAAGTAAAAAAAATTAAGAAAAAATATGGACAAGACTTCTGTTGACACTCTTGTGCAAAATGAAAAAAGAAGTAGTACAAGCAAAAGGCAGACTTCCCATAATGTAGTGGAAGTACCAGGACAAGTAATTGAACCCACAAAATCATTTTTCGATCCATTTTTAGACGAATTTGATACTTATGTATGTAGTCAACTAACACAGGAGATAATATAAAATGTTAAATTTTAGTACAGTCCAGTGTATATTTATATTATCTGAAGAAATTTGAAATATGATGTATTGGACATGTGATTGAATATGTTTATTTCAAATATGAATTTTAATACTACTTTAAGTATCCAAAGACTAAAACAGGGATAACAGAATTATGACACCCCTTGATATAATGGATGACATCCATTTACAAAATTAGAATACCCCAGCATGAAATAAGAAAGTAAAGTAAATAACTACTCCTAAAAGGACTTCACATCATTTATATTCTGAATAATGATTTCTACAATATTATAAAATTATCATGGATGCTATAAGATTACTCAAAATGGCCGAAATAGTATTATGACATCCCAGTATAAAAACTATGACACTAGTTAAAAAACTATGACATCCATGCACAAAATATAAAATAAAAGTTTCTAACCCCTTCTACCTGTAATACATGTCATCCATGGCTTGGTTTATGACTCCTAGAGTGTTAAAAATTATCACGAATGCTATAAGACTAATCAAATATCCCGAAATAGTATTACGATATCCAAGTTCAAAACTACGATACCTTAGTTAAAAAGCTACGACACCCATGCATAAAATATAAAATAAAACTATCTAACCCCTTCTATCTGTAATACATGTCATCCGTGACTTTATTTATGACTCCTAGAGTATCAAAAATTATCACGGATGATATAAAATTAATCAAATAGTTTGAAACAATGTTATGATATCCAAGTTCATAAACTACGATACCCCAGTTAGAAAACTACGATACTCATACAGAAAATATAAACTTAAAGTTTCTAACCCCTTCTACCTGTAATATATATCATCCGTTGCTTGGTTTATGACTCTCATATTATCAAAAATTGCCATAGATGCTAGAAAATTACTCATATTGGCCGAAACTGTGATACAACACCCTAGTATAAAAACTATGACACCCTAGTTAAAAAATTACAACATCCTTACATAAAGTAAAAAATATAAGTTTCTAACCCTTTGTATATACAATACACATCATCTGTGGCTTGGTTTATGACTCTCAGAGTATCATAAAATTATCACAGATGCTATAAGATTACTAAAAATGGCCGAAACAGTATTACGACATCCCAGTTTAAAACTTACGACATCCCAGTTTAAAACTTACGACATCCTAATTTAAAAACTACAACACCCATACAGAAATTATAAAATAAAAGTTTCTAACACCTTCTACCTCCAATACATGTCAATCGTGGCTTGGTTTATGACTCCCAGAATGTCAAAAATTGTCACAGATGCTATAAGATTAATCAAATAGCTTGAAACAATATTACGATACCCAAGTTTATAAACTATGACATCCTAGTTAGAAAACTATGACATCCATGCAGAAAATATAAAATTAAAGTTTCTAACCCCTTCTATCTGTAATACATGACATTCGTTGCTTGGTTTATGACTCCCACATAATCAAAAATTATCATGGATGCTAGAAGATTACTCATATTGGCCGAAACTGTAATGCGACATCCCAGTTTAAAAACTATGACATCCTAGTTAAAAAAACTATGACACCCATGCATAAAATATAAAATAAAATATTCTAACCACTTCTACCTGTAATACATGTCATCGGTGGCTTGGTTTATGACTCCAAAATGTCAAAAAATGCCACGGATGCTAGAAGATTACTCAAATTGACAAAAATAGTGTTACGACATCACAGTTCAAAAACTATGATACCTTAGTTAAAAAACTATGATACCCATGCAGAAAATATAAAATAAAGATTTTTAACCCCATCTACCTGTAATACATGTCATCCATGGCTTGGTTTATGACTCCTAAAATACTGAAAATTATCACAAATGCTATAAGATTAATCAAATAGCCCGAAATAGTATTACGATATCCAAATTCAAAAACTACTACATCCCAGTTAAAAAACTATGATACCCTTGCAAAAAATGTAAAATAGAATATTCTAACCCCTTTTACCTATAATACATGTCATCTATTGCTTGGTTTATGACTTTCAGAATGTCAAAAATTGCCACGGATGCTAGAAAATTATTTAAATTGGCCGAAACAGTATTATGATATCCCAGTTTAAAAACTATGATGTCCTAGTTAAAAAAATACGACACCCTTGCAGAAAATGTAAAATTAAAGTTTTTAAATTCTTCTGCCTATATTACATGTCACTTGTGATCTGAATTAAAACTCTTACAATGTCATGATAGACTTCTAACAAATAATGTTTAAATAAATGTTGAAACATGATTATGACTTCCTAGATCTATAGTTATGACATTCAAATTGAAAAACTATAATACCTTATTTAAAAATATAATATTCTTTTATAACATCATCACATCAATGAAAAAAATAACATTCTAGAAGTAAACATAACATCAAAATATAAAAATTTCATGTAATGAAAAAATAATATTTAAAATATTACTATTTGAATGAATTACAAATTTTTTTTTGGAAATGATGCTTAAAATATAAACATTAATTGACTTATAAATTTTTGTAACATATTTCAGAAGTGCATGAATCGAAGAGAATAAGTATATTAAACAAAATTTGCTTTTATAAGCTAAATTTTAACTATATATCAATCTTCTAATTCAGGCTCTTTCAATAATCTTGCTGCTAACTGGCACCGATAGATACTTATCTTTTTTTATAAAATCCTAATTATCAGGCTTATCCCTACGAGCAAGGAATTCCATATATTTCAAGCAATATAATCCGTAGTCTAGTGGATTTGCAAGTTGGAAAGGGCATTCAGCAATCTCTAGCATGGACCAATTTTTCACCTTAGCATTATCAAAGAATATATGGAACATTGGCCCGAGTATCTTATGCTACTTCCTTGCATTCGTTTTGTACCTGGAATTGTATTTTATTGAATTTAGATGCATCAATACCTTTGTTTGCATGTCAACCACAACCAGGTGTCAATGGGAATTGTCTGAATTGATGATGATAAACAGAAACTGAAATTCCTTCTTATCTTGATCATTAATTCAATAAATATCATAGTCCCACTATTTCAGCAAGTTCTTGAAATGGTGATACTGATGTCATGCACATGCCACAGGTCATTACATGTGTAATTATATACTTATGATATCTTTCTGGATGCTCTATCTAGTTATTTCTAATGAACTCCTGTCCGGCATTAATTATCTGGCAATGCAACATAAACTGATTAATTATAGATAACATGATTTTATACAATTCTGAAAATCAATATAAGAATTATTAAAAAATATATCATAATATACATAAAGAATAAGAACAAAACAAAGTAATACTCTATTACTTGCATCATCAACTATCATGTCATCGTTTAGCATATCAAAAATATTTTTTCTTGTGATTGTGCCTCCAAATTTATTGGTGTAGATGATCTTTCTGAAATTAATAAATATAAAGGATATTGTACATTTTTGATAATAAAGTAGCATACATAATAGAAAAAACAGATATAACTTATGAGTTGATCTTTTCTTTCAAAAAATTTTGATCAAATTTTATCATCTTCAAATTGAAGATTCAAATTTGATTCATTAGACTGAGATGTGTCCACTATCTTCATCTTTTTTTTGAGTTGGCTCATTTTAAAAGTAGAATCTGCTATCATTTGTGAGGCCTTCCACAACCTAGGTTGGTTTTTTACCCTCTTGATAAGTGAAGGAACCAGAGATTTTTCTTTCTCCCCCTCAGCATCCTCACTCACAGGGGTGTCCTTCAATTTTTTCTATCCTATGTTCAACCTCAGTCACAGGGATATCATAAACTTTTTCTCCATCATAGGTTGATCGTGCCTCATGACTTCCATCTCATCCTTAATATCATCTCCCTCCGCCCTTTATGCCCTTCTTTATTGGCATTGCTATCTTTTTTTACCAATGAACTGAGAAGGGTTTCAACTATAGCAAGCATCTTCTTTATATCTTACACTTCATTCTTCAACTATGCACAGCTTGCACAACTATTTTTGGGTTTCGGGGATGCTATTGTTTCTTTAATGATAAGCCACCATTCTGTTATTATAAGATCAATAGCTCCCTCCACCTCCAAGCTAAGAATATAATAAAATAACTTTATATTAATGATAATGATACTGTGTTTATTATATTTATGAAATAATGGATTATCTTACCAACTCATAAAGCTGCAAGTTCATAAGCAAAACATTCTGTGTTTTCAATTGGCTATCATACCACTTTAACAGCCTAGATAGCTTATTTGGATGTGTTGGGAATCTTAAGGTACTATGCTCGAAGAACTAAAACTGTATATAATAATCATATACTTTAAAGATATGAAAGATTTAAAATAAATATAATTATACTTTTGCTGTATATTAATGATCCTTACCACCAAAGCAGCTAAACATCCATATAAAATTGGCTTCCCCCTAATCTTGTCACTTCTCTTGGTTTGGATTGGCTCCTCAGATCTTAAACAACAAGCAACATCTGAGAGAGCTATAACAATCAACTTCTTTATTATGGAAGCCTAGTCGATTTGTCCCAACTGAGATAAATTATCCAAGTAAAGGATGATATATCTTGGACAAGCTTGATTTGACTTTGAAGACAAGAACAGTGCAAACATATATGCAATCCAAAATCTTTCGGTGTCCTCGACATCCTCTTGTATGTTTGATGAATAAAGTTGCGCTATCAACTTCTTCAGCCCCTTATTCTGAAGATTTAATTCCCTACCAAATCTTCGGAATAACCTTTCCTTTTTATCTTGGCCATCCATTGCAATCTTGTTTCTATGGCATGGCAGATCCAAAATCAGGGCCACATCTTCGATGCTGAATGCAAGTTCCTTGCCATAAAAAATAAACTTATCACATCCCTTGTAATATCTAATAATTTTAGCTAGGAGTCACCCATCGACTATGAATGGCTGCATGTCGACAAATGTACTGAATAGAATCTTCCGAATAATTTCTAAATGAAGACTAGAAAAATCCATCTTCCACACTTTTTCAACTTACACTACTGGCTTGTATTGATTTTTAAACAGTTGTGAAGCTTTCACTCTATGCAGCCGAACTATTACAAGATCACCTAAAAAAAGTAAAAAATAAATGTAAGTTATTAAATAATAAGTTTTAATTAACTATTATAAAGAATGTAAGCCATCCAGCATAAAAATGTACATGGTGTCATAATATTTAAAGTAGGATGTCATAAATCTTGAACTAGGGTGTCACAATCTTGTTTCAGACTTAATTCTCTTGATTCTTTTCATATAGGCTTGTTATGACATGAGGGTGTCATCATAAGATTATAAGAGTTTTAATTCAGACCACATGTAATATGTATTACAGGCAAAAGATGTTAGAAACTTTGATTTTACACTTTCTTTAAGAATGTCATAGTTTTTTAACTAGGATATCATAGTTTTTATACTAAGGTGTCGTAATACTATTTTGGTCATTTTGAACAATCTTATAGCATCCATGAAAATTTTATGATACTCTGGGAGTCATAAACTAAACCACAAATAACATGTATTATATATACAAGGGATTAGAAAATTATATTTTACACTTTCTACAAGGGTGTCATAATTTTTTAACTAGGATATCGTAGTTTTTATACTGGGATGTCGTAATACTATTTTGACTATTTTGATTAATCTTATAGCATCCGTGATAATTTTTGACACTCTAGGAGTCATAAATTAAGCAACAGATAATATGTAATAGAGGTAGAAGGGGTTAAAAACTCTTATTTTATAATTTCTGCATGGATGTCGTAGTTTTTTAACCAGGATGTCATAGATTTTAAATTGGGATACCGTAATACTATTTCGACTATTTTGGATAATTTTATAGCATCTGTGGTAATTTTATGACACTTTGAGAGTTATAAACCAAGCCACAAATGATATATATTACATGTACAAGGGACTATAAACTTATATTTTATACTTTCTGCAAGGATGTCGTAGTTTTTTAACTAGATGTCATAGTTTTTATACTAGGATATCGTAATAGTATTTTGACCATTTGGATTAATCTTATAGCATTCGTGATAATTTTTGATACTTTGGAAGTCATAAACCAAGCCACGGATGACATGTATTAGAGATACAAGGGATTAGAAATTTTTATTTTATAATTTCTGCATGGGTGTCGTAGTTTTTTAACTAGAGTATAATAAGTTTTAAACTGGAATGTCGTAATACTGTTTTAGCCATTTTGAGTAATCTTATAGCATTATGATAATTTTATGATACTTGAGAGTCATAAACCAAGCCACAGATAACATGTATTGCATATACAATGGGTTAGAAACTTATATTTTATACTTTCTACAAGGATATCGCAGTTTTTTAACTAGGGTTCATAGTTTTTATACTAGGATGTCGTAATACTGTTTCGGCCATTTTGATTAATCTTATAGCATCCGTGGTGATTTTTGATACTCTGGGAGTTATAAACCAAGCCATGGATGATATATATTAGAGGTAAAAGAGGTTAAAAACTTTTATTTTATAATTTTTGCATGGATATTATAGTTTTTTAAACTAGGATGTCGTAAGTTTTAAAATGGGATATCGTAATACTATTTCGGCCATTTTGATTAATCTTATAGCATCCATGTCAATTTTTGATACTCCGGGAGTCATAAACCAAGTCACAGATGACATATATTAGAGGTAGAATGGATTATAAATTTTTATTTTATAATTTTTGCATGGGTGCCGTAGTTTTTTAACTAGGGTGTCATAGTTTTTGAACTTGGATATCGTAAATTCTGAACTACGATGTCATGAAACTGTATATAGTGTCATAGTTTATACTATAAAGACTTAATATTTTTAAAAATATATCATGGCATCCCTCTACAGAGATAAATTTTAAAAATTTATATTAAAATATATAATTTTCTTATCTATTTTTGGTTCTGTAGCTTCTTTTGAGAGGGATCTTAAGGGAGTCGCATCCTCTCCTGAATAAATAATAAGTGTAGTGCTTCCTCCATCTGTATTTCCTTCTTGCGATGTTTTTATGTTCGCCATCTGTGTTGAAGAATGAAACTACTTTTCTCCATTGACTCAAAATTTTGAAAGCATATCTTTCGTGGTATGCTCGAGAACTTTCAGCTCACCAGTGACTTCTTGACCACCAAAGAGAAGAGCAAAAATACAAAAATGAAGAAAACTCTGAAGGTGTTGCTAATCCTTTCTCTTTTTTTCCCTTTGCGAAAGAAGCAGAAATGCTTCCAGCTCACCAGTGACTGCTCGACCACCAAAGAGAAGAGAAAAAACCAAAAAAATGGAGGAAAAACTGGAGGTTTCGCTCTGATATTGATGGGTAGGCAAAAATAATAGAAGGAACTCTGGGTGTCGCTTTGTTCTTAGGTTTTTTTCCGTTTACAGAAGAAGAACCATTTTTCAGATCATAAGTGTTGCCGCCTACACCACCGTAGCCTGCAGCTAGAAGGTGCGCCGGACATCAGCCTCGCTACCCAGAATCCAGCGCGTGTGCCCGGACCTGCAATAGAGAAGAGACCCAGGCTGGGGATCCCGGTGGGGGCACTCCGACGATCAAGTTAGTGGATGATCTGGGGGAACAGACCCTCCTTAGTGGATCCATGTCCGGTCTCCATGCTTGGAGGAAAAGTATTAGTTTTCAGAGGAAAGAGTAGAGTGGGAACAGCAGTGGAAGAGGAGGGCTTGAGCTATGATAGCTGTGTCCATCGAGACTCTTCTAGCGAGCTCTCCGGTAGCCTCAAAGCACTCTCTCTCACTCACTCCCCTTTTGCTTGTTCTTGTTTACCTTGTTCGAAGCCCCTTGGGACTTCCTTTTAGGCCATGGACCCTCTTAGCTACCCACCTCGTGTTCTCCCCCCTCTGGGGGTGCTCAAAGGTCAACGACCGGCAGTGCCCCATGGGGCGCACCCCAGTGCCCCCTCCCTTCATGGTAGGGAGTTATGTCGCGGGTTCTGACTTCTGGCTGGTCGCCATACTTTGAAAAATTTGGCAGGACCTCGATCTGGGGGTAGCCGCTCCCAGGTTTGAATTCCCTGGCATGGCTTTCTTCTCCTGGGTGGTGCAAATGGTCGGCCGGGGAGTGTAGCGCCTTGATTGGAGTGCTATTTCTTATCCGATGTAAATGATGGTGGAAGAGATCCTGGCACCCTAAAGAAGTGGCCCTCCATAAACCGGTGCATTTCCCCTTTGTGGAACTTGGGCGGCGTCCTGCTGCCCGAGGGATGTAGTGACATCCCTTTCTCTTTGCTTCAGGGTCTCTTGAGGCGTAGTGGACCCTGGCCATTGGGACGGCCTCAGGCCGTCAGACCTTTCCACTGAATAGCAGTTGGCTCGAAGAGAGGGAGCTCGACTTTGGCCGTGGTGGGCTCGACCTTGAGGGAGCCGCCCAGTGAAGGAGCTCGAAGAGAGGGAGCTCGACTTCGGTCGAGGTGGGCTCGACCTCGAGGGAGCTGCCCGATGAAGGAGCTCAAATAGAGGGAGCTCGACTTTGATCAAGGCAGGCTCGACCTTGAGGGAGCCGCCCGGCGAAGGAGCTCGAGGAGAGAGAGCTCGACTTCGATTGAGGTGGGCTCGACCTCGGGGGAGCTGCCCTGCGAAAGAGCTCGAGGAGGAAGGCGGACATGGCAATATCTGCCAGTGCAGCCGCCAACTGGATCTGAAGGGGATTCCACGTTAGCGATCCTGACACATCAATAAGCATGTATCTTCTTTCGAAAAATAAGAGGGTAAAAAGATAATTTTTTATGTTTAAAATAACTGTAGACGCGACGATGTTCAGATAACATAATCTCAGAGATACAGAATCCCATCCTAGTTAGGATCGACATTGATCAATAAAAAACAACAGTGCAGGCCATGTTGGATTTCCACAAAGACTTGCTCATGGAGTTGCAGATGATGTAGGACCCAATGGTAGGAGAGAACTCTGATTTGCGTGGAAGCAGTGTTACTTGTCTTCCTATAAATTAATAAATATGTCTCAGGAAGTGAAATTTCCAAAACAGCAACCATTCTATCTTCACTGTAGGCTTATCGGTAACAGATGGGTAACCGAGGTATGTATTCAAAAACTTTTTTTTGATAAACAAAAGGGAAGGGGGGAGGGAAAACCCCCGCTATAGTTGTCCCCGCTGGGCCCCTGCCCCGTCAGGCCATGTTCGATTCGGATCATAAATTTTGCAAGTACCCTCTCCACCTGAAGGTGAGTACGTCAGCCTGACCCCACTAAGCTACCAGAGTGGAGAGCTCTCCCTGTCCCCAGTCACGTGCCCCGGGAAAATTTTCGGATTTAATCGAGTAACCCATGGGTTTGAGCCTCGAACCCATGACCTAGAGGACGGGAGCAAAGCTCCCACCAACTGCACTACCACCTTAGTGGTTGTATTCAAAAACTTTGGGAAAAAGAATTCTTCCATAAAAATATGCTAAATATGTGTTTTTATTTTTTAAAAAAATGGACCGAT
This sequence comes from Areca catechu, assembly GCA_021397845.1. Taxonomy (NCBI): domain Eukaryota; kingdom Viridiplantae; phylum Streptophyta; class Magnoliopsida; order Arecales; family Arecaceae; genus Areca; species Areca catechu. Next base: position 10,181,773 of record CM038045.1, on the reverse strand, counting down.
AAATAATTTCTGTAATTATAGGCTCATAATTTTTTTTTTATTTTTTTTATGAAACTGAACTATTAATTCACAAGTCTAGAATAGATATAACGTAAGTCATCCACCAAAAGGATATCCCTAAAAGAGAGAGAGGGAGAGAGAAACCTCTTCCATACAACACCAGAGAATATTATCGGAGTGATTAGTTACATAGGAAGCTATCCAATCAGCCACAGAATTAGCTTTCCTATAAACATGCCTGATCACTAACCCCGAGCACCTCTGCAGCAACCTACCAATGTCAGTCAGAAGAGGATGAACAGAGGAGCGAAAGGCCTGCCGGATCCAGAAGATGACCGTCAGAGAATCACCCTCAATAATGAGCCACTCCAAGTGAAGGAAATTGATAGCATGCCGAATACCAGCCCAAGTCCCTTGAAGCTCAGCCATAGGAACTATAGGGTCCATAAGGTGACAACCCCCTGCTGCCATAAAATCATAGCCAAAAGCCCGAATCACAAAGGCTTCTCCACCACTCCTGGCTCTGACACTCCCATCGAAACTAACTGTGGCAAACATCAGAGGTGGGGTTTCCCAGGATATGAAGACCCGGCGGGGTGCTCTCGAGCAATGCCGGAACCCCAGATCTCCCCATTTCCCACAATCAAGCTGAAGAACTCCCTGGCATGGGCCTTGGCTCTCTCAACTATCATCCTGGCCGAAGCATTGGAAGAGGAAAAAATAGTATCATTCCGGGTAAGCCAAATATGATAGGCCAAGTAAGCCAGGATAGTGGACATGGGTTCAGATAACCCGGAACTCAGAATATGGAGAAAAACCTCCACAGCATCCTCAGTATATGGGAATAACCCATGAAAGTCGGCTAAGCCCCAGACCTCTAAAGCTCTCGGACACAAGAAGAGAAAATGCACAAGAGTCTCGTCGGCCCCAGCACAGATCGGACAAGAGATAGGCATCTGTATACCTCTAGAAGAAAGGAGACCCCTCGTTAGAAGGCGACGCCATGCAACTTTCCATATAAATAATCTCACCCTAAGATGAACACCCAGGGACCATATCCAAGCCGCCTGAAAGCCATTCACCCACAAATTGCTATAAATAGCATAAACATCAGCCAAAGGGACTTTAGGGATGGCTGAGGATCTCCACACTCTGAGATCAGCCGTGGGATACATAGGGAGAGCCATGGATAGAACCCTTTGTCCCAACATCGGGCCGAACACAAAGGTCACCAAATCTGTGTTCCACTTAGACTGGTCAGGCAAGAGAAGATCTATAATAGAAATAGAGTTAGGGACATCCATAGAAAGAAAAGTCGGCCACCTGTCTAGAGCCAAGTTCGAAATCCAAGGGTCGGCCATAAAATGAATGAGCCCACCATCACCAATAGTCCATCTCAGATAAGGCATAATATCTGGAATTCGTGCCGCAACCTCTCTCCAGATAGCAGAGCAATGCTGCGACGAAGAATGATTCCCCTGAGAAGAACTCGAAGGAAGGCCATATCTCACTGTCATAATGGAAGACCATATAGAATTCGGATACATGAATAGATGAGTAGCAAGTCTAGCCAACATGGCATCTCTCGTGACAAGTAGGGAATGGATACCCAACCCCCCCTGAGAAACAGGCTGACAAACAGCATGCCAACCCAACAGATGAACTGCTCGGGAAGCAGCATTGGATCTCCACAGGAATGCCCGAAAGATTCGTTCCAAATGAAAGATAATCAATTTAGGAACAACAGTGTTAGACATCATATACACCGGAAGGGAAGTAAGGACTGACCTGATCAACACAATCCTCCCCATAGCTGACAAAGCCCGACCCTGCCAACCCTCTACTTTGTCTTGAACAGTCCAAACAAGCGCATGACAATCCCTAATGCGAAGCCTCCCCCAGTAATAGGAATCCTCAAATAGTGCAGAACATCTCCCTTCTCCTGAATCCCAAGAATGCTCCTGATCAGATGACGGCGAGTGGCAGGGATTTTTGGAGAGAAATAGATCTCAGACTTCTGCAGATGGACTCTCTATCCTGAAGATAAACAATAGGATCGAAGAATACTTCTGAAGCTCTGGGCCGTGGCTACTGTAGCCTTACCCAGAAGCAGACAATCATCTGCAAATAACAAGTACGAGATAGGTAGGGCTGAAGGAGCGGCAATGTACAGATGAATAGCCAACTCCCTAACCACCTCCCTCAAAGCTCGTGAGAGAGAGTCAGCATAGATAATAAATAAATACGGGGATAGAGGACAACCTTTCCGAAGGCCGACAGAAAAATGAAAGAACTCTGAAGGAGAGCCATTAATAAGATTAGAGAAAGATGGTCTCATGACTCACGACAAAATCCATGAGATCCATATAGGATGAAAGTTGAAGTATGCTAAAGCTTTCGCCAGGAAACTCCACTGCATGCGATCATAAGCCCTCTCCATATCAAGTTTAATAGCCATCATGACCTGCCTAGCCAGAGCTCTGCGGAGATCAAACATGAATTCCTAAGCAAGCAGAAGATTATCAGAGATAGATCGGCCTCTCATGAAGGCCCCTTGCTCAAAACAGATAAGATGTGAAAGAATACACTTCATCCTATTGGCCATCAACTTAGCACACAGCTTGTACAGAGTATTACAAAGACTGATCGGCTTGAAATGGGAAGGCTCACAAGCATCACAGTATTTAGGAATAAGAGCAACAAAGATTTGCTTCCAACAATCAAGCATCTTCCCAGAAAGAAAGAATTCCTGCACAGCAGCAATACCATCGACCCGAGTAATACTCCAGTATCTCCTGAAGAACAAAGAAAGTAATCCATAAGGACCAGGGACTTTATCCTCCACCATGGACCAGAGCACATAAATAACTTCTACTTTATAAGAAATAAGAGATCACAATTTTGCCCATACGAGACCAAGACCCAGGGAGGGGGACAGCAAACGTGAAAGCAATATGAGTGGAATCAATCCATTTAGACCTAAAGAATCCAGTAATCTCAACTCTGATAGCATCCTCCTTCTCAACCCATTGCCCCTCAGCAACCCGCAGGGCTCTAATTCAATTTCTGTCTTCAAACTAGAGTGACAAGATAAAAAAAATGGATATTACATCCCCTTCCTTCAACCACTGAATCCTAGACCCTTGTCTCCAGAATACCTCCTGCCGACTAAGAAAGAGCATGATAAATAAAAAGATATCTCTATAAAGAGACTAGATCACTATCCTACAAACCACCATCCCTCTCTTCTCCCCATGCACCGACATTTTCCATACCTTCCGGATGTGGCAGGATTGCTGACATGGGGGAGCCGACAGGCGCTACGTCAAAGGAAGCTACTGCATCGGACGCCACATCAATTCTCTTGCTCAGATTTCTCTGCCGAGTTGAGCTGGGCTCCCTCGAGACAATGAGTCGAGCTCCATCCTCCGCCAGGTCAATCCCGCGAGCTCGGGATGCCTAGGCCGAAGCCGCACTTTTCCCTCCAGAGCGAGACCCTCGAAGATCGAGCCCTGTGGTCGGAGTCGAGCCCAGCCCTCCTCCGCCACGTGGAGCCTCTCTGAGCGCAAGCCCCATGGCCGGGCCAGCGCTCTGCCCTCCACAGCGAGATCCTCGGAGATCGAGCCCTGTGGTCGGAGTCGAGCCCTGTGGTCGGAGTCAAGCCCAGCCCTCATCCGCCACGTGGAGCCTCTCCGAGCACGAGCCCTCTGGACTGGGCCCGCACTCTGCCCTCCAAAGCGAGACCCTCAGAGATCGAGTCCTGTGGTCGGAGTCGAGCCCAGCCCTCCCCCGTCATGTGGAACCTCTCCGAGCGTGAGCCCTCTGGACCGGGCCCGCACCCTGCCCTCCAGAGCGAGACCCTCGGAGATCGAGCCCTGTGGTCGGAGTCGAGCCCAACCCTCCTCCGCCACGTGGAGCCTCTCCGAGCGCGAGCCCTCTGGACCGGGCCCGCACCCTACCCTCCAAAGCGAGATCCTCGGAGATCGAGCCCTGTGGTCGGAGTCGAGCCCAGCCCTCCTCCGCCACGTGGAGCCTCTCTGAGCGCGAGCCCTCTGGATTGAGCCTACACTTTGACCTCCTCTACCGAGATGGCCCCACAAGCTCGGAGCGTCTGGGTCGGAGCGAGCCCTGCCATTCCAGCTCGGCCCCAGCTCGGATGTGAGCACCGCCATCCTAGGACACCGATGAGCCGCTCGAGGGCTACACTGGAAAACCTACAAGACCGTACTGACCGCCTGCAGTCGCCGGTTACACTAGAAAGGGAAGAAACACACCGATCGAGATGCCACGCTCCTCACCAACCACCTGGATCACCCGAGGAAGCCAACCAGAAGATTCGAATTCCAGGGACGGCAGCCCACCGATCGAGGTACTGCAAGGTTTCCCGGAATGAGGCGACCAAGGAGAATGTCAGAGCACATGACAGCTTCCCTTATCACGGATCGGGAAAGGCTCCTCGGGACACCGCCGCACATGCCTGACAACCCGGTGGAGATCCCAAGATGAACACCTAACGGTAACCTAGTTTACAAAAAACTTGGAGGTAACACCCTCAACACAACAACACAAGCAAGGCACAAGCCAGACCACTGGAACACAAGTACAAGCTCCACCAAGAAGAGGAGTACAACACCACCAGCATCCTCAAGCAAGGTCGGGCAGAAGGGCCACACAGAGACTCCCTCTAACCAAGCCACACTTCTCCTGACACACTTGCATCCCACTCTCACACTACTCACTCCTCCTAGTGTGGAGTCCATCAAGAGAGGCTCGACCGGGAGGACCTGTTCCCCTGGATCATCACTGACTTGACCGTCGGAGTGCCCCCGCCGAAAACCCCGGCCTGGGTCACTAACCCCTGTTTTGCAGGTCCAAGACCAGAGGACCGCCAGGCAGTGAAGGGAGCGCACTCCGACGCCGACAGCAGCTACGGGCCACGACGATCTTGGTGGCAATAGATTGGCATGCCAGGTAGGGGGGCGAACCACGTTGTGGACGATCTTTGATCCAGGTCAAGCCCTTCATCTCTTTGCAGATTGACGCTCCACGGAAGGATGGTGACGACACAAGCACGGGAGGCCTCCACCAGCCATACAGGGGACTCCCCTTCCCGAAGGAACCCACACAATCTCGAGGTGGGGCCTTCCGCCCCAGTTCAACCACCTCCGGCGAAGTCTCAACTGGCCACACTTATCCAACAAATGCAGGTCCTCGCCACAGCAGTGTGCCAATTTCAGGATCGACACCGGTCCTTGGCTACCCACCAGCAGCCAGGGACTCCGGCGGCCCACGCCGCAGCTCCCCGCGACAGCCTGCATTCCTTCCAAGGAAGGCCTTCGCAGCCGCGGGCCATCACCGACAACCGGGATAGTCATCAGACTCCCGTGAAAAGGCAACGAGCCGGGTCTCCTAACAGGGAGAGCCGCTCACCAAACCTCGGACGGGCGGTATCGAGGCCCCACCTAGGTAGAAAAAGCAAGACCCCCCACCACAGGTGCCAGGCACCCATGTCACCTTCTCCGTCTCCTTTGACAAAGGGGTCTACTGACGAAGCCATCAGGCGCACGGCAGGGAGGCGCCTGGAAGAACACGAGCACAAGTTGGCGGAGTTCTTCCGCCAGTTTGCCGACATGCAGGGCTCCGCTAGCGAGCCAACGAGCTACGACGCCCGTCCCCCATTCTCCCAAGAAATCCAAGCGGAGCCAATCCCACATCGGTTTTGGATGCCACAGGTGGATCCCTACGATGGGACCACTGACCCCCTGGACCACCTGGAAAGCTACCGGACCCTCATGAGGGTCCAGGGGGCCACCGACGCTCTTCTCTGCGTCACCTTTCCTGCCACTGTCTAGAAAGCAGCCCGGGTGTGGTTCACCCCTTTAGAGCCGGAGACCATCAACTCTTTCGTCCAGTTAGGGCAGAAGTTCGTGGCTCGCTTCGATGCCTGCAGGAAGTTGCCACGAGAGGCAGACAGCCTCTTCTCCCTCCAGCAGCAGGACCGCGAGCCCCTGCGGGACTACGTTGCCCATTTCAAGGCTGCCACGTTGAAAATTTATAACCTTGATGAGCCAGTTGCCATGCTGGCACTGAAGCGAGGGCTCAGGACCTCCCGCCTGACCTACTCGCTCGACAAGAAGCCCCCCAAGACTTATTCCGAGCTCCTTCTCCGAGCTCAAAAGTATATCCGCGCTAAGGAGGTGAACCGTACGAGGCGAGAACTCGACGGGAAGCCGCTGAAGAGGCCAACCCCCATCGAGACGCCCGGGACCCGGAAGCTAGATCCCCAAGTCCCGAACTCCCGGAGGGGGCCGATACCAAAAGGCGCTCCCGTTCCTGAGGAGAATTACATCCCTCTCCTCGCCCCGAGGACGAAAATCCTCATGGAGATCGAAGGCGAGGATTACCTGAGACGCCCGCCTCCGATGATGTCCTTCACTGGCCATGATAAATCAAAGTACTGTCGCTTTCACCACGACCATGACCACGACACCAAGGAATGCCGCAACCTCAAGTGGAAAATTGAGGAACTCATCAAGAGGGGCTACCTTAAAAGGTTTGTGGGGGGCAGACCTCAGGTGGAATCCCAGGCACTCGTTGCTCTCCCGCCAGCTCCAGTCATCGATAACTATCCCATCGAGAAGCCGGTGGGCATGGTCTCCTAGGGAGCTGCGCGCGCGCCCAAAAAGCCCAGGGGGTAGGGGATCCTAAGAATGTACTCCCCCTTATGAGAAAAAAAAATGTATAAATAATGATGGTCGTCAAGAAGATGATCGCGAAGCATCCTGTAAAACACCTCATGATTGATAATGGAAGCTCCGCAAACGTGCTTTCTTATGATGCCTTCTCCAAGATGAACCTTCCTCCTGATCAACTCAAACCTATGCATACCTCCCTTGCTGGTTTCACAGGTGACCCCGTAAAGGTGGAGGGAGAGATCACTCAAGACCACCATCGACGGAGCACCGTTATGATGACTTTCATTGTCGACAGGCTCCCTTCCACCTACAACATGATCTTGGATCGGCTCGGGCTCCGCTTGCTCGATGCCATTATCTCCACCAAGAGACAACGATGACCTGTGTAGACTATACCGACCTCAACAAAGCCCACTGACAGCGAGCAGCCCAGTACTGCAACGCCCGGGTCAGGCCAGAAGCCTTCAAACCCGGAGACTTGGTGCATGCCGGGCAGAGGCATCTCAACCCCGGGAGCACGGCAAGCTCTTACCAAACTGAGAAGACCCCCACAAGGTGGCTGAAGCCCCCTCACAAGGGGCCTATTACCTCGAAGATCTCGATGGTGTCAGGCTCCCTCGAACATGGAATGCCTGCAATCTACGAAGATACCATAAAAAATGTAAGGTTTTCCATCAATAATAATGATAATGACTTTTTCCTTGCACGAATATCTATCTGTCTTGCAGGAAAGCATCATCAACATCTCCGAGCCCAGCTCCGAGATGCCAACCCAAGACCGGAGCTCAGGTCTCCGGCCAAGGAATCTTTGAGCCAAGCTGCTTTTAATCTCAAACATTTTCGAGCCCAGCTTCGAGACGCCAAGGGATCTTCGAGCCATGCCGCTCTCAATCATCAATGTCTCCGAGCCCAGCTCTGAGACGCCAACCCAATACCGGAGCTCAGGCCTCCGGCTAAGGGATCTTCGAGCCAAGCTGATCTCAATCATCAACGTCTTTGAGCCCAGCTTCGATACGCCAACCCAAGATCGAAGCTCAGGCCTCCGGCCAAGGGATCTTCGAGCCAGGCTGCTCTTAATCTCAAACATCTTCGAGCCCAGCTCTGAGACGCAAAGGGATCTTCGAGCCACGCTGCTCTCAATCATCAATGTCTTCGAGCCCAGCTCTAAGATGCCAACCCGAGACCGGAGCTCAGGCCTCCGCCAAGAAATCTTCGAGCCAAGCTGCTCTCAATCATCAACGTCTCCGAGCCCAGCTCCGAGATGCCAACCTAAGACTGGAGCTTAGGCCTCCGGCTAAGGGATCTTCGAGCCAAGCGGCTCTCAATCTCAAACATCTTTGAGCCCAGCTCCGAGACGCCAAGAGATCTTCGAGCCATGCCGCTCTCAATCATCAATGTCTCCGAGTCCAGCTCCGAGATGCCAACCCATGACCGGAGCTCAGACCTCTGGCCAAGGGACTTTCGAGCCAAGCTGCTCTCAATCTCAGACGTCTCCGAGCCCAGCTCCGAGACGCCAAGGGATCTTCGAGCCACGCCGCTCTCAATCATCAATGTCTCCGAGCCCAGCTTCGAGACGCCAACCCGAGACCAGAGCTCAGACCTCCGACCAAGGGACTTTCGAGCCAAGCTGCTCTCAATCTCAAGCTTCTTCGAGCCTAGCTCTAAGACGCCAAGGGATCTTCGAGCCACGCCACTCTCAATCATCAATGTCTCCGAGCCCAGCTCCGAGATGCCAACCCGAGACAGGAGCTCAGACCTCCGGCCAAGGGATCTCTGTAACGACCCATAAAAAAAAGAAGAAGAAGAAGAGCGCGGAAGCGCGACGCAAGAGCGCGGAAGCGCGATGCACGAGCGCGCGGGCGACGCGTAGCGAGTGAGCCAGGGAATGCAGGTGCGCGGGTGACGACGCGCGGGCGAGCGACGCACGGGCGCGCAGTGTGCGGCCCGGCCCATCGTGGCGGGCGCGCGTTGCGCGGCCTAAGCCCACGCGCGCGGCGACGCGGGCGCTGGGCTCGGCCCAGCCAGAAGCGACCATCGCGTGGGCATTTCCCATGCATTTCCCGGGCATTTCCCAGCCCGTTTCGCACGGTGCACGATGATCCATGGGGTTTCTGAGTGATCTGGACCGTCCGATCATCCGATCGAATGGCTGAGATTAATTCGAGGGAGTTTAGGCTTGATTAGGTACTTTTGGATTCGGATTTGGACATGATTTGAGGCGTTAATCTCAAATCAAACGGCCAGGAAGATATTTTGATAGTCTTGAACTTCCTAGGTTACGTTTGAGGTGATTTTGTATTGGTATTTCTCCTCTTTTTAACGTGGACGTCGATAAAAAGCAGGGAAGAGCCTGCGGAGAGCTAATAAAAGAGGAGAAGAGAGAGAAAGAGAAGGAAAAAGAGGAGAGAGAAGGAAAAGGAGAGAGGAAGAAGAGAGAGAATCAAGAAATTTTTTCGAGATTCATAAAAATTAGAAATTTAGATTTTAATAAAATTATTTATTAATGTAGGGAATCAGTCTTCTGAGCAAGAAGGCATCGTGTAAATTTTGGGTATGGACTAGTTCAGGTGTATGACAGTTGATTCTTGAGAGGTAAGAATTTTGGACGTGATCACCAGTCTATATATTATTTTACATGGCATGATTTTGATCCGAGTACATGAGCATTGACATGCATGATTAATTGTTGCATGGTGTAATTAAGTTTTTATGAAGTATGGACCATGATACCGGATAGATTATCGAGTGGGTTGAACCACGATACCAGGTTATTAAATATGGTTATTAAATATGGGACCATGATATCGGTTATCGAGTGGGTTGGACCACGATACCGGTTGTTGAATGAGTTGGACCATAACACTAGTTATTGAGTGGGTTGGACCACGATACCAGTTATTGAATGGTTTGGACTATGACACCGGTTATCGAGTGGGTGAGACCATGATACCAGTTATTGAGTGGATTGGACCATGACACCGGATATCGAGTGGGTTGGACCACGATACTGGTTATTGAATGGACTATGATACTGGTTATCGAGTGGGTTGGACCACGATACCGATTATGGAATGGATTGGACTACATGATATTGAATTGTTTGACTGCATGATATGATATTCTAGTATGTTCATGTTATTTTTAGAAATGCATATTATTATTGGTGTGATCATATGGGAACCTTACTGGGCTGTATAGCTCACCTCCTACTTTCTGTTTTTTTTAGAGACTCAGGATGCATAGCGAGAAATTGGGCTGGGCATGAGACGGAGCTTCATAAATATTGAATTAGTTAGTTGATATTAGTTTTGGTTGCTGATGCTTATTGTGAATCAGCAGACCAATTAGTGATATCGACTTAATAAATGGATTGTAGAATTGTTACTCAATTGTTTATATGATATTAGTTTTAATTTGATGTGTTGACTCATGTGTACTTAGGCCTTGCATGATCTCTAGGGTAAAACCTAGGGTTTGTGCGGCCGGTCGTGTAGCCGATTCCGGTGCTGGATTCGAGGCGTGACAGAATGGTATCGGAGCTTAGGTTATGATCACTTGGGATGGTGATACAAGTAAATAATAATAATAATGATATGATGGTTATTAGGATATGACACGAATTGTGACAGATCTTGGTTATAATGATTTGAGGACTGTGGCAAAGTGATTATGATAGATATGAGTGGTATTGAATTCAGATCATGATTGTTTTAAATTGTGCTATAAGAGATTAAGGAATTAATACGATGATTAGTAAGACAGGGCAGAAATTTCTGGAATGATTTATTAGTGAACCTAAATGGTTTAGTAAATTATATCATAGTGCGCAGTGGAAGCGTAGTAATTTAGGAGTGTTATGATGGGAGCACTGATTCAGATCTCAATCAAGCTAATTTCGAGAACGAAATTAATTTAACGGGAGGAGAATATAACGACCCATAAAAAAGAAGAAGAAGAAGAAGAAGAGTGCAGACGCGCGGCGCGCGGGCGATGCGTGGCAGGCGAGCGAGGGAATGCGGGCGCGCGGGCACGCGGGCGACAACGCGCGGGCGCGCGGTGTGCGGCCCGTCCCATTGCGGCGGGCGCGCGTTGCGCGGCGCGCGTGGGCGTTGGGCTCAGCCCAGCCAGAAGCGGCCATAGCGTGGGCGTTTCCCACGCGTTTCCCGGGCATTTCCCAGCCCGTTTTGCATGGTGCATGGCGGTCCATGGAGTTTCTGAGTGATCTGGAGTGTCCGATCGTCCGATCAAATGGCTGAGATTAATCCGAGGGAGTTTAGACTTGATTAGGTGCTTTTGGATTCGGATTTGGATGCAGTTTGAGGCGTTGATCTCAAATCAAACGGCTAGGAAGATATTTTGATGGTTTTGAACTTCCTAGGTTACGTTTGAGATGATTTTGGATTGGTTTTTCTTCTCTTTTTAACATGGACGTTGATAGGAAGCAAGGAAGAGCCTGCAGAGAGCCAAAAAAAAAGGAGAAGAGAGAGAAAGAGAAGGGAAAAAAGGAGAGAGAAGAAAGAGAGAGAAAGAGGAGAGAGAAGGAAGAGGAGAGAGGAAAAAGAGAGAGAATCAAGGGATTTTTTCGAGATTCATGAAAATTAGAAATTTAGATTTTAATAAAATTATTTATTAATATAGGGAATCAGTCTTCTGAGCAGGAAGGCATCGCGCAAATTTTGGGTACGGACTAGTTCAGGTGTAAACGGTTGATTCTTGAGAAATAAGAATTTTGGACGTTGATCACCAGTCTATATATTATTTTACATGGCATGATTTTGATTCGAGTACATGAGCATTGACATGCATGATTGATTGTTGCATGGTGTAATTGAATTTTTATGAAGACTATGGTTATTATTTTATATTTCTGGACACTGTGTTTATCGGATAGAAATTATTTTTGATGGTTTGGACCATACGGATTGCTAAATGTATTAGACCATGATACCAGATATCGAGTGGGTTGGACCACGATATCGGTTATTAAATGTGTTGGACCATGATTCAGTTATCGAGTGGGTTGGACCACGATACCAATTGTTGAATGAGTTAGACCATAATACTGGTTATTGAATGGGTTGGACCACGATACCAGTTATTGAATGGTTTGGACTATGACACTGGTTATCGAGTGGGTGGGACCACGATACCAGTTATTGAGTGGATTGGATCATGACACCGGATATCGAGTGGGTTGGACCACGATACTGGTTATTGAATGGACTATGATACTGGTTATCGAGTGGGTTGGACCATGATACCGGTTATGGAATGGATTGGACTACATGATATTGAGTTGTTTGACTGCATGATATGATATTCTAGTATGCTCATGCTATTTTTAGAAATGTATATTATTATTGGTGTGATCATATGGGAACCTTACTGAGCTGTATAGCTCACCCCCTACTTTCTGTTTTTTTTTCAGAGACTCAGGATACATAGCGAGAAATTGGGCTGAGCGTGACACGGAGCGTCATAAATGTTGAATTAGTTAGTTAGTTGGTATTAGTTTTGGTTGCTGATGCTTGTTGTGAATCAGTAGACCAATTAGTGATATCGACTTAATAAATGGATTGTTGAATTGTTACTCAATTGTTTATATGATATTAGTTTTAATTTGATGTGTTAACTCATGTGTACTTAGGCCTTGCACGATCTCTAGGATAAAACCTAGGGTTTGTGCGACCGGTCGCGTAGCCGATTCCGGTGCTGGATTCGGGGCGTGACAATGTCCGAGCCAAGCTACTCTCAATCTCAAGCGTTTTCGAGCCCAACTCCGAGATGCCAAGGGATCTTCGAGCCACGCTGCTCGCAACCATCAATGTCTCCGAGCCCAGCTCCGAGATGCCAGCCCAAGACTGGAGCTCAGACCTCCGGCCAAGGGATCTTCGAACCAAGCTGCTCTCAATCTCAAGCATCTTCGAGCCCAACTTCGAGACACCAAGGGATCTTGGAGCCAAGCAGCTCCTATCAACGCGTCGAGCCTACCTCCAAGGCGCTAAAGACCTGAGCCAAGCTTTCAGGCAACCCTTGGACCGGAGCCCAGCTCTCCGACCAACAAGGCCTCGAGCCTAGCTCTAAGGCAATCAAATCTTGTGACCCTCTTCTCTAATCCCCCCACTCATCAAAAAAAAAAACAGAGAAGAAAAAAGAAGAGAGGGGAAGGAAAGAAAGAGAATAAGGGAGAAATGTAGCGGCAAAACCTTCATTTCATCACCCAAGACCGGAGCTCAGATATCTGGCCAAGGGACCTTCGAGTCGCGCTGCTCTCAATCATCAACCGTCTTCGAGCCCAGTTCCGAGATGCCAACCCAAGATCGGAGCTCAGATCTCTGGCCAAGGGACCTTCGAGCCGCGCTGCTCTCAATCATCAACCGTCTTCAAGCCCAGCTCCGAGATGCCAACCCAAGACCGGAGCTCAGATCTCCGACCAAGGGACCTTCGAGCCATGCTACTCTCAATCATCAACCGTCTTCGAGCCCAGCTCCGAGACGCCAATCCAAGACCTGAGACCAGTCCTCAGGCACCTTGGACCGGGGCCCAGCTCTCTAGCCAAGGGATTACCGAGCCCAGCTGCTCACAACTGCCAGAACTTTACGCCCGACTTGCCGACACCAAGGCCTGGTAACTCAGCCCCAGGCAAGGTGAGGCCCTCATCTCTGATCTCCCCACTCATCAAAAAAAAAAAGAGAAAAGAAAAAAAAGAAAAGAAAATGAGAGAGGGGAGTGAAAGAAAGAGAAAAGGAGGGAAGAATCAAGCAAAAGTCGGGTTGTAAGGAAGTTCAAATTTTATTGATCAAGTGCCAGTTACAAGTGTTCTAAGGGCCCCCGACATGCCGGGTGTCCCCGACTAAGCATAGAAAGAAACAAAATACAAAAAAAAGGAAAAAGGACTACTCTACACCGGCTAACCCCCCTGCTGAGCCTTGAGGCTGAGAGGTCTCGCCTTCAGGAACCTCCGGCTGGACAGCTCCGACCTCGGATGCCTCGACCCCGGCTGGTGTCGGAGGCTCGGAAGCCGCTGCTTCCTCGACGACAACCTTCTCATCAGTTTATGCATCCGAGGCCGAGGGGTACCTGAGACGGTCGCGGTCCTTATCAGGAACAGACGCCTCGATCCGGCGGTGCAAGAACATGAAGCCTTTGTAAAAGGAGTCCGACGCCGTTTGGTGGATTTCGGCAACGAACTCCTCCGAGGCCTTGAACTTGGCAACGACCTCCTCAGCGTCTTTCCTGGCCTCGGCGGCCCCCCTTCTTGCCTCAACAGCCTCCAACCTGGCAGCCTCCGTCGACTTGCCCGCCAGGACTTGTGGACCGGGCAGACTCAGAAACAAGTACAGAAGGAGGAGGGAGAGAAGGACCGGACCCTGGTTCCCTGATGAGCAACGGACCGGGAGAACGTCTCCTACTGAACTTGAAGCGAGTCGCATCCTCCTCCCCCACCGGAAGAAGAAGAAGACGCCGGCCTCCGCTCGGAGGGACCGGCCTTGCCCTGATCAGTGGAGGGGCGGAAGCCCGAGCCAAAGCAGGACATCCTCAAGAATAAGAGAAGTGAAGGACTCGAGATGGAGGACAAAAGAGCAGACTCAACTCGAAGGGGACCCTGAACCCGGAGGAAGGACCCTACTCTGGCGAAGGGGGAAGAAAGAGGGGACTGACCTGGTTCCTTAGAAGATCTGAGGCAACTGGGAGGAAAAAGAAAGCTCGAACATAGCAGCAGGTGCAGAGAATTCAAAAGAATGGAAGTTTCGGGTAAGGCCCTCTTTTCATTTTGAAATGACCCGATGGATTCGTACCGATCCGACCCCTCCGCTAACAGATCCATGCCACGTGCTGCCCATCGGCGAAAACGGCATCCCAGCCGTCCTGAATTCTGCGCCAACATTAACTACTCCTCGGACGTGGCCACGTGGCGCCCCCATATTGGCTCACAAGACCTTCTCACAAAGCGCCAGCAATCATAGCCATCATTGCACCAGATCCCCGCCTTTCCACGTCAACACCATAATTACTCCCTTCGGCCCGAGCGCCGCGCACTAGCAAGCCTCGAGAGTAAGGGGCAAATGATGTGGCGGGATCGCTGATATGGGGGAGTCGACAGGCGCCACGTCAAAGGAAGCTGCCACGTCGGACGCCACGTCAATTCTCCTGCTCAGATTCCTCTACCGAGCTGAGCTGGGCTCCCTCGAGACAACGAGCCGAGCTCCGTCCTCCGCCATGTCGATCCCGCAAGCTCGAGACGTCTAGGCCGAAGTTGCACTCTGCCCTCTAGAGCGAGACCCTCGGAGATCGAGCCATGTGGTCGGAGTCGAGCCAGCCCTCCTTCGCCACGTGGAGCCTCTCCGAGCGCGAGCCCTCTGGCCGGGCCCGCACTCTGCCCTCCAGAGCGAGATCCTCAGAGATCGAGCCCTGTGGTCGGAGTCGAGCCCAGCCCTCCTCCGCCACGTGGAGCCTCTCTGAGCGCGAGCTCTCTGGACCGGACCCGCACTCTGCCCTCCAGAATGAGACCCTCGGAGATCGAGCCCTGTGGTCGGAGTCGAGCCCAGCCCTCCTCCGCCACGTGGAGCCTCTCCGAGCGCGAGCCCTCTGGACCGAGCCCGCACCCTGCCCTCCAGAGCGAGACCCTCGAAGATCGAGCCCTGTGGTCGGAGTCGAGCCCAGCCCTCCTCTGCCACATGGAGCCTCTCCGAGCGCGAGCCCTCTGGGATGGGCCCGCACCCTGCCCTCCAGAGCGAGACCCTCGGAGATCAAGCCCTGTGGTCGAAGTCGAGCCCAGCCCTCCTCCGCCACGTGGAGCCACTCCAAGCGCGAGTCCTCTAGACCAGGCCCGTACTCTGCCCTCCACCGAGACGACCCCACAAGCTTGGGGCGTCTGGGTCAGAGCGAGCCCTGCCTTTCCAGCTCGGCCCCAGCTCGGACATGAGAACCGCCATCCCAGGACACCGGCGAGCCGCCCGAGGGCTACACTGAAAAACCTACCATACCGTGCTGACCGCCTGCAACCGCGGTTACACTAGAACGGGGATAAACACACCGATCGAGGTGCCACGCTCCTCACCAACCACCTGGACCACCCGAGAGAGGAAGCCAACCAGAAGATTCGAATCCCAGGGACGGCGGCCCACCGATCGAAGTACTTCCAGGTTTCCCGGAATGAGGCAACCAAGGGGAATGTCAAAGCACATGACAGCTTCCCTTATCACGGATCGGGAAAGGCTCCTCGGGACACCACCGCACGCGCCTGACAGCCGGTAAAGATCCCAAGACGAACGCCCAACGGTAACCTAGTTCACAAAAAACTTGGAAGTAACACCCTCAATACAACACAAGCAAGGCACAAGCCAGACCACTGGAATACAAGTGCAAGCTCCACCAAGAAGAGGAGCACAGCACCATCAGCATCCTCAAGCAAGGTCGGGCGAAAGGGCCACACAGAGACTTCCTCCAACCACCTGGACCACCCGAGAGAGGAAGCCAACCAGAAGATTCGAATCCCAGGGGCGGCGGCCCACCGATCGAGGTACTTCCAGGTTTCCCGGAATGAGGCAACCAAGGGGAATGTCAAAGCACATGACAGCTTCCCTTATCACGGATCAGGAAAGGCTCCTCGGGACACCGCCGCACGCGCCTGACAGCCCGATGGAGATCCCAAGACGAACGCCCAACGGTAACCTAGTTCACAAAAAACTTGGAGGTAACACCCTCAATACAACGCAAAGCACAAGCCAGACCACTGGAATACAAGTGCAAGCTCCACCAAGAAGAGGAGCACAGCACCATCAGCATCCTCAAGCAAGGTCGGGTGGAAAGGCCACACAGAGACTCCCTCCAACCAGGCCACACTTCCCCTGACACACTTGCATCCCACTCTCACACTACTCACTCCTACTAGTATGGAGTCCATCAAGAGGGGCTCGACCGGGAGGACTTGTTCCCCTGGATCGTTACTGACTTGACCGTCGAAATGCCCCCGCCGGAAACCCGGCCTGGATCACTAACCCGATCAAGGTACTTCCAGGTTTCCCGGAATGAGGCAACCAAGGGGAATGTCAAAGCACATGACAGTTTCCCTTATCACGGATCGGGAAAGGCTCCTCGGGACACCGCCGCACGCGCCTGACAGCCCGGTGGAGATCCCAAGACGAACGCCCAACGGTAACCTAGTTCACAAAAAACTTGGAGGTAACACCCTTAATACAACGCAAGGCACAAGCCAGACCACTGGAATACAAGTGCAAGCTCCACCAAGAAGAGGAGCACAGCACCACCAGCATCCTCAAGCAAGGTCGGGCGGAAAGGCCACACAGAGACTCCCTCCAACCAGGCCACACTTCCCCTGACACACTTGCATCCCACTCTCACACTACTCACTCCTACTAGTATGGAGTCCATCAAGAGGGGCTCGACCGGGAGGACTTGTTCCCCTGGATCGTCATTGACTTGACCGTCGAAATGCCCCCGCCGGAAACCCGGCCTGGATCACTAACCCGATCGAGGTACTTCCAGGTTTCCCGGAATGAGGCAACCAAGGGGAATGTCAAAGCACATGACAGCTTCCCTTATCACGGATCGGGAAAGGCTCCTCGGGACACCGCCGCACGCGCCTGACAGCCCGGTGGAGATCCCAAGACGAACGCCCAACGGTAACCTAGTTCACAAAAAACTTGGAGGTAACACCCTTAATACAACGCAAGGCACAAGCCAGACCACTGGAATACAAGTGCAAGCTCCACCAAGAAGAGGAGCACAGCACCACCAGCATCCTCAAGCAAGGTCGGGCGGAAAGGCCACACAGAAACTCCCTCCAACCAGGCCACACTTCTCCTGACACACTTGCATCCCACTCTCACACTACTCACTCCTACTAGTATGGAGTCCATCAAGAGGGGCTCGACCGGGAGGACTTGTTCCCCTGGATTATGTATCGTCACTGACTTGACCGTCGGAATGCCCCCGCCGGAAACCCGGCCTAGATCACTAACCCCAGGACCAAAAGACCACCAGGCAGCGAAGGGAGCGCATTCCGATGCCGGCAACAACTACGGACCACGACAATCTTGGCAGCAACACTTCCTAACAAATCTAGGATAGGATAACCAAAATCTTTCAAACCTAAATGAAGAATGAACAGGAATCCTAAACGACAAAAGGATCTGACACACTTGCAACTCACTCCTAGTATGGAATCCATCAAGAGAAGCTCGACCGAAAGGACCTATTCCCCTGGATCATCACTGACTTGACCGTCGGAGTACCCCGCCAAAAATCCCGATCCGAATCACTAACTCCTGTTTTGTAGATCTAAGACCAGAGGACCACCAGGCAGCGAAGGAAGTGCACTCCGATCCGAATCACTAACCTGTTTTGTAGATCCAAGACCAGAGAACCACCAGGCAGCGAAGGAAGTGCACTCCGACGCCGGCAGCAACTGCAAACCACAACAATCTTGGCAACAACACTTCCTAACAAATCTAGGATAGGATAACCAAAATCTTTCAAACCTGAATGAATCCCGCTGAAAATTTTGACCCGGATCACTAATCTCGACCAAAAAATCGCCAGGCAATGAAAGAAACGCACTCCGACGCCGACAGCAACTATGAACCACGACAATCTTAGCGACAATACTTCCTAACAAATCTAGGATAGGATAACCAAAATCTTTCAAACATGAATAAAGAATGAATAATATCTTTCAAACATGAATGAAGAATGAATAAAAATCCTAAACGACAGAAAGATAGGACAATGACCAAAGGTAATCCGATCAGGACTAGTAAATGGTCTAAGCTGCAAAGAACATTAGGAAAGAACATAGCTCATAAATGCACGCTTGCACGACATGCACTTTTTTTTATTATCATTAAAGATCGACAAGCTCTTCATTATATACAGGCAAAAGCACTTAGTTTTAAATTTTTTTTAGGGACATCTATAATAACTGTTTGCGGGCAAAACTGATTTTCTTTTCAGATGCCTCACATGTAACGTACGCTAGATAAAACTACAAAAGGCGCAGCAAAATATGTTTCTAAAAATGTGTTGTATACCAAGATCTGCGAAATTAGCTCAATATTCCCCACATACGAGACTAATGAGCTAAAATGAGGATAATCACAGCACCAATTACGAGATTGAAAGGCATTGATAGTTGCAGGGGTTTAAAAAGATCGAACAGCAACAAGCAATCAATGGCTGCAAGGTCTCACCGACATACAAACAAAATTTAGAGTTCATCATATGCTTGTAGTCTAACCAAAGAGCACCAAGCAAAAAGACATCCGTTCCAGGACAAAGGAAATATCCCTAATAAACTACCATGGGTGAAAATATTAAATATCTATTGCTGCCTGAGTTCAGCCTTCCTCTTCTGCCAAAGTCTATCCAGAGCACTGTCAGCATCTCCCTGAAGAGCAGAAGACAATATAAGATTCACACAGATGTATGCAGAAATGAAAGTCCAGGCACGCAAAGCAGCCGGTCCAATGAACAGATACAGATCATTCTGAACATGTTGTGAACTTAATTAAGTGAATTACTGCAAAATGTCAAGTTACATCCAGTTGGCCTCCGCAAATCACAAGAACCAACTTCATAAAGAAAACAACACAAATAGACCAGAAAATAGAAAATGAAAAGATGACTTTTTTTGGTAAAACAAAAGATGGCATTACTAGCATGTTTCATACAGTTTCGATGGACCATTACTTTGTTTGCCATCACAACTAAAGCACATATCACGGCTTTCATTTTCCTGTGCCATTATAAATGTTAAAATGGACAATAGATTAAAACTGTCATAATGGTCATTGTTGCTATTTAATTAACAGCCTTACAAACTATGGCAATTATGCAACAGTGGTGTTGCATTCTCTTCAGGCATTTTACTTTTAAATCTTCGCTGACTGTTGAAACTTGTAAACTAAGGGACATAAAGGGATGGGAATCATTAAGCAACCTAGTTGAGCAGAGCTGCAATTTTTTTTTGCTTATATGAGCTTTTAACTCCTATAAACTATCATGGGGTCTCAAAGAATGAGATCAAATGATATGCCTTCCTTTTTGGCACCTTTTGGCCCCTCCATTTTGGGTGTTTGGCATGTTTCATAGGAAAACCATCATTCATGTTTCCTCTTTCAGTTACTGCATCTAGCACAGTTCATTCTGATTTCCCCCAAAAAGCAGCAATTTAGACCAAAATACCTTCAAAAAGATTGTAGGAAAACTATTAACTTGAAAAAAAAATAAAAAGAGACTAAATAGATGATAGTTTATCCAATGTCTATTTTCAATGTTTTTGAGTATCATGATTAGGATCCCGTCGGTGTTAGATAAACATGAACAAAAGGGATTACCAAAGCATGAGCAAGAATTAAGCTGGTTTATCTTTAAAATGGTTGTTTGAGCTAGAACTCTCACATCAGCTGAATCAGCTTTTGCTATGGGAAAGGCTACAGCAACTTGTTCACTGTCTAAGGCATTAACTTACCCAGATTGATGATTCCCAAAATAAAAGTAACAGGAAGACTTCACTATTGTTGTCTATAAGGTAGCCAATACTACCCACGATTTTGTAAACAAGCCTATCATTGAAACCCCAACAAAACCTTAGAAAAGAAAGATATTAAAGAATTTAACATTCTACGGTACGCTAATAGGGGAAGATGTAAACAAAAACTATACTATTTAAAAGCACACGGTCAATGTAACATGCATGCCAAGCCTATCAAATCTCTCAAAAACAATAAACACGCTAACTCTAGCAATTGCCTTGCAATTATGCAATCCAACAAAGATAATAGCACAAGCTTTGATGAAAAACCAGAGTTTCATAAACGATCAACAACAACCTAGTCACTTGCCATCAAAGGATCTAAGTATCACCTGTCCTTCAACCTTTCCTCCATTGGGTTCATGTGATCACATGCTGACAGCATGCAGAGATTGAGAAAAGAGAAGCCTTTTAGAAGGGCATCACAATGGACATGAAAAAAAAAAACCTTTTCTGGCTAGATTATTCACTTACATAGAGTCTCCCGCATATAAGATATTTTGACAGTAATAAATCACTTCAGGAAGTCCTGTCTGGGATGTTACCCTTTTTTTTTTTGGAGGGGATTTGGGGCAAAAGGTGAAGTATACAATGTCCCCATCTTGGATTATTCTTATTAATGAAAGGCTTCAACCATGTCCATGACTAAAGGTTGGAAAAGTGCCCGGCTAACTGCAAAGCAGATTGAACCCTACAAATAGCATTTATGCTCATCCAAAAAAAAGTCAAAATTCTACAACCTTAATCAACCACGAAATATATCAATTACTAAAGTCAATGGAGCCTTATCTAGACAATCATAAATGGTTTTCTTTAGCTCTTATGCTTTCTCTGACAAACATATGGACCATCTTGAACAATCCTCGCACCAAAAATTGGGTAAACTAGTCACGTCTCAGATTCTGACAAGGTTTATCATTCATTTCTTCTACCTTCAAGAGGGTAGAATTGTTGTTAAATGTATTTATCAGTATTTCTGATGGTGCAGTGACAAACCACGAAGACAGAGAATTTAATTAATGAGAATTTCATTAAAGCACATGATATTTGTTTTTATCGACGCCCTTTTTTTCAAAACTTAAAAAAGTCATTAAAACTTGTACACATTGTAAGCATGTATAAGCCCCTTATGACTTGCCTATTTCTTAGACATCCTCATAAGATACATGAATCCTTTGGCCTTACAATAAACAGTGCTTTCCAAAAGGTCTAGCATTTATCACTATTCTATTACTTCCATAAGAGAGATACCTTTATCATCAAAGCAAGCATGAATCAAATGTTAGCAAACTACAATAAGATGTACGGATTTCAGGTGAAGTCAGAAACATTGAAAAAAGAAAAACACAAATTACCAAATTAAAGGAAAATTCAGCAAATTTAGCAATATCAAAAGACAGTACAAATGTACATATATTACGATTCAAGGCAATGTGTTGACTTCATATCAAAATTTTCTGGTAAGAATTCACAATTTCATCAATATCTTCATGTTTACAAATGACCAAGCAGTCATAATCTGATATAAGTCTATCTGCCAAACTTTTTTGAATAGAAAAGTCGCCTTTGAAGCTATCCATCATCTCTCAAAGATTTAGACATCATGATTCATAACAAAACCATCAAGTCAAATCAAATTAATGAAGTGCAACTCTGCCAGCTTCAAAAGAGAGAACTTCTTACTACAACAAATTAAACCTTCCAGATAAAGGATACAGACCTGAGCACGGATGAAGCCACTGAGTGCAAAAGTGGTATACTGGCCATTGTAAACCCCATTCTCATCCAAATGTCCAATGTTAATCTGGACTGATGCATGGTCCTTAGCAGTGATAAGCCTATTTGTTGCCGAACTACATGAAAAAATGTTCAAGAATTACACACCAATAAGGCGGAGGCTAAAAATGAATTAAAATAAACTGATAATGAAGTAAAAATTAAACTAATGCTATGACCAGGTGATCCCCAGCAAAACATACCATTTTCTCGGGATGTAGAGATCCATCATCTTGCCCTCTTCATTCTGCATCTTGTTGGTGAATTTGGTTGCACGGGCAGTTTATACAACAAGTAAATAGCCTGAAAGAAAGAAAACAAAAACGTCACAACAAAATTACAAGGAAAAGATGGAAAATATTTCTTCCACAATTCAATCAGATTTTATTTTTGAAGCCACATTCCACTTTCAATATTCAAGTTTTTGTCCATTATAGGGATTGTATAAACACAAAATCAACAATCCAGAAAAAGTGAAAATTCTTTAGTAACTCATCAGACAAAGATTAAGAATAACTTTCATGATAGAAAATGCCAAATATAACAATGTGTAATGCTACCGAGAGAAGAAATTCAATTAACAATCAACTTTTTGTTTCCCTCAAAAGGAATCAACCAAGCATAATATTAGGATGCCCAAAAATAACCACAAACTGTAACTAGAAATGATCTTTAAAAAAAAAAAAAAAAAAGCGAACCTGATACATGAATTTAGTGCGGAAAACAAGGAAGCGAAAAAAAAAAAAAAAAAAACTATACATAACAGAAACATCAAGGAAGGTCGACTAAAAATCCCTTGTTTCTCACACTTTCACCGTGCTAAAATGATGATAATTGTTGTAAAACGCCAATAACGAATCAAGCCGAGTTTTCAATAAAATTTATAGGGAAAGCATGGACACGGCTTACTTGCCGAGAACAAACAAAACATCTTTAACCGTATAAACGACGGAGACAATAATACCTAGTGTTAGGAAACGAGAGTAGCAATCTCGGTGCATGGAAACTGCACACAATACATAGATCAGTGTGTAATAAAAAAAATACAAATAACATAAAATTAATCAACTAGAGAACTATTGACACCGGTACACAAAGAAACCCTAATTTCTAGCATCTCCAAACAACAAAAAACCAAACAAACCTTAAACCAGATCAAAACTTTAGGAAAACATAACGAAATCATAATAGAACAGGCAGGCGAGCAAAAATTTCCAGAAAAAACACAGAAGAAATCGCGGATCAAAACCTAATAGACAAAGAATCAGAAGATGGAACCTTTAGACCTCTCGGATTCTACAGTAATCTAGGAACAATGGAAGCTAGGTATTGAGATGAGTCCGTACCTGCGCGAGAACGCGATGAGGAGGATGGGAGGAGGCGGCGAAGTCTCGAGTCCGTAATATAGGTAGTCCCCAGGAACCCTAGAGCTTGCGGAGAGGAGTTTTGGATGACCGGGATCCGACCCGATTGAGGACGCCATCCGTACCGAAAATTAAGGGAGGGGGTTTCGGTTCCTACACGATGGAAAAAAATACGTGAAACTTTTTGCTTTTAAAAATAGTGAAAATAAGGATATTTTTTAGTTACATTTCAAGAAATAATAAAAAATAATTTTAAATAAACTAAAAATCAAAAAAATATATAATTTTTTAAATTTTTTTTAAAATTAGAAAAAAAAAATAAAAATGATGCCAAACGGGTTCTAAATTTGGGCTATAACAATCGGAATGAAGATTTATCTTTGCACCAAATTTTAACCTCATCGGATCCCTAGAATGTACATCACCAACCACATCATAGAATTATGGATCAAATCAGAAAGGCCACGCATGAATCACCTTCAAGCATTGTGATTAGAAAGTATAATCCATGCATGTGCTTCACCATGTGGTTAATGAGTGTTTGTTGATTAGCCGAAGCAAGGCTAGACCAAGACCTAATTTAGAAAGGGAACGTGATATAGTTTGAAGGCCACTTCAAACTTGGATCCAAATATTAGACTCAGAGGTACCTCAAAAATATATCAGCCAACTTTAATGTAGGATTGACTCAAGCAAGAGAACATGATTGTTGAGATTGTCAAGTATGATCCACCCTAACTTAGATATATATTTTATATCTAAAGTAGATCATATAATGAGAAAGAGAATTGTTGTTTTAGATTCCGTTGGTCAAATTTTGTGATTAGAATAAATTGTTGAAACTCTTGGGTAGGTCTCGTCTCTATTTTTACCCTAAATTATTGACCTTTAATGCTGCTCTTCTTCTTATAATATGCCATATATAAATGCAACCTCCAAGTATATAACTATTGTTTAAGAGTCCTCGTTTTTGGAGATTTCTCATTGTTTCTTTTCCATGTAAGATTTCATTTTTCATTAGTTTAAGTGCTGAAGCATTTGAAACTGATTAAGGGGAGCTTGGTTGGAAGTCCGTGATGACTGTAGCAAGTGCTGAGAAACACAAAGGGTAAGTTCATAAAGCCAACCAAAATAATGGGGAGATGTGCAAAGTGTTCTGCTTTAGGGGTTATCTAACATGCTCATTAGAAGCTTAACTTTGGTACCGAAGTTTTCATATATAAATAGAGATAAAAGCGGATTAGATAATATCTATCTAAATTTATTTTTATATTTGAACTATCTAGATTTGAATAGAAATTTGGATACCTGTGATTGGTATTCATATCCCGAGATTTATAGAACTGATTGAAAATTATAGCAGTGCTTTGGTGCAATATAGCCAATACATTTCAATATAATCCCATAACGTTATAGGCTCCCAAATTCTTTTTTATTACTTTTACCAAAGGTATTGCATATAACTATGTGATATAAGATGGTTTTGCTTGGTTTAGATTCCTGTAGACTAGTTTGATTCCTATTGGCATGGTAAAATCTTTACCAATCAAATATGAAATGGTAGGGCAGGTCTTGCTCATCTGTATTTATCAGGGATGTAAAAATTCTATTCAAACTGTCTAAATCGTCATCCAAATTGTATCAATTATGATAGTTTGATGGTTTAACTGATTCATTTCGGTTGAATAAAATCAAAAAATTGGTACTTCGATTCGATCATCGATTTATTAATTTATATAATTTATTGAAACCTAATCAAATTGACAAATCAGAATTAAAAAAATTGATAATCTAAAATATTTAATAATTTATTAAACGGGCCAAATTTGAATTAAGAATTAGCCGTATTTCAATTTAACATGGATCAAATTTGATTTGATTATGGTACGAAATAAATAAACAAAAAATATGAACCAAATCACCAAATCTGCATGACTAAAACACTAATCCAGACCGTTCAAATACTTAGAAAATTTACATAAACAAACCATATCGGTACAAAACCAACCAAAGAAACTAATTATGTTCGGTCAAATATTTGGTTTTAAAAATCCCTTAAATCAAAATGCCATTTTGATTTATAAATATCACTTGAAATCAAACTGATCGAACCCTTTTTCGTCATGGTATTTATATTCGTTAAAAATAAAAATAAATATAGAAATAAACTATCCTATTCATATGAATATCCGATTGTATTTATAATTTTATATAATTTTACATAACTTTTTGTAAAAAATAAATGATCATATTAATATATTTTTTATTTACCTTTTGTATAATAATATATTCAATAGGGTGATCATAAAATTTACTCATCAGATTTATATCCATATTTATATTCACACTCATCCATTCTTAACAAATACAGATATGAATCCTCACCCATATCCATAATCTCCAAATAAAAACTGTAAGAATAAAGACCTACTGATAAGCAACATACATTAATATAGGCACACAACGATAATTAATTAAGCTTCCTCCTCTACTTGAAATAAAAACA
This sequence comes from Areca catechu, assembly GCA_021397845.1. Classification (NCBI taxonomy): domain Eukaryota; kingdom Viridiplantae; phylum Streptophyta; class Magnoliopsida; order Arecales; family Arecaceae; genus Areca; species Areca catechu. The sequence continues at coordinate 10,155,877 of CM038045.1, read as the reverse complement.
TCATGTGCTGCAAGGAGCTTGTTTTTTGGGGTACAATAATAACGAGACTTGAGCTTCATTTCGATGAAAGAGTTAACAGTTACAAAACCACGTATACAAGAGCTTGTTAACTGTAGATTTTGGCAAGGCTGAATGTTTCTTGTTACGCAAGCTTGGAACGAGATATGTGTGATTAAGGTAGCAATATGAATAAGGATCATAATTTTTTACTTGGACCTAGCAACCTATATGGGCTTGGACGAGGATCTTTATAATTGGGTCAAGTATGGGTCGGCCCAAGCCAATCTAGTTATAAATGGATTGGATGTGAATTTAACTTTCTAATCGAACGATTTGATCCGTGATACCTTGCAGAAAATATTTTTTTTTTTCTTTGAATTGAAGGGAACATTTTATTTAAGATTTATTATATATATATATATATATATATTGATAAGGAATGGAATAATGAAGATAAATTTCGGTGTAATTATCTTGCAAGTCCTCGTCACGTCAGGTATGCTTCGATTCAACCTGAATTCTTTAAAAATTTGATTAGTAATAAAATAAATTTTTTATTAATCGGGCTATCATTTTAGTATATATATATATATATATATATATTATGTTCTCGTACTTCTTTGGTGCCAATGCTTAATTTTTTTATTTTTCATTTTATTTCTTCGTTTGCTACTCTCCAGCTGGAGCTTGCTTTGTGCCAAAGGTCAAGCCTCATCTCCTCCCATACACCTTCTCAAATCCCGAACGGTTTGTCTCATCCTCGAGGACTTTGCGTCCTCTCTGCCTCCTCGGACCCCGCACTCGGAGCACCAAGTCTGGCGTCAATTTGGGCCTTTTCCCCAAAAGGAAGGGTACCAAGACCACCAGGTCACCCCTCCATAAATCTCATCACGTGAGAACGTATACACCTTGTCACTTTTTTTTCCTTATTTTTTTTAAAAATAAAATAATAAAAATACTATATATATTATTTTTAAAATTAAAAATAAGAATTCCTTGCATCTTATATTTTTAAAAACAGTTTTTTCTTTTTTACTTACATTGATGTAATATATTATTATTTTGTTATTATCATCTTCCCTTCTACCATATCATTTATTATATATCTTTATTATCATTATTCCTGTTACCTTCATTATTCATATCATTATTACCATTACCATATTGTTGTTATTATAGTCATTATGTTTATCCTATAATGAATATCCTTACCAACCCTATTATTGTTACCATCATCATCATCATTTTTTTTTTTTTTTGGTAAAGTAAAAGGAATAGGATAAATCTTTCTAAAAACTAAGATGCCAGCTAGTAAAACAGGAATAAAGAGGATTCTAAAGATAAGTACGTCAACCTGACACTACTAACATGCCGACTAATTGAACGGGATCAACTTGATATCACTAAGATGCCAGCTAGTAGAATGGGGACTGTTACATTAGTGACCAATCCATTCGGCCTCGGCATGACATCCTCCTTGGTAGCTGACGCGACCGCATACTTCTCCACCTCGGCCCCACCTCAGTCATGAGCGGGGTCCTGCTTTTTTACTGCCCAGTCTGCGCTGAAATGGGCCCCAGGCAGGCTCTAGCCATGCCCAGCTCGGTGCCTCATCCATGGTACGTCCGTACCTCGATCCGCATGCACGAAGATGCGCGCACCCAAATTTATCTGCCATAAGTCATGCCCGTGCGCACGCCCATACCAGGGCAAGCCCACGCCAGGTAACGCCCGCGGCATCCCTGGGCGCCTCGTCTCCGCCCTCTCCGATGCCCCGTTCGCCCGTGGGAGGCCTCCACCCGCTCCAACGCCCAGTTCGCCCGTGGGAGGCCATTGCTGCTCCAGCATCCAGCCCACCTCAGCTCCGTCTTTCCGGCCAGTCCACCTCGGCTCCGCAGCTCCGGCGCCGGCCCACTTCGGCTTCACCCTCTCCGGTGCCCCGTCCGCTCGCGGGAGGCCTCCGCACGTTCCGGCGCCCAGTTGCCCGCGGGAGGCCACCGCTGCTCCGGCATCTAGCCCACCTCGGCCCGCCGCTTCGGTGCTAGTCCACCTCGGCTCCGTTGTTCCAGCGCCAGTCCACCTCGGCTCCGTTGCCAGTCCCGACCCGACTCCGGTTCGCTCCGGCGTCGGCCTGCTTCGGCTCTACCCTATCCGCACCCCGTTCGCCCGTGGGAGGCCCGCGGGAGGCCTTCGCCCGCTCCAGCTCCCAGTTCGCCCGCAGGAGGCAATCGCTGCTCCGGCGTCAAGCCCACCTTGGCTCCGCTGCTCCGGCGCCAGTCCACCTCGGCTCCGTCGCTCCGGCACTGGTCCACCTCGGCTCCGCCCTCACCGGCAACCCGTCCGCCCGCAGGAGGCCACCACCCGCTCCGGCGTCCTGTCCGCCCTCAGCCCGGCAGGACCCCAACTCGGCGCTCTCGCATCTAGGGCAGCAGAGCTCCCGCTCTGGCTCAGGTCTGGTGCCCCGATCCTGCCCTTCCGCCTGCAGCAGCATCGGCACGCGCGGCACGAATGGCACCCAGTTCGGCACGCTCGCGTGGTGCCCAGTTTGGCACACCCGCATGGCACCCGGTCCATCCACACCTGCCCCACGCCCGTGGTCCAACTCCGCCCTCCCACGGTCTGGCTTTGACCGGGAGCAGCGTGTGGGTCCACAACGCGTGGGTTCGCACCCACATGCATGAAGCCTCGCACCTCGCCTCGATCAGCATGCATGGAGGCCCCTACAAGCCTTCTCTCGGTCCGCATGCCCGCATGGCAACCTGGAGTAGCATCCCAGCCAACTCGGCACTTCGGCATCTCCGCCCAGCTCGGCCACTAGGAGCATCTCATGGTTCTGTCTCATCCATGTGGGCTTGGCACTCTTTCCAAGGATCCCTATCCACGTGGGTCCTATGGCACGCCGCCTGACATGCCGCCTATAAAGAAGGTTTGCATTCAGGCTTTCCAAGCCACTGTTTACACTAACCAAGAAATAGTGCCCTGTCCAAGATACTGTACCCCTGCACCAACTTCCTGAACCACCCAGAGGAGGAAGGTTCGCCAGCCCATCATGACCTCACAGGCTATCCTAGCCTCACAGGTCCATATCAAGACCTGCACGCCTCCCTCGAACGATAGGAGCCATTCGTCTACATAAAGACCGGCATGGAGAGGTAAGGAGAGGTAAGAGACAACACACTCTCTTCATCCTTATATTATATTCCATTTTTTACCACCTGGGAGCAGAGAGTCCCCTAAGTTCTTTACCTCAGAGGTTGTCTGTTTTCCTCGACCGTCCCACTGACTTGATCATCGGAGTGTCTTTGCCAGAATCCCCCCCAGATCTCCCTTGTCTTGCAGGCCTTCATTCATGATGGACGATGCAGAGAAGATTGCTCCCCACCGGAGAGGCCAACAGGAGGACCACAGCATAGCTTCAAGCCCCTTCATCCCTACAACGACCCCTCCGAGCACGGCGACTCCTCCGAGCCCCATGACGGAGGGTATGTTCCCCTTGATCGTCTCCGACCGACGAGCCCGATGATGCTGGTGGGGAGTCCACTCACCTGGGCCACGTAAGAAGCTGCAGGCCATGGCAATCTAGGCGGCAACAGGGACAAAGAGAGACCCTGATAGTGAGGTAAGACCTCTATCAACCGGGCTATCGCCTTAGCGGTCACCATTATCATTTATTATCATTACACCATTACCATTGTTGCCGACCTTACCTTCGTGGCCTGCAGTTGTGAGGTGGCGCCGGACGTCTGCCTCTTTACTCCAGAATCCTGGAGTTCCTGGACCTACAAAATAAAGTTAGAGACTCGGGCCGAGGATCCTGGCGGGGGCACTCCGACGATCAAGTCAGCGGATGGCAAAATGGAACAGATCTCCTATGACGAATCCTACTTGGGTCACCGTACTTAGAGGAGCTTTTTTTAGTAAAGGATTGAGTATGAGAGAACGAGGGGGACGATGCTCGAATCGTGCCACCTGTGCTCATGGGACTCGCTTTGGAAATATCCTGAAGCTTCCTGTCTCAAGTCACTCGTCTCGCTACTTTGCGTGCTTGCCCTTTTTCTGTTACTTCTGGTCGTTTACCTTCTTCCTCATCCGTTGGTATATTTGTAGATCGTTGATTGCTCCTGTGCCTCGAATCGCCCTCACTGAAGGACTCAGGGGTCAACGGCGTCCGCTGGCCGCTCTCCCGAGGTCACTTTCTCTTAAAGTTGGGAGTTAAGTTGTGAATATACTTCGCCCGGTGTGTTATCACAAAGGAAGAAATTAGGCAGAGCCTCGATCTGGGCGCGGTCATCCTTAGGTTTGAGATCCTGTATGCAGCCTTCTTCTTCAGGGGATCTCAGATGGTCGACCGCAAGATCTGACATCTCGATTAGGATGCTTCATCCAGATTTGTGCAAACGAGGTTACGCGCACCGTTACAATTTGGGGGCGCCATACTGAGCACGCTGCACCGCATGCATCTACCTTGGCGGTGATCTCGGGGATGGCGCCACCGTCCTTCCCGACGCTTCCAGAGAGGGAGCTCCACTTTGGCAGAAGTGGACCCCACCTGGGGGTGCCACCTGGCGGAGAAGCGGAGCAGGGCTCGACTTCGGCCGAGATGGGCTCGACACTTGAGGAGCCACCTGGCGAAGGAGCAGGGCTCGACTTCGATCGAGGTGGACCCCACTTAGGGGTGCCACCTGGCGAAGGAGCAGGAGCAGGGCTCGACTTTGGCCGAGGTGGGCTCGACCCTTGGGGAGCCACCCGGCGAAGGAGCAGGAGCAAGGCTTGACTTCGGTCGAGGTGGACCCCACCTGCGGGTGCCACCTAGCGAAGGAGCAGGGGTGCCGACCTTAGGCCGAGGTGGGCTCGACCTCTGGTGAGGCCACCTGGCAGGGGAACTCGGAAAGGAGCCTGGTGTGGCGCTATTTGCTTATCTTGCTGCCAGCTGGGTTTGAGATGTACTCCACGTCAGCTATCCTGCCATATCAACCATCATCTCTATTATATCATTACCAAATCTTGATACTATTCTACGGCAAATTATCACCGTCTTTGTCATGATCGCAATTTTTTAAAATACAATTGGCTATTACAAAATATATTTATATTTTAAAAATAAAAATATATATTTTTATTTTTAAAATAATAAAAGTTAAAGGTTGTGTTTGGATGTCATATTTGTATCTAGAATAAGTCTTTATTCTAGATCATTCTTTCAAACAGCTACGAAAATCGATGTGGACCATCTCGAACAAACTATTCCGATCAACCTTTAATATTCTAGAATAGCTATTCCATGATGGACCGTAAAATAATTTATTATAGGTTACTTTGTTTCTATATGGTAGGCTTTACCATAATAATTATGCTGGTGTAAAATTGTTATTCCAGATTTCTAACCAAATAAAATTTAAATAATAATAATAATAATAATAATAATAATAATGTTCATTAAAATTTTTTTTATAGACACTACCAAAGTGTTGCCGAAGGCGCCTTCATTAATACTACAAAATATATGGCAAAAGTAAGAAGTCGGCGTGGCTGGAAAACTTCTGCGCCTTCCTTCGTATATAACACAAAAAAAAAAAAAAAAAAAAAATGGAAATCTTCTGCGCCCTCATGGTTGTCGGTAGCTTTTAGAAAGATCCGAGCTTTCCTGTTCCTGGTTGTCACTCTGAACATTGGCAGCAGCAAAGCTATTTTTTTAACCCTGAAATATCTGAATTTGGCAAAAATGTCTAGATCTCGAGAGCTTTCTCGTGACCAATGATAGTACCAATTACTTTGCATGTTTAGGAAGCTAGGCTGCATGATCCATTATAGTTTCAGCTGATTTGATCATCAAGTATTTGAAATTTGGAGTGAAAATGGTAGCCATGAATTTGGAGCCAAAAAAAAAAAAAATCAAATCATGATAAGTATTGCCGTAATGTTCCGTTTTTTTTGAAATATAATATTTTTGAAGCTTCATGAGCAAGTGCAAAACTGAATTATTGCATAACAGCCATCGTAATTAACTAACACAGGACATTGGTTCATAATACACAGTATATACATGTAAAATATTGTACAGTTAGGTCAGTCTTGTACGATCCAAATTAAGGATAACCGAGTTAACAATATAATGATCACATTCTCCACGCAATCACTCATTCAAAATGTTGCAATATTTTGATGTTATACTAAAATAAAATAATCTTCTTGCGTATGTAGTTAGATGAGCTATGTAGTGCTAAACCAATTAACCATTCGAGGATGTTTTTGATTTTGTACAAACCATCGACAACCAACGAGACCGAGTTAAGGGAGGAGAAAATGATCAAGATGTAGTATGGTGAAGTATTTGAAGCCTGTCATCCATTGTTATCTTTAATTACGGGTACTTAATGAGCTCATTGCAAGGACAAGGTTTCTCATGGGAACTAAGAATTGCCAAAATATATTGTAATCGTGTAGATTAAGGGACAGCATCAAGCCGATTACATGATGACTCTGGCTTGTTTCATCTGTTGCTAAGGTTGATGATGTGGTTGCTTAACATAACCAATATGATCATATACCTAGTAATTAATCTGGGGCATGTTGATTGAGGTATATGGCATGGGAGAAGAAGCTAAAGTGTTTGTTTGCTAATCATCTGTACTGGAAGAGGACTCAAGATATGCCTTAGGTCGGCAAAAGTAGACTTAAATTTTTCAGTGAAGCTGGTAGTACAGGAGCACTACAAAGCTAGGACAAAAGAATCAATAGGTGTTCGAAGAAAACTGGAGGTTAATTTTCTTTTTAAAAAAAAATAGAGGAAAGGTGTACAAGAGGACGGATGGAGCCCCAATAAAAAAGATAGGAATCTTGGGTAGATTTACAAAAGGTAGATACTAGACAGGTTGTGGTAGGATACTCCCTTGGAGATGGTGAATCACTTTGAGATATGAAGGCACTGAATGGAGCCATATCTAAAATGGAGGAGGTTCAGGGACTTCATCATGAATAATATATGCCGAGCAAAAAAAACCTCATGGAGGGCCACTCATTTGGAAAAGGTGACATAGCTTGAGATATGGAATAATGGAAGTGAAGACCGAAGGTAATGTAAGGAAGTTGACAGGACTTGCTAATAGTAGGTTGAGTGGAAGCTTAGCCTGTTCATCAAAAGGCAAGTAAAAATTGCAGGTAAACTTTAAAGTGCATCTACACCCTTAAGAGAAGTAGGATAAAAACGCTTGCATGAAATGCTCCTTGTAACAAAGAAATGACAAGGCATGAGAGCTGAAATGAGGAGCACATGAGTTGTCTCATGATCTCACTGATGCTTCCTCTCAGCAACATCAGTTTACTCATGTCTGATAGGACAAGACTATTTAGGAAGAGTACCAAGAGAGGATGGTGTCATGAACTTAATTTGTGCTAGACCTACCTCTGTGCATTGGTAGAATAAAGGGCCTCGATGACTGAAGTAGCAAAGAAGCATACATCAAACTGGTCTGCACCGATTAATATTCATTTGTTTGATCGATGTTAATGAAATGCAATGCACTTATGCCTTTCGTTAATGGACTAGATCTCCCTGATCAACATCTTGTATGCACGAAAATAATTTATATCTTCCTCCTCTTCTCATATATCTGACATTTTTTTCTAAATGCTTCGACGTTTGCGACGGTTGTAGATTGCGTTATAATGATTTGTTGTACTATGCGATGCAGGGACTATAAGTCATAAAGAGATTCCTTCAGGGCTGGTCCTTGATGTAGGGATTGCTGGGTTACGGTGTCCTTGTTAAAATTTTAAATAGAAATGTATATACATTTATATATATATTTAAAATATTTAAAAAATAATTTTTTTTGATGCGTGAAAGAATAAATTTAGTATGATAAAATAATTTAGAAATACTACGGTGTAAGATTAGGAATCTAGCCTGGAAGGCGGATAGAACTACTTTCCTGAAAGAGATTTGATTTCCTTCTCGTGCGAGGACTGATTGGACCGCACACTCTCCTCCAAGGTATAACCCGGAAGTTAAAACTTCAATGCCCGTCGGTGGCACGATCTCGAACGGATGCCGATCAACTCGTCTACGATTCAAAGATTTTAAAGTAGAAAAAGATTGGAGAGAGAAAAGGCTTTATAAAATTGAAATAGAGAAATATCAGAAAGGGAGAGCTAAAGATTTTTTTTTTTTGGATATCTTGAAGGGCTAGGGTAGAGACCTATTTATAGACTCGAAACTCCAAAGAAAATCTTCAAAATATTCTCAAACTAGCCATTATGGATATTACAAAATTAAATATAAAATTAATTAAATAATTAAAAAGAAAATTAGTAAAATGATTAAAAAAATATGAAAATGGTAAAGTACCGGCGCACGTGGAATACGCGCCCTTTGTGTGCACGCATGGGGGGGTTACCTTTTGTTTTGGTTATTTTTAAGCACTCATAATGTCAACAATCCCCCATAAAAAAATAAAATTAAATTAAAAAAGATTAAAAATTTAATATTATTACACTCAGTAAATAATATAATTTTTTTGATTTTTATTGTGCCTAGTGCAAGTATCTTCTAGGTTTGAACTTACATTTAGTATAAAATACACATAGTATGAAGATGAGTAGATCATCATGCGAGGTAGTGCTATCTAGGCCATGCGCTTGTCTTAATTCTCATGAGAGTTACTAGGGGTTCGCCCTGATCCCATAATCACAGCCTCAAGACTACTTTCACTAAGGTAGATCCTCCAAGAATATATGCAACGAAATCGTATATCGTTGAACTCACAGTCTTGAATTTATTAAGAGTTATGCTTAACCTAACCATCATAATAGAGCACCACACTATAGGGATAGGATGAAGATATAGTCTACAAAATGGTGCTCCCAGATGTCATCTCATAGATTATTTCTCTTTGAACCTTAACCATGGGATTGCGATAGCAGTAAGGGTCTGGTGACTAATATATGGGCTTAAGCCCCACCTCCCTCTATGTCTCAAATACCTCAGCCTTCGAAAGGCCTTTGGTTAAAAGATCTACTAGATTATTTTTTGATCTTATAAATTACAGTGATATCACTTCTTTCATTCTCTTAGAGTTTTATACATGAGCAGGATATGATTATTCATCTTTTTATTAGTTGTCTATTAATTTAGCAGATCAATTAAAGCTCTACAATTATAATTTAAAAAAAAATTTGAAGACTTTTGATATGAAAGAATCTCTATATCATTTATTAAATCTTTTAGCCATTATGCTTCAGTACATGCAATGTCAAGAACTGTTAATTCAGATTCTAATATGCTTCTAGTGATTATTGTTTATTTACAAGAACCTTAAGATACTGCAGCTCCTCCTAAAAAAAAGAGATATCCTGTGGTAGACTTAGTATCTAATTTATATGTGTTGCCGCTCTCGCCGCCGCGCCCGTGCCTCGGATCAGCCGATCCTTCCTGACCGCCTGGTGAGGGAGCCTCCCTTCCCACGGAGAACCTGCAACAAAGGGGTTAGAGGACCCTGGCCGGGGATCCCGGCGAGGGAGCTCCGACGGTCAAGTCAGTAGACGACGAGAAGGAACAGACTCTCCAGCCGGACCCTCTAAAGGGTTCCCGACTTAGAGAGTTAACTGGTGAAGGAAACGCTCTGGGGACCAGAATCTCGGCTGGGCCTCCTTGCTGAGCTCACGCCCAGAGTTCCCCTCTCGGGATCTCTCGTTTCTCTCTCGGAGCGAGGCCTTTTGCCGGTGCTTCCTCCTTGTCCCCAGGCTGGTTGGCTTACCTTGTCGTCCCCAGATTCTTCCTTCTTTATCTCCTCCCGTCGTGCATTTGTCTTTTTCCGTCTCGGAAACTCCCCTCCCCCGTCCTCTTCTCTTTTCCCTTTTCGGTGAAGGGTGCCAGGCGGCTTTCCGACCTCGTCCGCCGGGCCCAGCAGGGAAAAGGCAAAGACAGAAGAGAAAGAGGGGAGGGTGGCGCTAGCAGGGCGGCCGGTCAGGCCTCGGGCCCAGTGAGAGCGCCCTCTTCCCCAAGCGTGGGCGCCATCTATCTATGGGGCATGTGTCGTCAGGGTTGCGTCTCTCGGCTGCGGGACCTGTCGGGCCGATGCTAGTGATGTTCCGCGTGCCGCCGCCCTCCGTACAGGGCGCCGTCTTGGATTCGTACGGCCCGAGGGATGGCCTCGGGGCCCGTCTCTCTCCCCAGGGCCCTCGCCGTACGAGCGGTCTGACCTCGGCTGAGTTGGGCCCGTCTCCGGGGGCCAACTGGCGAGGGGCGAGGGATCGGCCGACCTCGGCTTAGGTGGACCCCTCCTGGGTGGACACCTGGCGAGATGGCAGGAGGTCGCCTGGCTTCGACCGAGGTGGGCCCGTCTCCGGGTGGCCACCTGGCGAAGGGCGAAGGACCAGCCGAACTCGGCTTAGGTGGACCCCTCCTGGGTGGACACCTGGCGAGGTGGCAGGAGGTCGCCTGGCTTCGGCCGAGGTGGGCCCGTCTCCGGGTGGCCACCTGGCGAAGGGCGAAGGACCAGCCGACCTCGGCTTAGGTGGACCCCTCCTGGGTGGACACCTGGCGAGGTGGCAGGAGGTCGCCTGGCTTCGGTCGAGGTGGGCCCGTCTCCGGGCGGCCACCTGGCGAAGGGCGAAGGACCAGCCGACCTCGGCTTAGGTGGACCCCTCCTGGGTGGACACCTGGCGAGGTGGCAGGAGGTCGCCTGGCTTCGGCCGAGGTGGGCCCGTCTCCGGGCGGCCACCTGGCGAAGGGCGAAGGACCAGCCGACCTCGGCTTAGGTGGACCCCTCCTGGGTGGACACCTGGCGAGGTGGCAGGAGATCGCCTGGCTTCGGCCGAGGTGGGCCCGTCTCCGGGTGGCCACCTGGCGAAGGGCGAAGGACCAGCCGACCTCGGCTTAGGTGGACCCCTCCTGGGCCCGGGCGCCGATGAAGTGGTAGAGGAATTCCGAGCCGAGCTCGACCTCGGTGAGGGTGGTTTGCCTCAGGCAGTCGTCGGGCGGTGTAGTCTTGCCGATCCTGGCTTTGAGGATGTGGTGCTGACTTGGCCGGGGAAACATACACGTGGCTCGCTCGTATTCGATGATACCTGAGCCTGGCCACGTCACTGTCACGGCTGTAACAGTTGCCCCCCAGCCCGCCGTTCCGTCGGGGCGTCGTAGAACGGAACGTCGGGATTAAATGCGGACATGACGTGGAGAGGCGAAGATCTTGCATCATAATTGCCACGATCCTGGTCGCCGTGGCTCGATGCGGCTGAAGACCTATGGGGAGCCGTCACGCGTCGCCCACTCGCTCGTAATTAATGCGTCGCTTCGAGGCAGAGGCCGTTACTCTGCTAACGAGGCATCGGTGTCGGGCGTGCGCCCACGTGGCGATCATCCAATGGCCTGAGACGGAATGACGGGTATGGCCGCTGTCGGCTGAGTTTGAAAGGGAGGGGACTTTCCAGAACAAGGCCTTTTCCCTTGCTTCGTGGGCGGTTTGCTGCAGGCTAACAACTCCTGTTGCTCGCGCTCGTCTGGTGTATTTTCGGTGAGTGCTTCCTTCTCCTCCTCTAGCCCCCCTCGTTCTTTCTCGCTTCTTTTCTGATTTTTTCCGTCCTTTCCCTTTCCATGGCGCGCCGTCGCCATGTCTCTTCCAACCCGGACGAGGCCGGTCCATCCCGGCCGAGGACTCCATCCTCCTCCTCCTCAGATGAGGAGACAATCCCGGAGGAGGTCCGCCGGCGTCTGCAACCCGGGGGTATCACCATTGGTATCCCCAGGGGGATCCGGTCCCCTCCGGTTGCACCTGTCGTGCCCCTCCGTTCTCTTCCTGCCCTGCCTTCTCTTCCTGCTCCGCCTTCTCTTCCCGCCGGTCCCTCCGGTCATGCTTCTACCATGACCGAAGGCGATCTTTCCCTGCTCCGGGATGCCTACGGCATTCCGGGGTCAATTCGCCTATTTGTTCCACGGTCCGGGGAGCGCGTCACCATGAGTGGCCCCGGCCGCATTGCCTTCTACGAAGACTTCCTCCTTGGGGGTCTTCGGTTTCCTCTACATCCTTTCTTTCTTTCCTTCCTCAGCCACTTCCGGCTTGTCCCGGCCCAGCTGGCTCCTAATGCCATCCGGGTCATCTTTTCCTTTATTGTTTTCTGTCACTTCCACGGGTTCGTTGCCCGTTTTTCTCTCTTCAGGGCCTTGTTCACCCTGAAGAAGTGCTCCACCGATGACGGCTGGTGGTACATTTCGCCCCGGCCTAGGTGTCTCCGGTTCGACCTCCCTTCCTCGGTCAAGGAGTGGAAGAGCCGGTTTTTCTTCGCCTCGGTCGACGACGTCGACTGGGCCTGGAGTGAACCGGACCGGACCCCGAACCGAAATTCCCGGGTCGAGTCGGTGGACCAGGAGTCCTATAGCCTGCTCCTGAGCGACGTGGTCCCGGTGCTCGAGGTTCTGCTCTCTGAGCAGAATCTTTTTGAGGCCGGTATCAGTCCCATCCATGAGACCGGTGAGACTTGGCCCCACTCTGACCTCTGCCCCCCTTTCTCTTCATAACCGAGCCGGCTGACTTCCTGTTTCTTTTGTTTTGCAGGGATGAAGTTTTCGTTGGAGAACCTTTTGGAGGGGGCAGCCCAGCGGGACGTCGCGGAGGTGGACGAGCCCGCAGCGAAGAGGGCTCGCACGGAGATGAGCCGGGAGGTCGTGGCGGCGACCGTGCCCAGCCCGGTTGCTGTCATTTCCCCGCCCAGGCTACCTCAGGGCGGGGCTACTGATGCCCCAGCCGCTCGACCTGGTGGCGCCGCCGAGAGGACCCCAGCGTCTGCCGCTCCGCCCATCGCCGGGCCCGTCATTGCTGCCAGCTCGACAGCGCCGCCTGCGGCAACCGCCGGCCCGTCGGTTGCGGCCTCGGCTGAGGGGGCGGCCGCCGCAGTTGCCGGCCCGAAGGCTCCGGCGCCGGTGATCACCCACCGGGACTCTGTCATCCTTGACAAAGGGCTGGCAGAGAAGATGATGGAGTATGCCTCCACCGCCCGGGACCGCCGAGCTCGGGGTGGCCGGGATTACGCGGACGCGTTGCTCGGCATCCTCCCGCAGCTTTTCACGGTAAGTCCGAGCTTCTCCCTTCTCCTTTTCCCTTCTTTCGGGACTTAACTTCTTTTATTCTGAACTGTATTGCTTTTGTTATTGCAGATCGGGAACGACGTCCTCCTACTGAGGAATTTCCTCATAGGGAATGCCAAGAGGGACTCCGAGCGGGAGCAGAGACTCGGCAAGCTCGCGGCCGACGTCAAGGACTTAATGGAGAAGGGCGCCGAGCTGCGAGCTGACAAGCAAGCCCTCCAGTCCGACCTGGCACGTTCCGAGGAGTGGAACAAGGAGTTGGAGGCCTCCTTGTTGGAGGAGCGGACCTTCAACCAGCGTCGAACTGAGGAGGAGGCAGCGAAGAAGGTCCGCCCGCCTGCAGGCCCATTCCCAATGGCTGGAGCGCCAGCTGGAGGAGGCCCGGCGAGACGCGGCCGCGGCGAAGGACCGGAGCGCGTACGTCAACGGGCTCCTGGAGGCAGCCAAGCGGGAGGCGCAAGAGGCTGTCCCCAAATTCCGGGCTTCCGATGAGTACACGTCGGAGGTCCGGGAGGCCGCCGTGGACTCCTTCCTGAAGGGGTTCCGGATGTGCCAGGAGAAGGTGGGGGCCTTCTTCCCCCAGCTGGATCTGAGCGGGGTTGTAATTGGTGGCAGGAGGCCAGGGGGCGAGAGCAGGGCCTCCGGCACGGCCGAAGCGACCCCTGCGGCGCCGTCGACCAGCGATGCCGCGGCCCCGGAGCAGCCCCAGGAGCCGGCCGTTGTAGAAGTCGAGGACGCAGCACCCGCGCCTCCGGCAGAGAGCTCCGATCCTGCACCTCAGTGAACCCGGCGTCTTCTTCCTGATGTCTCCTCTTTTTTGCTTCTGTTTGTTGTTCTCGTTTTGTGTTGTCTTTTCTCTTTTCTTTTGGGGAGTCCCGGCCTGTCGAGACTCCCAGCTTGTATCGACTACTCACATCAATGAAAATCTAAGTTCAACAAAACCTTGAGTTTTTCTATTTCATCTCACCTTTCTTTTCCCTTCTTTCTGAGATGTCGGTTTGGAGCACTTGAAACAGTTGCAGGCCTGGTCCTCCCATTGCTCAAGTCGAAGGATGGGGCCTGCTGAGTCGCGTCGCAGCAGAACAAGCCTCAAGTGGGCCCGACTTTGGGTCGCCTTCATCCTTGCGCAGGCAACACTGTTTCTGCACCGCCTTCCAGGCCGAAGCCCAGGACCTTCGGACTGAGCTCGGTGCCGCAGGCTTTCTCAAGCCTTGCGCGGCTTGCTGAGCTGTGCTCCGGGCTTGCGTGGGCGAACTGGGTTCGGCACCACCTTCCAGGCCGAAGCCCAGGATCTCCGGACTGAGCTCGATGCCGCAGGCTTTCTCAAACCTTGCGCGGCTTGCTGAGCTGTGCTCCGAGCTTGCATGGGCGAACTGGGTTCGGCACCACCTTCCAGGCCGAAGCCCAGGATCTCCGGACTGAGCTCGATGCCGCAGGCTTTCTCAAACCTTGCGCGGCTTGCTGAGCTGTGCTCCGGGCTTGCGTGGGCGAACTGGGTTCGGCGCCACCTTCCAGGCCGAAGCCCAGGATCTCCGGACTGAGCTCGATGCCGCAGGCTTTCTCAAGCCTTGCGCGGCTTGCTGAGCTGTGCTCCGGGCTCGCTTGGGCGAACTGGGTTCGGCGCCACCTTCCAGGCCGAAGCCCAGGATCTCCGGACTGAGCTCGATGCCGCAGGCTTTCTCAAACCTTGCGCGGCTTACTGAGCTGTGCTCCGGGCTCGCGTGGGCGAACTGGGTTTGGCGCCACCTTCCAGGCCGAAGCCCAGGATCTCCGGACTGAGCTCGATGCCGCAGGCTTTCTCAAACCTTGCGCGGCTTGCTGAGCTGTGCTCCGGGCTCGCATGGGCGAACTGGGTTCGGTGCCACCTTCCAGGCCGAAGCCCAGGATCTCCGGACTGAGCTCGATGCCGTAGGCCTTCTTGTCGAAGTTAGAAGGGAGTGTTTGAAGTGGGGAAGCTTTGTTACAGAAACTGGGAGCCTTACATCACTGATAGTACATTCTCAGGTTCGAGGAGTTCCACGTCCGGGGGAACCTGGCACCTCCCAATTCTTCCAAGTAATATGCTCCATGGGGGAGGGCTTCTGCCACCCGATATGGGCCTTCCCAGTTGGGCGATAGCTTGCCGCATTCCCGTGGTTGGGATGCTTCGGCGCGCCGGAGGACCAAGTCTCCGGGACGAAAAACCTTAGGCCGCACTCGGGAGTTGTAATATCTGGCTACACGTTGCCGGTACGCCGCCATTCGGATTCGGGCCCTGTTCCTTGTTTCCTCGAGAAGGTCTAGGTTGAGCATCATCCTGGCCGGGTTTTCTGTCTCGTCGTATTGCTCCACGCGCAGCATGGGTAGGCTGAGCTCGATCGGGATGACTGCCTCGGCTCCGAAGACGAGGTTGAATGGAGTTTCGTCGGTAGCCGTCCTTGGGGTGGTGTGGTATGCCCAAAGGACGCTGGGAAGCTCATCGGCCCACCTGCCCTTGGCCTGGTCCAGCCGCGTGCGGAGGCCCTGAAGAATGGTCCTGTTCGTGACTTCGGCCTCCCCGTTGGTCTGAGGGTACGCCATCGAGGTGAAGCGATGCCTGATGCCGAGGTCGCTGCAGAATTCTTCGAATTCCCGGCAGTCGAACTGGCGTCCGTTGTCGGTGACCACAGTGTGGGGGAGGCCGAAGCGGCAGACGATGGACTTCCAGAAGAACTTGGCGACGTTTGCTTCGGTGATCCTCGCCAAGGGTTCGGCCTCGACCCACTTCGTGAAGTAGTCGATAGCCACTATCAAGAACTTCCGCTGGCCAGACGCCGGCGGGAATGGGCCCAGGAGGTCCATCCCCCACTGGGCGAACGGCCAGGGGGCTGAGAGCTGAGAGATTGGGTTGGAGGGTTGCCGCTGCACCATGGCATAACGTTGGCACCAGTCGCACTTCTTCACGAAGTCGGCGGCGTCTTCCTTCATTGTTTCCCAGAAGTAGCCCTGACGGAGGGCTTTGTACGCCAATGCCCTGCCCCCCACGTGGTTCCCGCAGATGCCTTCGTGAATCTCCTGGAGCACAAGCTTGGCTTCTGTGGGTCCTACGCACTTGAGGAGGGGGTAGGAGTAGGATCTTCGATACAACTGCCCGTCCATCAGGACAAATCGCACGGCCTTCTTCCTGATGAGGCGAGCCAAAGTGGTAGAGGAATTCCGAGCCGAGCTCGACCTCGGCGAGGGCGGTTTGCCTCAGGCAGTCGTCGGGCGGTGTAGTCTTGCCGATCCTGGCTTTGAGGATGTGGCGCTGACTTGGCCGGGGAAACATACACGTGGCTCGCTCGTATTCGATGATACCTGAGCCTGGCCACGTCACTGTCACGGCTGTAACAATATGTTACCCAATTGGCATCACTAAATCCCTCAAGTATTTCTGGATAACCAGAGTACACTAGAAAGTAATCTAAGATTTTCTTAAGATATCTAAAGCTTCTTTCTAGGACTTTCCGATATTATTTACTAGGATTGCTAGTATACGTACTTAATCTGCCTACTACATAAACTATATCTGGATGGGTTCTATTTAAAATATATAATAGAGATCATATACTTTGAGAATATCCTAATTGATCAATAGGTTCTCTTAAATTTTTAATTAAGTGAGAGCTATGATCATAGGGATAGAGATAGGATTTAAATCAAAATATTCAAATTTTTAAACATTTTTTCTATTGAGTGTGCTAGGCTTATTGCTATTCCACTATCTACTCTTTCAAGCTTCATTCTTAAGAATATATCAGCTTCTCCTAAGTCTTTCATATCAAAATTATTTGATAAGTAGCTTTTAGTTTCTTGGATTATTTTTAGTGATATTTCAAATAATAATATATCCTATATATATATAAGCATAGTATTATATAATCAGTATCCTATCTTTTATAATATACATACTTATCATATTCATTTATTTTAAAGTTATTATTTAAAATAATTTCATCAAACTTAATGTGCCATATCTAGGAGCTTGTTTTAAACCATAAAGAGATTTGATTAGTCTACATACTTTATATTCTTTCCCTTTTACTTTAAATCCTTGGAGTTAGTTTATGTAGATTTCTTCTTCTAATTCTCTATTTAAGAAGACAGTTTTTACATCCATTTGATGATTAATAAATTTATGAATTGCGGCTAAGGCTATAAAAGTTCTTAAGATAGTTATTTTAGCTACAAGAGCATAAGTATCAAAGTAATATATCTATATTTTTTTTTTTGGTTAAATCTTTTTACTACTAACCTAGCTTTATTTCTTTTAATTATTCCATCTGGCCTTAATTTCTTTTTGAAAATTTATTTTGTTCTTATAGATTTATTTTCATGAGATAAATCAGTTAAAATCCAAGTTTTATTTTCTAAGATTGATTAAAGTTTATTATTTATAGTTTTCTTGCAATATGATGATTCTAATGATGACATCGTTTCATTATATATAGAAGGTTCATCTTCTACTAAGAATATGAAGGAGTTTTTACTAAAATATTTTTCAACTCTTTTTCTTTTACTTCTTCTTAATTCAGGTTCAATTTCTAGTTCTGGTTCCGTGGTTCTAGAAAAAGATGATTCACATTCTAGGGATCTAGAGATTCTAGTCTTAAAAAAAATATGTCCTCAAAGAAAGAGGCATATCTAGCTTCTAAGATTGAATTATCAGTATATCACCAATCTCTAATTTTAGTACTAAGAATCTATAGGCATCACTAATTTAGACATAGCCTATAAATATAGTATCTATGGCCTTAGATTCTAGTTTTCTCTTTTTGGATTCATGGATATTAACCTTAGCTAGGCACCCTTACATTTTAAAAAAGTCTAGGTTCGGAGTCCTTCCTTTCCAAAGTTCATAAGAAGTCTTGCCACTATCCTTAATAGGTATTCTATTTAGGATAAAGCAAGAAGATAGAGGAGCTTCCCATAACAAGTTCTCGGGTAAGTCGGAGTTGATGAGCATACTATATCCATGAGAGTACATTTTTACGCTCAGCTATACTATTGGACTGTGGAGAGTAAGGAGCAGTCACTTAATGAATTATACCATGTTCTTGATAGAATTGGAAGAATTCATTCGAAGTATACTCCCTTCCTCTATCAGACCTAAGAATTTTAATCTTTCTTTTTTATTAATTTTTTACTTCATTCTTATAAATTTTAAACTTGTTGAATGTTTCATTTTTAAATTTAATTAGGTAACAGTAAAAATATCTAAAAAAATCATCTATAAAGGTCACTATGTACCTATTGACACCATGGGTTGTAGTCTTGGTGGAGTCATATATATCACTATATATTAATTCCAAGATTGAGAAATTTCTTTTAACTGATTTGAATGGTTTTCTTTATTGTTTAGATTCAACACATATTTTGTATTTAGATGAATCTAGATTTAATTTAGAAATTAATTTTTATCACATCATGTGTTTAATCTTTTCTAAGTGTACATGACCCAACCTGACATACCATAGATTTTGTTTATACTCATTCACAAGATAAATTTGATTCTCAGCTTTATTAATAAAAAAATTATTACATTCAGTTTGAATAAGCCTTCACTTATATATCTTTTTCTATGAAGACATTATTATTAATTATTACAACTTTATTACAATCAAGGATTTTTATATCCCCTCTAAACCAGCTGAGACCCGCTAACGAGGTTCTTCTTAAGATCTGGAATGTAAAGTACATTCATAAGATGAGAACTTTTTCTGATACCATCTTCAGGTTGACTCGACCTTATCCTACGATCTTGGCAGCTGTGTTGTTCCATAGGATCACACCTCCTCCATTTGAGTCCTGAAAAGTAGTGAACCAGGAACGATCAAAATAAATATGAACATTAGCTCCTGAATCTAACCACTAATCAAGGTTGGAAGAAGTAACATTAATTTCAGAATTTTTTTAGCTCACTGACCTAAAGGTAGAGTCTTTTGAACCTTCGACTACATGAGCTTGGGATCCGAAGGAAGCAGAAGGTTTGTGAAGAGACTCCTTATGATGAAAGCAGTTTCTTGCAAGATGATTTATCCTTTCGCACATGAAACAGAATCTTTTGCTTAAACCTTGGGCAGACTTATTGGATCTAGTATTATGGGCTTTGAAAGTTTTATCCTTGGGTTTGAACTTGTTTGAGTTAGAACGGTAGGGTTAGTTTGATTGGTATTGGTAATTTAGTTAAAATCTAGGTTTTGATTTTGGTTTAGTATTGTGTTGGTCTAGTATTATTGAGTTAGGTTAGCTTGAACACTTGGAATTCTAGTTTGCTGGGTTTTTAATCTATGTTAGTCTTCTATCCTGATTGAGTTTAGAAATTGAGTCAGGATTATTTCTCCTTACTTTTGGAGCTAATTTTTTACAAAGCCATTCTAAGAAGAAGGTATTTTATCTAGTAGACTGGAAATCTTAAATCCTTCAGAGAATTTGTCTCCATTGGTTTAGAGTTTCCTAAGGTACTCTTGGAATTGGTGCAACTGGTCATTGATAGGTATGTCTTTTACCATATTGAATTTAAGGAATGATGTATTGTTGAATCGTTCAACCCCAGCATCATCAAGATCATATTCAGACTTTAAGATATCCCACAATTCCTTTGTATTCTTAGCTGATAGGTAAATATCATAGAGTGAGTATGACAGGGCACTGAGGATTATTAATTAAAAAGGATTCTACCTTTACATAGATAATCCTCTTCTGGGGTAGTTGGTATGATTGAACTAGAGAAATAGGTGGACTGATCAATCACTAACCAAAGTCCTAAGATAGTTAGCCAAAACTTCATTTGGCTTTGCCACCTCCTAAAATGGGATCCATCAAATTTTTTAGATTTAAGATTCATGATGTCATCCCTAAGGATTGCCATTGGATCCAAATCAGGTTCAAAAAGGAAGATCTGGAAATAAAAATAATGTTATTAAGAATTTGTTTAAATAATCTAAACATTATTTTTTGTAGTATTTCTAAAATTGTTTCCTAGTTTTTTTTTTAATTAAGATTTTATTAAAATGATCACTAGTATGGTCGGACCTGTGGTTTATTAAAGTTTTTAATTAAATTATTTATCTCTAAATCCTAAAGACTTTGATTAATTTATTTGTGTAGTCTTTTAAAAGTTAATTTACATGCTACAGTACAGATTTAGTGGGGATCTTCAATTAATTTTGTACAATACAAAAAGAATAGATATTATGCTATAAATGACAAAAATGAATATAATTAAATTATTATATATATATATATATGTATGTGTATTAATATATATATTTGAAATGTTTGAAAATAATTTTTTTATGCTGTGTGGCAGAATAAATTTGGTGTAACAAAATAATTTAGAAATACTATAATATAAGATTAGAAATCTAGCTTGGGAATCAGATAGAACCACTGTCCTAAAAGAGTTTGGTCCCTTTCTCATACGAAGACTGATTGGACTACATACTCTCCTCCAAGGTACAATCCGGAAGCCAAAACTTCAATGCCTATTGATGGCACGATCTCGAACGAACGCGGATCAACCCATCTTCGATCAAAAAAAATTAAAATAAAAAAATATTGGAGAGAGAAAAGACTTTAAAAAATTGAAATAGAGGAATATTAGAAAAGGAGAGCTAGAGATTTTTTTTAGTTGGGGCTGAGGTAGAAGCTTATTTGTAGGTTCAAATTTCAAAAAAAATCTTCAAAATTTTCTCAAACTAGCCATCGTGATCATTATAAAATTAAATATAAAATTAATAAAATAATTAAAAAACAAAAAAATGGTTAAAAAAAGTGAAAATGGTAAAGTACGGGCGTGCAGGGGGGTTATCTTTTGTTTTGTTTTTTTTTTTAATGGTCTTACCGTCAACACTCTCGTATGTTTCTCCTTCCCTTTCATTTATCATGGTATTTTATACTGCTTGGACTATGGAACTTCTCATTCCCTCCCCCGAAATTTATTCTCAATTATATTCCACTCCATGGAAATGCAAATTGATTCCTTTGATGGATCAATTTAAGTTTTAAGAAACTTTTATTCTGCTTTTTTTTTTTTTTTTTCCTTTTCTTCTAAACAGTTGTTGACTTATATATATTATATATGTAAAGAAGATACAAGATAAGATGAAGATGGATAATTTATGGTATATAATGATTCTTTAAATTTATTTGTCAGAAATTTCATGTACCCAACATGTATGATACCAAAAAAATTAATAATAGTTTGGCAATCTAGAAGACTGAAAAATGGTACAATAATTAGAAGGTTTCTAATTTATTGGTTGTAAGTTGATTT
Source organism: Areca catechu (assembly GCA_021397845.1). Taxonomy (NCBI): domain Eukaryota; kingdom Viridiplantae; phylum Streptophyta; class Magnoliopsida; order Arecales; family Arecaceae; genus Areca; species Areca catechu. Next base: position 10,134,521 of record CM038045.1, on the reverse strand, counting down.
CTTAACTAGTGATGCAAGATGGTTGGTGGCTAACAATCATTTGGTATTGCTGTTTACTGACGACTTCTGTAATATTTATAAAAATTATTCTTTTGATCCTTTTTATAATAAAATTTGTTCATCCTGACGGCTCTTGATGTAATTATTTTATAGGGATGAACGGAACTACCTTCTGGAACTTGGAGGGCAGGATTCCCTCTAATTTTCTTGATGGGACTGGGAGGGCTGAATCGATCACCAACCTCAAAGGCTTTTAAATTATGAAGTCTATGTCAGTCATGTATTTACGATGATTATGCGTACGCTCAATTGACCAAGGTTTCATATTATCAGTACTAATCTCGGGAAATGCTGAGATCGGTGCTTTTGGTTGGTGAGAACAGTGTGAACCGTATTATCTTTAAATATATATATAAGGGTTTTTATGGATAAAAAGGTCCACCTAATAAAAATTTGGATAACGAAGCTGCAATTTTTCTCACTCGTTTTCAAGAAATTAATCATGTCGGATGCTTTGGTATCTGCCATGTCCTTTCATGTTTAGGTGACAGTTGCTGTGAATACCCAGAATAAATTCTATATATTTATATATAATTAAATAATATAAATAATATTTTTTAATTAATAGTTTTGAATGAGATCTTGATTTATTATAAATGATATCAGAGTTAAAATAGTCCATAATCTATGGACTAATGAATACTACCGCATGGATTTGTCGGACTAATCATAGATCAATTACAATGTTTATGGATGAATGCATGGAATTCAACTTTTAGTTTGACGAGAACGCCAGACTTTCACATCAGCTATTCACAGGAAAGACTTTAATACTTATATAAAATCATAAAATCTAAATAATATATTTTGGCTAATTTTTTTGGATGACATCCTGGATTGTTATTGTTACAATCTAATTTTTCTTCTGAAACTTCTTGTGTTACAAATTTCATCCATTTTTGCTGTGAAAGCTTTTTTTTTTTTTTTTTTTCAGTGAATTGTGGCTAGAAAACCAAAGCCTCATAGTTGGACTGTTCAATCTCATGGGGTTGTGACTGGTAAAGCACCAATCAATTATGTGCATGGGTGTGAAAACCATTTTGGATCATGGAAATTTTAGCAAAGGACTAACATCTGGTTGTAAGGATCACTAGAGATCAAGCAAATGTACTGGAAGAAAACACAAAAGATGCTACCTTCAGATGCATCTTGCATCCCATCATTCTTACATTTTGCCACCTTGCTCTCTTATAGACTTTTGCTGAATGCTACTCAAGTGATAAGGGGGCCATGACAGAGAATTAATGTGGTTGAGTGGCCTAAGATTTTTATACCCATTTACTTCAAGCTCACAATTGCATATATGAATACCACCAAAAATTGTAATTATAGTTTGCCATCAGCTAGGCCAGTAGAATTCATTAAAAGCAGCAATGCCTATCTAAATCCTCTCACCAAGATATGGTTGTGGATCTTAGTGATATCACTGACACAACATTTACCAACCCAAACATTTAATCATTAGGAACAAGATGGATATAAAGTAGAAACATCACCAGTGAAATCTTTCAGCACTATCTTTTCTTAAATGTGGACATAACAAAAGTAGGTTTTGACAAGATCATCTTCTTCACTGTAATAAATTGAGAAAGTTTACAAGCATTAAAAGAAAGGTAGGAAGTCAATGTTTATGTTTTCTCAAGAGGGGTGGTTGATGGTTAATTTCTTTGGTCCAAAGAGTTGGTGGGCTACATGATGCGAGTGTAGGCCAGGAGAAAATGGCAGCGTGTGGGACAACATAGGAACAGGGAAAAGAATGCCGTTGGGTTTAATTCCATGGGGTTTTGGCTAATATACTTAGAAGAAGAAAAAACTTTACGACAAGAAGAAGAGTAGAGGAGGATGAAGACAGATTCAAGGGGATATTAAGGACGCGGAGACACCGACTTTTCTTTGCGGGGCCCCTTCAAAAGGATGCCCAGCATCACCGATGTGGCTCTGGATTTTTCTGTTGAAGTAGTCATGGTTCATGGTTTTTTAAGGCAGAGAATCCTCTGCAATTTTTAGTTCTGAGGGATTTCTCAATTTTGATCAAAATATATTTTGATAAGCCAACGGCCAATTTAATTTTTTTAAACCTTTTTTTGGAGAAAAAAAAATATTTACTTGCATTATAATTATCCATATGCTCAATTACTTGAATATCAAATCAGGACATCAATCCTTGTTCTCATTTAACCTTTCAACATCCTACTACCACTAATGCTCGTAGAAAAGCATCCTACCTTAAGGGTAACCATTTAACTAGCTTATTGATTTAAGTGCAATCCATCTACCATCTACTATATATAATGGAAAAGATTTTGAGACCTGTCTCATATAATATATTTTAGAGCCTTATAAGATGCCCTCCTTGAAACAATCCTTCTAGAAGAAAAAGTTATAATACTTTTCTTTTTCCATGTGCATCTTTAGCCCACTGTCCATATATATAAATATTTGGATAGCTGTTCATATTATCTTTTACTAAAGTTTCCTGCTTATATATATATATATATAACTTTTTGTTAAAATAAATCTTTTATAATCAGGGAGAGACTCGAAATTGAAAAGAAATAAATAGGTAGCTAGGACCCCTAACCTCTCTTTCCCTGGTCTAATTGGTTAATGATTGTCTTTATAAAATCATATTTAATCACATTCTTTAATGTATGCATGCAAATGCACTATTCAATTCTTAGTGCTGCAAAAGCACAATAATTTTCTTATATGCCTGACAGATGTATTTGCTTGCATGAAAAAAAATTGTGGCAGCATATGGATTGCTACCTTAGAGATCAGGTTTTTCATCTCAAATGTTAAAGTAATAGATATTAAATGCAATTACATTATAATAATATTTTTTATTATAATTATATAATAATATGATAAAGTATTATAATATAATTAAAAAATATGGATAGTTCAGTGTTTCGCAAGTAATAAGCTTACCTCTCCGTTACAAGATAACCATATTCTCTTGCCACATTAAATAACCAAATAATTGTGATTATATCTACAATTTTTATTTGATAATTTTAATTGCAAGCAATTAAAAAGTAGCATGTAATTGAATTGTAGGCAACCGAATAATCTCTAAATCTAATCAAAATACGTCATATATCAAGACACAAAAACTTTTACTAAATAATTTGCTTAAAAAATGAATATGGGAAAAAAAATACAAAGAAGGTCAAACAAATTTAGTGGACAAGGTGTAAAAATAAATGCAAATAAGCAACGGTCACTGAGTTTATGAGTTTATCCAATAGCCAGTACAATTGTGCCGGCCACAAACACAGAGAAGAAAGCAATTAAAAAAAAAAAAAAAGGAAGCTGGTAAAAACTCACCAGTCCTGTTCTGTCTCTTTGCCAATGCCGTGAAGTCCATTCCACCCCCTCCGCTCTCCAAGTCAAAGGTCACCCCTTGTAATTACCCCACAATACCAAGCCCAATTAATGACACTCCGCGCCTTATAATGTCCTCCTCTCCCTCTCTCTCTCTCCACATCCCCTGCCATTTCCCTCTCCCTCTTTCCTGTCCAGAGATCGGGCAAAGCGAGAGATACCAGAAGAAAATAAAAGGATCTCTTCTCCCTTCTTCTTCTTCTTCTTCTTCTTCGAGAGAGAGAGAGGAATTAAAGCAAACACCTCGTCGGCATTCCGCGCCACTACCACTCCATGGCGAGACGAGCGGAACTTCCCTTTCTTCTTCTCTCCCTCCTCCTCCTCGCCGCCGCGGCCGCCGGCGCTGCTTCCCACTCTGGCGGGGGAGTAACGGGTGGCGCGGTTCCCCTGAGCTGGATCCCGGGCCTGTCGACGTGCCAGGGTACCATAGCGGAGTGCCTCGGCGGGGAGGAGTTCGATCTGAGCTCCGAGGTGGCCCGCCGCGTCCTGGCCACCTCCGACTACATCTCCTACAACGCCCTCAAGCGCGACAACGTTCCCTGCTCCCGCCGCGGCGCCTCCTACTACAACTGCCGCCCCGGCGCCCAGGCTAACCCTTACTCCCGCGGCTGCTCCGCCATCACCCGCTGCCGGGGGGGCTAGCTCTCTCTCTCTCTCTCTCCCTGTTCTCCGTTACTCGCTAAAACAACAAAAAGATTTCTTTTTAGGAAGAGAGAGAGAGACTAATTTGGTATGTGATGTTGTTGTTGTTCTCCTCTTCAAAATTAACTATATAAATAATTGTTGTTGCTGTTGTTGTATTGTTTCTGTAAACATGTTTTCTATGCCATCTATATATGTAAATAAAAAAAGTTCTGAGTGCTAATCTTTCATTATTATTATTATTATTATTATTATTATTATTACTATTTTGTTAAACTCTTGTTGTTGCTGCTGTTGATATCTGTGATTTATGTAAGGTAAATTATGATTACGGTTATTGGTTAGTATAGATTGGTTTAATGGAATTAAGAGGATTCTTCTTCTTCTTCCTTTTTTTTTTTTATTTAATGGTATACTTTATATAGGTGTCGGTAATGATGATCAAGTAGCTTTAATTATTGGAATTCAGGTAAGTTTGGCAGTGAAATTAGAGTGTTGCTCTTGATTTTGGTAGTTGGTCGGCGTCTCTTGTTAAAAGGAAAGGAGAAAGAAAGCATAGGAAGAAAGAGGGAAGGAATAATAATTTTAGAGGGGGTAAATAAAATAAAGGGAAAAGAAACGGTAATAAGAGCATCGCCCATGTGATGTGCATGGGGGGGAAAATATGGTAGGGCCCTGCTTGAGAGCGAGAACCTTCAACGAGTCGGTAACTCTTCCACAACTTTGAATTCCAAAGGGGTGATGCGGACCGTCTACCTTTTATAATTTTTTATGGTTTTGTTATTCTCTCCGTCTTCTACCTTGGTTGGTTTTTTTTATGTATTATTAACCATTCACCAATGATTTGGACCTCCCAAAAAGATGGTGTTCTAAGTGAGAGAAAACTGTTTGAAATAGTTTCCACATGAAGATTGAATTAGATCGAGATTTAGCATGGAGAAGACTTTGATGGTGCATAAGATGTGATTTTTACACCAAACCATTCTACTTGAGAAGTCAGCCTAGCATATATATATATATATATATAGTTTCAAATAACGTTATTGCAAATAACCTTGGAGATTAGGATGCCTTCGGATCATGAAACCTTGGAAGATTCTTCATCTATATGGTAATTTATAATTACTTGCTCAGCTATCATCTCAAAGTTTGTCAACAATTCATCACATCTCGTTATAATATAATAAATAAATATTTATTTATGATCTTAAATTGAAGAATTCATGCTTTCCTAATGTTAAGAGATAGATGTTAATTTTTTTTTTTTTATGTTATTTTAATTCAAATTAATTGAAAAGATCAAAAATAAAAAGAGAAAAATTGTAAAACCATGATTTTTATATGGGGACAGGGCAATTACCAACCGAGGAAAGCTACAATGATAGAGACTCGACACCAGTCGGGGAAATCATGGAATAATTAGAGTTTTGAGATGGTAAAATCTCTTTGCCTGAATGGTTGCTGCAACATCATTTTCAACTACCTAAAATTCAAGCCTTTTTGGTCCACTTAAAGGGTTTCTATTTCTCCGTCTTTATCTATCAACTTGTTTCTACCTTAAATCTCAACAAACAAAGGGAGTTGCAATTCCCTGATCCATTGGTGGGCGCACCGATTCCTTTGCAACGGATGATGACGTCTCTTTTCCATTTTTCTTAAATAAAAAGGTATTAATGTCACAGTTATGAACTTTTTCAAATAAACTGCTTCTAGAACGCCTTTTAATAAAAACACTTTTTGTTTATATTTCTCATGTTACTTGTCAAATTGTTCCTTATCTGATTTCTATGGACTTCCAACAAGTACCAGCTATAGCCAGCTGGACATTTTGTAGGACAATGATATCCTGCAATTTAAGACTACAACTTGCAGTTTGGGTAGGACTGTTTCAAACCTAAAACACCAAAGTTCTGTAATTATTAAATAATATCCATGTTCTATGAGAACTTAATAGCACGAAGATTTGCATATATATATATATATGGATGGCTGTCACGCATATGTATGATGATGCTCTTTTGGGGCTCTAATGTTTTCATTCAAACCTAAAGAACAAGCACATCTCTTGTAGGAGTTCAACATTGGATATAACGCATGGTCTCATATTTCTCTCTAGTGATCACCAATCAACTAAAAATATGGGAGAGAATCCATCTTTGGCAGCAGATAATTAATTAGAATGATCTATTGGGTCTGTGGTCCTTCCGAGAGATGGCATTTCTGGAGGGATAGATATATATAACCTCTTAGATTCCCCCAAGAGTGATGGCCCTTTGTTAGGACATGGCAAAGAACTTAGTTACCCAGTCTCAGGGCCACGTCTCCTGAATCATGAAACGCCACATGCAGTCTTTAACGCTAGCAGATCATCTGAACCATTTGGTTCAGACTTCAGAAGCTGTCCACACGTGGGATTTATAGGATCCCCAACCCTTGCAGTTTGATTCAGAGCATTCAATATGACCAGTTCAAATCCAAAAATCTGAGCCATATTTCAGTTGGTGAGCTTTAAATGTTCTTAGATCTGGGACACTCACATTAGGTCGATCTTCGTGGCCCAAATGGATTCGTATGTCTAGATTTCAGATCTGAACTCATGATCAAGATCGAGGCCGGTTCAGGTAGGTTGGAGCCACCATTGCCCACTCAATTCGAAAGCCAATATATATATAAATAAATATATAATCGAATTATAGGGTGGAACTGCCGGTGGAAGGCTTCCCTTCAGTGGATTAGCAAAAAAATTATATCAACATAATCCATTCCTCTATTATAACCACACATTTATTAAGCAGTGTCTGGACCTTTTAAGTTCTAGTTTCTAAACATTCTACATTATATCATGATGAACATGTTCATATTCATGGCCCCGAAAAGATGCCATCCATTCACCATTGGCCATTGGTATATCCACGTCTTCGTAAAAGCTCTGTCGTTCGAACCCGGGTGGTGCTGAATAATTAAGAAGACTACCATCCATTCGCAAAAGGTCACAAGGTCACATCATCAGCAAAAATGGGAACCCAAATTTCGTGTTAGTACTGCTGTATGTTTCTTCCGTGTACAATAATGCCCCGTAAATTTGTACAATCCAATGAATCCATGCACCCGAGAGAGAGAGAGAGAGAGAGAGAGAGAGGCTACAGAGAAATTATACTCTTACATCATGTGTACCGCATAATGGTGCACCATGCCAATCACCTTAGCTCGTTTATGTGAACCTCCAAGCCAATCATCCTGGCTTATTCACATAAGACACCATGCCAGTTACCCGAGCTCACCCTTATGCGCTCCAGAAAGTCACAAGAAAATGAATGAAGTACAGAGGAGCAAAATAAGATGATCGATATCGTGCACCACCACCTAATGCACGTGATGTAGGGCACAATTTCCAGGCCACCTCACCCTGTTACAAGGACCAAGTCCATCCACGCCTCAAAGCAACCCCCCTCCTGCACGTGCCATGCCTCCCCCAACCCCCTTCTCTCACACGTGTCATCTTAAGAGTAACACCGGCTCCTATATAACATGACCCCTATGACCTTTTCCACCACCGGAAAAGTCTCCGTGCACCGCATGCAATGCAGTAAATTCAACATGACCCGCACCGTATTTTTTTATTGATCCAAATATATCCACTGTAGCATGACGAGATGGGAGTTGAGCGTTGATGTGACTAGATCGCTGATGTGGAGGCGGGCAAACTGACGTGGAGTCCCATCAGATGCTATTGCTCCTCCGAAGCAATGGGATCGCCCGTCGAAGCCGAGCTTCGTCCTCCGCCAGTTCGGTTCCCACCGGGTCGGGACGCTTAGGCCGGAGCCAAGTACAAGTCCCCATCCAAGGCGGAACCCTTTAAGGTCGGACCCCGCGATTAGGAGTTGAGCTCAAGTCTCCTCCGCCACGAGGAACCCCTCCGAGGTCAGATCCCCTGGGCTGGGTGGAACCTTGTCCACCTCCATCAGGTCGAGCTCGTCCGAAGCCGAGTTCCGCTGGTCCGGAGTCGAGCTCAGCCCTCCTCCGCCTAACTGAGCCACCTCGAGGCAAGTCCCTCGGAGGCGGGCCCCACCTTTCCAGCTCGGTCCTCGGCTCAAGCAGAGGTGCCAACCACCAAGGGAGCGGCGCCTCCTCTCCAAGAACAACGACGAACCTCCCGAGGATCGTACAGCAGCGCCTGCCATGCCGCCATTAATGCCCACGGCCATCACTCACACCAGAAAGAAAGAAAACTCACATCAAGGCGCCATGCCCTCCACCAACCTGCCGTACCACCAGGAAAAAGATCCTACTGGAGAGCGCGAGTCCCGAGGACGGCGACCCGCCAACCGAGGACTTACCAGGCTTCCAGGAGAGGGGCAAGCAAAAGGAATGTCAGAGCGTATAGAAGCTTCCTCGGCTATCTGACAGGAGAGGCGTCCCGTCTATGGCACGATACCTCGTCGCACACGTCTGACGACACGGGAAGATCCCGAGGCAAGCCAAAGTAAAATATCCAGCCAGAGTAAGCCAAAAATAAGCAAGCAAAGAAAAAAAGGAGAGAGGCGAGACAGGAGGATACTATCACCTCGGCCATCCTCTCTCCCAGCTCACTCTCATTTCTATATACACTACACTCACTCCTCCTAGTGTTGAGCTCATCCCGAGGGGCTCGACCAGGAGGATCTGTTCCCTTGGATCGTCACTGACTTGACCGTCGGAGCACCCCCGCCGGAATTCCCAGCTCAGGTCACTAACATTGTTTCTTGTAGGTCCCGAGGTACCGGAGGCATCCTGAGTAGGCGGACGCGCGACCCTTGACGCCACCAGCAGCTATGGGCCACGGCGATTCAAGCGGCAACAAATTGGCGCACCAGGTAGGGGGGTGAACGATTCCCGATCCGGTTCAGGCCCCACTCGAATAGTTTGTCGAGAGGATGGTGACCACTCGGGCGAGGGGAGCCTCTCCCAGCCTTGCGGAAGAGTCCCCTTCCCACGGGAACCCACACGGTCCAGGGACGGAGCCACCCACCCCGGTTCAACCGCCTCCACTAGAAATCCAGCTGATCGCACTTGCTCAGCAGATGCACACTCTCACTGCAGCAGTGCGCCAGCTCCAGCACTAGCATCGGTCCCTGGCTACTCACCAGCAGCCAGAGACCCCTGCGGCCCATGTCGTAGAACCCCGCGATAGCCTGCGTTCCTTCCACGGGAGGCCTTCGCAGCCGCAGGTCGTTACAGACCCCCAGGATGGTTGTATGAAGCGACAACGGGCCGGGTCCGCTGACGAAGAAAGCTGCTCACCACACCTTAACCGGGGGGCATCTAAACCCCGCCAAGGCAGAAAGGGCAAAGGCCCTCGTCACGGGCATCGCGCACCCGCGTCACCTTCCCCGCCTCTCTCAGCAGAGGGGTCGACGGATGAAGCCATCAGGCGCACAGCGGAGAAGCGCCTGGAAGAGCATGATCGCAAACTGGCGGAGCTGTCCCACCTGTTTGCTAACTTGCCTGGCTCCGCTAGTGAGCCAGCGTGCTATGACGTCCGCCCTCCGTTCTCCCAGGAGATCCAAGCAAAGTCGATTCCCCGTCGATTCCGCATGCCACAGGTGGATCCCTACGACGGGACCACCAACCCCCTGGACCACCTGGAAAGCTACCGGGCCCTCATGAGGGTCCATGGGGTCACTGACGCTCTCCTGTGCATCGTCTTTCCTGCTACTCTCCGAAAGGCGGCTCGGGCATGGTTCGCCCGCCTTGAGCCAGAAAGCGTCAACTCCTTTACCCAGCTGGGACAGAGGTTCATGGCTCACTTCGATGCCTGTTGGAAGATGCCACGGGAGGCGGACAGCCTCTTCTCCATCAGGCAGCAAGACCGCGAGCCACTGCGGGACTACATGGCTCGCTTCAAGGTCGTCGCGCTGGAGATCTATAACCTGGAGGAGCCGGTTGCAATGCTGGCCCTGAAGTGAGGGCTCAGGACTTCTTGCCTGACCTACTCGCTCGACAAGAAGCCCCTGAAGACTTACTCCGAGCTCCTCTCCCGAGCTCAGAAGTACATCCGCGCCGAGGAGGCGGATCGTACAAGGCGGGAGCTCGACGGGAAGCCGCTGAAGAGGCTGGCACCCATCAAGGCGCCTGGGGCATGGAGGCCAGGACCTCCAGCTCAGAGCTCCCGGTCGGGACTCAGGCCAAGAAGCGCTCCCATCTCTGAGGGGAGTTTCACCCCCCTCCTTGCCCCGAGAACAAAGATTCTCATGGAGATCGAAGGCGAGACCTATCTGAGGTGCCCACCACCATTGAAGCCATCCTCTAGCCGTGACAAGACAAAGTACTGTTGTTTTCACTGTGACCATGACCACGACACCGAGGAGTGCCGCAATCTCAAGTGAGAGATCGAAGAGCTCATCAAGAGGGGCTACCTTGGAAGATACGTGGGGGGCAGACCCCAACCGGAATCTCAGGCGCTCGTCGCCCTCCCACCAGTACCGGTAGTCGACAATCGCCCTACCGAGAAGCCGGTGGGGATGATACGCTGGGGAGCTGAGCGCGCACCCAAGAGGGCCTGGGGGGCAGGGCATCTTGAGGTTGTACTCCCCTTTATGAGGGAAAGGGAAGACAGGGAGAAAAATGTAAATAACGATGCTGTGGTCGTCGAGATGACGATCGCAAAACATCCTGTAAAACGTATCATGGTAGATAGTGGAAGCTCCACGACGTGCTTTTCTACGATGCCTTCTCCAGGATGAATCTTTCCTCTGTTCAGCTCAAGCCTGTACATACCCCCCTTGTTGGTTTCACGGGAAACTCCGTAAGGGTGGAGGGAGAAATCACTCTCCCAGTCACTGCCGGGACCCTACCTCGGCAGAGTACCGTCATGATGACATTCACGGTTGTCAGGCTTCCTTCGCCTTATAACATGATTTTGGACCAACCTGGGCTCAATCTCCTCGACGCTATTGTCTCTACCAAGAGATTGCTTGTACAATTTCCAACCCCTTGTGGCACGGGAGAGATGAGGGGTACGCCCCAGCTGGTGCAGCACTGCTTTCAAACCCTCCCCGGGGCCTAAGCGCCCGAGGAGGACCCCAAGATAGACGAGCTCGACCAGAGAGTTCAGGACCAGACAAAGATCGTGCAGATCGGAGCCCAGCTGCCCAAGGAGGAGAAGACTCCGCTGTTGGAGTTCCTGCGGGCGAATGCAGATGTGTTCGCCTGGACAGCGACAGACATGCCAGGCATTCTCCCCGAAATCATCACCCACAAGCTCAACGTCGACCCGAAGCACAGGCCGGTTTGGCAGAAGAAGAGAAGCTTCGTCCTAGAAAGGCAGGCGGCCATCAACGAGGAAGTCGAAAAACTCTTGGCCATCGGCTTCGTTCGGGAGGTGCAATACCCGAGCTGGCTGGCGAATGTGGTGATGGTGAAGAAGAACAATGATAAGTGGAGGATCTGTGTAGACTACACTGACCTCAATAAGGCATACCCAAAGGACAGTTTCCCTCTACCGATGATAGATCAGTTGGTGGATGCCACCTCAGGGCACAGGCTGCTCTCCTTCATGAATACATTCTTCGGGTACAATCAGATCTGGATGCACCCGAGGGACGAAGAGAACACTGCCTTCATTACCGATCGATGGACATACTGCTACAGGATGATGCCCTTTGGCCTAAAGAATGTTGGAGCCACATACCAACGTTTGATCAACAAGGTCTTCAAGGATCAGATTGGCCGGAACGTGCAGGTGTACGTGGATGACATGCTCGTCATGAGCAAGCTGAGCTCGGACCATGTCGCCGACCTCGCTGAACTCTTTTACAATCTCCGGAAGCACCAAATGAAGCTCAATCCGGCAAAGTGTGCTTTCGGGGTGGCAGCCGGAAAGTTCCACGGCTTCATGGTCACCCAGAGAGGCATCGAAGCAAACCCGGAGAAGGTCCAGGCGATCCTTGACATGGAGCACCCGACATCCAAGAAGCAAGTTCAATGTCTGACAGGGAGGGTCACAGCCTTAAGCTGGTTCATCTCGAGGTCGGCTAACCGCTGCCTCCCTTTCTTCAAGGCGTTGCACAAAATGCATGACTTCACCTGGACTGAAGAGTGCAAGACGGCCTTTGAAGAGCTGAAGGAGTTCCTGGCCTCTCCACCTCTGCTATCCAGATCGGAAGAAGGAGAAGAGCTCCTACTCTACCTGGCGGTTACACCTGGGGCCGTCAGCTCGGTCCTCGTCCACGCAGATCAGGACAGGTCTCAAAAGCCAGTGTACTACACCAGCAAAATCCTCCGCGACATGAAGATCAGGTATACATGCTCCGAGAAACTCATTTTTGCACTAATTATGTCTGCTAAGCGCGTCAGGCCCTACTTCCAAGCGCATCCATCGTGGTTGTGATCGATCAGTCGCTGAGGACCATACTAGGCCACCCCGAAACTTCTGGAAGACTGGCTAAATGGTCCTTGATACTGAGCGAGTTCGAGATCATGTACCGACCGAGGTCATCGCAGATCATGACCGACCGAGCCCGGATTGGATCCTCCACGTAGATGGTGCCTCCAATTCTGGTGGAAGCGGAGCGGGCCTCATCCTCGCCAATTCCGATGGAGTGGTGATGGAATGCGCTCTCCACTCCAAGTTCGCCACCATGAACAACCAGGCGGAGTACGAAGCACTCCTCGTGGGCCTATAGGTATCCCGTGAGCTGGGCGTCGAAAGCTTGAAGGTTTTCACCGACTCCCAACTGATTGCCGGACAAGTCTCCGGAGAATATGAGGCCCGAGACCCCCAGATGGTGAAGTACCTGGAGAAGGTTCGTTCGAGCATGGCAGGCTTCCGTTACTTCCGCGTTTTCCACATCCCTCATGGAGAAAATGCTCATGCGGATGCATTGTCGAGGTTCACAACCCTACCAGACTCATCCCTAGGGCATGCCTACGTTGAGTATATCGAGAATCCAAGCTATGAGAGCCTAGAGGAAGTGCAACAAGTAGCCCATGAGCCAAGCTGGATGGACAGGTACATCAAGTACATCCAAGATGGCCTCCTACCAGAGGACTACAGAGAAGCCGGCCTCATCAGAAGGAAGGCCACCCGTTTTGTTCTAATTGATGGTCATCTCTACCGCCAATCTTACTCCTACCCACTCTTGAAGTGCCTCAGACCCATGGAGGCGGCCTTCGTGCTCCGGGAGATACACGAGGGCATCTGTGGGAACCATGTAGGGGGGAGGACCCTGGCGTACAAGGCTCTTCGCCAAGGATACTTCTGGAAGACGATGAGGGAAGACGCCGCCGACTTCATCAAGAAGTATGATAAATGCCAACGCCATTCCCACATACAGCGCCTGCCGGCTACCCCAATCTCCCAGTTGTCATCCCCTTGGCCTTTTGCACAGTGGGGGATGGACATTCTGGGACCGTTCCCCATCGCGCCAGGGCAGCGAAAGTTCCTGCTAGTGGGGATAGACTACTTCATCAAGTAGGTCGAAGTGGAGCCGCTAGCTCGGATTACAGAAGCCAATGTTCAACAATTCTTCTGGAAGTCTGTTATCTGCCATTTCGGACTCCCTAATTGCATCATCACCGACAACGGGTGGCAGTTCGACAACTGAGAATTCGAAGGGTTCTGCACCAAACACGGCATCCAACACAGGTTCACCTCGGTAGCTCATCCCCAGACAAATGGGGAAGCCGAGGTGACCGATTGGACCATCTTCCAAGGACTTCATACCAGGTTGGACCAAGCGAAGGGCAGATGGGCAAAGGAACTTCCAAGCATCCTGTGGGCCTACCACACAACGCCCAGAACAGCAACGGGTGAAACACCCTTCAACCTCGTCTTCGGTGCTAAAGCATTAATCCCAATCGAGCTCGGCGTGCCCAAGACAATGAAGGAAAAAGGCCCTGAACAAGGAGAAATGGGCAACAATCTCGTGAAAATGACACAAGACAATGAAGGAAAAAATCATCCTGATGGCATTCGGGATGAGTTGGGCAGGAACAAGGCAGTAATGGTTCAAGACAGAGAGGAAGAATGGGTGGAATGGGAATCGAAGTCCACCCGAGAAGGTTTCCTCGTAGAAGGCTATCCGACGCAGGCCACTAGAGGTGACCCGCTCCCCTGATCGAGGGATCGAGAGTCAAATTCCATCCGGGATACCATAGGTGTCCCGGATGGTTGTAAGGTCCATGGCAGTGATCATCGAAGCGATCCCCCCGGGACCTATTGACCGAGCAGGTTCGAGAGTAGGTGCAGAAGTGGGAAGAAGAAGAGGACGAGGTGGGGGAGAAGATGCGGGTCCCTAATCACTATTTCCCTGGGCGCGGGCCTTCGGCTAACCTCAAAACACGCCACGTCCTCCTCCTCGTCGGAAGAAGAAGAAGGTGGCCTCGTCCTAGAAGACCCGGCCTCACCCTGGTTAGTGGTGGGATGGAAGTTTGGTCTGAAGCGAGACATGAAGGTCAAGAAATAGGAAGATAAGAACAGAAAAAGGGGGAAGATGGACAAAGATCCAAAGAAGAACCTAGCCCTAAGAGAAGGTCCCTACTCAACCAGTACGGGGAAGGAGATTGACCTGCTCATGACTTGGGAAGGTAGAGATGGTCGGGAGAACGAAGAAAGAGCCTCGGTACGAAGGTGGGCACGTAGGATTTGAAAGGAGATACATTTCGGGAAATGTCACTTTTCCTTTCGAAGTGACGGGTGTCCGACCGTACCGTTACAGCTCCCCACCATTGGATCCATGCCACGTGTCGACAATCGACAGAGCTGGCATCTGGCTTCGACTGCGGTCGCTCTAAATTCTATGCCCGTAATAACTACTCCTCGGACATGTCCACGTGGCTCCCCCAGATAGGCCGAAGAAACTGCTCCCCGAAGCGCCGGCGATCATGGCCATTATTGCGCTGGATTCTCGCCTTTCCACGTCAGCTCTACATTTACTCCCTTTGCCCCGAGTGCCCCGTACCGACGAGACTCGGAAGTGGGGGGCAAATGATATGGCAAAAAGCTGACGTGTGACCCTTATTAGATGCCATGTCAGAAAGGCTGCCACGATGGACACTCAATCTTGAACTCCTTTGCCGAGCCGAGCTCCCCTGGTCTGTCGAAGCCGAGCTCCGTCCTCTGCCAGGCCGGCACCTGCAAGGCCGGGATGCCTAGGCCGGAGTCGAGCGACCTCCTTCACCGGATCGAGCCCCTCCGAGGCTGAGCCGTCTGGGCTAGAGTCACGTGCTGACCTCCTCCGCCAGATCGAGCCCCTCCGAGACTGAGCTCCCTAGACCGGAGCCGAGCCCAGCTCTCCTCTGCTAGGTTGAGCCCAGCTCTCCTCTGCCAGGTCGAGCCCAGCTCTCCTCCGCCAGGTCGAGCCCCTCGAGGTCGAGCCCTCTAAGCAGGAGTCGAGCCTTCCTCGGGTCGGGCCCTTTTGAGGTCAAGCCCCCTGGATTGGAGTCGAGCCCAGCCCTCCTCCGCCAGGTCGAGCCCCTCGGAGGTTGAGCACCTCGAGCCGGAGCCGAGTCCCAACTCTCCAGTTTGGCAACCACCCCGGACAATGCCGCCGAGCACCAAGGGGGGCGGAGCCACCCTCCGAAAGGCCGACGAGCTACCCGAGGACTATGAAGAAGCACCCATCAAATCATGATAACTGCTTGTAGATGCCACTTACACCAGGAGAGGGAGAAGTTCCCTGACCAAGGCATCACGCTCTCCACCATCCACCTGCACCACCCAAAAGAAGAAGTCAACCAAGAGGCTCGAATCCCGGGGGCGGCGGCCCCCCTATCAAGACACTGTCATGCTTCCCGGAATGGAGCAACCGGAAGAAATGTCAGAACATATGGTAGTTTCCCTTATCACAAACTAGGAAAGACGTTCCGTCCACGGCACAGAACACCATCGCACATGCCTGACAGCATGGACCAGGAGAGACATCCCGTCCGTGGCATAGAATGCCGCCGCACGTGCCTGACAGCATGGAAGAAATCCCGAGGTAGGCATTCAACAATCACCCAGACTTAAAAGAACCTTCGACACTCTCAGCAAAGAGGTAATGTAAGCTAAACAACAAGCTTCCAAGCAAGTGAGGGGAGGGAGGCCACACAGGAGGACCGATCCACCTCGGCCACCACCTTTTCCAGCATACTTGCACCCCCACTCTCACTTTATTCACATCATTTTACCCCTCCTAGCATGGTGTCCATCAAGAGGGGCTCGACCAGGAGGATCTGTTCTCCTAGATCATCACTAACTTGACCGTCGGAGTGCCACCGTCCGGAATCCCTAGCCCGGATCATTAACCATTGTTTTATAGGTTCCAACGAGCAGGACATCACCGAGGAGACGAGGGGCGATCCGACGCCGATAACAGCAACGGGCCATGACGATCTTGGCGGCAACAGCTTCCATTGTCAACTAAAATCCTTTTTATATCATGTTTTGCTATTGTTATGGATACGATAATAGCATCATCATGGAAATTCTAGATTTCAACCAAATCTTTGTCAAAAAAGATATTGCATTCATTTGTAGTTCTTTCTTATTTTACTACTTCAAGATAGGCCCTGCCCCCTATGAGATCATACTAATTGACTTCTCGATGGGCTGGTTGTCAACTTTAGCTTGAGCAGGCACTTGGGTAGGCCTGTTCACTAGGTTGGGATCCTTCCATCCGGACGAATATCCCAAGGTAACCATGCCTAATAAGCTTCTCTATCTTAATTTTCAAGGTGTAGTAGTTCTCGATATCATGTCTGTGATCTTGGTGGAATCGGTAGTATTTATTTTTATCACTGGAGGTCAAAGGAGACTTCATAGGGGGGCCATCGGAGAAATTTTTCTCCATCAATTTTTATGAGAATGTTCATTCTAGGAGCAAGGAGAGGGGTGTTGTTGGGATATTTTGACTTCCTTGACTTTGGGCTTTACTAGTGAGAGGTGGTGGGATTCTCAGTTTGATTGCTGTTGGGATCTTCTGGGAACTTTTTTCTCCTTGATTTCCCGTTGGTCTCTCACTAAATAGATGTGGCTTCTTCCACTTGTATACACTTCTATGCACGAGTCAGTAGCTCCGAGTTAGATTTCGGGGAAGTCTTGTCTAAGGAAGTATGTAAACCTAGAGGAACAAAGTCCTCTCTTCAAGGCAAACATTACCACATGCTCATCCAAGTTATATATTTCTAGGGTGGTTGACTTGAACTGAGCCACATAATCCTTCAAGGACTCTTCATCTCGTTGCTGAATAGAAAAAAGACTATTAGGTTCTTTAGGTATCCTCCAGCTGGCATTGAAGTAGGTGATAAAAAGCTTCGCTAGCTACTTGAATGAATGAATGCTTCATGGTTCTACTCCAAAGTACCAGACCCGAGTTGCATTGCATAGAGTTACTGGAAAATCATTATAGAGTAGGGTGTCGGAGGTGCCTTGGATCATCATGAGAGAATGTCCCTCCCTCACATCGTCGAAAGTCAGCCGGATAAGGCACTCACGGTTGAGAATGGTGGAAAATTCGATGACAAGAGTGTCTTTCTTGGGAAGACTGGCGGACAGGGAATGTGGCGATCACCTTGGGGATGAGATTTTTTTGACTTGGCCATCGCTTGTTGTTGTAGCCCTTGTACCACCATAATCAGGGCTTGGACCTGTTGGGCTCGAGCAGTGAGGGCTTCTTACTAGACAATTGATGATGGCGGTGGTGGCAGAGTAAGAAGCTCCACCACGGGATTGGGAATTCTTGCCTAGGGCGAATAATGTCCAGTGCAGCTTATGGAGGTTTCTTGGACTTTGCTCTTCGTCTTGGCCATCTTGCCAGGCATGACTCTAGAATCTTGTTAACTGGGATGAACAAACCAAATGCCCCTACCTAGCATGCCAATCTATTACAAATTCATAGATCTCCAGTGACTTGCTGTGGTGCCAGCTTATTATATTGCCTTCTTTGGTGAGGTGGACAAGTTCCTTATAGGAGGAAACTTACAAGGAACCCCCGAGCCGGAGTCTGGCAGGGGACATTCTGATACTCAAGTCAATAGGAGAGTTAAAAGGGCAACAATAGATAGAGCTATGTGCATAGAGAATTTAAATGTAGAGCAGAATGGTAGTTTTGCACTTGGCTAGGGATGCTCCCTTACCTATTTATAAGAGATAGAAGTAACTACGTTCTATTAAGGGTAACCAAATGCTGTTAGGTAGAACGGGATACCGTTAAGGTAGTTGGAGCCGTTTAGTAACTGAATACCATTATCTATCACGGATTCTGGTTAAAGTGGTTGGAAGCCATTTGTTGTCTACTCGGGTCCGAGTAGAAGGGTATCTTACAATGAGTGGAGATTGGCAGGGCGGAGTATCGTGTCCGGGACCGATCAAGGTATCGAAGGTAGATCCGGGGGCTGAGCAAGTGTTTAGGCTATGCTGGCATAGTCACTCAAAGATCAAATTCGGTGCTAAGTGGGAGTGTGACGGTTGCTTGGAGATGCGAGGGTGTTCTAGCCGTCTTCGACGGATGGTGTTAGTTTTTCGGGACTGAGGAGGTAAAACCCCCAACAAGTTCCATTCAAGTCACATGCATTCCCGGCTAATGGAAATACAAATTCCTTGCGATTATAAGCCCATTATTTAGTGTTAGATGGCATTTGTTGGTCTTGGCATGGATTCCTCTTTATCATGATTCTAGAAAAATAACTTCTTGTTAATCATCCGAATTTTGAGAAGAATGTAACCTTTGACCAGCTGGTGCTAATGTAACATAGGTATGCACAATATCAGGCAATTATCTCAATCATGCTTATAAAGTGCTCGCCACATACTATTTAATTTGATTCCCTTCCCATTAATTGCTACTCTTGATGACCTCATATGAAGTATAAAATTTAGTCGTGCTATCATCAATCTATTATTTGAAAAGTACACTATATATACATAAATGATAAAATAAAATTTATGTAAATAATTAGGAAGAAATGGTTCTAAAAGAAGCCTTCTCTAAAAAAATCAGTAGAATTTACAATCATTTTTTTTTAAAAAGTACATATGAACATTTAAATTAGATTCCTTTAACGAAGATATATGAGATTTACAACTCATTGCCTCATCATGCCCGCTGTTAGCCATATGTGAGAGTAAAAGCAAGTACTTCTTTATAGCTTGTCATTGTTCTTGGAAAATGGAGGCCTAATAAGATTTAGTTATAGCCCGCGTAGATTGGTGGAGGTGGTGATGCATAGCTTGTTCCACTAATTGGTGGGAGGATCAGGTCATCCTGAGGTGGTGGAGGAGATGATATAGATGGTGGTGGTGGTGAGGAGGCTGGCGGAGGTGGAGAAAAGACAGGGGGTGGTGGCGAGAAGGTAGGTGGTGGTGGTGAGGAGACTGGCGGAGGTGGAGAGAAGACAGGTGGTGGTGGCGAGAAAATATGTGGTGCTTGTGGTGAGGAGATTGGCGGAGGTGGAGAGAAGACAGGTGGTGGTGGCGAGAAGATAGGTGCTGGTGGTGGTGGTGGAGAAGTAACTAGTGGTGGAGGTGAGTATACTGGTGGTGGGGGCGAATGCATCGGTGGTGGAGGAGATGCTAGCGGTGGGGGTGGTGAGTGGTTTGGAGGTAGGGGAGAATGGACCACTAGTGGGGGTGGTGAGTGAACTGGCGGTGGGGGCGAATGCACTGGTGGCGGAGGAGATGCTAGTGGTGGGGGTGGTGAGTAGACTGGAGGTGGGGGAGAATGGACCACTGGTGGGGGTGGTGAGTGAACTGGAGGGGGTGGCGAGAAGACTGGTGGTGGTGGTGAGTGCACAAGTGGAGGTGAGTGCACTGGTGGTGGGGGTGAATGCACTGGTGGTGGAGGAGATGCTAGTGGTGGGGGTGGTGAGTAGACTGGAGGTGGGGGAGAATGGATCACTGGTGGGGGTGGTGAGTGAACTGGTGGGGGGGGTGAATGCACCGGTGGTGGAGGAGATGCTAGTGGCGGGGGTGGTGAGTGGACTAGAGGTGGGGGAGAATGGACCACTGGTGGGGGTGGTGAGTGAACTGGAGGGGGTGGTGAGCTCATAGGAGGAGGTGGGGAGTGGACATTAGCTGGGGGTGGTGAGTGAACTGGAGGAGGTGGAGATTGGACTATTGGAGAGGGTGGTAAGCGTACCGGAGGAGGCTGGGAATACATTGGTGGTGGTGGCGAGCTTACTGGTGTTGGAGGTGGAGGAGATTGAGCCGGCGGTGGTGGTGAGCGAACACGTGTTTCAGGTGACTCAGTGGATTGTGGTGGTGGTGGTGAGAACACCAAAGGTGGTGGCGGAGGAGAGTGCGATGGAGCTATAGGAGTGTCACTTGATGATGGAGGTGGAGGTGAGTACACTGGTATCGGAGATGGCGGAGGTGGCGACTGAACCGGTGGTGGTGAGCGAATAGATGGATGTGTTGGCGTCGTTGGCTTTGGAGGTGATGGCTTCACTGGCTTTGGAGATGGCGATGGCTTCGCCGGCTTCGGAGATGGTGATGGCTTTGAGGGGCCACTAGGAGAAGCTCCGCACTTGTATTGGCCACAATCCACGGGACGATTCACAATTGGTGTGCACATCTTTGCTGATTTTTGCTTTGGCCTCTTTGGAAGGCAATTATTGCTATCATCAAACACAACATCTGACCTTGCCCCTTGCATGCACTCTTCGGCCTCACCCTTAAAGAAGTTATATGAGAATGTGAGGTTGACAAGGCTTGGTAGCCGACAAAGATTCTTTGGCACGACACCAGTGAGGATATTGTGTGAAAAATCCAATTCCTCGACTTTGGTCAATCCAGCAAAGCTATTGGGCAGCACTCCGACTAACGAGTTCCAACTAGCATCGAACACTGTTGCATTGCCCAGTGATCCAATCTCCCATGGTAAGCAACCAACCAGCCCATTATTCATCAAAATCATTTCATTAAGGGTAGCAACCATTCTTCCAACACTAGTAGGAATGCACCCTCCAAGCTTGTTGTTGGCAAGGACGATGACAGAAGCTGTTGAGTTACCAAAGTTTTCAGGGATGTGGGAGGTAAAGCGATTGTCATTGAGGAAGATGGCATCGAGCTCCTTGTCAAAGAGCTCAAATGGTAGGGAGCCCTCGAAGTCATTAAACCTAAGATCAAGGTACTTAAGATTGGGTAGGCCAATGACAACCATGGGAAAGGATCCGACGAAGCGATTGTTGCTCACATCAAGCTCATGGAGTAGAGTGAGGCGAGAGAAGCTCTTGGGGATGATGCCGCAAAAACGATTGGAGTTGATATGGAAGATGGCAATGTCAGTGAGGAGGCCAAGCTCGACAGGAAGATAGCCAGCGATGTCGGCACCATTGAGGTCGACACCGGCAACAACGGTGACATTAGGATCATCGAGGGCCTTGGAGCAGAAGACACCATTATAAGTGCATACTTCGGGGCCGACCCAATTGCCAATGAAGTTGAGAGGGTCAGAGTAGATGGCTTTCTTCCATGCTTGGAGGGCGATGTAGGCACGGCGAAGGCGAGGATTGGCGAAACGGATACCGATCTTGATTTCAAACTCGAAGTCATCGGGGAGGTCTCCATTCTCTGGAAGAGCAAGGAGTTGGCGACGAGTGATGAAGGCTGCTTCAGCATCGGAGAGGGCAGAGGATGGAAGGATGAGAGAT
Source organism: Areca catechu (assembly GCA_021397845.1). Classification (NCBI taxonomy): domain Eukaryota; kingdom Viridiplantae; phylum Streptophyta; class Magnoliopsida; order Arecales; family Arecaceae; genus Areca; species Areca catechu. Next base: position 10,112,822 of record CM038045.1, on the reverse strand, counting down.
AAGGAGAAAATGACGAGGAAGAGGAAAGGATGGGAGCGGCCCAAGGCCTCCATGTTGGGTAGGTTGAGGAGTGACACCACCCTTGGAGAGCCCAAGGCTGCTTAAAGGGAATGGAGGTGGGAAGGGAGGGTTGGTTGTTATAGGGAGGGAAACAAGGTATGTTTGTGGATGGTTGGCCTTGTTTGGAGGTGGAGTTAGTTTTGTTTGGTTAGTTTGATATGGTAGGTTGAAATGGACCGCCTGCAAGTGACCAACATGAGAAACGGGCATGTAAGAATTCCCACGGAGTGCAATGGACGGGCAAAAATGAATTAGCTTGGACGGGCTTGCACCACTTTCGGACCTCATTGGTTGGCCTCTATTTTGTTGCAACTTATTTTTCTTACTCTAATAGATGCCATAGATAGAATATAGACTTCCAAAATGATTTTATTTTATTTTAAAGAGATTTTTGTTTTATTTTTTTTATTATTTTTGATTGGTGCCGGAAAAAATTGAGTTGCAAGAAATTTTTTTTTTTTTTTTTAAGGTGACAAGGTTATTTAATTCGATCATTCTCATAAAACCCAACATGCTCGCTTTATCGTTCCCCACCACTTCGAACTTATGCATGGTGAGGGCTTGTTATTTTTACCATAGAAAGCTCTTGGTATTGCATACGTGGTTGGGCTAGCGAAATAAATTCTTAATAAAATGCCTAGTTTATATGCCATAAAGGATTTTTTTTCCTCCAACCGATCAAGTATGCTTCTGTATTTTATCTACACAGTCCCTTAAATTACCATTGCATGATTGGTCCAATTAAGTGAGTGATTGGGAGAGATTGTTATCCTCAAATTAACTGAGGAGTTGGGGATGTACCTTTCGTGTGAATGAAGACTTTACCTTTTTATATACAAATCCATTATTTGCTCGCATAAAAATTACTTTGAGATCCATAGATAAAAATGTTTGGAGATATGTGTGGAGCATGATCCAACGTTCCGTGTCATGAAAAATAGATGGTTTTTTTTTTTTTTTTTTTTTTTTTTTTGCTTGCGCGCGCAAAAGATACACGCCGAACCTCCAATTAAGACAAAGAATTTGGATTTTTACTTTTCCTATTTATGATAGAGACACCGGGTAATTGGATATTGGATCAAATCAGGTTGGGCCAAGTCAAACAAGTTGTTAGGTCAGGTCAGGCTGAACCCAACCGAACACAAACTCATGGAGCGGGGCCCAATTTTCTGTTGTCGGCTCCGCAAGTCGGCCGCCTCCACCTCGTCGGCTTGTCTCATGGTTCCGGTCTTCGATTCGATTCCTTATTCGATAGGGCCGGTTTCCGTCTCTCAATATGTCTCCCTCTTTTCTCTCTGAGCCCTAACCCCGGGACCGAGAGAGCGAGAGAGAGGAATCGCGAGGAAAGAGGAGAGAGAGTTTGAGTGCGATCGAAGCCATGGAGTTGCCTCAAAGCGATTTTGATCGCATTGTCTTCTTCGAGCACGCCCGCAAGACTGCGGAGGCGGCCTATGCCAAGAACCCCCAAGACGCCGAGGTAAAGGACTCCTCCGATCTCCTTTCCTACACTGCCTCCGATTTCTCTTATCCTTTAATCTTTGTAAACCCTAATGTCCACGGAAAGATTAGGCCTTGATGCATGATCTTTTCCGCTTCCGTTGAACCCTAGATTGCTCTGTTCTTGAGCCGCTTGGTTGTCTGCGTTGAATGCTGTCGAAAAAGTACGATTTTGTTAGACAATTTATTGTTCTGTCTTATTGTTTAGAATCTCACGAGGTGGGGTGGGGCGCTTCTTGAGTTGTCGCAGTTTCAGAGTGGCCCGGACTCGATAAAATTTGTAAAAGGTGTTAACTTTCGTGATCCAGATACTAGTTTTTTATCAATAGCTACAGCTTTATTTGTGTCAATATATATATATATATATATATATATATATATATATGTACTTTGAATCATCGGAAAGTTTTTTTGCCCCTATATTTAGATGCTATTTCCAAATTGGAGGAAGCTTTGGTTATTTTTCCAAGGAAGCACGACACTCTCTGGTGCTTGGGCAATGCTCACACTTCTCAGGCTTTCTACACTCCTGATCATGAGATGGCCAAGGCTCATTTTGCAAAGGCAACTCAGCGTTTCCAGGAAGCTTTGGAGGAGGTAATTTTCTTGAACTGGGTTCCAGTGGAGTCATGTGCATCGTTATTGAGACATGGGCATCTGGTTTCATGCAGGATCCAGGAAATGAGTTATATATGAAGTCTCTAGATTTGTCAATGAAGGTGTGTTTCGCTTTTTAAAGTCATGATAGTTGTACTTCTTGAGAGATTTGTATACTTAACTTGATTTGTTTATCCCTTTTAAGTTTACATCAATTTATGAGCATCCCTGTGATATCTGCTGATCAGTGTTGTGCATCAACTTAAGCATTAAGCGCTTGTAACTCAATACACGAAAATTGTTTTAGGCACTTGAAGCTATCATTAGGTTCAGATTTTCGCTGATCTTGGAGGAAATGAATCTAGGAACAAGGTAAGATCAATTGGATTGATCTTGATTTTGGGTCATTTCAACCTAAATATGGGGTTAGTTCAGTAGGAGTTAAGGGTAGTATAGGTGGGTGTTCGCTTGTCGTAGGGCAGTCAAAAATAAAAACCTAACTCACACTATAATTAGGGTGAGTAAGGATCATATCCTCATGGATCAAGGATAATTATTTCTCAAAGAAAGTGAAGAAAGATGGATTGTAAAAATATTAGAATAAAAATAATTGATTAAAGAAAGCGATTTTAAATTGATTGATCAAAGAAAACAAGAGAAGTAATCCGAGAATCCGAATCCACCATGCAAACAGGTTTTATTTTCTTTTCTTTATATTGCAATATCAATAATACTTGCAAATTAAATATTAGTATAATTTATCTTTTTTTAGGTACGGACCGCATCTAGAGATCATGGCACATCCATTTAGAGTATAAGCTATCTAATTTTAATTACTAGATTTGGGATCTAACCCACCATACTATGAGCTATCTCTCTTAGGCACGTACCATATCCGGAGATCACGGTACATCAATAGAGGATATTGGTCATATATGTCAAATCAAAACCTCAACTAGCAAAATAGATCAAAAGATATGAACAATAAAAGCATAATCCTTATTACATGAAATTTAAATACAAAAAAAAAAATAAAAACCCGACTATAGGCTTCATCTTCATCTTAGGTTGAAGGAGCTTAGTCGTACATCACTATCGTGAGCATCTTCTTCATAATTTTTTTTCTTTCTTAAGCTTGATACAAGATTTAAACAAGAGAGCAAGAAAATAAATTAATAAAACTTTGCTGTGAAACCAATGCTTGGATTACTGCTTGGGGTTCTTTTATAGAGCTTGTCAAGAACTTTCTTCTGATCAAATTTGGAGTCAATCTGAGTTAGAATCGGCCATATATCACGACGAATATTCTCCACCATCCGATCTGTTTCTTGATGGGATGCTGGCTGTTGATCATTGATCCATTTTCTTCTCTCATTTGAACCAAATCCTTGCCTGAGATCTCCTCTTCCCAGTCAAACAACTCTTTTGACGAGTCTCAATTGGCTTCTCCCGGTCTCAGATGGACTGCGACAACGGGCAGACGGTGGCATGGGAGGCGGCGGCGGGCAATGGTGGCATGGAGACAGCACTTGGTAGATTGGTGTGAAGGTAGAGGGCTGATAGTGGCATGATGGGCGGCGGCTCGGTGGTGCATGGCATGAGACAGTGGATCCAGATGGGGAGTTGGCGAAGATGGAAGTTGACCGGCGGCTGCGGCGTTGGCTAGCGGTGACACGAGTGATGGAGAAATAGGGAGGTGGCATGGGTTCTTTGGAATAGAGAATAGGGCGATGGACTGATGGGGAGGGAAGATGGTAGTGGCACTCATGAAATGGTGATGGTAGGAAGGTGGATCGATGGGCTTGGGAGGTAGCATGATGAGAGGAGTCCACGACTCAGGAAGAATGGCCGATGACAGGGGAGGAGCAACAGTGGCATCTCTGGCTAGGAAGGGGATCTCGGGAGAGAGTGATGGACGGCGACGGGCTCTTCGGTGGCTTCTTTGGCCGGCAATGGTCTCTTCAAGGCAACAGCGGCGAGGAGGAAGGATAAGGCCCGAGGAGGAAGATGGTCCACGAAGCAGGGTGTGGACTAAAGATCATGGCTATCATGGATTGCTCATCTGTTTTGTAAACCGAGCGATCAATCCATCATAGACCGGCCACTTTAAAATCCATGCTAGATTTAATTATTTGGTTCTTTTTTGATTCTGGACCTGTTTGAACTTTGATTTGAGTGCCGTTTGAAATGTTGGATTCCAAAAATCAAGCTCTTTCTATTCATGGATTCCTTTTCTACAAAATACTAATAAAAATATCAGTTTTTACGAAATATAGATCAATTAATATTTATTTTAATGCTTAAATTTGGATATTTAATAGACTTATCAGTGGATCATGGGGTGAAAATAAACAATCAAAGCTGGTTCTACTTATTTCCATTGTTGAAGCAATCTGATAAGTTAGCATTTCACAGGGAATTGTTCTCAGTTTGTTGCAGTGTTAGTTTTGTTTACCACCTCCAACTGCCTGGGAATAGAACAGTAGGAAACCGGGCAATGAATCGTCATTGGTGTCCAACAATATCTGCAGCGTCTGGCGGAAGAAATTTGCTGAGGGTATTTGTCATGAAAGTCTCTCTGACTATCAAGTTCAACATAGCATCAATTATTGACATCAATTCATATCTAATATGGTTTGAATTGCTGCTGATTTGGGAGTTTGTGGGTTTGGTCATTTGGTTAATGCATAATGCATGGAATTGTTTGCATAAGCTTGTCCATTAATGGAGCAGAAGGTGAGCTTATTGCCTTTTCTTTTTCCTTGGCTCATATGGCCTGTTGCTGGAGGGTGAGTCCTCCCAATAGCCAAAGCACCCACCACCCCAAACACTCACGCTTACAGAAAAAAGTGACAAGTTTTCTGTCTCCCATTGAGCAAAGGAGGATGAAATCATTCTTCCTCTCCCACTCCTCCCTCTCCAATCTATCCTGCTGGATTTTCCCAAACAGGCCCAAATTGTTTTATTATTTTAAAATTAATTAGCTTCAATAGGTTTATTATTGACTCCTGCCTCATTGTGTTTTCTTTTTCTTTTATAGATATCATTATGATACTATATTTTTGGAGTTACCCTTTGTTATTTACTATGTAAACCTCTGCTAATTTTCTCAGGCACCTGAACTTCATTTAGAGGTCCAAAGGCAGATGGCTAACCAACAAGCTTCAGCTGGAGGATCTTCAGCATCAAATGTGCAGGTAAATTTCTTATGATGCCAAAGGTAGACAGGATAAATTGAAACAAGGAAGCTTCATTATTTTACTCTCTGACTTTAGCAAATGCTTATGGTATCTTGCATGTGCTTTTGTCCTTTAACCTTCCATTTTATACATTCACAACTTGGTGTGGTTGATTAACTGACAGTCTATTATTGCTAACAAGCTGCTTATTCATGTTGTTTTGTCTAGGTCTGCTTTATATTCATGAAATGAGTCTAATAATTTCGAACAAAGTCCATGGCCTTTGGCCTTCCTGATTATAAACATTGCCACTAAATCTGGTTTCTTGTTTGTGTTTATAACTATTTCTGTCCATATGGCCAACTATCGTGGTTTTTTGAACCATGGCTTGCTGTAATGGTGCGTACTGTGCTGAACTAGGTGTATCATATCATAGTGATACCAAACCAATACTTAGCATGGGGACCACACTGAGTGTCAGCATGCTAAATCGATTGTACCGATACTGTACCAACATGGTACCAGTACAGCTATGGAAATTGGTATTGTGAATCTTGGTTTGAACTCTAGACATACTAATGAAAAGGCTTCGTGAGAGAATTCTTCTTTATTTTTGGCTAAATTTGTTTGCAGTCTAGAATGAGATGGGTATCATCTACTCTACTGTTGCTAATTGTAGTACTTTGTATGCTAGATGCTGGAGTGGATATCTTAGTACGTCAATAGTATTGACTTATTTTACTGGTAGATCATATTCTCAAAATTTTAAGATCTTGTCTTCATATTCTTTAGCAGTCTCCAATAGAGAAAAAAAAAAAATATCCTAGTTTTTTACCAGCACAAGAATTTTTAAGTACCTGCTTATTTTCTAGATGCTTTATGGAAGACATTTGGATCTATGAATGCATTACCAGCATACCATGAGCCTGCGTGTCTGCCCCTAGACATAAAAGATTTCCCTTTGTTGTTTTTTTAGGAGGTTAATTGTCCCATAACATAGTTGGATATCTCATTGACTATGATTAGATACTGTTGAGTGACAAGTCAGAGATTTTGTAATCTCTTGTTTTATAGAGGTCAAGGTTCCAGAAATGCATGTATGTGAAAGTTGATAGAAAGGATTCCAATATAGCTATATTATGAAGCAAAAACTGATTGTTTCTTGATCGCAATAACCTTGAATTTAGTTGATTTGTCAAAAGAAGAAACAGAGTGGTTCTCACTTTTCGGCCAAGTTGCTTGATCTTTTGGAATGAATGAGGAAGGCCTCATCTGCTAAAATCCCCACAATTATATACACCTACAATAAATTATCGTGGTTCAATTTTCAATAAATTATCATATTCCTTGATATGTAAACTGATTGTTCTTAATCACAATAACCTTGAATTTAGTTGATTTGTCAAAATAAGAAACAAAGTAGTTTTCACTTTTTCTTTGGTCCAAATTGCTTTATCTCCTGGATTGAACATGGAAGGCCTCATCCACCAATATCCCTGCAAGTTCATACACCTGCGATAAATTTTTGTGGTTCTTTTTTCAATCAGCTTCCTTTTTCAGTCACTTGGCTCTCTAGGTATATCATGAGATTCATGCTCCTTGATATGTATCGACTTGGTGGCCATTGATTACCATTGTATATCAAATTACAATACATGTTTTTTCATCATATGTCATATGGTTATGTTAGATTTTACTTATTTTTTGTGATCATTCAGATATTTCTCCTTATGCCTAATTGCTTCTGTTAGCGAGGAATGTTATATTGGTAAGGTTGATTGCATGTACACGTGTTCTACCTTTTGGTTTGGAGTTTGTGTAAGCACCTCGTGAAGTGATTGTTTATATGTCATTACAGGGATCCAAGAAAAAGAAAAGCAGTGATCTTAAGTATGACATACTTGGATGGGTAATTCTTGCAGTGGGCATTATTGCATGGGTTGGCATGGCCAAAACTCATGTCCCTCCACCTCCCAGGTGAGGCAGCCAGCTGTCTTCTGTCATTCTGATCATGAAGTTGTCTGGTGTTCAAGATTTCAACCTTGAGATTCAATTAGATCAGAGAGTTTTGAAGGCTGGCTCATGGAAAATTAGCACATACTTGTAGTTGCTTAATAACTTGCCGACATTACCTGCTTATAGGGCTAAATACGGGATATTCTACAATTGCCTGGCGTAGATTCTTTGACTGGTAAATTTTGCTTGGATCAAAAGAGGCAGTCTTTATCTTTTGTATGCTTAAATTATATACTATATAGGCATCTTTTTTTCTCCATTTGTTTCTGTTCAAAGCCATGTTGCAAGGATTTCAAAGGAGCTTATATTTCATTCCTCTGAAATTGCTTTGATTATTCTGTGCGGTTCAAAGGGAGGCTGCGGGATGAGAATGTTTCCTCTTTTAGGGGGGTGAAAAAAATGTCTGGTTTGTTATTTGACTCCATTTCTTGCTATTCTCCCTTCATCATGCATAGCTAAGGCAATAAGCGATCTCTTGGAGTTGGGGGGAGTAGAAAGATGGAAGCATTGACAAAGTTTCTCAGACAAGATGTTTGTTGCATCAGCAACAATGATAGTAATCACCATGGCCAACATCAATTCATTGCTCGCAAGGATGCGACTGTTGCCCGCTCAAGTGCAATATCGCATTCATGTTGCAATTGAGCAATCTTTAATTCATAGCATTTCTTTCATGGATATGGATGTTCTCCCTTACTGAAATTTTTTGGGCATATTTGGTTGGGGCAGGCTGACTCATTTATGCCAATTTTAAAGCAGAAATTCAAAAATTAGAAACTTCTCTTACTAATGAAGACAGTTTTTTTTTGGTGGGGGTGGGGGGAGAGAGGGAAGGGAAGTTGTATTAAATAATAAATATATTGTCTGTGTTGGGATAGCCTGGTTTAGCTATGAACTAGGTTCCGGTTTGACTTATCGAAGCTCCGGTTCTCCGGACTATGGGCTTCGGACTAAGCAAAGGTCAACTGTAAGCAACTCAAAGCTTTACACCGAACTACAACATCCGAAGGCCAGTCCTTCGGGTAGCATCTTCGGTCCCGGTCGAAGATAGAAATACTCATTGATTTTCGAAGACACGAACTTCGTTTCTCATCGTAGACATGATTCTGGTCTCGGAAAAATATCAAGCCTTCGGATCACGCAAAGGAAAATCCGAAGTTTGAATTATAATCTGTTCCAAAAATGAAACTGAAACCAACGGTTACAATCGATAGACTTATCATGCCATGATCATGACGTGCAATTCCTGTAGTCACGCCTCCGATCTGGCTGGAACCGTTCATTGACAACCCACGATCGTCAATCATGGAAGTGAATGGCTCTCCATGATCTCCGGGAAAAGAGCGGGCCATAACCAGAGGCCATCTTTTAAATATGGGTAAGAAGGATGGCTCGAGAGGTACGCGTGAATAATCTCGCACATATACATTTTCAATCTCCAAGAATTCTTTTTCTCTTCCATTCTCGACATCTTCTCCATTGTGGCTGGAATCCGTCACTGACTTAGACATCGGAATGTCCTCCGTCGGAACAACTCCGGCAAGGGACCTATTTTGCAGATGAACCAGGGAATGGTCCTGCGATGCAGCAGCTCCGATCGATCGATCCAGGAACTTCACGCCAACAGTCTGATTACAATAGAAATTCAAAAAAAAGAATACAATACAGATGGTACAGATAACATGCGGACAAAAATGGGTATCCCTGTACAAGAAAGAGAGTATACATGGATATGCTAGAAAATAGTATGCATAGACCTGAAGATAATGCAAAGAGTAGATATTAACATTGAAGTATGTTACAGCCGTGACAGTGACGTGGCCAGGCTCAGGTACCGCCGAATGCGCTCGGGCCACGTGGAGGCTTCTTCGGCCGAGTCAGCGCCACGTCTTCAAGTCCAGGTTCGACAAAACTACAGCGTCCGACAATTCTCTAAGGCAAACTGCCCCGCCGAGGTCGAGCTCGGATCGGAGCTCCTCTACCAACTCGATGGCGCCCAAGCCCGGAGATATCCGCCCAAGTGAGGTCAGCCAAAGCCAGGAGGCCTCCTGCCACCTCGCCAGATGTCCACCCAGGAGGAGTCCGCCCGGGCCGAGGTCGGCCGACCCTTCGCCCTTCGCCAGGTGGCCTCCCGGAGACGGGTCCACCTCGGTCGAGTCCGGGCGATCTCCTGCCATCTCGCCAGGTGTCCACCCGGGAGGGGTCCACCTAGGCCGAGGTCGGCTGGTCCTTCGCCCCCTTGCCAGGTGGCCTCCCGGAGACGGGTCCACCTCGGTCAAGTCCAGGCGATCTCCTGCCACCTCGCCAGGTGTCCACCCGGGAGGGGTCCACCTGGGCCGAGGTCGGCTGGTCCCTCGCCCCCCTGCCAGGTGGCCTCCCGGAGAGGGCCTACCTCGGCCGAGTCCAGGCGACCTCCTGCCACCTTGCAGGTGTCCACCCGGGAGGGATCCACCTAGGCCGAGGTCGGCGGGTCCTTCACTCTTCGCCAAGTGGCCCCCGGAGACGGGTCCACCTCGACCGAGGTCAGGCCGCCCATACGGAGAAGATCTCAAGGAAGAGTCGCGGACCCCGAGGCCATCCCTCGGGCCGTATGAATCCCAGACGGCGCCCCGTACGGAGGGCGGCGGCACGCGGAACATCACTTGCATCGGCCCGACAAGTTCCACAGCCGAGGGGCACGATTCTGACAGAACAGGCCCTATAGATGGATGGCGCCCACGCTTGGGAGAGAGAGCGCTCTTGCTGGGCCCGAGGCCTGACCGGCCGCCTTGTCAGCGCCGCCCTCTCTTTTTCTTCTCTGTCTTTGCCTTTTCCCTGCTGGGCTCGGCGGACGAGGTCGGAAAGCCGCCTGGCCCCCCTTCACCGAAAAGGGAAAAGAGAAGAAGACAGGGGAGGGGAGTCTCCCAGGAGGAAAAGACAAGCGCACGACAGAAGGAGATAAAGAGGGAGGAATCTGGGGACAACAGAGGTAAGCGAACAAGCCTGGGGACAAAGGAGAAGCAACGACAAAAGGCCTCGCTCCGGAGAGTGAAAACCAGAGATCCCGAGAGGGAATCACTGGGCGTGAGCTCGGCAAGGAGGCCCTGCCGAGATTCTGGTCCCCAGAGCGTCTCTCTCACTAGTAAACTCTCTAAGTCTGGAACCCTTTCGGGGGTCCGTTTGGAGAGTCTGTTCCTTCTCGTCGTCTACTGACTTGACCGTCGGAGTTCCCTCGCGGGATCCCCGGCTAGGGTCTTCTAATCCCTTTCTTGCAGGTTCGCCGCAGTCAGTGAGGCTCCTTCGCCAGGCGGTCAGGAGGGATCGGCGGATCCGTGGCACGGGCGCGACGACGGGAGCGGCAACAGATTGGCGCACCAGGTAGGGGGGCAGGACACCAAACCCGAGCGGGGGCCAGCTTTCTGCAGGTGTCGCGCTCTCTGACGATGGTGGTCACTCGTGGCCGCGAGGCGTCCACCAGCCGCGTGGGGGAGGTTCACTCCCCTCCAGGGGCCCTCAGCCCGGGAGGGAGCATCCGGCTCCCCCTCCTTTCTGCAGGTGTCGCGCTCTCTGACGATGGTGGTCACTCGTGGCCGCGAGGCGTCCACCAGCCGCGTGGGGGAGGTTCACTCCCCTCCAGGGGCCCTCAGCCCGGGGAGGGAGCATCCGGCTCCCCCTCCTCTGCACAGCAGCCTACCCCGGCGGACGGACCCCTTGCGGCCATCACCAGCAGCTGCAGACCTTGACCTCAGCGGTCCGGCAGAGCTCAGCACCAGCAACGCTCCCTGGCCATCCAGCCGCAGCCAGGGACCCCCGCGGCCGAGCCGCGGGCAGCGTGGGAGCCTGCGCTCCATCCAGGGCAGGCCATCCCATCCGAGGGCCGCCTCCACCCCCGGGGAGCCACCAAGCTCCCGCAAAAAGAGAAACTACTCCGGCTCGGAGGATCACGAGAGCCGATCCCCAGCCGACGGGGTCGAAACGGCGCATCGCAGCAAGCGACGCCGAGGCCAGACCTCGCGCCGAGACGATCGGCGCCCCTTCACCTGCAGTCTCGGTGGAAGACTCCACCGACGAAGCCATCAGGTGCCAGGCGAGAGGCGCCTGGAGGAGCATGAGCGCAAGCTGGCGGAGTTCGCCCGCCGATTTGCCGACCTGCAGACTCGTCGGCAGACCGGCGAGCTACGACTCCCCCCCCTTTCTCTGAAGAAATCCAGGCGGAACCGATGGTGGATCCCTACGACGGGACCACCGACCCCTGGACCATCTGAGAGCTACAAAGCCCTCATGAGGGTCCCAGGGGGCCACCGACCTCTTCTGTGCATTGCCTTCCCGGCAACCCTCCGGAAGGCCGCTCGAGTCTGAGGGTCCAGGGGGCCACCGACGCTCTTCTGTGCATTGCCTTCCCGGCAAACCCTCCGGAAGGCCGCTCGAGTCTGGTTCATCACCTCGAGCCCGGATCCATTTGCTCCTCCACCAGCTGGAAGGAAGGTTCGTGGCACACTTCGACGCTTGTCGAAAGGTGCCGAAGAGGTGGATAGCCTCTTCTCCATCCGCAGAGGACCAGGACCAGGAGCTGCTCCGGGACTACATCACCCGGTTCAAGGACCGCGGCCTTGGAGATCTACAGCTTGGACGAGCCCGTCGCCATGCTGGCTTTGAAGCGCCGGGCTCAAGACGTCCCGCCTGACCTACTCCCTGGACAAGAAGCCGCCCAGGACGTACTCCGAGCTCTCCTCCGCGCCCACAAATACATCCGAGCGGAGGAGGCTGACCGCACCCGTCGAGAGTTAGACGGGAAGACTCCGAAAGAAGCCACTCCCGAGGGACGCCCCGGGAGCTTGGAGGCCCGGGCCGTCTGCCGACCCCGCCCGAATCCAAGGCCGAGGGGAGGGCCACTCCCGAGCGGAGGTACACCCCTCTCCTCGCACCTCGGACGAAGATCCTCATGGAAATCGAGGGCGAGCGCTACCTCCGCCGACCTCCTCCTCAAAACCCGAGAGCCGTCCGAGACAAATCGAAGTACTGCCAGTTCCACCGCAAGCACGGGCACGGCACAGAGGAGTGGTCGCCACCTGAAGCGGGAGATCGAGGAGCTGATAGGAGGGGTTACCTCAGGAAGTTCGTCAAGAATGAGGCCCCCTCTGAAGGGCAGTCGCTCGCGGCCTTACCGCCCGTCCCTGTGATCGACAACCGCCCAACGGAGAAGCCCATGGGCATGATCTCACGGGGTCCGGTCGAGCGACGAAGAGAGCCGGGGAAGTCGGGAACCCGGAGGATGTAATCCCTTCCCGGGGGGGGGAGGGAAAGACAAGGTAAACAACGATGCCGTGGTGGTCGAGATGACCATCGCGAAGCATCCTGTACATTGAATCATGGTTGATAGTGGAAGCTCGGCTGACGTACTTTTTTACGACGCTTTCTCCAGCATGAAACTTGTCCCACGATCAGCTGAAACCGGTGCAACCCCCTGGTAGGTTTCACGGGGACTCGTGTGGGGTCGAGGGGGAGATCACTCTCCCGGTCATCGCGGATCCCCACCCCGGCAGGCGGACGTCCTAATAACCTTTACTGGTCGTCAGGCTCCCCTCGCCTTACAACGCCATCTCGGGCGTCCGGGCTCAACCAACTGGACGCCACCATCTCCACAAGAAGGCTGTTGGTACAGTTCCCACGCCTTCCGGGCTCGGGAGATGAAGGGGACGACCCAGCCAGTCCCACTCTGCCTTCAGACGGTCCCGGGCGCAAGAGCCGGAGCTCGCCCATGATATCGATGACCTCGATCTGAGAGAGAAGGAACCCAGGGGAGGGCCCGTTAGAGAGCGCTGCTGACTTTTCCCCTCGGTTCGGATCCCCTGAAGACGGTGCAAGTCGGGGCCAGCTCCCTGAGGAAGAACGAACCCCGCCTGCTGGAGTTCCTCCGTGCCAACGTTGACGTGTTCGCCTGGTCAGACGCGGGGGCAATGTACCAGCGCCTGGTCAATAGAATCTTCAAAGACCAGATCGGCCGCAACATGCAGGTGTACGTGGACGACATGCTGGTAATGAGCAAACCCGTCGGATCACGTGGCTGACTTGGCGGAGACCTTCGGCAACCTCCGACGCCATCAGATGAAGCTGAAACCGGCGAAGTGCGCTTTGGTGTCTCCGCCGGGAAATTCCTAGGATTTATGGTGACCCAAAGAGGAATCGAGGCCAACCCGGAGAAGGTCCAGGCCATCCTGGATATGGAGCAGCCCACCTCCAAGAAGCAAGTGCAGCAACTAACCGGCCGAGTTGCGGCCCTCAGCCGTTTTATCTCCAGGTCGGCGGATCGCTGCCGTCCCTTCTTCAAGGTACTGAGGAAGATGAATGACTTTGCTTGGACCGAGGAATGCCAGCAGGCCTTCGAGGAGCTGAAGAAGACCCTCGCATCGCCACCATTGCTGTCCAGGCCCGAGGAGGGAGAGGAGCTTATCCTCTATCTAGCGGTTACCCCGGAAGCCGTCAGCTCAGTCTTGGTTCGAACCGACGGCCAGGGGGCCCAGCGGCCGGTTGTACTATACCAGCAAACTTCTCCGTGATGCGGAGCTCAGGTATATTCTCGGCCCGAGAAACGTTTTTGCGCTAATAGTGTCTGCCCAGCGTCTCAGGCCTTATTTCAAGCGCACCCCATGCTGTCCTGACGGATCAACCGCTGAAAGCAGTGCTCAGCCGACCCGATACCTCGGGACGATGGGCAAAGTGGGCACTGAAGCTCAGCGAGTTCGACATTACGTACAGGCCAAGGTCGGCCATGAAGGCACAGGTGCTGGCCGACTTCTTGGTCGAATGTGCAGGCTTGGGCAAGGAGCCCGAGGAAGGCCCCTCAGGCCGGTCGATGGAGATAGGCACCGACGAGCCCGGAGAGGACACCTGGATCCTCCATGTAGACGGAGCCTCGAACTCCGGGGGAGCGGGGCTGGGCTCATCCTTGCCAACAGCAACGGGGTCGTCGCCGAATGCGCACTCCGTTTCCAATTCCCCGCGACAAATAACCAGGCGGAGTACGAGGCACTTCTTGCCGGACTGAGAGTCTCCTGCGAGCTGGGCGTAACCAACCTCAAGGCTTTCACTGATTCCCAGCTCGTGGCGGGGTAGGTGTCCGGGGAGTACGTCGCACACGACCCCCAAATGGCGAGATACTTTGAGCTCGTCAAAGAGGGCGCGTCCAGATTCCGACGCTTCAACATCTTCCATATCCCCGCGGGAGAACGCCCGCCGGCGGATGCTCTCTCGACTGGCGACCCTGCTGGACACGATGCTGGGACGCGCCTACGTGGAGCGCCTTGAGATCCAAGCCTCGAGGCACCGGTGAAGGTCCACCAGGTCGGCCATGAACCCAGCTGGATAGACAAGTACGCCGCATACATCACCAATGGCACCCTGCCGGAGGACCGCGAGGTGGCTCGCCTCATCAGGAAGAAGGCCGTGCGATTCGTCCTGATGGACGGGCAGTTGTATCGAAGATCCTACTCCTACCCCCTCCTCAAGTGCGTAGGACCCACGGAAGCCAAGCTTGTGCTCCAGGAGATCCACGAAGGCGTCTGCGGGAACCACGTGGGGGGCAAGCATTGGCATACAATGCCCTCCGTCAGGGCTACTTCGGGGACGATGAAGGAAGACGCCGCCGACTTCGTGAAGAAATGCGACCGGTGCCAGCGTCACGCCACGGTGCAACGGCAGCCCTCCAACCCAATCTCCCAGCTCTCAGCCCCTGGCCGTTCGCCCAGTGGGGGATGGACCTCCTGGGCCCATTTCCGCCGGCGTCTGGCCAGCGGAAATTCTTGATAGTGGCCATCGACTACTTCACGAAGTGGGTCGAGGCCGAACCTTTGGCGAGGATCACCGAAGCAAACATCGCCAAGTTCTTTTGGAAGTCCATCGTCTGCCGCTTCGGCCTCCTCCCCACACCGTGGTCACTGACAACGGGCGCCAGTTCGACTGCCGGGAGTTCGAAGAATTCTGCAGCGACCTCGGCATCAAGCATCGCTTTACTTCAGTGGCACACCCCCAAACCAATGGGGAGGCCGAGTCACGAACAGGACCATTCTTCAGGGCCTCCGCACGCGGCTGGACCAGGCCAAGGGCAGGTGGGCCGACGAGCTCCCCAGCGTCCTCTGGGCATACCACACCACCCGAGGACGGCCACGACGAAAACCCGTTCAACCTCGTCTTCGGAGCCGAGGCAGTCATCCGATCGAGCTCAGCCTACCCACACTGCGTGTGGAGCAATATGACGAGACAGAAAAACCAGCCAGGATGATGCTCAACCTTGACCTTCTCGAGGAAACGAGGGACAAAGCCCGAATTCGAATGGCGGCGTACAGGCAACGCGTGGCCAGGTATTAAACTCCCGAGTGCGGCCGAAGGTTTTCCGTCCGGAGACTTGGTCCTCCGGCGCGCTGAAGCTTCCCAGCCACGGGAATGCGGCAAGCTCTCGCCCAACTGGGAAGCCCATATCAGGTGGCAGAGGCCCTCCCTCATGGCGCATATTACTTGGAGGAATTGGGGGGTGCCAGGTTCCCCCGGACGTGGAACGCCTCGAACCTGAGGATGTACTATCAGTAATGTAAGGTTCCCTACTCCTGTAATAAAGTTCCTCCGCTTCAAACACTCCTTCTCACTTCGACAAGAAAGCCGGAGAAACAGCTCAGCAAACCGCGCAAGGCTTGAGAAAGCCTGCGGCATCGAGCTCAGTCTGGAGATCCTGGGCTTCGGCCTGGAAGGTGGCGCAGAACCCAGTTCGCCCACGCAAGCCCGGAGAACAGCTCAGCAAAACGCGCAAGGCTTGAGAAAGCCTGCAGCACCGAGCTCAGTCCGGAGATCATGGGCTTCGGCCTGGAAGGTGGCGCAGAACCCAGTTCGCCCATGCAAGCCCGGAGAACAGCTTAGCAGACCGCGCAAGGCTTGAGAAAGCCTGCGGCATCGAGCTCAGTCCGGAGATCCTGGGCTTCGGCCTGGAAGGTGGCGCAGAACCCAGTTCGCCCACGCAAGCCCGGAGAACAGCTCAGCAAACCGCGCAAGGCTTGAGAAAGCCTGCGGCAGCTCAGCAAGCCGCGTAAGGCTTGAGAAAGCTGCGGCATCGAGCTCAGTCCGGAGATCCTGGGCTTCGGCCTGGAAGGCGGTGCAGAAAACGTGTCGCCTGCGCAAGTATGAGGGCGATCCCAAAGACGGATCCGCTTAAGGCCTACTTTGCCGCCATGCGACTCGGGAGGCCCAACCTTCGATTTGAGCAATGGAAGGACCAGGCCTACAATCGCTCCAAGCATTCCATACCAACATCTCAGAAAGAAGGAAAAAGAAAGGTGAGATGGAATGAACTCGAAATTTTATCAAACCAAAATTTTCATTAATACAAAGGATCAGTACAAGCGGGAGTCCCGACAGGCCGGGAGTCCCCAAAGGAAGAAAATACATAAGAAGGAAAAGAAAAGACACTACAAAACAGGAAGGAGGTGCCGGGTTCAGTGGGGTGCAGGGTCGGAGCCCTCTGCCGGGGGCGCAGGCGTCGCATCCTCGACTTCTGCGGCGGCCGGCTCTTGAGGCTGCTCTGGAGCCGTAGCTTCGCTAGTCGACGGCGCCGCAGGAGTTGCGTCGGCCGCTCCAGGAGCCCTGCTCTCGACTCCCTGCCTTCTGCCTCCGATCACCACCTCGTTGAGGTCGAGCTCGGGGAAGAGGGCCCCCACCTTCTCCCGGCACATCCGGAACCCCTTCAGGAAGGAGTCCACGGCGGCCTCCCGGACTTCCGACGTGTACTCGTCGGAAGCCCGGAATTTTGGGACGGCCTCCTGCGCCTCCCGCTTTGCGGCCTCCAGGAGTCCGTTGATGTATGCACTCCTGTCCCTCGCCGTGCTCGCGTCTCGCCGGGCCTCCTCCAACTGGCGCTCCAGCCACTGGGAGTGGGCCTGCAGGCGAGCCTTCTCCGCCATGTCCTCCTCCGTGCGACGTTGGTGGGCGGCCCGCTCCTCCAACAAGGAAGCCTCCAGCTCCTTGTTCCGCCCCTCAGAACGTGCCAGGTCGGACTGGGGGGCCTGGTTGTTGGCTCGCAGCTCGACCCCCTTCTCCATGAGATCTTTGACGTCGGCCGCGAGCTTGCCGAGCTTCTTCTCCTTCTCGGCGTCCCTCTGTGCATTCCCTACGAGGAAGTTCTCAGTAGGAGAACGTCGTTCCCGATCGGCGCCAACAAAAGCAAACCAGGTCAGGATGAAAGGAGTCAGATCTTGAAAGAAAAGGAAGGAAGGAGCTCGGGCTTACCGTGAAAAGCTGCGGGAGGATCCCGAGCAGGGCATCTGCGTAGTCCGGCCGCCCCGAGCTCGGCGGTCCCGGGCGGTGGAGCGTACTCCATGATCTTCTCCGCGAGCCCTTTGTCGCGGATGACCGAGTCCGGTGGGTGATCACCGGTGCCGGAGGTGTCAGGCCGGCTCCTGCGCTGGCCGCCCCCTCAGATGTTTCCGCGGTCGACGGGCCGGCGGTGGCCACGGCTGCACTGTCGAAGCAGCGGCGACGACGGGACCGGCGCCGGATGGAGCTGCAGGCGGTGGAGCCCTCTCAGCAGCGGCGCCACCAGGTCACGTGGCCGAGGCATCAGCGGTCCCGCCCTGGGGCAGCCTGGGCGGGGGAGCGACGGCAATCGGGCTGGGTGCGATCGCCGCCGCGACCTCCCGGCTCGCCTCAGTACGAGCCCTCTTCGTCGCGAGCTCATCCACCTCGGTGACATCTCGCTGGGCTGCGCCCTCCAGGAGGTTCTCCAGCGAAAACTTCATCCCTGCAACACAAAGGAACAGAAAGTCAGCCGGCTCGGTCATGAAGAAAAAGGGGGGCAGAAGTCAAAGTGGGGCCGAATCTCACCAGTCTCGCGGATGGGACTGATCCCGGCCTCAAAAAGGTTCTGCTCCGAAAGCAGAATGTCGAGTGCCGGGACCACGTCGCTCAGGAGCTGGGAGTAGGACTCCTGGTCCGCCGACTCGACCCGAGAATTCCGGTTCGGGGTCCGGTCCGGTTCACTCCAGGCCCAGTTGACATCTTCGACTGAGGCGAAGAAAAACCGGCTCTTCCAGCCTTTCACCGAGGAAGGGATGTCGAACCGGAGATACCTGGGCCGGGGCGAAATATACCACCAGCCGTCATCGGTGGAGCACTTCTTCAAGGTGAACAAGGCCCTGAAGAGGGAGAAACGGGCAACGAACCCGTAGGAAGTGACAGAAGACAATGAAAGAAAAGATGACCGGATGGCGTTGGGAGCCAGCTGGGCCGGGACAAGCCGGAAATGGCTGAGGAAGGAAAGAAAGAAGGGGTGCAGAGGAAACCGAAGACCCCCAAGGAGGAAGTCTTCGTAGAAGGCTATGCGGCCGGGGCCACTCATGGTGACGCGCTCCCCGGACCGCGGAACAAACAAGCGAATGGACCCCGGGATGCCGTAAGCATCCCGGAGCAGAGAAAGATCGCCTTCGGTCATGGTGGAGGCATGACTGGAGGGACCGGCGGGAAGAGAAGGAGGTGCAGGAAGAGCTGGAAGAGAGCGAAGGGGGACGGCAGGAGCAACCGGAGGAGGCCGGATCCCCCTAGGGATGCCAATGGTGACACCCCGGGTTGCAGACGCCGGTGGATCTCCTCCGGGATTGTCTCCTCATCTGAGGAGGAAGAAGATGGAGTCCTCGGCCGGGATGGACCGGCCTCGTCCGGGTTGGAAGAGACATGGCGATGGCGCGCCATGAAAAAGAGAAGAATGGAGGATCAAGGAGAAAAGAAAAAGGAAGGGAAGGAGGGGAGCCGGAGAAGATGATGGCACTCACCGAAAATACGCCAGACGAGCGCGGGGCAACAGGAGTTAGCCTGCAGCAAACCGCCCACGAAGCAAGGGGAAAAGGCCTCGTTCTGGAAAGTCCCCTCCCTTTCAAACTCAGCGGACAGCGATCGTACCCATCATTCCGCCTCGGGCCACTGGATGATCGCCACGTGGGCGCACGCCCGACATCGACGCCTCGTTAGCAGAGCAACGGCCTCTGCCTCGAAGAGACGCGTTTATTGCGGGCAAGTGGGCGACGCGTGGCGGCTCCCCATAGGTTTTCAGTCGCCTCGAGCCACGGCGACGAGGATCGTGGCAATTATGATGCAAGATCTTCGCCTCCCCACGTCATGTCCGTATTTAATCCCGACGTTCCGTTCTACGACGCCCCGACGGAACGGCGGGCTGGGGGGCAACTGTTACAGCCGTGACAGTGACGTGGCCAGGCTCAGGTACCGCCGAATGCGCTCGGGCCACGTGGAGGCTTCTTCGGCCGAGTCAGCGCCACGTCTTCAAGTCCAGGTTCGACAAGACTACAGCGCCCGACAATTCTCTAAGGCAAACTGCCCCGCCGAGGTCGAGCTCGGATCGGAGCTCCTCTACCAACTCGATGGCGCCCAAGCCCGGAGATATCCGCCCAAGTGAGGTCGGCCAAAGCCAGGAGGCCTCCTGCCACCTCGCCAGATGTCCACCCAGGAGGAGTCCGCCCGGGCCGAGGTCGGCCGACCCTTCGCCCTTCGCCAGGTGGCCTCCCGGAGACGGGTCCACCTCGGCCGAGTCCGGGCGATCTCCTGCCACCTCGCCAGGTGTCCACCCGGGAGGGGTCCACCTAGGTCGAGGTCGGCTGGTCCTTCGCCCCCTTGCCAGGTGGCCTCCCGGAGATGGGTCCACCTCGGCCGAGTCCAGGCGATCTCCTGCCACCTCGCCAGGTGTCCACCCGGGAGGGGTCCACCTGGGCCGAGGTCGGCTGGTCCCTCGCCCCCCTGCCAGGTGGCCTCCCGGAGACGGGCCTACCTCGGCCGAGTCCAGGTGACCTCCTGCCACCTTGCCAGGTGTCCACCGGGAGGGGTCCACCTAGGCCGAGGTCGGCGGGTCCTTCACTCTTCGCAAGGTGGCCCCCGGAGACGGGTCCACCTCGGCCGAGGTCAGGCCGCCCGTACGGAGAAGATCTCAAGGAAGAGTCGCGGACCCCGAGGCCATCCCTCGGGCCGTATGAATCCCAGACGGCGCTCCGTACGGAGGGCGGCGGCACGCGGAACATCACTTGCATCGGCCCGACAAGTTCCACAGCCGAGGGGCACGATTCTGACAGAACAGGCCCTATAGATGGATGGCGCCCACGCTTGGGAGAGAGAGCACTCTTGCTGGGCCCGAGGCCTGACCGGCCGCCTTGTCAGCGCCGCCCTCTCTTTTTCTCTCCTGTCTTTGCCTTTTCCTTGCTGGGCTCGGCGGACGAGGTCGGAAAGCCGCCTGGCCTCTCTTCACCGAAAAGGGAAAAGAGAAGAAGACAGGGGAGGGGAGTCTCCCAGGAGGAAAAGACAAGCGCACGACGAAAGGAGATAAAGAGGGAGGAATCTGGGGACAACAGAGGTAAGCGAACAAGCCTGGGGACAAAGGAGAAGCAACGACAAAAGGCCTCGCTCCGGAGAGTGAAAACCAGAGATCCCGAGAGGGAATCACTGGGCGTGAGCTCGGCAAGGAGGCCCAGCCGAGATTCTGGTCCCCAGAGCGTCTCTCTCACTAGTAAACTCTCTAAGTCTGGAACCCTTTCGGGGGTCCGTCTGGAGAGTCTGTTCCTTCTCGTCGTCTACTGACTTGACCGTCGGAGTTTCCTCGCCGGGATCCCCGGCCAGGATCTTCTAACCCCTTTCTTGCAGGTTCGCCGCAGTCAGGGAGGCTCCTTCGCCGGGCGGTCAGGAGGGATCGGCGAATCCGTGGCACGGGCGCGACGACGGGAGCGGCAACAAAGTACAAAAGACGTATAAAGAGAACATGGTAGACGATCCACGCACTCTCCATTAACAAGTAAAGTGGATTATCCATGTTCAGCAACAGGTCAAAGGCAGCAGGTGCTAGGAACAGATGAACATTAATTATGGAAATAAAAGAAATAATAAAGACCATGGGCATCCATCCAGATATAACTAGGGTCTTGGGAGGTATGTTTGTGACTATCATCCCAGCAGCTGTCGTTAATTTGGAATCCAAAAATAAACAGCAGATTTCATGATAACTATGAGGATATACAAGAAAGATAAAAGAATCGAACTCTAATTTGATGTAGCTACAATCATTTTGACACGTCCAATTCCAGCTTGAAAACCACCAATATTGAAACCCAAATAGCAGAGGACTTGTGAAACACACAGAAATTGTGAACCATATAGAAGCAGATACCAAAATTAATGTTGTAAACCAACAATGCTGAAAAAACCAACAACAGAGGAATTGCGAAACATATAAAAATAACCTGTCCAATGAACCATGAAATGGTTATAATCAATGGGTCTTCTTAGACAACCATTTAAGAAATATTGATGTGCATGGTTTCGATTCATTAT
Organism: Areca catechu; assembly: GCA_021397845.1. Taxonomy (NCBI): domain Eukaryota; kingdom Viridiplantae; phylum Streptophyta; class Magnoliopsida; order Arecales; family Arecaceae; genus Areca; species Areca catechu. Next base: position 10,091,133 of record CM038045.1, on the reverse strand, counting down.
ATCCTCCAATTTGAAGTGTCCGTAATCATGTTTCCATATCCAATTCCATCTCGAAAATCAGCAATAGCAATGTCGAGAACCAGATAGCAGGGAACTTACGAGAGAAATAAGAGTTGTGACAGATATAGAACCAGATAGTAGAACCAATATTGAAACCCACCAAAGTTGAAAGCCAACAGGGAAATTGTGAAACACATAGAAATAACCAGTCGCATGGAGCCTAAAGTAGTTATAAACTAGGAGTTCCAAATGAAACCTGTACGATAAATAAGCAGCATGACGGATAACTTGTATACGAAGATAAATCATAATCCAACAATAAGAAATCTGCAACCTGAACCAGAAATATGAAAAGATACCCCTGTCATTTGTTGTTAGATGATCCAGATAAGATAGCAGCACCATGAAAAATGGAAGATAACGCTGTCAATAAATATTGGATGATCTACATAGCAAGAATATGAGAAACTGTAGGCTGTCATTGATATACATGAATCAGCATAGCAACAAGGGAGAGATGTAATTGTAAGATAGACTAGATATATAGCCTTCAGCATATTCATGGATTAAAGCAAAAACCTGCACAGAAACAGTACAAGCTAAATAAGCAGATTCCAATGTATTATTATTTCCTTTTTCTTTTCACAACTACTTTTGTTTTTTCTTTCCATAATTTCTTTTCCTTTTGTTTTTCCTGTTTTTTCTTTTCCTTTTTGCTTGGCTTTTCTTGATACACTTTTTCTTTTTTCTTGCAGACATAAATCAGACAATCCAACTCCAAGGTTGCCAATAGGGACAGTGCATTGAATATAATCCTACATCGGATGCAGCAGCCCTAAATGATATAAATTCTCCCGATAATAATTTGATATGCAAAGAACTGAGGAAACCAGGTAGGAGCAAGTAATATAATAACAATAGTGTAACATGTAAAGCAGTGAATAAACCCTGTGGAAGCACAGTACTGAATAATAGAACATGACAAGCACGGGAGAATTCGAGTGGAGGAAAGTAATGTCGCATAAAGCAGCCTCCTGAAAAGTAGCAGCTACAACAAGTAACGTAGTTTGGAAGATCAATTTAGAACTATCCATAACTTCGACCACAAAACTGGATGACAGGAGAACATAATGTAGAGAGCAAGCAAAGAAGTAATGAAGCACCATCCAGGATGATAGAAACCTCCTAAATAACATTTCTACACATCGACACCATGTATCCTTATTAACCATGAATTCAGAAATGGAGCACCTATGTTCATTTAACAATACCCAATATAACTGAAGCTTTCCACTGCGAATAGGCCTAGTAAAATAGTTAGATGATCCGTGCAGCACATATGACCTCCCATCGAATACTCTATATCATCATTGTTCCCAAAACAAGACTCTAAGATAAGAACCTGCACAAGCTCCAGAAACTGAAGCATCAGATCAAGAGCTTCATTCCACAAAAAAAAAAGATGTTGAGGCTGGCAACTAGAGTAAGTGACCTCAAAATAAAAAGGTTAGAAGTAGAATAATGAAAACCAAAGGACTCTACCTCGTGGCACCCTTGGCATACAACAGTACATGCCAGAGTGAATCACCTGGCAAATAGAAATGAAACAGCAGATGATACCATATATGGACCTCCAAATAACAGATTCAAAATAAATTTCAAGTATAGCACATACACTTGTCTTGGGATATGAAATAAGCATTGATGTCAGTCCATTTTTAAAGCAAAAAAAAATCATACATGATATCAGCTTTCTTCATCATTTTCAAAATATATATTTTATTCATGTTCAGACTAAATGATACATGTTGTGTATTATTTGATGGTTTGAGTTGACTATTTTAGATCAAAATACTTTATTCTCAAAATTAGTTCTTCTAGCATTAAGCTTTTCGATATGAAATTTAAATCAGTAATAGTCGACTCATTATTTTATTCATATTCAAAGTTTAGAAAATTTTGGATGCACTTTGCTTGGATAAATAAATTTTGGAAGGGGATTGTTACGTCGGGATATCATAATTTTCAAATTTTGTCCTCTTGTATTTCTAGATTTTTAGTTTTTTAAGAGTAAGATATTTTGATCTAAAGTTTAAACTAAGAATAATCAACTTATTATTCAATTAATTTGTAAGGTTTGGAAAGTTTCAGGTACTATTTGCTAGGATAAATAAATCTTGAAATGAAGGAATCATAATTTTACTTGAGGAACTTCAAGTTATCCTACAATAAAATTATGATATCCTATGATTTATAACTTTCTGGATGTTATAATTTTAGTACAAGAATTACAGGATGTTATAATTTTGATAAAATTATGACAGATATCCTGTAATAAAATTATGACTATCTTATGGTATATGACTTTCTATATAGTATATCCGTTGGTATTATGACACTATGTGGTATATGATAAATAAATCTTGGAAGGAGTCCTGTAGGGATGCCATAATTTTTTTTAGAAAGTCATATTTTAATTACAAGATGTCATAACTTTTAATTTTTATTTTGTTGTAATTCGAAGTGTTTAGTTTTTTAAGGATAAAATATTTGATCGGAAATTTAAAAAAATAATCAAGTCATTGTTTGATTTATCCACAAAGTTTTTGAAACTTTTGAATGATATTTGCTTCGACGGATAAATCTTGGTATGGGACTGTTGTATAGGGACATCAAAATTTTCTTTAGGAATTTATATTTTAACTGCATGATATTGTAATTTTTAAAGATTTTTAGTGTTTTAAGGGTAAGACATTTTAATCTAAAATTTAACTTAGAAATAGTTAACTCATTGTTCAATTTGTTTGCAAAGTTTAGAAATTTTTTGATATTATTTGCTTAGATAAATAAATCTTGGAAGGGGACTATTTTTTAGGAAATGTCATGATTTTTTTTTTTTTTTTTTTTTTTTTTAGAATGTCATAATTTTAAGTTCTATCATGTTGTTATTCGGGATTTTTAATTTTTTAAGAAAAAAATATTTGGATTTAGAATTTTAACCGAGAATAATTAATTCATTGTCTGATTAATTTGTAATTTTAAAAACTTTTAAATATTATTTACTCAGATAAATAAATCTCGAAAGAAAATAAATTTAAATTTTATTATAAGAACTATATGGTACCATAATTTTACTAAAATTATAATATTTTATGATAAAATTATAGCATCACGTGATATATGGTTTCTCGGAATCATAATTTTATTATAAAAATTCTAAAATATTATAATTTTATTAAAAAAATTATAGAATCTTATAGTTTTATTATAATTATAATATTTTATAATTAAATTATAATATCATGACTTTGTGGAGTAATACTGCTATCGTAGGAACTACAAGATGTCTACGATAAAATTATAATATTTTGTGGCATATGGCTTTCTCGACTTGGCCATTATCGCCTCCTTCGCGCCCAGCCTCCTTCGCTGCCACCGACGGCATCGCTGCGTCGATGAACGCCACATCTCGTGGAGACAGGCATCGCCGGGCCAACTACACTCCCCGCGCCCCGTCGCCAACGACGATGCCGTCGTTGTGGCCGCATGGGCCGTTGCATGCGGACGAGGTCATTCCCGCCGCTGCCCCATGGACATCACCTCCTTAGGCGGGTGCTGAACATGGCGGGACCACCCGCCATCTAGCGATGTCTATGTGCATGCAAGGGCCATGCGATGCCACCGCCATGCCCGCCGCTCTGACTCCGTAGTCGGTAGTGCATGGATCCCACTAACAACATTCTGTTTATGATATCCTATTATTTTGAATGGCATCCAAGAGTAAAATGAAATTTTTATCAAAGAAAAAAACTGCTTTAAATTCCTACGTATCGAAACGGCCGGTGCAACCTCCTTCAGACCGTTACCGACTTACAGGTGAAGGGTTGCGCTCTCTCTTTTTTTTTTTTTTTAAAAGACGTTGCAGCGCCAGAGGGGGGAAGCAAAGCGAAGTAGTAGCGATCGCAGGTATCGGCGATCGATATCTCTTCTCTTGGCCTCCGTCTTCGCGCTTCTTCTCGCTCCAAAACCCTCCCCTCAAAACCCTGGCCTCATCTCCACGAGCACGGTTGGGAGAGAAAGAGAGAGAGGGGGTAGGAGATCGAGGAATGGAGGATCCATTGGTGAACGAGTTCGCTCCTATCACCATCAACGACCTTTCTCTGACACCCCCCGCCATCATCTCGGCTCGGTTCGTCTCCAACGACCAGTCCGGCGGTCCTCAGCTCTGCTTCTACCTGATGGGTTCTCTCGAAGCCTTTCTCCACCTCGATCTCCGGGGTGCCCAGGTTAGCACCACCGCTCTTGATCCAAGATTGGTTCATTTTATCCAAATGTTAGGAATTTCAGATATTATATGCTGTCTACTACGATGCTAGGTACGTGGTGGCGTTAATACTTCGATGGTGCTTGGAACTTCCATCAAATCCCCGTTCTTGATCCAAGATTGTTTGGTTCATTCGGATTTTCTCAATTTTAGATATTATGGTGGTCTCTGGCCATTAATTTCTTTTATTATGACTCCTTTTTCCTCCACTTATTCCTTCTTCTGGTTTTTCTATTTGCTATTGAAGGATGGAAATTGCCATTTGTTGTGAGGGCCTTTTGTTTTTTTGACATTGATACTTCCAAGGGATTTGGAAATCGAAACTCCCATAAAAATTCCCATTCTTGATCCAAGATTGGTTTTATCATTCAGAATGTTGGAAATCTGGGCTATATAATGGTGTCAGGCTGTTCTTTACAATTCTTTTCAGCCTTTCTTTTCTTTTTCTTTAATGTGATTTTCATGCACTGCCATGTATACTTCATGACAATTTATTTGAGGTTTTTGTTTAATTCTTCTTTCAGCTCTTCAGATTAGGCCCGGTGGAATTGTTGTGTGTTGTCGAGGAGTCAAGAGCCAATGATGCAGAGAAGGTGCGCAGATTCCTTCATATTTCTTGAAGCGTTATTGTTTAAACGAGGTCTTTTTTGATTTTGATGCCTGAATTGCCAAGAAGGTCTCATTCTTTTAGGCTCTTCTACAGTTCATTTTTCTGTGGGCAAGCTTGGCTCCCTTTTTGAATTTCATCTGATTATTCCTTTGTTTGGCATGCGATGCACGTGACTGATTGGTGGATAGCTTTGAACGGATCACATGCAATAAACTGAAAAGAGTATCTAATAGATAGCTGTTATCAAATGATTTTCCATTACTTTGCTTATTTATGTCAATAAATCAACAAGATTTAGTCTGCCAATGATTGTGTATTGCAACTTGTAACAATTATTTTCTTTCCTTTTATTTTTCTCTTCATTTTTTTTCTGAAAAGATATTGTAAGAATTTCAAGTGCGCTAAACAAATGTACAAACTGCCAAATGCAAGTAAACTCTTTCCTCTCATGACTTGAAAACTATCAAATGATGTCTGAGGTGGGGGGGAGGATGGGAAAAGGAGAATGATAGAGAAGTACTTCGAATTTGATCTTTGACATGAATTAATGGTTTTATCTTCAGTTTCATGATGCTTTTCTTTTACTTTGCAATATGTGTAAACTAGAGACCATTTCAGGCACTCTTATGTACATGGAGGTAGATTGGAAGGGGGAGAAGACACGTTTCACATTGGACCCTTGACATATATTGGTGCACAGGGATAATATTTTTATGATATCACTGCTGTCACAGATATTAGGAGAAAAACTTTGAAGTGCATGTTTATTGGGGTTTCTTATCCCCAGCATGGTATGTGCCCTGGCACGTGAATGTGCCAACACATGGCACGTAGTGGTATGCCCATCTCGATCGTTGCTTATGTGTCTAATTGAAGCTCATGGAGACCATAAGAGGAATCTTTCTTTTTATGCAACTGAGAATAATACTGCTACATCCATCGACTGATATTTTTCTCATTTCTGTGCTTTTAATGTTATTGGCTAACATTTTTATCCTCGACCAGACCTGTGCAAGAGCATTTAGGATTGGGTTTAGAACCGAGGTTGAAAGCAAAACCTTCGATTCAGCATTTGAGCATTGGAAGCAACAGTTGATTGGTGAAAAAACTGGTATGTTATTTTCACTTAGTTATTATTTTGAATAATACCTATTTTTTCCAAATTGTTATATGTTCTGTTTTCATTTCTTCCCTTTGACAGTTTACTGACAGTCTTGTGTCATTGCTTATTCAGATGTATGATGGACATATTTTCCATCTCCATTCTGCCATTATTTGCCTCTGTCTGCATCACATTAGCACTGGCATTGAGATTTTATTGCATTTAACAATTAAAGACCATGGAGATGACTGCCATTCTCAAATTCAGTCAAATAACTGCAGAAGACTGAATTTGACTTTTTATCTATGAGTTTGATTAGGAAATTGTTATCTAAACTATGAAAAGTCTGACTGAAGCATGAAGCGCTGGCAAGAATGATGTTTCTTCCAAGAACAACATATCATATAAGGTAAAACAACTTACAAATAAATGGTCTGCGTTGGTGCATTATAGTTGTAAAATAGTATAATACAATGCTGTAGAAGTAGGAGTGATTAACCAGAATTATTGGTTATAGTGGAGCATTTAAGGAAATGCAAAATACAATCATCAATGCAAAAAGCCCAACTAGAGAAAAGATGTACACTGTGTATAAATATTGATTGATAAGAATGCCACATTACAGGAAAGTTACAATGGGGAAACTGCATGCATGTGTGGTACATATGTGTGTGCACATGAATACATGCTTCCCTTACAGTTGTCTGTCCAATACATTGAACTTACGATGGGTCTTATGGCAAAAGTTTATTTAAAATGTTAAGGATTGATATATAGTGAATATCAAACTTAGTTCTTATTTTCATGTTAGATCTAAGAACATAGATGGGAAAATGATCTGAATTATCAGGGAAGGTAGGGATGACTCCTCAATCCAAGCAAGTTAATATAATATAAAATGTGGAAGTTCACTATGATCTTGCAGAATAAAAGGGAAAACACTCGGTGCATAAACCGAGATCTTGTTAATCTTTTCCTTTATCAGGAATGCCTTTCCTGTACATGAAATAAACTGGTGACTTGTGCCTAAGATAATTAATCTAAAGTTTTGATAACTACAACTACTGCCAGCTTTTAACCAAAAACGTTGTACAAATCAATGAAGATGACTTGGTCAAAATGAGCCTGAGAAGTGCATCTAGTGCATTCAAAGGTACAGATGCCTGAATCTCTGAGCGACCATCCTAAAAGGTTATGGGGCTAACTAGATCTGAAAATCAGAAAAAACAACAAAAAATGAAATTTAAGCCAGAGACTCTTACAATCGTTGTTTCTTGACTAACTCTAGTCTACATTAAGGAAGACCTTTAAGAATGGGACTCACAGACAAATGACAATCTTCAGTCTGTAAGTAAACCCAGGCAATGATAGTACTAGAGTACTATAGTGGTGAAAGGAATATGTGCTGAAGAAAACCTCATGGAGTGGGAAAGAGAAGCTTGATATATTTTTTTTCCTTGACTAATTTTGTTTCCGTACTTTTCTATTTTAAGCCAGTGTCTTCTTCTGCCATTGTCATCTTGGGGATGAGTATTTGTCCCTCCTTTACCATTGTTTTTGTCTTTTTCTGGCATTTTATTTCACTGCTGATGAATAAAAAACAACAGTATTTTGTTTGCGCTAGATTTGAAGATACGTTACTACAATAACTATTGAGAACAAGGCCTGTTGGACATCATGCATTTCTTATCCATCATCAGTGCCATTGTGTTTATATTTCCGATCTTTCTACCTAGCATTTTTTAGGGATTAGGTCCGATGCTTCATTCATGATGGCCTTGCAGATGTCTTGATTGCAATGATAATTGTAGCTTTTGTACTGATTTTACTTATGATATATATTTGCCTCATCAACATAATTAAACAATATCCTGGTAAACTCTTTCAACATTCAAGAACTCATCTCATTGTTGGAATTTGTTCAGATCCTTTGTAATATGAAATTTGTTTAGAGTAACATTATACATTGTTAATTATCTAATTACTCTGGTGCAATATTTATAATATGTTATGGATTAATTGATTTTTGCAGAGTTGTGTGCTACTTTGTTTCTAAATTTTGGCTCTATGTATTCTGGTGAATGTAGAGTTGTCATTTGAGATCCTGTCACGTTAGTTCCCTGTTCCTCCCATTCATTTTCAGGAAATCTGGAAGGTAAACCAAGTTTAGCTCCTATAAGAGAATTTGATGATAAAATAGAAGCTGCTTCTGCAAATATGTACTTCAACTATTATGGTCAGCTGCAACATCACCAACCTATTTTACAGGATCGTGTGGTGACAGGTTATGTTATCTGGTTACTGTTGTCTCTTCCTAATATAAAATGATACTTCACATAGGTAAAACTGAATTAGTTATATCAGCTCACAGTAGTGAACTAACTGACATAATTCTACTATGAAGATTAACTTTTGGAAGAAGTTTTTGGACATGTTATTCTTATAATGAAGCCATTGTTTCAGGAACATATTATACTGCAATGATTGGGAACCATGTTGACTTCCAAGGCCGTGTTGTGGTTGAAGTTGGTGCTGGTACTGGTGTACTTTCACTATTTGCTGCTCAGGTATTAAAGACTTTATGATTGAACATTCTAGTAAAAAAGACTGTGAACTTAAAACAGTTCAGAGTGCTTGTTCAGTTGTTCCATATGTTTGAAACTTCCGCATCATTACAACAAACATACACTTAAAGGGTTCAACTTGATTGAAACATTCAGGCTGGTGCCAAACATGTATATGCCATTGAGTCATCTGAAATAGCAGACCATGCACGTGTGCTGATTGCTTGGAACCATGAACTCGGGCAGAGGATCACGGTAAGGTGTATATTCTAGAATAGAATTTGTTGCTTATCGTAAAGGTTGACATTTGCTGTAGCTTGCTGATATACTTGTATGCCATGCTCATCTTGTGGCTTATTATTGTCAGGTTATCAAAGGCAAGGTTGAGGAAGTTGAACTTCCCGAGAAAGCAGACATACTGATTTCTGAGCCAATGGGTATGTTAATTGACTTTTGAATTTGTCAAAAGAGCAGTTTGACTTGTGAGGCAGATTTAATGATAATTTTTCTGAAATAAAATGTTAGGCAATGTCATGCATTTTTGGAAATCCTAAATAAATCGCATGATAAAAACATGTAATACCTAGATAGCCTGTCCATGCCTCCCCCCCCCCTTTAGTTGTTCTCATCCCAAAAATATGGTTTTTAAGCAGACAAACATGGTGCCAGTTAAAAAATTGAAGTGAAATTGTCCAGAAAGAAAAAAGCACCACAGCCAATCGAATTGAATGGTCACCATCAAAATCAGCCAATTTGGAAGCAGATTGATTATTGTAGGATATACTAAAATTTTCAGCTTCAGTATAAAAATTTTAGACCAGATTGGTCTTTGAAATCAAACTCTTGAATTTTAAATGGAATGTCCTTCCACATTATACAGGTAAATTAGCCTTTTCCCCTTCATCTAAAACTGCAGTGGAATTGCATAAATAATCATTTGCAGGTTATGACTTTGTCTAGAGGTCAGTGTTACTGTATCATATTTCTTTGTAGGGTATAAGCTCTGTACGAACAATTTCTACCATATCTTGATAAGCTGATGGCAGTTCTCGCAATCAGCAAACCCTATCCTCTATTATAATGCAGTTGGTTTGCTTAATTGAAGCATGCTTTGGCATTTCCTAGTCAATCAGTGATCCTAACTATTGGTAAGCACTCCTTCTTTCTCCATATCATATGTTGACTTTTATGACACCACCAAGTTCATCTTCTTCTCTGTTCACTAGTGATGGGTTGGGTAAAGCCAGTTCAAGTTTTTATTCCAAGCACAAATCGAATAACTTTTCTAGCAACCTAGTTCACTTGAAGTTTCAAGCAAATGGAGTTTGGTTTGATCATATGATCAGTTATTTGTTCATGCTTCTCACTGTCTTGGTTGATCGTCATTTTTTCCTTGACTTCTTTGCATCATTCTTTTTATTGCTTGCTACATATGTGGACTGATCTTTCAAAGTAAACTCAAGCACTAGAAGAACTTGTGGGATGATTGATTCTCCTATTGTATTTTCTAAAATAACATGATATTGAAAACTTTTAGGCACCTTGTTAGTCGATGGAAGGATGCTCGAGTCATATGTGATTGCAAGAGATCGATTCCTTGTCTCTGATGGAAAAATGTTTCCATCTGCTGGAAGGTGAACTTGACTGCCTGGAAAGTCTTCTTCTTTTTTTTTTCAAATTCAGTGACTCTTTCAAAGTTGTGCTAATACCTTAACCGAGGGCAGCAGGATTTGCCTCCATTTGTTGATTTGCTCTCTACTTGAATAGATCATTGTTGCATTTCGAAAGTGCTGCACTGATTTTCTTGTAGAAGTTTCTGAAGGACAAATTATGCATGACTATACCCATTTGATGCACCATACCAGTGAATGTTGTCTTAATCCTTTACAAACTGAAATAATCTGGGGTAACAAAAATAAGTCTGATGCAACCACAAAGACAAGCATGAGTTTAATTTTGCAACTGGATGGTAAGATATAGATTAGTACCTCTGTACATCATTTTGTTTTTAAACAAGTACTCTTTGATGAACAGGATGTGCAAGTGTAACCACTATAAATTGACATGTAAATTAGCAAATTAAGGTATATATGAATGTAGTGCGAAAATCTTATTTTCTTAAGAACCATCAATTGTGCACGTGATACTCTTCTATCATGTTTTAATCATGTTGTTTGCACTATTCTTTGTGGTTCCGGTTCTTAGTGTCAATGATGCAGTTAATTCCATACAGGGTAGTATACTACAGATTCCAGATGCTGGAAGTTGGACCTGCTGCTCCTGTTTTTTAAAAGATGTCCTTTGTCTGATAGTTGCTATGGGCACGACACTTTCGCCTTTTTATTAGATAGAAGAAGTCATGAGTACATATTAGTTTTATACCATTGTTGAATATTCTCAAACTTACAACTGGGCATATATACTAGGTTCTCACTTACAAAATTATACTGTGTAATTTTTTTAATTGTCCTGGATAAATTATAGAGGATAGAACTTATGGTATTTGTATTTTTCCTCTTGCATGTCTTATTATGTTTCATTTATTTCATTTTCTATTTTAGAGAAAAATTTTAGAAGAGCAAAACCAAAATGGAAATAAAAGGAGTTTGTCTTTCTCTTTTTGGCACTTTCCTTTTACGTACAAAAAAGTAATGTTACTGTAACCATAACAAACAGACTCTTCTCTTCTAGTTGGGACTGGATTTGTGAATTACTTCTTACTGGTTATTTCTCTTGAGGGCATTTTTTTTGAATCAAAATAAACTGTTTTCAATGATTTTCACTTCATCATTATATGTTTTTAAATCAAAATGGTTTAGAACTATGCTTTTAAATGAAAACAAACTATTTTATTTTAAATAAGTTTCACATCTTACCTTAAAAAAGTGATTTTCACTTCTATGTTTTTCTACTTTTCTACCTGCTTTTTTAACAACCTTCTACCCATATCAAAAGCCTCTTTATTGGTGCCAGCTGTGGTCTTGTATGCATAACATAGGCTATTTAAATTCATTTTTTATAACTTAATTTTTATCAAAGCAATTCTTTAGCTTTTTTGAAGGCATTCATTCTAGTTGTCAAAATCTTATGATTCATGATCCAAATCTTACCATCTGGATTGAAATCACCCTAAACAATCCGGATCCCGTCCATGGATTAGGATTAGTTTAGGATCACAAGATTTAGATCCTGAAATGTTCCTAGATAATTGTGTGTTGTATGTTTAGTTGCTAAACAACTAAAAAATTTTCGATTTTTGCCCATTGGATTAAGGTTAAATCGATAAGGTGCTTTTGACATCACTGTTACGGCCGCAACGATGACGTGGCATGTCTCAGATTTCGTTGGGCATGATTCGAGCCACGTGGAGTTCTTTTCGGCTGAGTCAGATGCAGCCCATCCCGGTCGAGGTCGAGCTCGGCCGAAGCCAATCATCCTTCTGCCGCCCCGCCAGGTGTCCACCCAGGAGGAGTCCACCTCGGCCGAGTTCGGCGGCTCCCCCGCTCCCTCGCCAGGTGGCACCCAGAGACGGTCCTACCTCGGCCGAGGTCGAGCCGGGCCCTTCGCTCCTTCGCCAGGTGGCGCCCGGAGACGGGACCACCTCGGCCGAAGCCGGGCGTCCTTCTGCCGCTCCGCCAGGTGTCCACCCAGGAGGGGTCCACCTCGGCCGAGGCCGGCGGCTCCCCTGCTCCCTCGCCAGGTGGCACCCCGAGACGGTCCCACCTCGGTCGAGGTCGAGCCGGGCCCCTTCGCTTCTTCGCCAGGTGGCGCCCGGAGACGGGACCACCTCGGTCGAAGCCGAGCGTCCTTCTGCCGCTCCGCCAGGTGTCCACCCAGGAGGGGTCCACCTCGGCCGAGGTTGGCGGCTCCCCTGCTCCCTCGCCAGGTGGCACCCTGAGACGGTCCCACCTCGGTCGAGGTCGAGCCGGGCCCCTTCGCTCCTTCGCTAGGTGGCGCCGGAGACGGGACCACCTCGGCCGAAGCCGGGCGTCCTTCTGCCGCTCTGCCAGGTGTCCACCCAGGAGGGGTCCACCTCGGCCGAGGCCGGCGGCTCTCCTGCTCCCTCGCCAGGTGGCACCCCGAGACGGTCCCACCTCGGCCGAGGTCGAGCCGGGCCCCTTCGCTCCTTCGCCAAGGTGGCGCCCGGAGACGGGACCACCTCGACCGAAGCCGAGCGTCCTTCTGCCGCTCCGCCAGGTGTCCACCCAGGAGGGGTCCACCTCGGTCGAGGTCGGCGGCTCCCCTGCTCCCTCGCCAGGTGGCACCCTGAGACAGTCCCACCTCGGCCGAGGTCGAGCCGGGCCCCTTCGCTTTTTCGCCAGGTGGCGCCCAGAGACGGGACCACCTCGGCCGAAGCCGAGCGTCCTTCTGCTGCTTCCGCCAGGTGTCCACCCGGGAGGGGTCCACCTCGGCCGACGTAGGCTAGCTCGTACAGAGAAGGTCTCGAAGAATGGAGGCGCGGGCTCCGAGGTTGCCCCTCGAGCCGTGCGCGCCGCACCCCGAGAAAGGCGCCCGTACGGACGGCGGCGACACGCGAAACATCACTTACGTCGGCCCGACATGTTCCGCAGTCGAGAGACGAGGCCCTGACAAAACAGGACCCGATAACGGACAGCGTCGGCACCTGGGAAGGAGAGCTCTCACACTCGGCCCGAGATCTGGTCGGCAGTCTGACCAGCGCCCCCCTCCCCTACTCTTTCCCCGCTGGGCTCGGCAAACGAGGCCGGAAAGCCGCCCGGCCCTCTGATCCAGAAGGGGAAAGAGAAAGGGGCGGAGGGGAGGAGATGAAAGCAACAAAGGAGCCTCCCAGGAGCGGAAAACGAGGGGGCAACAGGAGGAGATAAAAGGAAGGAGAGGATAGACGACAAGGTAAGTGAAGTGAAGCAAGAAACAAAGGCTGGAGACTCCGCTTCAAGAGCAAGATCCAAGGTCCCGAGAGGGGGCCCTTGGCGTGAGCTCGGCAAAGGAACCCAGCCGGGTTTCTGGTCTTTCTGACACCTTTCTTGCTAGCACGTTCTCTGAGTCTGGGACTCCTTCGGGGGCCCATCCCAGAGAATCTATTCCCTCTCGCCGTCTACTAACTTGACCGTCGGAGCTCCCTCGCCGGAATCCCCGGCCAGGGTTTCTGACTTTGCCTTGTAGGTTCGGTCCAGTCAGGAAACCCCAGGGGCGAAACGGTCTAGTCGGATCGGCAGTTCCGAAGCCACAGGCGCGGCGGCGGGATCGGCAACAGACATCAAATTAATTGGAGTTTTTTCGATAACATTTGAATTCTCTTATGAAAATGTGTTCCATTGATTTGTTCAACATCTACTTGTATTGGTTTTGAATCTTGAGGAGCAAGGGTTGGGTGAATATGAATATTATTATCCACCAATTGCAAGAAGAAATCCTATTTGTTCACTTTGAATGTGATATGCCTCTTACATTGTAGCAGGCTACTTGTAATATAATATGATTTGTGGTCACACCAGCTACATGTGCTACATGCAATTAGTTTCTGGAAAAACCCTTTTATATTCATTGTATTACTTTAGTATGCCTAGTGGTTGCCAAAGGTAGTTTTGTAACTTAGTGAATAGATCCAGGAGGTGCGCGAATGCACAAAAATAACTACAAATAAAGGCATTGGATAATGTGGCATGACAAAGAACTGGGTGAAGTACACAGATTCATGAGTGTTCTCAGTGAACCCAACATTATGGATTGCTTTATGGAAGTGCTCAAATTTGTTAGATTGAGTATGCAAGAGCCTCCAGTTATCACGTGGATGGTGACAGCTTTATATATGTTTCTCTGTTTCTTTGTGGGTGAGGTAGATTTAGAAAAATTAGATAGGTTTGTATCGTCGTCCATAAATAGTTTCACTTGGAAATAAATCTGAAATAATTAAAGAATTAGAAATTTAGATCAGTTTCTGCTTATATAAAATGCAATTCTCATGTGTATTATCAGTTTGATACCTTTTTCCTTGTCATTTCACTATTACTATGTTTGCAAGTGCCACAGGGACTTTGTATTTGTTTATTAACATTGCTCCGGTATGGTTCTTAAGCTGACTCTAATATGGTCAGACCAGATGACAGTTGACGTTCCTGATATTTTCTGATTCTATTATTGCTTTAATATTGAGTTGTCATTAGTTATTATTCTGTTTAATCTTTGGTATGGGTTTCTCTTTTTGTGAGGTCATGTAGGCATACTGTAATGCTGTTGCTGTACATGTGACAGTCAGACAAGAGATTGACATTCCTGATATTTTTTGATTCTATTTTTTGCTTTAGTACTGAGTTTTCATTTGTTATTCTTCCGTTTAATCCTTGGTGCGGGTTTCTCATCCTGTGAGATCATGTAGGCATACTGTAATGCTGCTGCTGTACACATGATATTTATGTGTGCAATCACAATGGGCTTAAATCTCCAAGCTTTTCAGTAAATTTGTTCCTATCTAATCAAACAATGGTTGTTCCTTGAACTATTATAAAACTTCTCAAAGCACTGGTATCTGCCCAAAGAACTCATTGTATGAAGAAATGGTAGCTGGCTCGAGTGATTACGCACTTGGTGGAGCATTGAACTGGAATCTTTTCTAATATATGGATCATTTTCAAGTCTTTTCCCTTCATCTCTTCTTTACATATAGCCATGATTTCCCATTGAAACTGAATTTGAGATCATTTGGTGAAATTTTCAAAGTTCTTGGTATATCTACTAGCTCCTTGATGAACCTACTATAGTCCTCTACAGTTGCCTTCTGTACTTCTTTGTTTGATGAGCTGGTAATTCACTTCTTTATTCTGCTACATCTTGTAGGATATACGTGGCTCCATTTAGTGATGAACATCTTTATGTTGAAATAGCGACTAAGGTATGTTTTTAACAATCTATGTGCTTATGTCTTATGCATGCACGTGCATCAAAGTATGTACGTCTGATGTGTCTATATATGTATGTACACTTATCTCAAATGAATACGTGGTTTCCCAAATCATTGGTATTTGAAAGATAAGGGTTTTCTCAAGTCACTAGTTTCTAACAAGATCTAAGTGATATTCTTTAACTTCCTCTTTGGTGCATGTCAATTTTATGGCTGTTCAAAAGGTAGTAAGCCATCCTACATTTTTAGCTTAACCATTATATTCGGGTTATGATATAATTGATGAGCTTGTTTGTTGATGTGGTATCTCTAGGGAATCTGCATTAATACCCTAGCACATGCATTTTGTCAAGGACAAAGCAAACATATTGAGTTAGTGGTAGTTGCAAAGGATCCGGTGAAGGAGCCTTGAATTTAAGTTGAAAAGAAGTTCTATCATTTTAAAATAATTTTTCTCAAAGGAAAAATATTGATGAAATGCTTTTGATGATGAATGATAGAATTTTTATAAAAATGGGGAAATTAGGGTTGGCAATAGGTTGGGCTAGGTTGGGTATGAGTTGGATCAAAAACCCCTTAACCTGAACCAAGTCCAGATACCATTGCCTTGAAATGAACAACCAAAAACCTAACCCATCTATTTTTACAAAACTAAGACCAACTCATTAAAACAAGGTTTGTTATGGTGGGACCGAAGCCTGGACCGGTTAGCTGGCAGTATGGTTTGGTATGTCCTTGCACCATTCCATGTTAGGCCCGAACCAACACAAAGTAATGGCAGAGGGAGAATGGAAGGGGAAGAGAGGGGGGGAAGGGAAGGGAGAGGGAGAGAGGGTCTTCGAAAGCCACCGGAGGGTAGCCGAGCTTGGTGGAAGCTGGAGGAGGGCAGAGGGATGGAAGGAGAGGAAGAGGGAAAGGAGGCTGCCAAAGGTCTCTAGAGGGCTAGCGAAGCCAATGAAAGCCAAAGGAGGGGCTCCACCCTCTAAATCGAAACAAAGGCTTCGGCCCCTTTTTTTTGGATTTTCGATTGAAGTTGGCAATCAAAAGGATTCTAGCCTTCATTAGCCTTAACAGTAGTGTGGTGGCCTTGCTGACCCTTTAGAGGCCTTGGTAGCCTTCCCTCCCTCTCTCTCTCTTTCCCTGCCTCCACCCTTGGCTTCCACCAAGCTTGGTAGGTCACAGTGAGCTTGGCTATCTTTCGAAGGCCCTCTCTCCCTCTTTTTCCCCTCCTCTCTTTCCTTCTCCCTCTCCCGCTTGCCTGTTTTTCATTTTGAATGCTGGAACCATCTCGGTTGACTGCTGGTATTGTTTAGGATATCCTAAACTAGGCAATTTAGGAACATTGCATTAAACCCAGTTAATCAAAAAGAAACATGTCTAAGAAAACAAACATGGAAATGGGAGAAGGATAGAATAATGGGTTGTTAGAGATGAATTTAGCGAGTGGTAGGGCCAGAGGTCTATTGTTGGCACTGGCTATTTATGCACTATAATCTTGTCAATGGAGAGGGCATGACAAAGCCAATGTTTTGAATAAGGAGAGGAAATGTCTGCCAAAAGCGAGGTGGATGTCCCTTCTTGAGAAGGCGACAAATGTAGTATTATAGTTGCCCTACTTTAGTGGTGGCTCGCTTTTGGATGCAGCAGTGGTAGCATGCATTGGCTTGATTGTAGTTGCCCTGTTTTATCATGACTTGCAGTGGTGGCATTCATTTTCTTGGAGCAAGGTGATTTGAAAGACAAACTATGTTTAAATTTAATTGTAGGTCAAGAAAAGGGTGATGTAGAGGTTGGAGAAGAGTTAAGGTTACTTATAAGAGGTGAGATTACAAGATTGAGTGTTCTAGGTAAGAGAGAGAGAGAGAGAGAGAGAGAGAGAGAGAGAGAGAGAGAGAGAGGAAAATGAAATGTAGAGTTAGGATGGGACTTGGGGAATCTAATGGTGCTCCATGAAAAAAAGATTTAAGGGGGGCATGCTTGGAGGGGGGGGGGGGGGGGGGGTGGCGGTGGTGGGGAAGCAGCGAGGGTCATGGTGGGTGTTGGGGTGTATAGGACTAAAGCTTTTATGGGAAAAGTAGTGGGTGTTTCCAATGCCTATGAAATATCTATGCTTCAGTTACACCACTTTTGTAATGGATGGATTGCTATGTCAAACCCAAACCGAACCATTTAAAAGGGTATATTTTGAATGATTTGAGATTGGCCCAATCATGAAAGGCTTGACTCCTAATTTGATCATTTAGGACATATTTGCATTATGCGTTCAGTGATTGCTACTTCTAGTTCAAAGAAAACCTATATTTTAGTTTATAAGTACATATAAAAAATTGGTAGCCACCCATGATCTCCAATGAGAATATCCAAGCAACTACCTAACATGAGTGTTGAGAAACTTGAGTATGATAGTCCAGCCATGTAGCCAAAGGTCTTAAACTGCTCAAGGTTATATTATCCATCTTGTATAAATTGTGTGTGTTTTTTTCGTTTTTTTTTCCTTTTTTTCCTGCCAGGGGGGTGTTGGGGTCTTCAATTAGATGCTTGTAGGCCACTTCTTTGCTAGCATGACTCTTAGTTCTTGCTGGAAAAGATCTAAAGTATATGATGTAACCTTGCCTGGGAACTGTATTAGACTAATATGGCATTTATATCATTTGTTTGAAAGTTTAGCCTTCATATAATTTGAATTGAGTGATAAAGTTTCCTTCTTTTACTGGTCATATTACATTCTCTGAATTCTACAGGCATGTTGAACTTCATTCCAAAAATATATGTAGCATGAGAAACATACTTTTACTACAAAGTTTCAACAGATGTTATACAAAATAATGAAAATATAAAATCACTAAACATTTGCTTTTGTTACCTAAGTTTGACCTTGACAACCTTGACATGTTCTTTAGTCCTTTGTATTCTTTTTTGGTTTTAAAAGGTTTATATGTTGACTGCAACTTTTATCCATCTCAAGATATAATAGCTTATTTTGTTGAAGTTGTACCTGACATTGTCAATTTTCATATTTAGGCCCTCTTTTGGCAGCAGCAGAACTATTTTGGGGTTGATCTTACACCATTATATGGATCTTCTTTCAAAGGATATTTTTCTCAGGTTATTTTTCTTGTTACTTATATCTTTAACCTGCAGCATTAATCTATATTGCTATGTAAATTTTGTTTTTGACAAATGAATTTGTTGAAATTTTTAAAGAGCAAATGCAACTTATTCCTTTTTGATTAATGCCATTAAAATTGTTATATCATGACTACAATCTTCAATGATGTTATCGTTGTTAACAATAGGTTATCCAGGATCGGTTGGGGACAGCCTGTGTATGTGTAGATGAACCTGAAATTGTTATTTGTGACAAGAAATAACTTTGATACCTTGTTATAGGGTATGGGATATAGAACAACAGCTTTTAGGCAATTATATATATCAAAAAGATCCAAAAGAAATTGTCTAGAAGTTTTTGTAGGGGAGGTATCAGGCCTAAGTAGAGAGATCTAGGTCTAGTTAGACAAATTGTAGACACTGATAGTTGACTTGTAGGTGAATTCAGGTTTGAGGGGCTGATTTCTGTAATCAATATAAACTGCAGAGTGCAGATATTCTTCAATAGGAACTGTAAGTAATTTCTTGAATCAATTGGCTGTAATCTTTAGAATAATTAAGTTAAGAGATAACGAAGCAGTTATGTAAATACACTGCAATAGTGCCGGAATATACAGCAGTGAGATGAAGGAAATTTAGAGGAGGTGATGCAAAACAGAAGAAAGAGATTAGATTAGGTGGTGGAAAAAGGAGAACCTGGTGGCCTTTAATTTTATATTTAGATGTTTTTAAAAACAATTATGTAAGATTTTTCTTCCTATCAGTCTTAACATAGCTTTTATTAAATAAACTAACTTCCCTGCATATTCCTAATTTACATCCTTCTATAACTCTTTGTAGCTAAGAAAGAAAAAGCTTCAGTATGGAGCGCCTTCTGACCAGGTCTTCTTTAATAGATAATAGCCACTACAGAAATGATGCCTGAGATTCTTATTAACCACAAAAGTTAATTAAAAGCTAGTCTATTTGGGTGACCAAACAGTCATATGGACTTGACAAAAGTTATTATGTAGAAATTGAATCTAATTATTATGTAGAAATTGAATCTAAATACTTAAAAAGGCTGGTCAATATAGCAATGGTATATGATTACATTATAGTTCTAAGGAACTATAATGTATGTGTGCATTTATACATGCCTACATAGGTGCACACAAACTACATTTGCATGCACGTACTATGTCCATGTGCATGCCCGTGCCATGCATAATGCATACATCCATGTGTATATATATACATATACATGCATGTGTGTATATGAGCATAACTCAAAATACTTTACATCTAGCAAACATGTCGGATTTGTAGCTGATCAGCATTATTGGCATGCTATCTTACTGTTCTGCATCTTGCATTCTTTAGTTTATATTTTTATTTAGTTCTTCACATTAATGGTTGTAAAATAAGAACTGTCGTACGCTCTCAACTAACCATTACGGACACCAAAGCTTATCAGGTTCTGAATATTCAGCTAATTGGCTGGTTACTGCATGTGTTAATTTGAATGTTATAGAAATACATGTATTATATATTTATATATTAATCCTTAGTTATATAGCATTTCGAGGTTATCATGCTTGGTTGTCTGTATTTTCATTCGTGTAAATGCCAACACCTAAAAATCTAAAATTGGTTTTTCAAGGCCAAGTTTTATTTGATAATATTTTCAAATGACGAGAAGATAAAATAAAGGGGTCTTGGCACATTAGCCTCCTATTTCTTTTATTACAAACTTCTCACTCGGTCTTTTTTTATTTTTGGAACAAAAGTAGCCTGCATTTTTGTGAAATGGACTTATTTAGGCATTGACATGTTCTAATACTTTTCTTACAAACTGGATTAGATAATTATATATGCCTTTAAATTTTTTCAAGTCTTTCCTTTTGTATTGTTCTGCATAATATCTGCAAAATTTTGACATACATGAAAAATTATTTTATTTCTACTTGTTCCAACTGTATATGATTAATCAGGTATGAATGCATTTTTTTAATGTTTTCTATTGAACTTTTGAATACTTTTAATCAAAGTTTTAAATTCCGTGGGATAGGGATGTCCCGATTTCTCCATGAAATAGGATGCCTTATTGTCCTACCTTATCTTGGTGGCCATCTTGACTATGCATCCTAGTAGATATGCTCCATCTCTCTCCCCTTTTTCTTTCCTTTCGTTTCCTTTCATTCATTCATTCTTTTTTCTTCTTTCTTTCCTTTCATCTTTTCTTTCTTTTCTTCTACTATCCTTTTTTTTCTTTTTTCTCTTGTTCCTTTATCTCTTTTTCCTTTCTTCTTCTTTCTGTTTCCTTTCTTCTTTCTTTCCTTCATTTCTTTTTCTTCTCCCTTCTTTACTTTCTTTTCTTTGTCTACTTCTTCTTTCCTTTCTCCTTTTCCTTTTCTTTATCTTTCTTCCCTTTTTTTCTTTCTTTCATCTATCTTCTTCTCTCTCCATGTGGATTGGTTTCAAAGTCCCAACCCCATCCTGGTCCTATTTTCTCATAGGAATGGGATAAAATGTCTAGGACACCCCCTATCCTTATAGAATGCCCATATCGTGCCAGGACTTTAAAACCTTGCTTTTAATAGATGGTTATCTTTTATCCATGGTATTATTGAATTTTGGTCTCATTTTTTTGGCTGAGGCTCATGGTGTATCTAATGTACTTGTGATTGCTGAAAATTGCTGATGAGGGATGTCTTACATGCAATTGCATTTACTTGACCTTTTATGCAGCCTGTGGTTGGTGCATTTGACCCAAGAATAATGATTTCTCCAGCTATATTTTACACCCTGGACTTTACCTCCATAAAGGTATAAGTTGGCTTAATACAGTAATGTGTTGAGTTAACAAGAATATTAGACTTCATGTCAGATTTGCTTAACGATCCTTCTACATTATTAATGTTTTTAGCTTTAACATGGATATCATTTTTCTTGCTGGATTAGTTTGTTAATGAAATAAGGTTGTCAATCATCAAATAGATATTCAGCCTTTGTTGGTGTTTATCTTACTCATGTAGAATCTGCGACTCCTTGTTCTTATACGGCTTGTCATATGCCAATTTGAATTTTTCCTTGTCTCTGCTATAAATAGTTCTTGCTATTCTTTTCATTTAAATTGCTAATCTTTTAAGATAGTATTTGATTTTTTAGGAAGAAGAGCTATATGAAATCAATATTCCACTGAATTTCGTAGTCTCTGTGGATGCTATGTTGCATGGGCTTGCTTGTTGGTTTGATGTTATTTTTAATGGAAGGTAACCAGTTATTCTTTAACTCTGTTAGCAGGATACTTTTCTCAATGTATGTTTCTATCTGGTAGCTCCAATTTCTTTTTACTTTAAAATTTTTGCTTTCATTCCATATGTTTGTCTTCTTCTTACAGCATGTTTTCAAGGTAATTGAAGAGAGAATTCTTAAACAGTTGTCTCTTTTGTTTTAGCTGACCTAATTGCTGGTCTTTCTCTTCTAGAACATGACATCTTCGTAAACTTCTAGGTTGTGTGATTTTATGTTTCTGAAGCAAAGGTTTTTTATCCTGCTTCCACTTCTGGTGTACTCATTTTCTAGGCAAATATTACCTTGTGCTACTTCCAATCTCTCTGCTCATAGTAGAGCATTGACTGGCCTTGGCATGCACACTCACTTCTTTGTCATTAATGGCTTGGCTTTACAAACCAAAGAGAAAGGAAAACTATTTTCACACTAGTTTGTAATCCCAACAAGCAAATGTCTTGTATAAGAATTGAGAATTCATGGAGACAGTTACTAGGAGGATAGTAATTCTCCTTGTAATTATAATTCACCTAAGAGTATTTGTCTAGCTATGATAGATTCCCCAATGGTAGGTGTTCATATGAGCATTTTAGGTGTTTAACATGTGGGTACTAATATGGAAAAGGTAAAAGTATGGTGGGATGTGTGCACGTGCACACAGAAAAAAGAAATAAAACAAACACATTTATAAAAAAACCAAATTATAGTTCAAATCATAAGAACAACGTGAATCATACCCAAAATTTATTGAGAGAATAAGATGCCTCAATCAATATTTTAAATCCCATTAGATGGAGGTGTCCCCGTATCTCCATGGAATGGGACACCCCATTGTTCTATTCCATCCTGGCAATGGTCCCAATTATGATCTCGATAGATGTCCTCTATCTCTTTCTTCTTTCATTTCTTCCTTTATTTTTTCCATTCTTTTCTTTCTTTTTTTCTACCTTTCTTTCTTTTATTTTCTTTTTCTTTCATCTCTTATCCCTTTTTATTTTTTCTTTTTTTATTCTCTCTTTTCTTTCTTCCTTCTTTCCTTTCTTTTTCTTCTCCCTTCCTTTTTCTTCTATTTTTCTTCTTTTTTTCACGATTTTTCTTTACTCATCATCCTTTCTTTCTTTATTTCTTCTTTCTTATTCTTTCTCCTTATGGATGCGTATCGGAGTCTCAACCCTATCTCAGTCCTGTTTTCTCACAGGAATATCCATCCCGCACCCTGTCTAGCCGGGACGTAAACCTTGGCCTTAGTCAAGTGGTGTAGGACAAACAAATTTTAACTTGAGTCTAAGAAGAGAGACAAGACCTGGAGAGTTAATAGGCAATATTTGTAAGTCAACCAAGTTATAGTCAAGTTTGATTTGTCCTACTCTATGCATCTGTTAGGAGAGAAGGAATTTCTTTCTTTCTCAACTTGAATATGTACTGGCAAACAAAAAAAGAAAGAATAAAGTAATTTTTGTGAAAAAAGAAGAATACTTTCCTTTTTTTATTTCTTAGAAACTATGTACAAAAGTGTTTGAATGGCCTTCTCTTATACAGACAAGATTCATATCTCCAAACTAAGTTATATCATGAGAGGATGTAAAGTGCATATATATATATATATATATATATATATATATATATATATAGTTTTTCTAGGTAAAAGTGAAGTACATATTTCTGTTAGTAACAAAAATTGCAATTGTGGCTAAGACTAGGCAGTTAGATTACATCTTCTACCTAACTTTATGTTTTTTTAATGCCCTTGATCTTCCAGACTTGGGGATACATGCTGGTCAAATTTATTGTATATAATAACTCAAGTTTGATTGGCCTTTTTGGGTGAAAACTAACCCCAAATCATGGTGGAATGTCATCATTTTGACATATTTTTGTACTTGTCAGTCATTGTCTAGACACTTGGAATGCCAAAAACAAACATAGACTTTTAGCAAGATAGCCTGTGCATAGAGAGTGAAAGAAGATAAGAACTTGGTTAACCACTATGAAATAAGTAATGATACCTAGAGCTACAAGATACTTGGTCAAGCCTAAGGTGTTATTGGTTAAAGGGAGTTGTCATTGTACTTATAGTTTCAGGAAGAAAAGAGCATAGAAGTCTTTTTGAATTGTCCTCCAGCTGACAGAAGTGTCATCAAAGGACATGATATGTTCAATAAAGTGCAACAATTTAGGTAATACTTCATAGCATGAATGGTTGAAATAGCAAAAAGTAACTTGTGGCATTAGGATAAGTATGGTGGGAAGGGGCATGATGTATTGGAAAGTCGTCATATACATGATCTCTATTATTTTTGTTCCCTTGATTTTCTCCTTCCTAGTTTTACTTTCCTCCCTTCTTAAGGCTTGTATCTCTTCTATATATATCGTGATCAAGGTTTTAAATCCTGTGGGACAGGGCTATCCCGATTTTTTCCTGGAATGGGATGCATTGACATCCCGCTCTGTCCCGACACTCGGGATAAGGGATGTCCCAAGGTATTTCGATTGGGATACTGGGACGCTGATGGGATGTCCTGTCCTGATACATGGGATAATACTCCGTCTCGGTGTCCCATGGGATGTCCCGTCAGGACCTGAATCCTTGATCGTGATCCCTCCATGAATAAAGCATAATTCATTTCCCTCACCATTACCAACGTGGTACCAAAGCTTTCTATCGATCCCTAATCCTTCCAGTAACAAACTATTCTTCTCTTCCACCATCTTCCCAGTATTCTCAAAAAAAACCCAATCCAAAACCCTTTTCCAAAAAATTTCCAAAAACCTTACGCCGTCACCCAAACACCAAACCCAAACCCCAATGCTTCTGCCTCCAAGCTGTTGCCCTCACCTACACCCTCCGACCACCCTCGCCCATGCCCTCCTAGCCGTTGCCCTTAGCCCCACATCCGCCTCCATCAACCACAACCCGATGCCCACCGTGAAAGCCCCCTCGGTCCCGCCTCCGCCTCCATCAACCATAGCCCGACAACCGCCCCCTTCGACCACCCTCGCCCGCACCCTCCAAGCTGTTGCCCTCGGCCCCACCTCCGTCTCCGTCAACCACAGCCCAATAATCACTGCCAAACCCCCTTGGCCAACCCAACGCCTCCACCTCCGTCAACCATAGCCCAACGCCCATCGCAGCAACCTCACCTCCACCCCTGTTGACCACCACAGCAACCACGCCCCTACCAATGCTTTCTCCCCCCAGTCAACACCCACCTCAGCCCGACGCCTTTGCCTCCGCCTCTATCAACCACCACAGCACCCTCACCTCCACCTCCGTTGACCACCCCGTCTCTCCTCGCCAACTCCCACCCCAGCTCGCCTCCCGACGCCATGCCAACACCCTTGTAGTTGTAGCAGACAAGGATGTCCTTGATCTTCTTCTTGGACTACTCATCGATGTACCCCAACTAGAATGCCATCTGCATAGATCCGAGAGGTCTTCTCACCGCCACACCTATGGATATGCATGTCTACGTCGGCGGTTTGGTGGCAACCTAGGAGGCGGATCAGCTCACAAGCCTTGTAGTGAAGGATCTCCGGCTTCATCAGCTTAATCGGCCTCCTATTTCCTTGATTAGGCCGTGGCCATGCTTACTGTACGTCACCACGACGGCCATCCTCGTCTGCCCTATGCACGGCACCGACTCTGTCACTACCGCTATCGCCACCACTCTTCTTTGCTGCCACCAGAGCCATTATTGAAGGGAGAAATCCTAACCTCAGAAATACTCTTTCATGCTTGATTGTTGAGCAGGTTGGTGCAGGTTATTCTTAGAGTTCGTGATTTTTTTCTGAATGGCTAAGTTTTGGATACCACATGTTGAATCTAGTTACCATTCAAAACTTGGAGAATCCGATTAGTAGGTTGCTCACAACCCAAGTGTCGGCTATTCGGGCAGCAACTTCGTCAGGAGGACCTTTGAAAGAGAGTGCATCTGTAAATGCACTTCTAGTTACCGTCAAGCTTGATGGGCCGGCCATATTTTTATCATGGTCTAAAAGCTGCTTGTCAAAAGTTGTGGTTTGGAGGGATATATCATCGACACCAACAACGATCTGCTGATGGAGTACTAGGCTTGGCTCAATTGGACATGAAAAATTTGGTGGTCATGGTTTTTTTACTTAACACCATGGTCCCAAATATCTCATGGAGCGTACAGCTATTGGAGACCACCCATGAGATATGGAAGGCAATGGTCCTGATATATTCTCCAAAGGCTAACCCTGTCCGGGTATATGAGTACGGTGTCAGTTGCGATAGCTTCGTCAAGGCATACTTTTGGTTACTGATTATGCTATTGAACTAAAAAGATTGTGGGTTGAAGCTGACCCACTATCGCATCTTTGTTCCGGAGATCTTTACAGATATACAGCGATTTCAGAGGTACTTGGAAGAGGAGCGCATTCAGGATTTTCTCTATGGCTTGAATTCTAAGTTTGAATCAATTCGGGTATAGCTCCTAGCACGAGAGGCCATGCCAAGCCTAAGTCGGCCATCTCTACTGTTTTGCGAGAGGAGACATGGACCAGAGTAGTTCTCTACCAAGCTAGTTCACTATGCCCTCGCAGCTAAACCACTGCCTCGGTCTAACGAGCAGGCATCTACTGTATGTAATTATTGTCACAAGCCTAGTCATATCAAAGCAACCTGTTGGAAATTACATGGTTGCCTCACTCAGTCTAAGCGGAAAGGTTGGGGTCGTAGTCGTGGTCGAGGTCGTGGTTAGCAAAACACACATATGTCTAAGAAAGTGAAGTCTTCTACTCATATCCGTTGAGAACTATCAGACCATGAAGCGGTTGATGGATAAATATGAGCCTACCTCCAGTTCATTGCCCCTCCCAGTTTCGGATAGCCAGCCATTACACACTTTCACTTTTGCTCAGTTGGGTATTACATATAGTACAGACCATGCATTTAGTTGTCTAGATAGGTCTTCTTCCTAGATTATTGATTCTGGAGCTTTGAGTCATATGACTGGATCTTCTACCTCATTTAGTACATATTTTTCTAGTTCTAGTCGAGATAAAGTCCGTATAGCTAATGAATCCCTTTCAACGATATCCGGTAAGGGAATCATCGACTGTATACCTACTCTCCAATTATCATCCGTTTTGCATATCCCTACCTTTTCCATGCACTTGTTATCTATTAGCTCTATTCCTCGAGATTTGAACTGCTCTGTCACCTTTTGGCCATCTCATTGTATTTTTCAGGAGTTGACAATGGGAAAGAAACTTAGATATGGTAAAATGCACAATGGCTTGTACTATCTGGAGAATGAAGGGAAGAGGCTTAATGATTCATTGCTTTGGTGTGCTCTATCGATGGACAAGGCTTCTTCTGAGCTCCTGCTACATCATAAAAGGCTTGGTCACCTCGCCTTTCCTGCTTTATATCAGTTCTTTCCTGCTCTTTCTCAATCTTGCACTACTGTTACTTTAGTTTGTGATGAATATGATTTGCCAAACACACCCATAGGGTGTATCCTATTTCTAATAATAGAAGCAACTATAAACTTGATATTGTGCATTTGGATGTTTGGGGACCCTGTTGTACTATTTTCACTACAGTGTATCAGTGGTTTGTTACCTTCATTGATTGCTACAGTCGGGTGACCTAGCTGTACTTATCGAAGAGCAAGCATGAGATTTTTTCATGTTTTAAGGAATTTTATAAACTGGTGGACATCCAATTTGGAGCAAAGGTTAGGATGCTTTGATCTGATAATGGTATGGAGTATACGAATCAAGCATTTTATGCCTATCTACAGGATCATGGATCATTCATTAGACTACTTGTATAGATACACTTACACAGAATAGAGTAGCTGAACAAAAAAATCAATATTTGCTAGAGGAACTCGTGCCCTTATGTTTACTATGCGAGTTCCTAAATTTTTCTGGGGGGAGGCTGTTCTGACTGCGACTTACCTGATCAACTGTATGCTTCTCCGAGTTCTTGGCTTCAAGTCTCCACTTGAATGTTTGCAAGGAAAGACTGACTACATTGTACCACGCCGTGTTTTTGGTTGTTTGTTTTGCTTGGGACCATAACTCATCTATGGGTAAACTGGATCTTCGAGCTTTGAAATGTATTTTTGTGAATTATTCTACTACTAAGAAGGGATATAAATGCTATCACCCACCTACACATCAGATGCTAGTTACCATGGATGTGACCTTTCGAGAAATAGAGCCTTAATATGGGACGAAATAACTCCCTAGGCTTTCGGATGAACCAAGTGGTATCTCTGTCATATGAGTTTTTGACTACACCGTCTGCCCTTGGTGCGAGGGAGAGCAAAGTGGTGTTTGCGGTGGTAGGAGTAAGGAAGTAAGACTGATGATGTTTAGGAAGATACTAATGATGCACAGGGTGATGGTATTTAGGGAGAGCAAAGTTGAGGCTATGTGCATTTTTCAGTCATCCAGCTTCTGCCCCAAACATAGCTCCTTCCAGGCCTTTTGAGTCCTCTTCCTCTATAAACCATGATAACAATCCTATTTTCTTTGATTTAGATATTCCTATTGCTAAATGAAAGGATTCCTGCCTGATCGTTCCTCCTTCTCACTATCGTTATGATATTTTTAACTATGTATCTTATAAGTCCCTATCTCCTTATAATTTTTTTGTAGCTGCATTAGGATATGTTAGCATTCCTATTGATTGAAAGATGGCTATGGCAAATCCAAATTAGCGGCAGGCGATGATAAAGGAAATGAATGCTTTGTCAAAGAACTATACCTGGGATCTAGTAACTCTACCAAGCAAGAAGTAACCAGTGGACTGTAAATAAGTGTATACAGTAAAGCATAATCCCGAAGGTAAACTTAAGAGGTACAAGGCTTGCCTAGTGGCAAAAGGATATACACAGACGTATGGCGTCGATTATGATGAGACATTCACTCCTGTGGCAAAAATGAACTCAGTGCATACTTTGATTTCATGTGTTGCCAACTGTAACTGGCAATTACATCAGCTAGATGTAAAGAATGCCTTGCTTCATGGAGATCTTCAATAGGAGGTTTATATGCAGATTCCTCCTAGATTTGCTAGCAAAGTTATGGCAGGGAAGGTATGCAGATTAAGACGCTCTATTTATGGCCTCAAGCAGTCTCCCCGTGCCTGGTTTGAACATATCAGCTGAGCAGTGCTCAAATTGGGATATTTACAGAGTAATGATGATCATACTCTATTTTACAAATATGCTGGTGAGAAGAGAACTATTCTTATAGTATATGTTGATGATATAGTTGTCAAAGGAGATGATCCCAAGGAGATTGCAAAGCTTAAACAAAATCTAGCCTGTAAATTTGAGGTTAAAGACTTAGAGCTATTGAGATATTTTTTGGGTATTGAGGTCTCTAGGTCATCTCATGGTATTTTTCTGACTCAACGAAAATATATCTTGGTGAGACTGAGATGTTAGAGTGTAAGTCAGTTAATACTTCTATTGACCAGAATCACAAACTAATGGCAAATGGTGGAGCTCTTGTTAATCGTGGGAGATATCAGCGGTTGATAGGGAGGCTGATTTATCTTTCTCATACCAGACTAGACATTATCTTTGCAATCAGTATCATCAGCCAGTTTATGCAGGACCTACTAGAACAACATATGGAGACAGTGTATCGGATGCTACGCTACCTGAAAATATGTCCTGGACGAGGATTGCTCTTTTCTCGATATGACTTCCTAAGGATAGAGGCATTTATTGATACAAACTGGGCAGGTTCATTGGATGATGGGTGATCTACAACTGGTTACTACACATTCGTTGGTAGTAATCTAGTTACTTGAAGAAGTAAGAAACAGTCTATTGTAGCCAGATCGACTGTAGAGACTGAGTACAGAGCAATGGCTCAGAGGATATGTGAGCTTCTCTGGTTACAGAAATTACTCCAAGAGCTATGCCTTTTGAAGAAGTCTTCTATGATGTTGTACTGTGATAATAAGGCGGCAATTAAAATTATGAATAATCCGGTATAACATGATCGTACCAAATGCATTGAAATTGATTGCCACTTTATCAAGAAAAAGGTGATCAGCAGACATATTTGTATCACATTTATCCACTCAGCTAATCAAATGGCAAATATTCTAACAAAGGAACTAAGTGAATTTTCTTTTTCATTTCTTGTTAGCAAGATGTGTCTCCGTGTGATATCTTCACCCCATCTTGAGGGGGAGTATTGGAAAGTCGTCATATACATGATTTTCTATTATTTTTGTTTCCTTGATTTTCTCCTTCCTAGTTTTACTTTTCTACTTTCTTAAAACTTGCATCTCTTCTATATATACCGTGATCCCTCCATGAATAAAGCATAATTCATTTCCCTCACTATTACCAACATGATGTCAACTAAAAAGTATTAAAGTGAAGGCAAGGATGATGCAGTGATCAAGAAGAGCAACATCCAAGTCATATGGCATGTAGTACTTAAAAATTTAATGTTGACTATGTACATGGTACTTGAAGTGGCTGATATAGCAGCATGGTGGTTGCGGTAGGGAACTTCAAGGAGACAGCAGCTGAGAAATCATCATTTTACACTGGTGCATCTTCCCTTGGTTTGCTGCTCTCTGGGATATGGTAAACTTTCAATAGGCCATTCTCAATGGAAGACATGAATTATAGCTTTTTTATTTATTTTCTATAAATGTATTCATATAGCGAAATGTATGTTTATTTTTGGTAGATGTTACTTCTGTTGGAAAACAGACGATTCTTTAGCACTTTTTTTTATAAAGAAAGATTTTTCTGGACATTTAAACATTTTTCAATACTGCAGTTCGGTTCAAAGCTGGCTTAGCACTGCTCCAGGTGCCCCCACAACTCAGTGGTACCAGCTGCTTTGTGTTCTCCCCCAGCCAATGTGTGTCATGGAAGAGCAAGAGATCACGGGACACCTCCACTTGGTGGCTCATGGTGATAAGAGCTACAAAATTAACTTGAGCATGTCAGGTAGGTTAAGCTTCATGTTTTGGTGGTTGCTGATGTACCTTGATACTGGTAAATGATCAGTAAGTTCTAATATGTTATCTACATTATTTATGGAAGCTAAAATGTGGGGTCCTGGTGCCAGTCAAGGAGGAGTACTACAAACATCATCCTGCAGTCTTGATTTAACAAAACCATACTTTCGTGTGCCTCAGTTCTATGCAATGCCACATGAACAGGAACCGCAACCGCTAAATCAGTCAACACAGTCACAGGTGAGTTAGATTTAAGCAACTCATGCAAGTTGATATAGATCTATATATAAATGCACATTTACATGCGTAAGAGAGAGAGAGAGAGATTTAAGCACATTTGCTGCTTAACAGGAGGCTTCCCCCGAAGAGTATGAACGGTTTTGATCCCAGCAAAAGTATGAATGAGTTTGATTCTGACAAAATTCTGAATGAATTTTTTTACAGCATAATGATCAGGAGCCCTGATTCCCATCTTGGATATACTTGATTCCTTCACATCTTAGTGAGTCCTGTAACCTTGCTGGACTCTTAGCATTTAGTCATCTGGGCCCAGCCCGTGGCTTTTCCCATAGCTGATGTTTGTAAGGTGTGGTACACCTCTTTCGGGTTGCTTGCGTTGTTGTGTCGATCGGTCCCTGTTATTATACAATTTAAGAACTATTTGTGGAGGAGTACTACTACAAACATCATCAAGCAGTCTTTGATTTTAAAAATAAAAACCCATACTTTCGTAAGGCAGTACACCTCTTTCGGTCTTGCTTTTACCGTAGCTGATGGTATTATTTTTTCCGTTTCAATGACAAAGCACGTATGTTACTTTTTTCGTTCCAATCGCGAAGCATGCATGGTTGAAAAATGTTACGTAACGTAAAAGAAGGGATAAAAGAATGGTTAATTTGTGATCAAGGCGGAGGAGATGATCGACGCGGCGGTGGAGGAGGTGATGAACAACCCAGGGCTCCCCCTCCCTCTCGGCCTCAAACTACCCTCCCCCGACAGCATCCTCGCCGAGCTCCATCGCCAAGGCATCAGCACCATCCTGCCGGCCATCCGCCCTCCTCTCCGGTGATTGGTGGCCCCGGCCTCATTGTGCAGCTCAGACTCGGGCTACCTGGCTCGTTTTTTTTTTTTTTTTTGGATAATTCAGTGTATTCAACTAAGAAATCTGGAGTGAGGAGTGAATACAATCTAAAAAGACAAGATAAAAAAGAAAATAGATCTTGGGGCAACCCCAAAAGGGTGGTCCATTCTTTGACCTCACTGGACTTCTTGGCTGTAAATAAAAGTTGGTGAGGGGATCACCATCAGGCCCTTTCATTGGTGTACTACTTTGGGCTTGGCTGTTGTCCTTTTCTTTCCAGGATTGTACTTATCCACCCTCCACGGCCAATTTGATTTCAAAGGCCTTTCTTCTCTCAATCCTCTCTTCCAGTGCATTATTTATTTATTTGCGAGGGAAAGCCCATTCCTTACGTCATAGGATTATTTATAGTCTTTAAGTCTGACATTTTCTTTCCATGACATCCTAGCTGATCCATTTCATAACCAAGTGCTGGTCTAGCACCATCAACAGCTCTCAAAGTTATTATTATTATTATTATTATTTAAAGAAACAGGGAAAAGAGAAAACCCCCCCTTCCTTCTTTATTGGGAATATATAACAGAATACAATAATAATATTTAGTCCTGTATGATATCTGGCACAATAAAATCCAACCTACATTAATTCATCTCATCCATTGCATTTCTAGCTGTCAAACTTTAGATCTTTTGATACAACACCTTGTGATTTTATAAATGCTTTGTTGAACATAAAGCAACCCAGCTAGCAAAAATCTGACTGATATTGATTTGTGCAGAAAAGTTTTTGCATTTCATTCATTCCATAGCCCTCAATAGACCGTCACACATAACCGGTCCCCATTTCTTCCTGTCTATCTTTTAATAATATTTTTTCCTTTAAGTTGGCCATGGATCAAGGAACAAATACGATCTAGCTAAATAATTTAGTTGTACTTTCAATATCATCCAAATACTTTTAGTAAATGAATATTTGAAAAAAAATATATAATTTCCAATTTCTGAGTTTACTCCATACAAAGCATATCTCTGAGTAACATTTCATCCCTTCTTTTGTAAGATTTCTCCTATATGTAATTTATTTTTTATTGCTAGCCATGGAAAAATCATGACTTTTTTAGGAGCCGAGATCTTTCATTATATATCAAAAGAACATATCGAAAATGTGCTAAGAGTATAAAAAGAACACTTGATGCCACCAAAGTTGAGAAAACAACTATAAAAATAACATACCGAAAATATGCCAGTTGCAGTAAGCTTCCAAATTGGAATATCAGCAACACGAGAAGATTTGATATGCTTCAAGATGATCTCTTTTTGATTTGCTTGATTTCTAGTTAAAGACCTCCAAGTTATCATGTTTTATCTTAAGCTGTCTCTCGTTCCAAAATGAGGAGCTAGGTAAATTGGATTTCAAAACCTGTTTATATAGATCCTCAAATGCACCCCATAGTAGCACATCCTTCAGCCACTTGTCCTCCCAAAATCTAATGGTATTATCTTGTCCCAATCTAAATGAAATATAATTCCAAAAGGCTCATGAATTCCCACATACATCCTTCTACATCGGAGAGAAATTATCAGTGCTCTTTCCGGTTTTCATACCCATTTGTCTCCCGGCATAGTATGCTCTTCTTATCTATCCCCATCATAGATTTAATGAACTATATAGTTACTTCCAAGTCCACTTAGTCAATAATTTCTGATTCATTTTTACCAGATTTTTAACCCCTAATCATTTTGCTCCTTAGATTTACATACTAAATTTCAGTTTATCAAACAGTAAAAGTCACTGATCTTGTCTATGCCCTTCCAAAGAAATTCTCTCCTCATGCGATCCATCCTATTTATAATCCATTTTAGTAGTCTAAAGACTGATAAGAAATACAAAGGCAATGCAGATAAAACAAATTCATTAAAATTAGTCTCTTTTTCATGAGAGAGGACGATTCTTTCGAGCTACAATTTTTTTCAATCAATAGCATCTAATACTATTTTATATTTGTTATTATAGTGTAATGGCAATTCCAAATATGGCATTGATTGAGCTCTTTTTTTTCGACAACTCTTGAAGTTATATAAAATATGTCATTGGATACTTTTTCTTTTTTTTTTTAAAAAAAAAAAGAAGAAACCCTGCTATAGCTGTCCTCACCAGCTTCCAACCCGTCAGGCCATGTTCGATACACCGTAATTTTTCATATATCTTTTTCATCTGAAGATGAGCATCTCAGCCTGATCTTATTAAATATCAGAGTGAAACGTTTCTCTCCATGTCCAGACACGTATTTCAGAAAAAAATTTAAATTTATTTAAATAATTTATAAATTTAAATTTTGAATTCATAACCGACAGAACGAAAGACGAAGTGTCCACCAACTGCCCTATCACGTTAGTGGCATCACGAGGTACTTTTACTTGTGCGTGCGTCTGTGTGTAAAACAGAGGAAGACAAGCTTTATTAGATAAGATAGTAATAACAAAGTACAATGTAAAGGCTCAGAAATACAAAAAGAAAAGCTAAGCACGTGTGTGGTGCAAGATAAAGACAAAGTAAAGCTTGATGAAGAGCCGTAACCAACAAGTGCGTTGAAACAAGTCATACAAAACCCTGTTAACAGTAGCAACCACCGAAGTCTGAGACATAATAGTACATGAAGCAGAGAGAGAGAGAGAGAGAGAGAGAGAGAGAGAGAGAGGCTGCAGTGCTGGCAAAGGTACGAAGACCCGACTGGGAATCCAAGAAGCAGCAATGCCAAGGTTGAGAACCGAGCACCAAAACATCCCAGATAAGCAGACATTTGAAGACAGATAACCGCAGAAACAAAGTAAACTGTATGGTTTTAAATTTACTAAACTGTATAGTAAAAAATTAAAAATATAAAATATAATAAATAAATAATATATTAAAAATAGAATTTTAAAATATTTAGTTTAAAAATATTTTTTTAATTTCATAATATAAGTTCTAATATCATCGTGCCATCATAACTAATATTAATTTATCTATCCATGATGTATCCAGAATTCTTTTTTTAGATTCTATATATTTTTTATAAATGAGATCAAAAATCATATTACATCATCATTCTTAAGTACAACATCAAAATTAAATTAATTATTTTTTTATATATTTTTTGCAAGGTAAAATGATTCACTTTTTATCATATTTATAGGTAGCTTTTATTGTAGTACTCTTATAAGTCATATGTTACTGTCAAGATCGCCGCGACCTGTAGCTCCGATGTATCGTGGACACGTCGGGTCTCATGGAGCGCTCGTCCCTCCCTTTCCTAGCTGGCTTCTTGGTCTGGTCACCCTGCAAAAAAGGGAGATCCAGGCCGAAAATTCAGCAGGGACATTTCGATGATCAAGTCAGACGGAACAATCAAGGGAAACAGAACCTCTGTGGTGGAGAGCTTGGAGGGCTCTCTGCGTAGAGGGTGAAAGGTAGAATTTTTTGTAAGAAAGAGCAGGCGGAGATGGAAGCGGAGAGCTTGGAGGGCTTTTTGCATAGAGGGTGAAAGGTAGAATTTTTTGTGAGAGAGTAGGCGGAGATGGGAGCGGAGAGCTTGGAACGGTCTGCTGGGGGTTCCTTGCTCGCTCGCTCTCCCTGTCTCTCTCTCGTCTGTTTGTTTTTTTCTTACTTACTCCCCGGTTTTCCTCTTTCTAACCTTATGTGTGATCGCCCAGAGTGGATCTGGGGCTTTATCCAGGTATCTCTTTCCACGTGGCCCCTCTGGAAGGGGCTTATCGTTGCCTGCGACCTCCCTCTTGTCGGATCAGTCCTCAGAAGGAGATCCTTTCTTTGGGGGTATACGCCAGCATAGTTCAGGTCCTGTCCCTCTGGCGGTATGGTTCCCCGTGGAAGGGGGCGGGCACTGTGCGTTTGAGCCCCTTGCCATGGTGAGGCATTTCCATTCCCGGAGGGACTGTGAGAACGTTGAGGGCCTTGGGGCCTTAATGGAGTACTCCTTTCAGGGAAGGTTCAGGTATCGTGTCACGGGATTTGAAGCATCTGATTGCACGATCGTCGATGTGGCGGCACGTTATAGGGCCCGGAACTTAGCGGGCTGCATGCCGCTTAGGGCATGGGAATGGTGTATTGTAGAGTTTGAATTTATGGCAGGATGTGCGCCACCCTCTAGAGGTTGCAGGCGATCGAGAACCTCCTTGCTATGATTTGAATTCTCATTGACCCTTCTTTTACCACCCGCAGAAACTTTTTGGACCCCCGTAAGGCGAACAGAAGGGGGAGAGTCTCTCCATGGCAGCATAAGCATGACCCCGACCGGGAGGTGGCCTCAGGCGGGGGGCTCACCTCATGAGCATGACCCCAGCTGGGAGCTAATCTCGGTAGGAGGGCTCGCCTTGGTAGCATGAGCACGACTCCGACCGGGAGCTGACCTCAGACGGAGGACTCGTCTCATGAGCACGACCCCGACTGGGAGCTGACCTCGGCAGGAGGGCTCGCCTTGGCAGCATGAGCATGACCCCGATCGGGAGCTGACCTCAGACGAAGGACTCGTCTCATGAGCACGACCCCGACTAAGAGCTGACCTTGGCAGGAGAGCTCGCCTTGGCAGCATGAGCATGACCCCGACCGGGAGCTAGCCTCAGGCAGGGGTGATAGGGACATCAGATCAGACATAGACTTCAAGTTCTAATTTATTCTCTAAGTCATGTGTTGGTCAATTTTGCTAAGTCCTATAATAAAGTCCCTCAATTGAGTCCAGTGAATCCCTTGTCTCAATCTCATAAGTCCCTTAAGTCCTGTTACTTGAGTCCATTTGTAAGTTGAGTGAGTCCACTTGTCCAAGTTTAGTGAGTTTACTTGAGTCCTGTAATAAGTTGAGGCAAGAAGTCCAATTGAGTTGTCTCAACCTCATGAGTCCAGTTGCATCCTGTAAGTCTAGTCTTGTATTAGTCCAGTCTTGTACAAG
The DNA here is from genome assembly GCA_021397845.1 of Areca catechu. Lineage (NCBI taxonomy): Eukaryota > Viridiplantae > Streptophyta > Magnoliopsida > Arecales > Arecaceae > Areca > Areca catechu. The sequence goes on along the minus strand of CM038045.1, from coordinate 10,054,275 downwards.
AGGAGCATTCACCAGGCCATCCCAGAACACAGCAAGTCCAAGCCCATGGTGCCTCCCTACTTGAAGACATCAGACCCCAGAGAATATTCTTTCAAGTGCCCCAGCCCAGAAGCCCAGAAGAAGCTATAAGGCGCCCACGGTTTCCAGCCCACCAGAGATGTCATGCACCAAGCCTTCTTAGAGACCGCCCAAGCCCCCTTGGAGGCCACCCCTTGCTGCCCAAAGGCCCACGCCCAATTCAAGTAGGTGTCCAAGCCCAAGAGGAGCCTTTTGACCAAGTCCAAGGAAGCTTTGACCAAGTCCAAGAAGAAGAAGGAAATCCTCATCCTACTAGGAATCAAGTGTTAGTTCTTTTTAAATTATGTACTCCTGATTCTAAGCAAATTTTGTAATCCTATCCTAACAAGGAGAGGGCATGGGAACACCTATAAATACCTCACCCTTCTTTGTCTTGTAATCAATATCTTATTCATGAAATAAACTATGGTGAATTTTTGTTAGCTTGTGTTCTCTTTGAAGTTGTGTGTGCGAGATCTTGTGTGCCCTAGCCTTGCAAACCCTAGCCATCCAAAGCCACCTTCTTCAAAGCCCTAACACACCCCAAGTGAAGAGCCTAGCCGTTCCCCAGCAAGGAGTTCTTCTTCCACATCGAGGCTGCCAGCATAAGCAAACCTTAAGTCCTTCTTCCTTCAAATCCTAATCCCTGTTCTACTTTCTTATTTGCTTTCTAACTGAACCTTTGATGTTTGCAGGATCCCCGAGGTGTTCACCTCTAATAAAAAGGCCCTCTTTGCCTTCTAGATCGATCCAAGATAGCTGACTGATCTGTGGAACAACTGGCTTATCTTCCAGGTGACGATCCAGAATGCAGTGTGACCCCATCTTCGATAGGATCTTCAAATCATTATTTGGTACAATCCTTCTCCCTCCCGATTTCTGATTTCATTGAAGGTATGCTATCCTAACCAGGGGTTTCTCAATCCTCGAGGTCCTTCTTTTATTATTCTGCATGAGTTCATATGTGGGTATGTTAGTTCTTTTCATTACTAGTTTGTCTACTAGTTTTTACTATTTTTCAGGACTTTAGCCTCCAAATTAAATTTCTAAAAAAATATTAAAAAAATTAATTACTATCTTTTCTACAACCATGTCAGTCTTAGATTCATCTCGCATGAGTTTGGTATCAGAGCAGGTTTAGGATAGCTTGCATCTTCATTAAAACAACAAAAACATTCATATATATTTTCTGCATCCTATCATCTGCATTAGGGATCCGAGTTTTGATCTGTTTCATCATCTTAGGTTTTTTATTTTTCTCTAAAACTTGCATGGCATACTTCCTGTTCAATCTTAATAATTTTTATTATTTTTAATTATTTTTACAGAAATAAAAAAAAAATTATAAAAATCTGCATCCTAGAAACCCTAACATAAATCCTGAGTTTTCTGTACATAGTCTGAAACCCTAGGTATTGCATCATCATCTGAGTTTTAGCCTACATGAAATTTGGTAGGGATTATCTTCACTACTAATCCTCTGTCCTGAATTTTTTTGGAATTTTTTTCTTCTCTAAAACTCGTACAACTTGATGCAGAACTAAAATGCATGCAAAATCATTTTTGTGTTTTTATAGGTTAAGTTATGTATCAAAATCCCGAAGATCAGACCAAGAATCTAAGTAGAGAGTTCTACGCAAAATATAAAGCAACAGCATGCAAAATAGGACCTAAAATGTAATAGAAAAGAGGACTGCCGAGGCTAAGAAGTCCCGATTGGGCTAGTTCCCCTTCAATAACACTACTAGCAAGTAGAGGGGGTATACCTGACAATGGTTGAAGCGCCCGATGTAGATCATATATGAAGGGATTACTCTCGCTCCCGAATGCGGCTTGGATGATCAAGCCGAAGACCCGCGAATTCTCGATTTTCAATCCGGTGACCCGATCACCGCCCGGCTAGACTCGTTGGATTCGTAGACGTCGAGGGACCTATAAATAGCCTATCTAGGGTTAGAAAACAAAGCATGGATGAAGAAATAAATTTAAAACAGCAAGGGAAAGAGAGATTTTGATGTGGACGGCCAAGGCTTAGAGAAGAGGCTTCTAGGGTTTGATGGTGGCTGGAGGTTGGGCGCAGGAGACAAGGAGGAAGGAGGGGCTGACACAGAATCCCCTTAGCACACAGCAAGTATGAAAACTCAATAATTTCATTAAAAAGTATCACATTTTCATACAAGGGGCCCTTATATAGAGTCATGAGTTTTATGGCCCAAGCAAAAGAAAACAAGGAAAATAAAGGGTGCTTACTTTCTTCCTAAAATGTGGGGCTAAATACATAGAAGAAAACACTTTCATGACATACAAAATCCCTCTAAATAAGGTAGGTAGTGGACAGTCAAAGGGGGGACCAAGGGGCACCAACTTTTTACTTCTCTTGGCTTGGGGTGGACCACTTCTTTCCTAAGCAAGCTGGCATGAATCATGGGATTCATGTTTATCTATTTTGACTTTTCTTCTTATTATGCTGGCGTGTGGAGTTGGTGTGCTTAGGGTGTGGAAGGGGTGTGCTAGCGTGTGGTCATCAACTCCTCATGCATGGGCCGACTTCATGATCCTCCAAGTAATCCTAGGTTACAAAATCCAGGGGTGACTGGGACTCCATGCGGCTACTAAGGTGGCACGTTGGGTGGTGTCTTTCACATGCTTGAATCTTCTCTAACCGGGCTTGACTCCATTCAGACTCAATACAACTAGACAAAACTCAGAATATGATTAGCTCAATATGAGCTGACTTGACCAACTGATCCAAAAGCCTAATGGTATGGATCAAATGCTAAATACAAGACTCAATTGATGAAAAGAAAACTCAAATATGCTAAGCCCTTATTACAAACTGGACTCAAATACTACTAAGTAATCCACAGAGGGTTAAAAAGCCTATCTTATTCTAATGCCTCTGGTGTCCCCACCATAACTACTGCATCAAAACAAATCCTAATTTCAATTTCTGTGATTTCTACATACTTGACTTAACCTAACCTAATCAACTACCAAACCCCTCCCAACCCAAGCCAAATTTTGTTTGATAACTTAACCAACTTAAATTTAATTTGCCACTTCATAAAAAGACAAAAAAAGATTTTATTTTTCTGTTGTGTTTTAGATTGCATCAGGTTTCATTGTGTGTTCATAATTTGCTTTAAACTAATCTTAAGGGCACTCTCTCTATCTTAATTAGAGAAGGAGGTCATTACCTATCATGGACCCAAAACAACCACCTTGCATTCGTACCCAAACCTTAATTAAAATCTACTAGCAACCTAATTTGCTCTAGTGAGCTAGGGACACCAACAGGTCGAGTCTGAGTTGTATGGGTAAACTAGTGCATTCAATTCCTCAACTATTACTGGAAACTGGTGTCTAAAGCTAGAGATCCAGAGGCAAACGCCCTAAGTGGACTGGTGGTTACTTAATTAGGACCCTGTCACAGACAGGGAGAGCCTCCCACCACCCCACCTCTTACCTGGCCAATGAAAGGATTAGTTACTTAGTTGAGTGTAAGTTGAGTCGATCCATTCCACTTTGGCTCTAGGTCTAGCAAACTGTAGTACATAGTAACCATGTATGCTTGACTGCATCATAACACCTTGATTGATTGATTGCATTACCACTAGGTTAGGAACCCAATACTAACGGTCTAAACCCCAATCAAGTTCAACCATGGAGCCCAATTTTGAGACTCTCATGAAGGCCATGAGTGACCAGATTATCATCCAATTGACCAGCCAGATGAACCAAATGAATACCCAATCCAATACCCAATTCCAAAATCAGCTTGCCCAGTTGACCACCCAAATGAACCAGATGAATACCCGATTAACTACCCAAATGAATCATAGATTTAACCAATTGTCCAATCCTATACCCAAACCCACAATAGGCTTGACCACTTCACCAATAGGTTTGACCAGGTAGGGAACCAATTAGGAAACCTAGAGAAAACTCCTAAAATCCATCCCAAACCTAAACTCGAGCCCAACCCTAGGAGAATCCCATACTATGATCCATACTTAGAGCCTAATCCTAGGAGAGCCCGATACCTTGACCCATACTCAGAGCCTAATCCTAGGAAAGCCCCACATCCTGAATCCCGATCCTCTGAACCCATAACCCATAGAACTTAACCTAGGAGATCCATAACCGATAGATTTGTACCTAGAACCTATGAACCTAGATCTTGTGACTCTAGATCCTATGCACCCACATTCTATGAGCCTAGCAGACCTAAGATCCATAGAGCTGAACCCACATCCTATGAGCCTAAGGGATCCATGACCCTTAGTCGACTTGAATCCAATAGGGATAGTATCCCTAGATATGAGTCTAGTACTATGCCAATGTTCCTTAGCCAACCCGAATCTGATAGGATTAGTACCTTTGGATATAGCCCAGTTTTTCTTAGTCGACCTGAACCCTATAGGATTAGTACCCATAGAGATGAACCAAGTATTATTCAGGTACCCCTTAGTCAACCCACCCTTGCTATCCCAGCCATTAGTCAATTTTTTTTAGCCAACCCTCTCTTACCACTCCATTGGTTCACCAGAATGATATTGAAGAGGAGATATATGAAGCTGATATGAGCTTAGTGGATGAGTATGAGGAAGAAGAAGAAGAGATACCTATAGAAGACCTAATTAGTTGACCCAGTAGATACCTAGACTGAAGCAAACCTAGAATTAGTTGACCCTGACCCTACCCATACTAAAGCCAACCCAGAGTTAGTTGACCCTGACCATACCCAGATAGAAGCTAACTCAGAGTTAGTTGACATTGACCATACCCAGATAGAAGTCAACCCAAAATTAGTTGACCTTGACTATACCCGGATAGAAGCCAACCCAAAGTTAGTTAACCCTGACCACACCCAAACTATAGTGGAAGAACCATTAGAGGAAGAAATCCATGATCCTGCGACTACAACTCTATCTGAGGAGACACTAGAAGAAAGTCCAATTATAGAACCCAGTCCTAAATTTCATGAACCAGAAGATTTTATTGAGGATTTGGCTTATCAGTACCCTCAGGATAAATCCCCTCCTGCAGTTCCCATTGAAGATCTCTTCCCTGAGATTAGTGACCCATTCTTTCATTATGCAAACCCTGTAGGTATGCATCAACCCCATAAGGTCAACCTCATTAGTTTAGGACTCATCCCAGAAATCCCTTCTTGTATTCTACTCTTTTTGATTAACCCTGAACCATCTTCTTATTTCTTACCCTGCCAGACTAATCCTGAACCCACCACTTATTTTCTATCCTTTCCTGAAACTTCTTATATTTTTCACTATTAGATTGCATTTTGTAGAAGTTTGCGTACTACATTCATTCATTGAGCATGTCATGTTTGCATCATACTTTTGGAGGACCCTATGGCATCTGTTAGGAGTGCATGTCAAGTTCTTATCTACATGTCACCCACCTGACCAAGGGTCAAACCCATAGCTGTAGTTTAGAGTTAGTCGAGTTTGCACATCAATAAGTGTTGGCATGAGTTATTTGCCCGCATTAGGTATTTTGTCTGCATGTCAATAGGAGTTGTGTGTCATTTGCACTGCATGATTAGAAATATATATGAAGAATTAATCATAAGATTAATGTAAGCAATGTTTTTATAAAAATATGGTTAATTCTCGAAAAGAGTCTAAGAGTTCGCTAGAAAAATATTGTAACAATTAGGCTACATACCTGTAAGCTGGATCCATCAAAGTGATAAAGAGAGTTAGACCTAGTGCCCGAGTTACCTAATTGGCATTAAGCTCAACAATCAATATTTTAGATTTAGTAGAGTATAGGGAGCCAGCAATGATATCCAATGAGTTTGAGCCTAACCCTTTCTTTGAGAGCGAACCCAATCCTGAGTGTCCACCCTCAAATTAGCCTGTGAGAGGAACGATTGAGCGTATCCTGGATGACCAAGCCATTAGTACCCAGATCAAATGCTACCATGTCACTTGGTTCGTTGGCAAGGTTGACCGAGATCTGAGAATTCGTGGATCACTCGAGAAGATCCACAACGCCTCAACCCAGACCCGTCAGAGCAGTACTTGAGCCAGATCCACCTTCTTACTTGACAGGGTTGAGTTCCTCCCACTCCAGGAGAATTGATGGGGACATCAGATCGGACATAGACTTCAAGTCCAATTTGTTCTCTAAGTCATGTGTCGGTCAATTTTGCTAAGTCCTGTAATAAAGTCCCTCAATTAAGTCCAGTGAATCCCTTGTCTCAATCTCATAAGTCCCTTAAGTCCTGTTACTTAAGTCCTTTTGTAAGTTGAGTGAGTCCACTTGTCTAAGTTTAGTGAGTTTACTTGAGTCCTGTAATAAGTTGAAGCAAGAAATCCAATTGAGTTGTCTTAACCTCATGAGTCTAGTTGCATCCTATAAGTCTAGTCTTATGTTAGTTTAGTCTTGTACAAGAGGAGCATTCACCAGGCCATCCCAGAACAGAGCAAGTCCAAGCCTATGGCACCTCCCCACTTGAAGATACCAGGCCCCAAAGAATATTTTTTCAAGCATCCCAGCCCAGAAGCCTAGAAGAAGCTATAAGGCGCCTAGGGTTTCCAGCCCACCAGGGATGTCATGCACCAAGCCTTCTTGGAGATCACCCAAGCCCCTTTGGAGGCCGCCCAAGCCCATTTAGAGGACACCCCTTGCTTCCCAAAGGCCCATGCCTAATCCAAGTAGGCGTCCAAGCTCAAGAGGAGCCTTTTGACCAAGTCCAAGGAAGCTTTGACCAAGTCCAAGAAGAAGGAAATCCTCATCCTACTAGGAATCAAGTGTTAGTCCTTTTCAAATTATATACTACTAGTCCTAAGCAAATTTTGTAATCCTATCATAACAAGGAGAGGGCATGGGAACACCTATAAATACCCCACCCCTCTTCCTCTTGAAATCAATCCCTTATTCATGAAATAAATTCTGGTGAATTTTTGTTAGCTTGTGTTCTCTTTGGTGTTGTGTGTGAGATACTTATGTGCCCTAGCCTTGCAAACCCTAGTTGCCCAAAGCCACCTTCTTCAAAGCCCTAACACGCCCTAAGTGAAAAGCCCTAGCCGTTCCCCAGCAAGGAGTTCTTCTTCCACATCGAGGTCGCCAGCATCAGCAAACCCTAATTCCTTCTTCCTTTAAACCCTAATCCATGTTCTGCTTTCTTATTTGCTTTCTAACTGAACCTCTGACATTTACAGAATCCCCGAGGTGTTCACCTCCAAGGAGAAGGCCCTCTTTGCCTCCTAGACCGACCCAAGATAGCTGACTGATATGTGAAACAACTGGCTTATCTTCTAGGCGACGATCCAGAGTACAGTGTGACCCCGTCTTCGATAGGATCTTCAAATCATTGTTTGGTACAATCCTTTTTCCTCCTGATTTTTTATTTCATTGAAGGTACACTACCCTAACCAGGGGTTTCTCAATCCTCGAGGTCCTTTTATTATTCTGCATGAGTTCATATGTGAGTATGTTAGTTCTTTTCATTACTAGTTTGCCTGCTAGTCTTTACTATTTTTCGAAACTTTAGCCTTCAAATTAAATCTCTAAAAAACACAAAAAAATTAGTTATTATTTTTTCTGCATCCATGTCAGTCCTAGATTCATCCTATATCAGGGGGGCTCGTCCTATAGCATGACTCGATTGGGAGCTGACCTTGGCAAGAGGGCTCGCCTTGGTAGAATGAGCACGACCCCGACTGGAGCTGGCTTCAGGCGGGGGGCTCGCCCTATGATCATGACCCTAGCTGGGAGCTAACTTTGGCAGGAGGGCTCGCCTTGGTAGCATGAGCACGACCTCGACCAGAAGCTGGCCTTAGATGGGGGGCTCATCTTATGAGCATGACCTCGGCTAGGAGCTAACCTCAGTAAGAGGGCTCGCCTTGGCTCTTTATTGGGTTGCCGTATCCAAGCGGCGAGTCCCTTGCCATCATGGCTATCAGTAGGGACTCCACATCAGTGAAAGTGCCACATCAAATGCCCTCCACTTTCGAGCCTGAAGGATAAAGCGACACTCGGGATGAAGGAAGTAATGACCATGCTGACGTGGAGGAGCACGCCTCCTATGCCATCAATGCCTCAAGCACTGGTGCTCCAAAATCCATACTTTTGCACTAATGGGATGATGCCATGGCATAGCCCTTTAAAGGGATCATTAATGACCATGCCTGAACCGAAGCATCGATGCCGACATGTGGCGTGCCTCGGGAGACGATGCGATAGGGGGTGGTAGGCTCCTCTGGGAAAGGTCTCGTCCCCTTGCCTTTATAAGAGCCTTCCTAGGGGCGAGGGATCAAATTTCCACAGTGTTGCTTGCATCTTGCGATTCCCTGGGAGACACTAGGGTCCTCCCTTTCTTCTTCCCGCTTCCTGCTTTCTGCTTTCTTCCCGCCAAGTGTCAATGAGGTGGAGCTATCGCCCAAACGTGGGGCAGGATAAATTTTGGGCTCAGGCCTCCTGGTCCTGGGAGCCTGCAAGCCAGATAATGATCCTTCAGGAAGCATTGGCTGGCATCCCGGTGAGGATGTCTGGTCTTGGAGAAGGAATCCATCGAGCTCGACACCACCCCCTGGAGGAAAGAGGAGAAGGGGGAGAGGCCCCAGAGGGAGGCGGCAAAATGGCTGCCTCAACGACGGAGGTCGTTATCACCATGGAGGTGCCCACGATGGTCATGACATCGATGGGTGCCTGCCTCCTAGGGTAGAAGGGACTAGAACGTCCCTCCTTCGGTGTCGCCCGTACCTCCGACACCTAAGGGAGGTGCACTATGGAGCAGGATAACCCCGGTGACTGGGGGCACACCGGACCAAAGGTAGAGTCCAGAACCGGAGATGCTCAGAATGCCCCTCTGGTCAGCATTGTAGCTGCACTGAGAGGACCTACCCATTGGTCGGGCGAGAAGTGACGAGGGAGACCTGAGCCTGTTTCCTTTCACTATATAATTAAGTTGTTGAAAGACTTCCTGGCTTGTCGGAGGTCACCACGATGTACGAAATTTTTTATCAATGAAAGCTCTCCATTTCTTTTAATCAACATGTCTCTCTCTTCTTTTTTTTTATCTGAATTGCTCCAAGGAAAGCCCCTCTAGGATTATGAAGGACACAACTCCTTAACCCAATTGACGGGTTTCGATTTTACTTCTTCCCTTCCTTTGCTTCTTAAATCCCTGTAGCAAGGAGGCAGGCTTCCACGGGTGACATAAGCCCGGCCTAGGCCTTCGGCTGTTGTGGGGTCATGCTAGAGTCCTGAGGTCGGCATGGTGGACTCTACAAGCATCCCACTCTTGCTCCGTTGACCTTAGGGTCACGCATGAGCACCCAAATGCTTCTGGGGCTTCTTGGTTGGCCAAGCTGCAAGCCGGTGGCAGATGGTGGGGCTCCAGAAGTTTCCCACTGACATCCCCGGGCTGTGAGCGAGACGGAGGGTGCAGGCCTTCTAGAGGGCCCAGTGAAGGAAGCGAGCCTACCGGAGGGGCCCGGCTTGAGGGTGCCAAACTGTGAGTCAAGCGATAGATTACGGGTTACCCTGCCACAACCTCTAGACTGTGAGCACAGTTAAGAGTGCGGTCCTGGCAGATGGGCCCAGCTTGAGGGTGCCGAACTGTGAGTCAAGCGATAGATGGCAGGTTGCCCTGCCACCACCTCCAGACTGTGAGCATAGCGAAGAGTACGGGCCTGGTGGAGGGGCCCGCTTGAGTGTACCGAACTGTGAATCAAGCGATAGATGGCGGTTGCCCTGCAGCCATCTCTGGACTGTGAGCTCGACGAGGAGTGCGGGCTTGCTTGGGGGGCCCGGCTTGAGTGTGCCAAACTATGAGTCAAGCATAGATGGTGGGTTGCCCTGTCGCCACCTCCGGACTATGAGCACGACGAGAAGTGCGGCCTGCTTGGAGGGCCCGGCTTGAGGATGCCGAACTATGAGTCAAGCGGTGGATGGCGGGTTGCCCTGCCGCCACCTCCGGACTATGAGCACGGTGAGGAGTGAGGGCTTGCTTGGGGGGTCCAGCTTGAGAGTGCCGAACTGTGAGTCAAGCGGTAGATAGCTGATAAGCGCATAAAAATTAGACATAAGTACATTAATTTACAAATCAAATTCATTCTATTTAATTAAAATTTTATATTTTTATATAGTGTTTTAACAAAAGAATCCTGTCAACGTAAAAGTATAATTTTTGGGATCCAACAGTGTAAACGGCATTCAATTTGGAGTATGGACGGGCTCGGAATTTGAATTTGAAGTTGTTACGAAGAAAAGGCACGAAATTAAAAGCAGTGGTTCACCGTGAACCAGCAGTTTGGTTCACAAGATGCCCACCTAGTCCATATCCTCCGTTGACTGCGGTCCACGGAACAGATCCACGGACCACAGGCCAAATGAAGCCACGATTTCGCCGGGGGAAGATGCCGGAACTCTTTCCCTCACGCCGGGAGCTTCCTTGTGGCCGAGAACATGCCGGAAAGGCCGTTCATGGCCGGAAAATTCCATCCAAACCGCTGCCCGTTTTCTCCACCGTGTTTGCTGCCGTCTTCCTCATCGTTTCTGCCCAAGTTGCCGGAGAAGCTCCCAGTTCGCCGCCCGTGGCCATCTTCTTCTCAAACAACCACATCATCACAGTTCGCCGTCTCTCCACCGGCCGGTCTTCACCAAGTTCGCTGCCTTCTCATCGAGCAAAGCTAGTCTTCTTCATGGTCTCCACCCTGTTCTTCATCCCACCAGTCCACCGTGCCACCATGTCCAGCCAAACGCCATCTCCATTCGCTGCTTCCCTCTTCCCGTCGCCGGCCACGCTCAGCCCGTTTCACCGTCCTCCACCCAAGCTGCCGGAAAGTCCCAGGAAGCCACCTTCTCTCAGCCCATGGCCGCCGGGATCTTCCTTGCTCAGCCATTGAAGGCCGGAAAATCTCAGCTACGCCACCATGCCGGAGAAGCTCCCAATTCGCCCAGGTCTGCTTGCCGTTCTTCTTATTTTCTCCTCGCTGTAGCCGTCCACCGCCGTCTTCCCAATTGCTGCACCTCCTGTTGTCGGGAGATGGGAACGTGGATGGCCGAAGAGCAGGAGGAAAGAAAGATCGGACTCATGGATAACAACGAGAGCTTCGGGATAACACCGCAGTGGTGGTGTTGGTTACGGGAACGTGCGTAAAAAGAACCAGAAGCAACGTAGAGAAGAGTCCGACGTTGTTTTTCCCACGCAATCTTTCCCTATAAATACGAGAGACTTCGGTAGTCTTTCGTTGGTGAACAGGTATTCTCGAAATAGGAATAGATTTTTTTCAAAAATAATTTATTTTTGTTATTATTTTTTATTTATATTTGGATAAAAATCTGTTATTCCATCTTATTTCAGTGTAATTAATACGGTATTATTCTAAATGATATTTGGATGAGATGGAAATAAGCCTGTATTTCACCAAGAATGGGGAAGGAATTTTTTGAAATCCCAAAAATACTCCTACTCAAATATTAATATAAAATAAATTATAAAATTCTTTTTAATTTTATATTTAGGTAAATATATTATTATATTAATAATAATTTAATAATATGATATATTAAAAAGATGTCATACCAAATAATTTATTAGTACGGTTTATGTAAATATTAAATTAAAAATAAATTTATTAATATTAAATTTAAATTATGATGTAAATATTAAATTAAAAATAAATTTATTCAAAAGACAAAATTGCTCCTGGAATCCGAAAATAAAGAATTGCGTAATTCCATGGAAACTGTGGAATAAGAATTCTGAAATTATATGGTTTGACCGGAATAAGATATAATCCTTATTCTCCCTCAAATCTGGAGCCGTTTGGGAGAATAAGAGGTTTATTCCCCTTATTCGATCCCGTATTTCGTAACCAAACAGAGCCTTCGGGAATCAGAGAAGGAGTTTAGTTCCTGAGGGCCGAAGGATCAGAAGCTAGAGCCCTTTTTTTTTTCTTTTCTTTTCCTATTTCTTTCCTTAGTTATTTTATTTTTATTTTATTTTAACTCCAAGCCTGTTAATAATTTAGGAGTTAAACACTTTATTATTAAATTATTTTCTTTAAAATAAAAAAATTTATTTTTTTATTTTATTTGTTCTTATTTTTAAAGTATTATATTAGATAAATTTTCTGAAATTTATTTTATGCAATTTACATTCATGCAATTAGAGTAGTTTTTATTTTTACATTCTTACAATTTATTTTATGCTGTTTTATTTCTTACAATTAAGTAATTTTTATTTATACATTTATATTCTGTAATTTTAATTTCTGCAAGTAGTATAATTAATTTTATAATATTTTATTTCATTTTAATTTTTAAAATTTTTATTTTAATCATGTCTGGTTAGGCAAATCTTTCTGGGGTTGGCGATGAAAGAAACCCTTCTTTGGATTTCCTTTCGGGTTTAAATTTTTAAGAGTTTATCTTTCTTTTTAACTTCTTGTCAAAGAAACTTGATGAATTATAGTTAGGTTTCAATCCCTTCATAATTCATGCTTGATTCGGTACAAGAAGGACAAAAGATAGATAGCTCAATAATTTATTTTTAGTTTCTTTCTTTCTTTTCTTGTAAAATATTGATGGATTATAGTTGAGTTAAATCTCTTTATAATCCATACTTGGTTATTACAAAGAAGGAAGTTAGAAGGTTTTATAAAAGAGATCCTTAGAAAAATTTTTAAAATTATTGATCTAGTGGATTCAAAAGTCCTAGATCTTAAAATTGTTTATTTTTTCAGATTAATTAATTCTTGATTCAAGTAGAGTAACTCATCCTTGTTAAAGTTTGCCCTAGAAGTTTGAACATAGTTCAAAGACCCATTCCCTGTGAGATCGACTCGTATTCGCCAAACGTGCTACACTGCATACCATGCGCTTGCAGTATAAAATTAATTCACAACAAGTTTTTGGCATCGTTGCCGGGGAATTGGTATGCTTTAAAATATGTTTCAAATTCTAGTTCTTCGTTGATGTGGTGGGGTCGCTGACGTGGAACCCATGTCAGACCCTGTCAGACGCCACGTTGAATGAAGCTGCTAGGTCAGATATTTTCTTTCCAGACTCCTTCGCCCGGCCGCGCTCCCTCTAGGTCGAGACGCCGTGGCCGAAGTCGAGCTCCGCCTCTCCTTCGCTCGGTCGCGCTCCCTCCGGGTCGAGACGTCGTGGCCGAAGTTGAGCTCCGTCTCTCCTTCGCCCGGCCGTGCTTCCTTCGGGTTGAGATGCCATGGTCGAAGTCGAGCTCCGCCTCTCCTTCGCCCGGCCGCGCTCCCTTCGGGTCGAGATGCCGTGGTCGAAGTCGAGCTCCGCCCCTTTAGATCGGCTCCATCTCGGACGAAGAGCCTGCAACCGAAGGAGCATTTGCCAGGCCACAATAATGGTCCCAGCTACCACTTACACCAAGAAGGAAGGAGTTCCCCCGACCGAGGTGCTGCACTCCCTACCAACCATCTGCACCCCTCCAAAAAGGAAGTCAACCAGCAGATTCGGATCCAGGGGGTGGCCTCCTGCAGATCGAAGCTCTGCCATGCTTCCCAAAATGGAGTGACCAGAAGGAATGTCAGCGCGCGCAGTATTGTTCCCTATCACGGATGGGGAAAGGTACCTTGCACATGGCATCAGACACCACCACACGCGCCTGCAAGAGAGGGGAAGATCCTGAGGTAAGCGGCGCGCAATGACCCTAGCTAAAAGGGGTCCTCCAAGGTTCAAACAAGGTAAGTCACTCCAAGCAAGTGGACGATCGGGCAAGAAGGGGGCAATGCACATGAAGATTACCGCTCCAGGCTACTGCAAAACCCCCAGGAGGGGTCTTGACGCACATAGCCGCTCAGCTCGAGCTCTTCTCTGCTGTCACTCCCATACTCTGCCCTCGACCCACTCGCACTCTCTCATTTCATGAGTTCTCCTCTTAGCATGGAGTCCACCATTGGGGCTCGACCAGGAGGATCTATTTCCTTGGATCGCCACTGACTTGAGCATCGGAGTGCCCCCGCCAGGATCACCGGCTGGGTCTCTAACTATGTTTTGCAGGTTTGGACATCCGAGCAGGATCCTGAGCGACAGGAGCGAGTCCGAGTTCGATCTCGCTACAGGCCACGGTGATCAGGCGGCAATAGATTGGCGCACCAGGTAGGGGGACAGGATGCATCTTGATCCAACCCAACCCCCTTGCAAGCAGCCCACCAGAAGGATGGTGACGACGCGAGCGAGAAAAGTCTTCACCAGCCGTGCAGGAGATCCCCCTTCCCATGGGGACCCGCACAGTCCAGAAGGGGAGCTCCCCGCTCCACCTCAACCACCTCCGGTGGATGCTCAGCTGGCCATACTCGCCCAGCAGATTAGATTATTACTACGGCGGTACATCAACTGCAGCACTAGCACCGGTCCTTGGCCACCCCTCAGCAGCCAGGGACTCCTGCGGCTCAAGCCGCAGCACCTCGCGATAGCCTATGGTCCTTCCAAGGAAGACCTTCACTGCCGCGAGCCACAGTAGACCATCGGGGAAGCCACAGGACCCCGACGAAGAGGCACTGGACTGGGTCCACAGACTGGGAATGCCGATCTCCGACCTACGAGCAGGATGCTGCTCAGCACCCTCGAGGTCCAGGGGCAAGGCCTCCCATCACGACCCCCCTTAGCAAACACATTCACCTTCCCCATCGGCCTCGACGGAGGGATCGACTGATGAAGCTATCATGCGCATGGCAGAGAAGCACTTGGAAGAACAGGAGCGCAAGCTGGCGGAGCTTTCCTGCTAGTTTACCAATCTATAGGGCTCCACTAGCGAGCTGGCGGGCTATGACGCCCGTCCCCCTTTCTCCCGAGAAGTCCAAGAAGAACCGATTCCGAATCGGTTCCGCATGCCGCATGTAGATCCTTACGACGGGACCACCAACCCCCTGGACCACCTTGAAAGCTACAAGGCCCTCATTAGGGTCCAGGAGGCCACCGACGCTCTCCTCTGCGTCACCTTTCTTGCCACTCTCCGGAAAGCGGCTCGAGTATGGTTCACCCACCTTGAATCGGAGGGCATCAGTTGTTTCGCTCAGCTAGAGCGAAAGTTTGTGGCCCATTTCGATGCTTGCCAGAAGGTACCATGAGAGGCAGACAGCCTCTTCTCCATTAGGCAACAGACCACGAGCTCCTACGGGACTACGTGGCCCGCTTCAAGGTTTCCACGTTGGAGATCTACAACCTTGATGAGCCAGTTGCTATACTGGCACTGAAGAGAGGTCTCAGGACTTCCCGCCTGACCTACTCTCTTGACAAAAAGCCTCCAAAGATCTACTCCGAGCTCCTCCTCCATGTCCAAAAGTATATTCGCACCGAAGAGGCGGATCGCATGAGGGATCTGGACAGAAAGCCATTGAAGAAGCCACCACCCGGGGAGACGTCCGGGATGCGGAAACCCTGACCGGCCACACCAAACTTCCGCTAGAGGCCGAAGCCAAGGAGAGACCCCATCTTGGAAGAGAAATTCACACCTCTCCTTATCCCGAGGATGAAGATCTTCATGGAGATCGAGGGTGAGCGCTACTTGAAGCGCCCACCTCCACTGAAGCCATCTACCGGTCGCGACAGGATGAAGTATTACCAGTTCCACCGCGACCACGACCACGACACCAAGGAATGCGGCACCTCAAGAGGGAGATCGAAGACCTCATAAAGAGGGGCTACCTCGGGTGGTTTGTGGGGGGTAGGGCCCCTGCAAAACCTCAAGCGCTCATTGCTCTCCCTCTAGTTCCAGCAATCGACAACCATCCCACCGAGAAGCCAGTGGGAATGATATGTTGAGGAATTGAGCGCGCTCCCAAGAGGGCTCGGGGAGGAGAAAGTTCTGAGAATGTACTCCCATATGTAAGTGAGAGGGAATATGGGGCTGAAAATGTAAACAATGATGCTGTGGTCGTCGAGATGACGATCGTGAAGCATCCTGTAAAATGGATTATGGTCGATAGTGGAAGTTCGACTGATGTCCTTTTTTACGATGCCTTCTCCAGGATGAACTTGTCTTCTGCTCAGCTCAGACCTATGCACACTCCCCTCGTCGATTTCACAGGAGACTCTATGGGAGTTGAAGGGGAGATCATTCTCCCTGTTACTGCCAGGGCCCCACCTCGGCAGAAAACCGTCATGATGACATTCACCATTGTTAGGCTTTTCTCTGCCTACAATGTGATTCTTGGCCGACCCGGGCTTAATCTGCTCGACATGATCATTTCGATCAAGCGGCTTCTAGTGTAATTCCCTGCCCCTTATGGTGTCGGAGAAATAAGAGGGGCACCTCAGCCAATCCAGCACTGTCTCCAAGCTGTTCCTGGGGCAAAGGCATCGGTGGACGACACCAGCATGGACAACCTTGACCAAAGGGCACAGGACCCCAGGGGTGGCCCGGTCAAGTGCCTTTTATCGTACCCGCTCGGGTCCGATCCAACGAAGATGGTGCAAGTTGGGGCCCAGCTGCCAGATGATGAGCGGGCCCACTTATTAGAATTCCTTTGGGCAAATGCTGATGTGTTCACCTGGATGGCGGTTGATATGCCAGGGATCTTTCCTCACATCATCACCCACAAGCTAAGCATCGACCCGAAGGATCAGTCTGTTCAGTATAAGAAGAGAAGCTTCGTCCCGGACAGGCAATGGGCGATCAACGAGGAGGTGGATAAAATTCTCGCAGCCGGCTTCGTTCGTGAAGTGCAGTATCCGAGCTGGCTTGTGAATGTAGTTATGGTGAAGAAGAGCAATAGTAAATGGAGGATCTGCGTGGACTACACCGACCTCAATCAAGCTTATCCGAATGATAGCTTTTCCCTGCCGAAGATCGACCAATTAGTGGACACCACCTCGGGGCACCGCTTGCTCTCCTTTATGGATGTATTCTTCGAGTACAATCAATCCGGATGCATCCAGAGGATGAGGAGCACACTACCTTTATCACCAATCAAGGGATGTACTGCTACCGGATGATGCCATTCGGCTTGAAAAATGATGGCGCCACGTACCAGCGGCTGGTCAATTGGGTCTTCAAGGACCAGATTGGTAGAAACATGCAAGTGTACATCGACGACATGCTCGTCATGAGCAAGCCGAGCTCAGACCACGTCGCCGACCTGGCTGAAGCCTTCCCAACCTCCGGGATCACAAAATGAAGCTGAACCTAGTGAAGTGCGCCTTCGATGTAGCGACCGGGAAGTTCCTTAGCTTTATGGTAACCTAGAAGGGAATCGAAGTGAACCTAGAGAAGATCCAGGCAATCGTTGACACAGAGCATCCCACCTCAAAGAAGTAGGTCCAACGCTTGACGGGCTAGCTTGCAGCCCTGAGCCGATTCATCTCGAGGTTGGCGGATCGCTGTCTTCCTTTCTTCAAGGTATTGTGCAAGATGCATGACTTCACCTGGATAGAAAAATGCAAGGCAGCCTTCGAGGAGCTCAAGGACTTCTTGGCATCACCACCACTGCTCTCCAGGCTGGAAGAGGGAGAAGAGCTCCTGCTATACCTGGCGATCATCCTTGGGGCCGTCAACTCGGTTCTTGTCCGCACGGATCAGGACGGAACCCAGAAGCCGATGTACTATGCTAGCAAAATCCTCCGAGATATGGAGATTAGGTACACCCAATTCGAAAAGCTAATTTTTGTTCTTATCATGTTTGCCCAGCGTCTCAGGCCGTACTTCCAAGTGCATCCGACCGTGGTCCTGACGGATCAGTCCCTGAGGGATGTGCTCAGTTGTCCCGACACATCCGGACATTTGGCCAAGTGGGCGCTGAAGCTCAGCGAGCTCGACTTCGCGTACTGACCAAGATCCTCACAGAAGGCCCAAGTGTTGGCCGACTTCCTGGTCAAGTGCACGGGACTTGCCGAGGAACCAGAGCAGACTACACCAGAGCATCAAATGGAGCTCGGGGTCAAGGAGGAGTCTTGGATCCTCCACGTCAACGGTGCATCCAATTCCGGCAGAAGCGGAGCAGGCCTCATCCTCGCTAACAGCGACGGAGTTGTAGCTGAATGTGCACTTCGCTTCAAGTTTGCCACCACAAACAACCAGGAGGAGTACGAGGACTCCTCGTGGGCCTAAGGGCCTCGCCTTGCATGGAGTTGAGTTGTTATTAGACTCCAACGCCAGCAAGTCAGGATCAAGTTGATGGCACTTGAGAGCTGCTGGGCTCGAAGGTGCTGTTGACCGAGAGCTGTGTGGCTCGAAGGTCTCTTGGCCGGAGATCTGAGCTCTGGTCTTGAGTTGGCATCCTGGAGCTGGGCTCCGGGACGTTGATGATTGAGAAGTGATGGCTTGTTCCCCTCTTGTTCTCTTTCTTTCCTTCCCCCCTCCTTTTTCTTCTCTTTTTTTTTTTTTGGAGTGGGGAGATCAGAGAAGAGGGTTCTTGCCATGTTCCCCTCTCATTCTCTTTCTTTCCTTCCCCTCTCGTCTTCTTTTCGAGTGGGGAGATCAGAGAAGAGAGTTCTTGCCGTGTTTCCCTCTCGTTCTCTTTCTTTCCTTCCCCTCTCGTCTTCTTTTCGAGTGGGGAGATCAGAGAAGAGGGTTACAGGACTTGATTGCCTTGGAGCTAGGCTCGAGGCCTTCCTGGATGTGGAGCTGGGCTCGGGTCCAGGGGTTGCATGAGTGCTTGGCTCAAGTCTTTGGCACCTTAGAGCTAGGCTCGAGGCGTTGATAGGAGCTACTTGGCCCCATGATCCCTTGGTATCTGGAGCCGGGCTTGGAGACATTTGAGGTTGAGAGCGGCTTGGCTCGGTGATCCCTTGGCCAGAGATCTGAGCTCCGGTCTTGGGTTGGCATCCTGGAGCTAGGCTCGAGGACGTTGCTGGTTGCGAGCGGCGTGGCTCGGTGATCCCTTGGCCGGAGATCTGAGCTCCGATCTTGGGTTGGCATCCTGGAGCTGGGCTCGGGGACATTGCTGGTTGAGAGCTGCATGGCTCGAAGATCCCTTGGCTGGAGATCTGAGCTCCGGTCTTGAGTTGGCATCCTGGAGCTGGGCTCGGGGACGTTGCTAGTTGAAAGCTGCATGGCTCGAAGATCCCTTGGCTGGAGATCTGAGCTCCGATCTTGGGTTGGCGTCCTGGAGCTGGGCTCAGGGATGTTGCTGATTGAGAGCTGCATGGCTTGAAGATCCCTTAGCCGGAGATCTGAGCTCCGGTCTTGGGTTGGTGTCCTGGAGCTGGGCTCGGGGACGTTGCTGGTTGAGAGCAGCGTGGCTCGAAGATCCATTGGCTAGAGATCTGAGCTCCGATCTTGGGTTGGTGTCCTGGAGCCGGGCTCGGGGACATTGCTGGTTGAGAGCTGCATGGCTCGAAGATCCCTTGGCCAGAGATCTGACCTCCGGTCTTGGGTTGGCATCCTGCAGCTAGGCTCGGGGACATTGGTGGAATTCTCCTGCAAGACAGATAAACACTTGTGTAAGGAAAAAACCATTGTCATTATTATTGCCGGGAAACCTTACATTATTGATAGTATTTCCGCAAGTTGCAGGCATTCCATGTTCTAGGGAACCTGACGCCACCGAGATCTTCAAGGTAATAAGCCCCTTGTAAGAGGGCTTCGGCTACTTTGTAGGGGCCTTCCCAGTTCGGTGAAAGCTTGCCGCACTCTCTGAGCTGAGACACCTCTGCTCGCCGTAGCACCAAGTCTCCAGGCTTGAAAGCTTTGGCCTGATGCGGGCATTGTAGTACCGGGCTACTCGTTGCCGGTAGGCCACCATCCGTAGGCGGGCTTTGTCCCTTGCCTCTTCAAGAAGGTACAGGTTAAGCAGGAGGTGCGTCGAGTTCCGTGCTTCGTCGTACTGCTGCACCCGCAATGTGGGCATGCCGAGCTCGACCAGGATGATGGCTTCGACACCGAAAATAAGGCTGAAGGGTGTCTCGTTTGTCGCCGTCCTGGGCGTTGTGTGGTAGGCCCACAGGACGCTTGGGAGTTCTTCTGTCCACTTGCCCTTAGCTTGGTCCAGCCTGGTCCTGAGTCCTTGAAGGATGGTCCGGTTAGTCATCCTGGCTTCTCCATTTGTTTGAGGGTAAGCTGCTGAGGTGAACCAGTGTTGGATGTCGTGCTCGGCGCAGAATCCTTCGAACTCGTGATTGTCGAACTGTTGCCCGTTGTCGGTGATGATACAACGGGAGAGCCCGAAGTGGCAAATGATTGACTTCCAGAAGGACTGGTGAACATTGGCTTCTGCGATCCGAGCTAGCGGCTCTGCTTCGACCCACTTGGTGAAGTAGTCGATTGCCACCATCAGAAACTTTCGCTGCCCTGGTGCTAGGGGAAACAGTCCCAAGATGTCCATTCCCCACTGGGCAAAAAGCCAAGGGGCTGAGAGTTGGGAGATCGGCGCCGATGGCTGATGCTGTATATTTGCATGATGCTGGCACTTGTCGAACGTTTTAACGAAGTCGGCGGCGTCTTCCCTCATGGTCTCCCAGAAGCACCCATGGCGGAGAGCTTTGTAAGCCAGCATTCTCCCTCCCACGTGGTTCCCGTAGAGGCCTTCATGTATCTCCTGGAGCACAGAGGTTGCCTCGGCGGGCCTGAGACATCTCAGGAGTGGGTAGGAGTAAGATTGGCGATAGAGCTGGCCCTCCATCAGGACGAACCGGAAGGCTTTCTTCTTGACGAGGGTAGCTTCTGCGCGATCTTCGAGCAAGGTGCCGTCAGTGATATATCGGACGTATTTGTCCATCTAGCTCGGCTCGGGGGTGACTTGATGCACCTCTGCCGAGCTCTCGTAGCTGGGACTTTCGAGGTACTCGATGTAGGCGCCTCCCAGCGACGAGTCCGGCAAGGTCGCGAGCCTGGACAACGCATCCGTGCATGCATTCTCCCCTCGGGAGATGTAGAAGATGCTGAAGCGTCGGAGGCCCGCCGTGCTTGCACGGACCTGCTCCAAGTACTTCATCATCTGGGCATCCCTCACTTCATATTCTCCGGAGACTTGTCCGGCGACCAGTTGGGAGTCGGTGAAGACTTTCAAGGCCCGCGAGGAGTGCCTCGTACACCACCTGATTATTAGTCGCGGCGAACTTGAAGCAAAGGGCGCATTCCGCCACAACCCCATCGCTGTTGGTTATGATGAGGCCTGCTCCACTCCCACCGGAATTGGATGCTCCACCTACGTGGAGGATCCAGGGCTCTTCTCCTGGCCCGGGCTCTGTTGATGTCTGCTCTGGCTCCTCGGCGAACCCGGTGCACTCGACCACGAAGTCAGCTAGGACTTGGACCTTTTGTGAAGACCTCGGTCGGTATGCTATATCGAATTTGCTGAGCAGCAGGGACCACTTAGCCAACCTCCCAGATATCTCGGGTCGGGTGAGGATGGTCCTAAGCAGCTGGTTCGTCACGACCACTATTTGGTGTGCTTGGAAGTAGGGCTTGAGGCGCTTAGTAGACATTATTAGTGCAAAAATGAGTTTCTCAGAGCGAGTATACCTGATCTCCGCATCGCAGAGAATTTTGGTGGTATAGGTGTTAAGTAAGAATAGTGCTTGGACTAGCCATGCCACGGTGGTACCATGATTTCTTAGTGTGTCAGTCACATGCTGGAGTGTGATAAATTGTGTGCCAGTCACAGGCTGGAGTATAACAACTTTGTGTACCAGTCACAGGTGGAATTGTGATAATAGTGTGCCAGTCACAGGATGGACTGTGACAACAGTGTGCCAGTCACAGGCTGGAGTGTGACCGTGGCTAGTCTAGAACCCTAAAGAAGAATGATTAAATTGAAAACATAAAAAGGAAACATGATTTTTCATGATTTTATCATATATGACAGTTGAGTTGTTTCATTGCATGACATGATATACTCTTATATCCTTGCTATTTTTAAATTATTATTATTGATGGTGACTGTTTGGAAACCTTACTGGGCTGTAAAGCTCACAACCCTCTATTTATTTTTCTTCCACAGAGTTATGCTGATATTCGGGCTTGGTGATGAATGAAACTTTTTTTTTAGGTGACTCTTGTGTACCTAGGCCTTGCATAATCTCTAGGATAAAACCTAGGATTTGCGTGGCCGGTTGCATAGCCGATTCCGATGCTGGATTCGGGATGTGACACATTGGCAATAGACGTGGCTCCTTCCACTCGCTACTGAAATCCCACGGTTTGGTAGACAATACAAAAACAAAATTGGGCTTCCACCCATGGATGGGGCTGGGCATATCCCCTACGATCTTGCGACCAGGTCGAGGACCGATCACCCACCATTCTCGACCGTGGAAATCCCTCTTAAGAACAAAGAAGGTGGTGAACAAATTAGTCCCGGATTCACGTTGGTAATGTGACACCGAATCAAAAATCCACAGATATTCCGAATGCTGTTCGGAGTCAACTGCGCACGAACTATTTGGTACAGGCGAAAGACCTTGATGTAAAAGGGATGCAAGGGAAATCGAAGACCGGCCTTCAAATGGACTTCGTATATGGCCAGGCACCCAACGGGAGGTTTATGCACCCGCTCTTTGGACGTGGAAAGTATTAAAGGAAACCCTTCGAGAACGTGATAATGCTCTCAAAGGTGGGCAAACTTTCCCGGAGAAATTGAGCTGGGAACTAATCCCGGACTCACCATATCCTCGGCCTCGGAGGGCCCAACTATTTTTCCTTGACTTCCTACGGTCTTAGCCATGACAAAAGAATGAAGCAAAGAAACAAAAAGAAGATTCTACCTGCGGAAGTAACTGATGGCCAAGAACAGGGAAAGCTGGGCCAAAACTAAAAGTATGCAAGGTTGAAGAAGCTTCCTCAGCCAAACTTTTTCTTCTTCTCATAAAGGACAAGGAGGCTCCAAGGTGACATCTCGATAAATGGAACCATCTTCCCAAATCCACCACGAACGCTCGAGATGGGTGCGCAATCCTAAAATAGCCCTAAACTGATTTGACGCGAATGGACCAAAGGTCATAATCTGCACGAATCAATGGCTAGGGTGGAGCATACTTCTTATTCGAGAGACGAGAAGAGGCCACGACTGCCGCTTAAATCCTAACCAGAAGATCGGCTGAACCGTCACACAACAGAAAAAGGAGAGATAGTCCCTGATCCACCCGCTCCCTTTTCATACCCTAATCAAGGGATAACAGCTGTCCGGCACCTGATCCTCGAATCATCGGACAGTTATGGCAGACAGTCCAACAGGGATTTCGTAATCATCTGCCGCACCATTTTCAAGGAAAAACGACAAACCAGTGATACTCTCACTCTTCGAGGCAAATCGTCGCTTCGAAAACTGAGAGTATGGGGCAACTGTTGGGATATGTCAGTTTAAGCACAAACCAGCCACCGGTTCGACCGGTCGAAGATATTTCTCCCGAAGCATACACTTTAAATCGCAGTAACCGAAGGAAACCAAACGGCTAACGGACCGGCCAAAGCCGAAGACACAACCTTCGGCCTGCGCCGAAGACGCAGTCTTTGACCTACGAGGAAGACCAAGTCTTCGACCTACGCCGAAATATGATCTCCGAAAGAGTCTGAAGACGAAGACATTCCTCCAATTCGACTACGGATATGTCCCCAAGAGGGAAGCCTGAAGATGGATGCCCGATTTGTCTTAGGTCTTCACGAACGTGACGAATAACGGTTATCATCGACTACCTCTAGAGCATAATCATGGCGCGCAACTCCAGCGGCAATGCCTCCGGTCTGGCCGGAATCGTTTAGTAACCGTCCACGATTGTGAATTGAGGGGAAGGAATTAACTCTCCCATCATAACCGCATGAAGGAAAACGGAACCGCAGGTCGGACAAATCACTATAAATAACGGTAAGAGGGGACGCTCCAGGTAAGGCATAAGATACTCCTGAAAATCTGAGAGTCTTTTCCTCTCCATCTATCCTTCTTAGAATCTTCCCCATTCTATGGCTGGAGCCCACCTCTGACTTAGGTATCGGAGTGTCCCCCGCCGGAGCAACTCCGGCCAGGAATTTGTTTTGCAGATGAACCAGGGAGCGAGCCTGCGATCCAGTAGTTCCAACCGGTCGGAACAGGGACTCTACGCCAACAACATACAAGTCAAATATGATAACTAACAAGACAAGGAAGTGGGTTAATTTGAGGTTCAGATTCTAGATCTAAAATATAATGACATAGGGTTAAGTTAAACTAGAGATTATGTCCCTACATTTGCATGAATGCAATAAGAAAATAAAAGGATTAAAGAGTATAGCAACACGAAAGAATATCTGACTTGTTACATTTGCATTGAAAACAAGAGCGTAGGTGATCAAGGCAGGTTTTTGAATTCAATTTGTGTATCCCAATTGCCCAAAATAATCATGCATGTTGATAATACTTAGACTCTTTTATTATAAAAAAAGATAAATAATCTTTCCTCTACAATACATAAGTAAAAAATTGCTAAATCCAGGGAGATCCTCACCACACCATAAGCCTCAATTTATATTTCTAAAATTTCTTCATATCCGGCATAGTTGCGAATAGAAGGAAGGGAAAGAAAAGAATGCTGCATTAAAGATCTTGGAGAACAAAAAAAAAAATTTAGTTTTTGGTAACCTTATGAAATAATTTGTGATAACTAACAAACTAGTTATAAACAATTAAATGATCACCGAGAGGATGAAACATATTATATTATGTTGCCACTTAGTAAAGGAAAAGTAACATTGTGAAACATTCATGTCTCATTTCAAGATTTAAGGTATCCTTAGAAATGCTCTTTAAGTGATTACAACATCAATCTATTTCTTCTATGTTGATGTCCATAATATTCCACCTTGAAGGAAAATTTGGTATATTCATAAAGACATGAGTACAAATGCACATAGGCATGTATACAGCCCAATCATTTGTCTAAGAATAATTCAATTTGTATTTTTCTACTTTGTGTACCTTCCTTCTTTTTAATTATTTGTTGTGATGATAACAATGTAAAGCTCAGAATATCATACCTTTGGAAACAAAAAGCTTGGTCCACTTTGTGAGTTTATCATAAGAACTTCAACAATCTTCTTGGGCTTAGAATGCTAAAAATAGCCACCTGATGCTACAAACTAAAGATTATTTTGATCCATGACAAGGTTCCATATAACCTATAGTTAATTAAATCTTGCAGACATTCCTTCTTGGAAATGCTTTCCACCCAAATTCTAGACTCGTCCTAGGCTTTCTACTTGAACAATCATCTTAAAATTAATCAATGAGGGCTTCAACACAAAGGAAACTAAAAATCCATATCAGATTATGGTTTAAATCCCAACTGCATAATTTTTTCTCCTTTACCAAAATATATCATTAAATCATGACAATGAAATAAGATATGAAATTGTTCAACTAAGATCTCACATAATTCACCCAAATTCAACACTTAACCTTAAAAGCATGATATAAAATTAAAAGGTAACAATATTTATTAAGGAAGAAAATATATAATAGAAGCAGTAAAACTATGGAATGTAAATAATCAATCAATCAATCAATCAACCAATTTTTATCATATATAATGTTGTCTTTGAAAAGAAAATTCAATAAACGAAAATAACAATGATAGAGATCATCATGTTGAATATAAATAATCAACCTTAAGCAATCAATCAATCAGCTAATTTGAATCATATATAATGTTGGTTTTGAAAAGAAAAATCAACAAATGAAAGTAACAATGATAGATATCATCATGTTGCAACCATGATAATAACAATAACCAACCACGGTAAGGAACTGATGGTCAATAGCAAAAATACTCATTTTTTTCAAAAAAATAATATTATTAACTAAAAAAATGTATCCAATTAAATCGTTCATGCATGGATACATTGAAAAGAAAATATGAAAAAAAACTAAAAACAGATAGCAAAATAATATATATATATATATATATATATATATGTATGGGGAAGAGGGAGGGACCTGGCAACAAGATGATAATCGGCCACGTATCGCTGTTGATGTCAACCTGTGCGGGCTACCAAATCACACATGCTCTTCTCCCTTTTTATATCCCTATCCCCCTCCTTTCTCTCTCTTGTTCTCTTTATCCTTCTTTTCTTCTTTTTGGTAGAATATCCTTCTTTTTTTTCTTTGAAGCGAGTGAAAATATCTATTTCTATTCACTCTTCTCCTCTTGATATTTTGGAGACATGCTCCATTATCTCAACCCTTTGGCCAATGTGACAACAACAACCGCGTTAGAAGAAGGGAACTCCAAAGGAAAAAAAATGAAGGGTGCCCAAAAAAAGAAAGAGAAGATTAGGAAAATATATAAAAAATATTTAAAATATTTAATAGTAATAATAAATGATATTTCAAAAAGGAGTTTGGTAGGGTAGTGGGCAGTAAAAGGTTCAGATAGGGACAAAAAAGATTTTTTTTGGCCACCCCATATCTCTCAACAATAACTGAACCAAAGTCACCGATGTTGAAAGAGTCTATGGAAGACTCGTTATGTGTCGCTTCTTCTCTAGTCCCTATTACCACTCTCCACCCCTATTTTTTCAATAAAAAATTGTGTCATTTTTATTTTTTATATATTTATTATTATTATCAAGATTAGTGTGATATAATTTGATCTTTGTTCTTGTGTGGATTTAATCTATCAAATTTATTTGTTTATCTTGTACTTAAAAACCATACCTCAAATTATAGATAAGAGTCAACTGATTTATTTAAATACATGCAACTTAAATTTCCTGGTAAGGTGAATGGTTCATTAGATTTTATCTTAGAGCTATCTTATTATAAATTAACTTGGAATAAAAATTATCATGTGATGAATCGTAACTACTCAATCTTCAAGCCCCCCAACTCTATTATGTATTTTCATCTTTTTGTGAACCTATTTAATATGTGTTCAAGCACCCTCTCTCCTACTAAGCATGGCTCCACTCCAGCCTCCCCTTTTTGGGCACCCTCTTCTTAATATCATCAGGAGACTACAAGGCTCCAAACAACATGTTAAAGATGGATAAAATTTTTTCTTGAGCTTATGGCTTAATGATAGACCCTCTTGCTTTGTAATAGGTCAAGATTCAAAACTTGAGAGGTATTATCCTCTTCTTTCCCATAAATTGTTTGCGAAAGTTTTAACTTGAAAGGAAATTTTAGAAGAAAAGGGATGAGGAAAAAAAAAAAAAAGGAAGAACAACAAAATAACCAAAAAACATGATAAAATTTATAATCAATTAATAATTAAGATACATATCTATATATCTATCTATCTATCCATATCTATGCATACATACATATATGTATCCCTAGAGGTCTATATATGTGACCTTCATAGTAGAGTTTATTCAAGTCTACAAACTTCATCCATGTAATATAAAACATACTTGTGCTTCCAAAGAATTTCTCTCCTCGCCAGAAATAAAAATCATTAACATTGATCAGGTTGAAGATTTACGCATTGCTCCTTTTAATATAACTTTGGTATTTCTATTTGGAACATTATACTATTCATTGATGTTTATTATTAGTTGCATTTCTTATTGAGTCTATTAAGTGATTGCTTGATGCTTTTTAATTACTATAAAGCATTTGCATTTATCTTTAAGCAACCTCATATCTTCTTCAAAGTCAATATCTATCTTTGAAATAATTGTGCTTGCATTTGAGGATTGGGTTTAGTATCTATCTTTTGGAAACTCGCATCCTCTTTAGAGACAATACATATTATAACTAAATATAATTATATTTGTCATATTATTTTTAGTTCCATCATATAAGATTATTTTTGTTAAAGATATGTAAAGATAAGACATTTCACCATCAATTATTCCTTCATTGCACTCTATCTTTTACAAGCCACAATTTAGCAACCATTTTTTAATATACATTCCTTCTCTTCTTAGTGCTAGCTATCTCTTCAAGAGGGAGAAATAATAGAAATGCACTCATTAAATAATAAAGAACAATCTTTGATTAAACAGGGATCAAAATTATATATTCTTATTTTCACATGTATTCCACATGTTCGACTCATGAAAGCGTCCAAACATTATCATGCTAAAGCAATGCATGCAAGCCATTTGCTTGGCCAACCTTCAAAATTTATGATAGCATATGGTAGGATTTAGAGATTTTTCTTTTAAAAAAAATACTATCTTGTCTTATTGAGTTAGGAGATCGATACAACAAATATATCTAAGCATGCCTCTCACACCTTTATAGACTCCGGGCTTTATTAGAGTATTGTCAAAAAGTTAAAAGATAGAGTAAGGATTTGAACCTGTTGACCCATGAAACGATCATATGCTCTAAGCAATGCAGTTGGGAACGGGAATGAAAATTTTTATCGATTCAATGGATATACGATCCTATCTGATTTTAATAGAATTGATAAAATTTGATCCGTCTAATTTATAAATAGATATAGGTTATATAAAAAAATTCGGCTCGAATTTGGATCGGGTATGGATAGTAATATGTCCCAACTTGAACATGACCCGTTTATATATAAAAAAATTATGTTTATAAAATATTTAAGTATATTAGATATAGGACGGATATACCCGACTCGATCCGTTTAGATTTTAAATAAACTAGATTTTATGAGACCAGATATACCCGATTCGATCTGATCCAAATATAATTTTTTTATAACCCGGGAGGGTGGTTTGGAGACAACGTGGACATGCCTCATGCATGGTTACATCATAGACTAACCAACTGTGCCCCAAGGAGGAGTATTTTTTTTATTAATAATAATAATAGGGACTCCCAATGTAGCTTCCCGTAACTGGCCCCCAGCCCCAAGGAGGAGTATTAATTGTAATGGAGCCGGGTCTTGGCTCGCGAAGGAGTGCAAATCAAGAGGTGGCATCGGAAGGCAACCAGTCTACGATTTCTAAGTTTCAAAAGTTTACTTTTTATTTAAATATATATATATATATTTTTTTTTTTTGAGAACTTATTAAAAAATAAAAATAAAAATCATCGGAAATAACTTTTTAGTGCATCTCATCTGCCGTCTATCTCAATTAAAAGAGGTGTCCTAAATTAGAAAAATGATTCCCTTCCCGTTCTTTCTTCTATCTTCTTTACCTCGCTAAACGGCCGTAGCCACCCTCGTTTTCCTTCTCATTCCCCAATCTCAGGTTTTCTCTTCAAAAAAAGTCTATCAATCCCATCGATCGATATATCTTCTCTCACCAATCGCCCCCAATTCAACGTTAGATCGATTGATCGAGAAGTTCGATTTCAATTCTTCTCTTTCCTTATCCAGTACCCTCTGTACATTTAGAAAAATCAACCACGGCTCCGTGACAGTCAAATTGGGTCCAAACGATGCCCTTCTCCCAACCTTGCCGCGCTGCCGCCGCCGACGCCGGCGGCTACCACCACAATTACCACCGATCCGCCTTCACTCTTCCAGCCGCCGCCCCCGGATACGAAGCTGCCGCCATCCCCAACCTCCCCCATTATCCTCATAAAGATTTGTCCCATAGAAACAACCAAGATTACGCCTTCAGCCATGCGGGCGCTTACTCTGGCGCGCCGCCGCCTCTAAAGAGGAGGAAGTCCGACGTCTCCATGTGGGACGAGCACGCCGGTAATCGGTACTGGAATGGGGTTGCCGGCGGCAATGCCTTATCGACGAGTCACGTTTCTTTTCTTCAGCCGAGGAGGCATGATGATGGTGCTGCTCCGGCGCGCAGGCAGGCGGAGCCGACAAAAGTGGAGGAGGATATGGCTTTGATGTCGAGGGATGAGATCGAGAGGTGCTCGCCATCAAGAAAGGATGGAATAGATCCTGTTCTTGAAACGCACCTGCGGTACTCGTACTGCTCCTATCTTAGGAGCCTTGGGATGAGGCTCGAGCTGTAAGCTGCTGATCCTTGTTTGATGAAATTATGATGATTTGCATGTTAGAATTGAAATCGCTTATTAGGTCTAATTTTGTATCTAAAATATTTTGATGAAGAATTTTGATTTGTTGGATTGCAGGCCTCAAACTACAATTGGAACTGCTATGGTGCTCTGCCACAGATTCTTTCTTCGTAGATCTCATGCTTGTCATGATAGATTTGTGAGTTGCAGGGCCTTTTTATCTGATGACTGCCCTTCAAATTGGTGAATAAGTAACTGGGAATAGAATTATTTGTGCAAGCAGGATACACAGTAATTAGTGTTTGTCAGATCAATGAATTGCATTTTTAAATAATTGATTAGAACTCAAGCGTTCACATCCGATGTTTGATTGTGACTTCACAATTCCTTTTTTGATGCATTTCCAGTGTTGTGGCTTTCAATCACTGTGGCCTGCTTTTTATTGTCTCCCTTCTTTAATTATTTGTTGTGCTTTCTGGTAGAACCCAATATCTTATGTGAAAAGTTCACTTGTCCAATATAGATATAAAAGAGCCTTATCTAACTCTTAGTTATGTTTATTACAAAAAAAAAAAAAAAAAACAAAACAAAATCTTTGTTCACTTGTGCTCCAAGGTAGCTAACTTTCTAACAGAACAAGTAAGAATAGTATTTACCATTTGGGGCTCAAAATTTAATACACGAATGTTAAAGGGTGCTCCTCCACTGTTACTCTCTTCAAAGACAGCTCCTTCAGGAAGGAATTGGCCCCAACATCATTGCATGGACTCTGCTTTGAGTTATCTAAAGTCTGTTGGACTTTGGAAAACTATTTTAGTGCATGAACCAATGGGAGTTATTTCGCTTTTTGCATTTTTATGGTTTTCTTGTAAAACCTTTGAACTACTTTTGCATAGCTTCATAATTTAGCTAATGTGCTTATGCACATTTTTCAACTTGCAATTCTTTTGTATATAGCCTTGATTTGTTTCTTATCTTTGTGGACAATTCTAGCACATCCAATGGACTATATTATTATAACTCATAATGAAGAAACAATTTTGTAACACTATCAAACATCTAAAAAGATGGGAGATTAGATCTCTCGTACATCACCCAAGTCACTAATATAACATAGTTACTTTCTAAGCAATCTATTAAATGTGAATTGATCAGCTAATCTGCATGAGCTGAATAATAAGGATACTAAAATCTTCATGAATCTGATGATACCTCCAAGACCAAACCCACAATCAGGCATTCTTGAACCATATCAGTACTGTGGGTAGAGTTTGGCATCTCCTCTTGTGCATGTAAACTCAGTGCGGGCCTATCATAACCTTCAGCACTCGCTTAATCATCAAGAGACTCTTGATTTGTAAGAAATTCATAATGAGGCATACCTCCAAGACCAAACCCACAATCAGGCATTCTTGAACCCTGAATAAATCTGATCATGTGAAAACATGGGCAATTAATTACTAAAATGCGCCCCCTTATAATAATGGATTAGATATTATTCTTTTATATCCATTTTTGTATCCGAATCTATCTAGATATACATACAAATTATAGCATATGAATAATATCCCTATTTGTATTTGTTTATATCAAAGACAAGCTTGTATGGATATGGATACAGTAATATCCTAATATCCCTATTTGTATTTGTTTTTATCAAAGACAAGCTTGTATGGATATGGATATAGTAATATCTGATCTGTATGCAATATCCAGTTCCATTTCTGGTTTTGGTTAGTTTCATATAGCTATCATAAACTCCAAAATAAAGTGACAAATCAATATATCTTTGGGTTAATCTTATTTTTACATAGTGACATATTTGAGTTGGTGGATTTCACTTTTAGTAATGAATTTTTTAATCCAAATTATATATCTTAGTAGAATTATTGGGATCCACTAAAAAAGTCAGATGATCAATTGGGCAAAATCAAGATCGTTGAATCGATACGGAGACCCATATTGGTCATACTGTACTGGTCTTAGTGAAATTGAGAGCCTTTTAGGCTCTTTGTTACATTAAAACCTGTGGCTACAGTATCCAACTCGAACCATACCGTCTCCATCCGATTCGGGGCTTTTTCGTACGGTCCGGTGTCCGAACCATTTTTTCATGACCAAACCGTACTGGTTCTTAGTTGGTACAGTTCAGTATGCCGCCGAATCGGGCGGGACGGTCCAGTTTGGGAAACCATGGGCATAATTGTATCTTATTGCTTTTTCTATGAGATCATTTGTTTGTTTCTAAAAAAAATAAAAACTAGGAGGTTTGCATATTTACAATGAGTGAAATATAAAATGGAAGTGTAAAATTTAACTATCTGAGTTGTATTGACATTTATTCTTATATTTATCAATATCTAATTCATATATGGGTCTATCATAATAAATATGGATACAAATTTAGTATCCAATTAATATCCATATCAATATTCATATTTGCCAAATAAAAATAGATATGGATATGGATACTTGGATATCCAATCTGGTTTCAGCCATAATTCCTATTACACAACTTATCACAATTTTTTATTTGTTCGTAATGGTCTTATAAATAGTATTAGTAGTGCCTCTTGCCTCTTGTTTATTGCCTGACCCAGCCTCTTCCTATCTTCCTCGCCCGCTCTTTGTGAACACCTATGTCCAACTCCTCCATTTTTCCTTTTCTAGCACCCTCTAGAAGCAAGAGCACTGCAATCACCTAACCCAAGCAGTCAACTACATCTGCATAGCACCACCTCTCCCCATGCATCTGTCATTCTCATCCATCTGTTCTATCATTTCTGTATTAGTGAGATTAGCATGGAGCAAAAATAGAAGACAGAAAAGGAAAGGGTGATTCAAACAAAAAAAAGAAAAACTCTTCCCTCCAGGTCATTGAGGTTGCTTGCTGGTGGAACAATAATTGGCTGTCTACCAGTCCTGGGGTTCGTTTGTTTGTATCATTGAAGGCTAAGGTGCTATACCACTATCAGGTATTGGGATCATAGGAAAGGAGGTAGAGTTATTGCGATCATCTTTTTTGACCTATGTTGAGTGGCTTTAAAGATCTTCATGGAATGAAGATTTACCTGCCCAGACCTCTCGCCAAATCTAATTTCTTATTTTAGTGAAATTTGGTCATGTCTCACCTGAATTATGGTCCTATGGACCTGTTTTGTTGAGATGGCATATAACCTGAGGTTCAAGAATAAATTGAAATAAGAATTACTTACATCATCTGGCTCGATCAAGCCAGCACATACTGACCCAATGGGGCTGGGTTATTGGCTAGACTAGTTTAAATTGGCGTTCAATTAAACTAATCGCTAATCATGCCCCTCGGTGTTTTGAACTAGCTGGTTAGATTGAATTCAACAAGATCAAATTACTTGAGTAGAAATGTCTTGTGTCCCAATGGAAATCTTGGAAAACAATTTTCTCGCCAATATGAGCTAGTAGTATATTTTTATAGACTTATCCATTGATAACAATGATTCTTGTGAAATTGGAGAATGTAAGTTCTGCTTTTGAAACTTGTATGTTGGCCATTTGGCTAAATGAACATTCTCTTATTCTAGCTGTTTTTATCATGGTTTTCTTTGTGTGCTATATACTAATTTTAAATTGGGCAAGCAGACTTAAGAAGATTTGAAATATTTGTTTCTTTTAAATATTTGTTTCTCATCAGGGTCTGGTTGCAAAAAATTGAAATGTGGATCTTTTTTTCACATTTAAGCTTTGATCCTAATATTATTCAATCATCTTGTATTGAAAATTTTGTCTGTCATGTAAAGTGGATACTAAATAGGCTTTTTATTTTTTTAACCATCGAAGATCCAATTCACCAGTTGCCTGTTATACTTACCATTCCCTGAGAAACTAGGATTCAATTCAATTTACTTAATGAAATATAACCATGAATTTCCAATACCAAAGAGTAGAAAAGTAAACATATGGGCATTTTAGATTCTCTTCGCATTGACTAACCTTGTATTTTTCTCTGTAAAATATTTGCTGATGCAAACAACTTTATGATACATTCTCCTTGAGGTTAAGAGATACCGCCACCTCCAACAGGTTTTTAACACAATTCTTCTGCTATTATATGTGTGTCATAGAATGATAATTATAGATGGATGTCCAAATGCTTACAAAGTAATAAGGAATATCAATAAGGTCAAAAGGAAAAAAAAGGTAGTTAAACTTTGGCTGTGTAAAGAGAAAATTCAGATACCTTGTACTTGACTACTTAGTTAATGCTTTTTTTCTTGGACAACAAACA
This sequence comes from Areca catechu, assembly GCA_021397845.1. Lineage (NCBI taxonomy): Eukaryota > Viridiplantae > Streptophyta > Magnoliopsida > Arecales > Arecaceae > Areca > Areca catechu. The sequence goes on along the minus strand of CM038045.1, from coordinate 10,020,177 downwards.
AAGATATATGTTACATTATTGCAAAGCTTCTGTATCATTCTCATAACTGCTTAGCCAGAGTGGTTACCTTCTGTACAGCATACCTCATTGATGTCGTGGATTCAACTTGAGATCTGCTCTTGCTAATGGTAGATTGTTGGTTGTGCTCTCCCAAATCACTAATTCATTACTTTTTATGTTAACAATCCAACTCTTTGTGCAGTTGATTGCTACAGCAGCTCTGTTCCTAGCAGCAAAGTCTGAGGAAACACCATGCCTACTGAACTGTATACTAAGGGCATCCTTTGAAATTTCTAAGAAACAGGAATTTACTTTCTTTCCATATTTGCTACACAATGTAAGTGTCATTAGGCTTTGTTCAGTGTTCTGATTCTATCAGTCATAATGTCTTGCAGAACTTGCCACAAGCAGGATATATAATCTTTCTTATGTTTTTCCTTGTGGCTTTGTAATATTATTATTATGGTAGTCTCAGCAAGAGCTAGAAGATTTTTTCAACTTTCTAATTCAACCAATATTTATCCTTGGGTTCAGACATGTAATGCATGGTTTATCTGCTGCCTAGTTGCATGTAGTTTGATTGTATTGATATAACTACAGTCCATTTTTGCATTTGGATATGTCAACAAGTATTTCTATTTGAAAATTATTTATTCTTTCGTTGCTGCTTGTTCTTTTAGTGGTGACTCCTTTTTGCTGCATCATATAATCTGTATGATATTTGTAGATTTGACTAAACTTTTTAGATAACTTGCAAAGTTTTTGATATCAAAGTTCTAATAAGAGCTGAATGATGTATGTGTCATGTATGTATGTGCGCGCGCGCGCGCGCATGTAGGGACTCTGTGTTGCATGGGAAAGGGCACATATCTCAGATTCTAACACATATATTGCCTTACGGTTCATCAAACTATTAAGACAAAGTTTGATTTTATATTGAGGAATATTTTCCATAATATTTTACATATAAGTACATAATACAGAAATGTCTCTTTACTTTGTTTAGAGAATTAAATATTTTCAGCAAGGACAAATGATTTATAACTCCTGGGTAGAAGACCTGGTTGGAGTTCATGACTTTGAAGATGGTTAATATCATTAAACTTCTTAACCCTTGCAAGTCAGGTATGTGGGTCCTGAGGAGACACCAGGAATTTGCTCATGGAAAGAGAGCTTTAATGCAAGGGTTCTTAGCTTACTTGAAGTTTGATTTTGATAGAATAATCATTATACCAGATATTGGCAATACATGAATAGCCAAGTTCCTTCTACAAATTGTAGTTGTTGTTGTGTAAGTTATAACTCTCACTTATTTATTCACATTCTATGATTCAAGTAGCATTTGCCTAAAATTTTTTTATATTTTAATATGTGAAGTTTTGCCTTGCAAGAAAAGGAAAATAGTACCATTACAATATATGATACAACTTGTTATCATTCTTCTAAACATCGGATACTGTTCAAGCTTTCTACTACTTAAAGGACTACATCTTTGCATTTTGTTTGGTCTTGTGAAGAAATATTGAAATTTTTAATTTTGGCCTATCCCTTTTTAGATAAAACCCGATATATAAAACTTTTTAAATATAACTGGTGTTATATTAGTGCTGTTTCATTTATACTATCATTTGGTCATACATCTCTTTCTTACCGATGACTAGTTATGAATTACCTGTTCTATATGCATATTGTTTCACCCAGAAGATATTTATTTCTGTCATGGAGAAGCTAACTGAAGTGCATTCACCCATATGCCAAAAATGCTGACTTTAACCTACTATTTTTTTTTGCTGTTTAGCAGGACTGGTTTGAACAATATCGTGAGAAGGTTATTGAGGCTGAACAAATGATGTTGACAACCCTGGATTTTGAACTTGATGTGCAGCACCCTTATGCTCCACTTAGATCTGTTCTTGACAAACTAGGACTTTCACAAACTCTTCTTCTTAATGTTGCCTGGAACTTGGTTAATGAAGGGTAAGCATACTAGTTGCCTGATGTTCTTTGCCATTCTGATTTCATTTTATTGGTTTCTATGAAATGCAATTTAGTAGAAGTTCCAATTTTTCTTGGTATGAACAAAAATTTAAAATGTTCTGTCCTTGTATTCTGTTTGGAAGAATCCACAGGACGTAGATCTATTTCTTTGTTTTTGGTTTTGGATGATTGCCTTTGGTGCTCCTATGGGATATTTCCATACCACAGTCAAGGGTTTCCCTTATTATAGGCTGCTATACATTTTTTTTTCCTGATGATATGCCAATAAAAACAAAAAATCATTATGAAGTTCCTATTTTTGTATGTGCTGATAAATTATGGGAACAAGGAATATTACGTGATGCCTCAAATGGAGAAATGTACATTATAACTCAGATGGTCCTGAAATGGTCAACCTTTGGCTTTCCATCATCAAAAAGGTTAATACTGTCATTGTAGATCAGCAAACACATCACTTTAACCCATGGTTTGCCGAACCATGTCGAACCGAATTGGATCGGCACCCAATCAACATGGTTTAGCTTATAAATTCGGTTCTCCCCATTCCATAAATAAAAATAAATAAATAATGAACCGGACCCGAACTGGCCAGTTCAGATCGGTTCAAAATTTTTTTCTACTACAGTGATGTGGGTTGGAGGGGGTTAATATGAAGCAACTAAGAGCCCCAAGCAACTGAGAGCCTCTCGGGCTCTCAGTTTTGGCAAAAACAGGGAAAGAAGTCTTCATAACCATTTTTTGTGGTATTTCAAGCCAATCAAACACCAAAATAGCAAGAAAGGTGGATTCAAGGTACACATGTGCTTCCCTTCTCTCTTTCTCTCTCCCTCTCCATGGTGATACGATTCTATATAGGCAACGGGCTTCATGAGGTTGTTCAGGATACGATACAGCTACAGATGTTGTACATGGAGTAGGATCCATAGGTGTATCAGGATTATCCTCGTATTCTGGATCCTCTTATCCATGGGCACCGGTAGCTTGTGATCCATATGGATATGGATATGGTGCATTCAAGATATCATCTTCTAGTGGTTATTATTCCATGTAGTCCGGAGCATCTTACGGTTCTGATTTTGCTACCGGTTGGGTTCCTGCACAGCCATATCATCAGTCTTTGGATATCTTTCAGAGTCGGGACTTCAACGAAGAATTTGTGATAAATTACGATATATTACGCATACCTCCTGGGATGAGCTTATGTTGCCTGGGTAGAGGGATTTACTGAACTTCCTACGAAGTATATTAATGATCTCGATATTTATGGACATCGACACTCAACCCAATTTTAAATATCGGTATGTAATTATGTTTATATTCACATTTCACTTTAATTAATTACTGGTAATCTTTATTAAGATTTTTTAAAAAATAATATATCATGGCTGGAGGCTAGACAGCATTTCGTAGTATTTTGAAGTGATACAAACATCAATTAACATCAACAAATATCTACTTAGACTTAAAAATAATTAATAAATCCTAAAAATATCAAAAAAATGGATGTGCCGGTTCAGACCGGCACGTTTCACCGTACCGAGTGTCGATACAATATGGTATTGGTACCATAATGTACCAGCCAGCCGCCGGTACAAGTTCCAGTACTAATATTGGGATCCTTGCTTTAACCCTTACTCCTTTTTTCTAATATTCTATGGGTTTATGCTTATTTACTCTTTTGATAGGTTGGAAGAGCATGTGAAAGGTGTATGATGCAAATCTACACAGCTTCTAAGTAATAGCTAGAGTTGGTTTCCTTTATAAGCTGGTACACAGTAAAGCATTTAATAGAGGATCTTTCTTTGTTTTTAATTTGAATTATGCTTTCATTTTGATTAACACATCACCATATGTAGTCTGATATTGGTATGTGATGCTTAAAACCCAAGGTTTGCAGGAGAGAATGCTTAAATAATTTGTTTTGGATATTGTAGGACGACCAAGCCTTCTGGTGCTCACACCTAGATTTTTTACAATAGTCAGGGAGTTTTGGTTAGCTTGCTTATTGCAATTCTAGATCATCGGTATATAAACTGATCCCTCACCAACAAATGTCTCTGTAATTACACATAGCAACGCTACTTGAGAGCTCATTGATTTATGACTGTATTAGCAGATAGGCATGTGCAATGCATGTTTTAGAAAAATTAATCAATATGACATTTTTGTGATTTTTAGTTCTTTTACCAGGCAAACAGAATATAAATAAGTGAAAAAATAAGTGCAATATAAAATAAAATAAAATTAAAAAAAAACAAGAAATTGATCGAGATATCCAGGGCAATTTTCTTTCCTAATATGTTTAGATATTTAAGTGCATCATGCTTCCCTATATTATATTTTGATTGGGATATCTGGTTGCATCTTCTTTCCTAGTATATTAAGATATTTAATTGCACCATCTTTTGTAATATATTATGAAATTTGATTATATTTTTCTTTCCTAATATACCATAAATGAGAGAATTAGATGTTTGATTATATTTCTTCCTAATATGATTATTTATTTTCTTTATTTTTTTGGAGAATAGGAAACATTTTGAAATAAACTAAGGGTATCTTTGTGCAAAAAGTAGACAGACATAACCGAGAATATTCTGAAATTTAATAATGTTTCGTTTATATATAAGCTATAGGCATACCTTTATGCTCTTTTGTGCTAGGAAGCATTATGACAGAATCAAGGTCGATTACCTGAATTTGGTGTGGTATTTGAGTGCATTTGGGTGGGAGAGCATGAATTCATTAGGTTTTAGGTGTGAAAGTGCCTATGATTCACACATATACAGAGTTATATAATTGTCCCTTTAAAATTAGTGAAATTCTTTTTTTTTTTTTTTCCAATAGTGTACCATAAACATGCTCTCACTTGTACATTGAATTTTTCTCTCCTTTGATATACGTCCTGCAGGCACATTTTAACCCAAATTTATATCGTATATATTGAGTCAAGTTTTGATAATCCTGAAGATGTCTTCAAACATAGTTGAAATTGACCTTCAAAATGAAGGTCTCCAGGCATGATGTTTCTTGAAATTCCCACTTCCATAGATATTTGTTACTATGTTTTTATTTGTCCTTGTAAGGAAGCCATGGTACTTTCCTGATTCAAGAAAAATTGTTGTCCTTTTGACTTGTATGATAATTTTTTACCAATTTTACTTGTGAGACACCCCATTCCTAGCAGATTTACGTATAGGGAATGAGTGAGATTCTTGTAATATGAGAGAGCCAGCCAAAAGTTCTGTTTACTTTTTTCTTATTCTTTTGTGCCATGTCTGGCTATTGAAGAAACATAATTTCTTTTTTGGGCGATGGGCGGCAATAGAAAGACTTTATTAAGGTGTTCTAGAATAGATACAACTCAAGGGACATCTAATTTTATGTCCATATAATCATTACTAAAATATTTTCTATTCATATCGGATTGTGTTATTATTAAGGTTTTATGTCCCGATGGGATGGGGCATCCAGCCATCCCATGCCTTTTCTATGAGAAAATGGGATCGAGGCGGGTTCGGGACTTCAAAGTCCATCTATGCTGAAAGAGAAGAAAGAGGAAAGCAAGGAAAGATGAAGAAAAGGAAAAGGAAAAGGGAAAGAAGAAAAAACATGAGAAAAAGAAAGGAAAGGAGAAGAAAAGAAAGAAAAATAAAAGGAATGAAAGGTAGAAGAAAATAAAGAACAGACACGGGGGGGGGGGGGGGGGGGGGGGGGGGTTTAAAAAATAAACAAAGAAAGGAAAGAAGAAGGGAAAAAAGATAGAAGATATCTATCAGGATACATGATTGGGACTGTTACCAGGACGGGACAAGATATCTATCGGGATAGAAGATATCTATCAGGATACATGATTGGGACTGCTACCAGGACAGTGGAGCATCCCTTTCCATAAAGAAACCTAGACCTTCGTCCCATGGGATTTAAAACATTGGTTATTATTGATAAATTTGCTAATTTCACTGCTTTCTATGTTTCACCTTCGTCCCATGGGATTTAAAACATTGGTTATTATTGATAAATTTGCTAATTTCACTGCTTTCTATGTTTCACTTCTGAAGTATATTTTGTGGAGCCATGTTGTGGTGATCACCTTATCCTATCCATTCAACTTCAGATATCTGGTTTTGGTGCTATTAAGTGCCCGCGCATCATGGACCACCTGCCAGTGGCATGATAACATGTGAAAATGCCACCTTGAAGACATTGGCAGCAGAATTGGCAGATAGTTTTCATCAAACATACTACTGAATATGCCATCTATTTGTTGTCCACATGAAGTAGGGACTTGGCAGAGTAGGAGAGTATTTTGTTACTTGGTCTGGATATTTAGTGTATGAAATTGCTTAGCAAACTCTTTTTGTCCTTCTTGCTCTTCTGCTTCTCCTGCTTTTGCTTGGGGAGTCTACTATGATGTTCAGATTCTTCTGATTTTTAGGGGAGAAATTCACGTACTGATGAGAGTTCTGAGCCCACTCTTTCCCTGTCCTTCCTCTTATTTTCTAGATTTGTCTTTCACCAAAATGGTACTTTTTTTGTAAAACCTGTAAATAAGGGTATATCATTTTTTAAAAAAACAGCGTCTTCCATCACTAAATCTAGGTCTTTAGATAAACTTTTTAGATTCTAGACAAATAAAAACATCAAGCTACTCGATGTTTCCTTATACATGTGTTATATACTTTGAAATGTTGTAAGTCTTGAAAGTGTTATTTTCTTCTTGCAATTAACTAGGAGCATTTAGAGGGCTGGCCTTGGTGCAACAATAAGGTTGCTCCATTGTGAATGGGATGTCACAAATTCAAAACATGGAGACAGCCTCTCCACATACAGGTGTAAGGCTGCATACATTTGACCCTCTCTAAACTACACAGTGGTGGGAACCTTGTGTACTAGGATGTCCTTTTTTAATTAGCTATGGAAAGAGTTGTATAACTTCCCTTGCATTTTTAGTGGTTCCCATTTTTTCCATGTTTTTTCAAAGAAACTATTTATTTTATACATTGCTTTTTCCTAATATGGCATATTGATCTTTTGATATGGGATAAATTGCAGGGTCTTTCTTCACGAGAATCTTGTGCTCACCTGTGTGATATTCTTAGCTGGAGCATTCATATGCTGTTCATGGAAAGCCTTTTTTTCTTTTTATGCATTTGAAGTTGAGCAATAGTGCAATCTAAACATGATTGCATGGAAAATCTCAAACCAATTCTCCAGTTGGTTATTATTAATGACTGATAGATCTCCAGAACATGTTTCACTAGTAGTGCAATTCTGTTCGTTCTTTCTCCTTGATTTGAGATATCTGACACTTTTAGGGTCATTTCTCGTTGAGTTTTACCATCTATCTCATGAAGTTTGCCTTCCATTTGGCTTTTTGAGTTTTATCTAAACCTCTTTGCCTCACCCATATCATATTCCAGTTTTATTTTCTTGTCCCATTTACTTATTTGTTCTCCTTTAATTTTTGCAAATGTTCAATCATCTCTGCAAACCTAATTTTTATATTGAATTTTTGGTAGTTCAGCATATCTGCCCTGCAAAGCCAACTGTTGACATTTTTTTCCTTCCGATTCAGAGTCTGGGTGAAGCTTACACTAAATGGATGAAGTTTCAGAATGAACTTCTGTCTTGGCTATGCTTCTTTTTAGTCAATATCAGTCACCTAATTTCCAACCAGTGTTGACTGTACGAACAAGTACATCAGTTCTCTCTATTTTGCATCATGCATGCATGCAACAGATGAAAATCCCTAGGCAAAAAAACTCTATCATAATTTGAATGCATTAACTAAAATTTAAAAAATAAAATGAAAGATAAACCCCAAGAATCATCAATGCATGAATTATTTGATGATACAATATTCCAGATCGTTTCCTTCTACCTTCTTAAACTCCCAGTATGATAACGACAAGGTAGCTGAATAAATTTATCTTCTGATCCTTCTAAGAGGATTCTTGTAGGTGACAAGTTGCTGGCTGCCCTATTAATAAGATAATGTTTTCTAAATTTTATAATTTGGATGTACATATAACACAGTGAAATATGTGCTATGTTGCATTAAATACTCCAACAATAAAACATATTATGTTACTAGATTGCAAATATTATGTTATTATATTATTTTCATTTAATTAAAAGATTTCGTTTGTCAATCTGTACTACATGGTTTATCTCCTACTAGTTTATAAATTATTAAATTGGGGGTGAGGAAGTGAGTGAGACTTATCCGCATCATTCAGTCTTCTATCACTCTTTGTTTTATAGTTTGAAATTGCACCGTGCCTCAACCAAAGTAGTTGAACCCTATATCTTATCTCCAATTTCCTAGACACAACAGAGGGTATGGAAATGAAATCTCTTTATCATTTTCAGAAAGCACGTGGTACCCATCCACTTTTCAACCTAATCATCTTTGAAAATGTAATAACAGTTCAGGAAAGGATGCGCATGGTCACTATCTTGGCATGGTGCTGGAAATCGTATTTGTCATTTGTGAGATGTCTTTGATAAGCAGAGGCTAGAAGCATCAATGGGAGAAGCTTTTATTCTCTCCTCCGTATCACAAATCTCACCCACTTTTTCTGATTGAATAACGTTTTTGGATTTTGGGAAGGGCAAATGCCCCTGGAGCATTCTTGGGTCCAGGCCTTCATGCATAATTCCCAAAGGCACATCATACTGCTATAGATTAGCACTATGACAGCATTTCTACAGAAGTTTCTCAGATAGTATATCAGCTGGATGGCTGCTTTGTAGTTGGTAAGGAGACATTGGCATAATGGCTTGTTTAGCTTCTTGCTATGGGAAGTCATTCTGCTGTTTCAATCTTTGTTACATTTGAACTGATGTGGCTTTTTTCTTGATGTGGAAATCACAAGACTTTTACTTAAGAAACAGCTTTAAGCTTTTCTGCACATGCCAAAGGACGGTTTGTTTGTTTTCATCAATTTGATTGGTGCTTGGTTTTAGAGTTTGATTTATCTCTTTCAATGTTTGTATATTATTGCAGACTGAGGAGTTCACTTTGGTTTCAGTTTAAGCCCCATCATATTGCTGCCGGGGCTGCATTTCTTGCTGCCAAATTCCTAAATTATGATCTTGCTTTTCATCCGAGTTTTTGGCATGAATTCCAGACAGCACCATCCATTCTTCAAGGTATTGGAGTTATTTTCTATAGTTTGAGAGCCTTGTTGACCATCTTTATAGATGCCGTTGTAAGCATCATTTTTCAATTTAACTGTTTGCTTTGCAGATATCGTGCAACAATTGATGGAACTCTTCTAAGGACACATCAGTACTGTTACATGTTTTACTAAAGGTTTGTTATACACCATATTTATATTGGATAAAATATTTTAAATATAAGGATATCAAGGTGCTATCATGTGAATTTGTCAGCTAAACATCTGCATAATGCTTCCTATAATTTTAATTGTTGGAAGCTTTTTAATTCTTTAGGCTTAAGCTATTTATGGTACTATTTGTGCCTATCAACAACCTTTAACATAGCTGTTGAACATTTATAGTTTTACTAAAAGTTGATCTACAATTGCCTCATTGACTTATTAGTTCCGCTAATCTGTCTTCTAGCCTTGTGAGGGAACAAAGCTGTTATGCATCTTGTTGGTAACGGGTGCTCCAATGGTGCCTACACATTGCGAAATTAAAGTGAATGGTGAAACAGGAATTAGGGTGACTTGTTGTTATGGACATGGTTAGTGTACATTTCTGCTGAATCAGTAACCGGAAGCTGTCCATTTGGCACCCATTAAATTAAAAAAATCTTACTGGTATTAGCTCTGACAAGTTTTTGACAAATGGCACAACCCTGGTTACATAATTGAATGGCAAATTAGGAGTCTTGTTGACTGATCTAACAAGAATGGATAGGACCTGCTTGTGTCTATAGACAGAATAATATTCACGTTACACCTAACGGGTATGAGCTGTTAGACTGCCAAAGACTGGGACCATTAGCTTAATGCAGTGGTCTCTGAAATGATGTGTTGCATAAGAACCAATGCATTTGGGACTTTAGCCTTCTCACCAAGTAGTAGTACATATCTGGTTCGTATTCTTCTAAAATGATGAATCCTATCAGCTAGAAGGCTAGAAGCACAAATGCATAAAATTTCATCCAGTGTTTGTGATGTCTATTGAATGCTGATATTTGTTGGATGTTGCTAGAAATATACCATATATTATTTAAAATTATTATATTTTCTATTTTAAAAAATTGATATTTCTTAGATACATCCAAGATATTTTTCTAATATCATTTGATCGAGCCACGAGGCGTTTTGTTATGAAAAGGTGGCTACAGTGTAGGCAACGTGAGCAAGAGTGCTCTTCCACCCATGCACGTAGCTGTGTCGTCCCGCTGCTTTTATAAAAACAGCGTTTTTTTTCTTGCATGAAGACAACGCCATGCAAGCGGAAGAGCTGAATTTTGGATTTTAATCCTCCAGTTTTCAAAAAAGAGGATAACCTGTCTAAGTAACTTGAGAGGCTGACAGTGCTTCGAAGTTAAAATACTTTGCTGTGGCGTTCCAGCCGAAGGCACCAGCAGCATGTAGCTACAGTGAGTCTTGGGCTTTGCTGCTGTCTTGGGTAGACCTGGCCTCCATCCCCCCCCAAAAGTCGGTTTTATCTTTTGGCTGGCTGTAGTTCTTGAGATCCATTGAAATATATGAGTCTAAACTGACCACATGTAGTAGCAGGTCACTAGTAGATGGTCCGCTCTTTCTCCTGGTTTCCGCGCAAGGAGCATGAGCTTGGACCTTGTATTAAGGCTGCCAGATATGGATCAGATGTTGATAAATTTATATCCATATTAATTTTGTTTGACAAATACGGATATGAGAATTAGTGGGATCCAAAAATTTACATTCATATTTATTTAAATCAGTATAAATCAGATATCAAATATATTGGTATAAATATGGATTTATAAATATAGATATAAATTGATAATTAAAATTTATGATCAAAATACCGAAGTTGTTATTGAGCAGATAATAAATCAAGCTAACAATATGTGAATATGAGTATATATTTTTCAAAAAAAATTATAAATATTATATAAAATTATATATGGTCATAAATAAAATTGAATCTGTATATGGATCGGGTGATTTTCTATCTATATTTATATATATATATATATATATATATATATATATATATATATATATATATATATATATATATATATATATATATATTTTAATAGATATGAATATTAGCTAGATGCTTAAATTTTTATTTATATTCAAATACTAGATGGATATTATCCGGTTCGCTTTCACCTTTGCCTTGTACTCCTTTCTTTGCCAAGATATCTGAAAATGAATTAGATATTAGTATGTTCATATTCATGTTTATTTTATTTAATGAATAAAAATATGGATGTTGAATGGAAGCAAAACTTTATATCTATAATTATTTTAAATGAATAGGGATAAAAATTAGAAATCGATAGTTTTGATTTAGATATGAATATAAGTCAAATAATTTAATTTTATGATTATAAAATTAAAAAATATTATTAAGTAGAAGATAAATCATGTTAATAATATAGTAACATAAATATTTATTTTTTCTAAAAATTCATAAATGTTATATAAAATTAAATAGAATTCTATATGGAATTGAATATTCGGATACAAATTAGATAGCTGTATATTTATATTCATATCTCTTTTTTTTTAATGAATATAAATATAAATATAGATATTTATTAGATGTTCAAATTTTTATCCATGTTCAAATAGATTTGGATGTGAAAAAGGATCTAAACGGATATTTATTTGATCTACTTTCAGTTTTAATATATATCCTGAAAGATTTTTAAGGGAAACATGGCTAGTGAAAATTTTTTACCTGTTTTTGAGATCCGTAGTTTCTAAACAATCGGTTCTTCTATGTTTCAGGAAACAGTAATATTATATTATATTTTGATAAGATTTATTGTATTTGTATCTATATCTGTGTTAATGTTTCATTGTCTGCGAGCGTCCAATTCATTATCTTTTTCAGAGAAAAGCAATAGACTATTTTTAACGCAATGCAATGGTAAAATGCATCAATCCGGGACCTCATCCAAGGGGGTTTCGTTGCAGGAGCGGTAGCTGAGTTGTATCAATATCCAGTTCTTGGTTTTGCAATTGTATACTTCCCTTTAGTTCCTTCGGGCTTATCCGTGGATAAACCACAATTCATTTCTATTTCTATTTCTATTTCTTTTCTTTTCTTTTTGATAAAACAGTATATTCAATTAAAAGCGGAGATGAATATAACCAAGATAATCAGATAACAAAATATCCGACAACGGGGAAGGAGCAGAATGTCAATCTTTTCACAAGACCGGATCCGAGTGATTGGCTACATACGAGACGATCCAGTCAGCCACTGAGTTCGCTTTCCTACACACATGTCTAACCAAAGAACAAACACAACACTGCCTCAAAAGATGGATATCTCTAATAATAGGGTAGTAAGCAGGCGCCGCTGTCCTCCGATCAATCCAAGATACAACCGTGGTGGAGTCTCCCTTGATAAGAAGATAATCAATCTGAAGGATGAGACAGGCATATCTGATCCCAGTCCAAGCTGCCAGAAACTTCGTCTGTGGGACAGAGGTATCCTAGACCGGGATACCCCCAGCCACGATAAAATCCAGAGAAGAGTCCCAAATAATGAAAGCAGCAGCTCCCTTGTCCTGGCAGAGACTACCATCAAAACTAATAGTATAGAAGGTCGAAGGAGGGGGTTCCCAAGCAACAAATATCGGAGGGGTCGCTTGGGGAGCAGAAAGGAAACCCCAGATCTCCAACCGTGAATCAGTCAAACCCCAATACTTGATAGCATCCACCCTAGCTCTCTCCACCACAAATCTGGGAGATGAAGCAGTAGAGGAAAATATCTGGTTGTTCCTAGACAACCAGATATGATAAGCTAAATAGACATTATAGGAAAGCGATACGAAGCAGAATGATGCAGCGAGGAGATGAAGAGCTCCTCGACATCCTGGGCTTGTGCACCAAGATGAGGAAAACCCGCCATTCTCCAAATAGACGCCACCCTTGAACAAGTAAAAATGGCGTGAGTCTAGGTCTCACTCTCCTCAGAGCAGAAGGGGCAGTCTGAAGGAATGGATAGACCCCTCGAAGAGAGCATATAACAGGTAGGAAGCCTCCCCCAAGCAAGCTTCCAGATAAACAGAGCCACTCTTGGATGAACTGGTAATGACCAGATCCAAGCAAAGGAGTGGGCCGCCAGTGGCTACGGAGCCGCAATCATCATCAGGTCAGGAATCGGAGCCCTTTGGGTGGAAGAGTGCCTCCAGACCCTGACATCAGGGCCAGAAAAAATCGGAATAGCAATAGATAGAACACGGAGACCTAGAATATCGCCGAATATAGAGAGCACAGCTCGCCGGTCCCAAGTAGTACGATCAGGAGACATAATATCAGGAATAGAAATAGATAAAGGCCTATGCATCGAAATGAAGGTGGGCCACCAGCTGAGCGGAATCTCCGAAATCCAAGGGTCTTCCATAAATCTAATGGAAGATCCATCCCCAATTACCCAAGAAAAATGAGGAACCATAGAAGGGGCCCTCCTAATCTTCTCCCTCTAAATAATAGAACAATTTCTAGGGGGAGCAGTAACAACATTGAAATCCGTGGAAATATCACCATACTTGGCTCTCATAAAGGAGGACCACAGACCATCCGGATTAAGAAGGAACCTGACGACATGCCTCGTGAAGAAAGCCTCCCGGCGAGCAAGAAGCACGGGAATACCCAATCCCCCCTGACTTGGGCTGGCACACCCTTTCCTAGCCCAATAAGTGAATTCTGCGGCGACTGCGCAAGGAGTCCCAAAGGAAGGATCGCATCATCTACTCAATATCAAGATTGACCCGCTTAGGGATGATCGCATTAGATAACAAATAAATGGGAAGGGAAGCCAGCACCTCACGAATAAGGGTAATTCTGCCCATGGCGGAGAGAGCCCTACCCTGCCAACCATCAATCCTCTGATGGACAGTCGCAAGAAGCGGAGCACACTCAACCCTAGAAAGTCTGCCTCCAGAGATGGGGATATCCAAATAGTGCAAAGGACCTTGAATGTCGGAAATCCCCAGAATATGTCGAACCCTATGTCAAGTCTTGATAGAGGTCTTAAGGCTGAAATAGATTCCAGATTTGTGCAAATTAATACTCTGGCCTGAAACATAGCAGTACCCCTCCATGACTCTCCGAAAGGCCCGAGCATTTGTAATGGAAGCCCGACCAAGAAGTAAACAGTCATCAGCAAATAATAAATGAAAAATCGGCTGGGCTCCAGGGGCAGGGAGATACGGCTGAACAACTGCATTCCACACAGCTGCAAATAAGGATTTGGAAAGATAATCGGCAGAAATAATAAACAAAGATGAAGAGAGAGGGCAACATTGCCGAAGACCCATAGATGAATGAAAGAATTCCGTTGGAGAACCATTAACCAGGATAGAAAAGGAGAGACCAGAAATATATGCCATTAGCTTGGAGATCCAGTCGAGATGAAATCTAAGATCCAGCAAGGCCCGGTGCAGGAAGGTCCAGCTGACCCTATCATAAGCTCGCTCCATATCTAATTTGATAGCCATTAAACTTCCGTATTTAGGAGCTCGACGGAGGTCATGCATAAATTCTTGGGCAATTAGAATATTATCAGAGATACTCCGACCATCCACGAAAGCCCCTTGCTCCGGCTAATCAGCTTCGGAAGAATGGACCTCATCCTATTCACCATAAGTTTTGCACATTTTATAAAGGGTAGTGCATAAACTAATCGAACAAAAATGAGACAGCTCGGAAGCATCCTGGCACTTGGGAATCAGAATAATAAACATTTTCTTCCACTCTTGAGGCATCCTTCTGAACTGGAAGAAGGATTGGATGGCATTGACCATATCCGAACGGAGAATATCCCAACAGGAGCGAAAGAAGAATGGTGGGAAACCATCCGGACCTGGAGCTTTGTCTTCCCCCACGGACCAGAGAGCAGATTTAATTTTCTCCTCGGAGACCTGAGTTAAGAGTACAGAGTTTTGGATAGCAATAACTGGATTCTGAGGAGGCAAAGAATCAGCAGAAAGAGGAGTAGGGGTTGGAGAAGTCCACCTGGAGGAGAAGAAGTTGAACGATTCCGTTCTAATAGCAGCATCCTCTTTGATCCACCCCTGTTGATCCAAAAAAAGGGCCCGAATAGTATTGGAGTGCCTCCGAATAATAGTAGCCTGGTGAAAGAACTTAGTATTCCTATCACCCTCCCGTAACCATTGAATTCTGGATTTTTACCTCCAGAGAACCTCCTATCTCGACAATAGAGAATGATCACAGGATAGACAATTACGGAGAGAGTCCATATCAGCATTCGACAAAAAAATCCGTAGACATTTCAATTCTTTGTTCACATATTTTTATCATTGTTCTAACATTAAATTACATGTCATGAGGTCCACTTTGTACCACAAAATCCTGTCCAGGCTATCTGCTGATGCACGAAATCTATTTTCCTAATAGATGATAATTAAGGCCTTGCTTTAGGGAAAATGGCTTGGATATTTTATGCAGAGCTCTTGCAACCCATCATGAAGGCATAAATTTGCTGCATGGAGTGTCACGGATGTTCACGTATATCCATCAGCATTTTTAAAATATGCTGCATGGGAGGAAAACACGTTCTCTCTTGGTACATTTCACATCCTATACAAAAAGAGGATAAATAGTGCAAATTATTTTATCTTATATATATATATATATAACAAGGTGAATCATTCCTACAAGCTCAGTATGAATATAATTTTAAAGATAAGAAAAATGTCGGCAAAACCAAGGCATCGGCTCAAAACCTTCTAAATATTCCATAACAAAACCGGCAACCTAATCTATAACACTGTTCATCTTGTAATAAACAAATATGATATCCGTGACGTGCATCTAGGCCATCACCATTGAAAAATCCTTCTTCATTACCATTGAAAAATCCTTCTTCACCACTAACCAGTAAATCTTTGTTATTTTTCACTAGCATATTACGCTAGGTTTGGCGTCTCGATTTGGCTAAGAAGAAATCTATTTAATTCATAAACCCCATGGAAGATCCAAACCACGATCATAACAAATCTAGGCCCGGCTCAGGCATGTGCCAGCGTGTGATATACATGTAAAGTCTCGTAGACTGCATTTTGCATGGTGCGCACAGGGATATTTCTCATGGTCTACGAGTGATGCGTAGATCATTGTCTCAATCTACGATTGGCTTTGCATGGTCGGATGGCTTCGCACAATCTTGAGCAAGATCTAACGGTTAGGGATTGCTTCGACTTTGTTTAGGCTTGATTCAGCATGATTCTCGTATATTTGATGGCGATCCGACAGCCAAGAGGTTTCCAAAAACTTAAATATTTCTTCGACGAGGTTTTGGAGTCATTTTTTAACACGGTTTGAACCTTGGATTTCTATCAAAGTGCTCTTCAACACAAAGGCTATAAAAAAAGACAAATGTACCAGGGACATGTGGTAGTGGCAGAAAAAGTCTATAGGGGCTAGAGGGTCTTCTTGAAAGTTTAGAACTTGTAAGATAAGTTTTGGATTTCTTATTAATTTTTTTTACAAGATGAATGTATAAGATCTTCTTTATAATTTTTTTTCATAGTGAATTCTTGTATATCATATTGATTATATTTTCTATTATATTCTCTCTTCTTCCTTCGCTTGCGACATCAACGATGATATCATGATTTTGGACATATGGATCCATATTTTGCACGAAAGATTTTTCAAGTGGTATCAGTACAGGTGGTACCACAATAACTGGTATCAGAGTCTCAGGTTGTTCAGATTGTCCGTGTTGATCGAGATTGAAGAAAATGAAGAAGACATGTACAATCAAAATCAATATCAATAGATTTGATGGGAAGAGCAATATCTTCCTTTGGCAAGTAAGGATGAAAAACATGCTCATTTAACATGAATTAATTGATTGATGCTCTCATATGTGAGAAGAGGTGGGCCACCATGGATGACGATTTGAAAGCAGCTCTAGATGCAGATGGTGAATACGATCCGCTTGTATTTGATGGATAACATGGTAATTCATGTATTAAGTGAGACTTCTCCAATTGTGATATGGACGAAGCTCGAAAAATTGTACATTGCAAAATCCTTCACCAACATACTCTTTCTTTGAAAGCAATTTTATCAACTACAAATGAGCAGAGGACAGAGTGTGCAAGAGCATTTGAGAAATTTTCAAAGGATTCTCACCGATCTTTTCAGTATAGGTGAAAAGATTGAAGAGAAGACCAGGGTGTTGGTCTTGTTATCATCACTTTCATACTCCTTCGAGTTCTTAGTAATTACTCTTCTAGTGAGAAAGAGCACCATCAAGATGGAGGGATTACTTCAACACTTTTTCAGAATGAGGTTCTTAGGTTGGAAAATCAAACTTCGAGTTCAAGTGAAAATTCAGCATTGATAGTCTTTGAAGGAGTTGGCGGTAGAGAATAGAATGGCAAAGGATTGCATGGCAGGTAGTTCAAATCCAAGTTGAAGGATACTACCAAGATTAAGTATTACCGTGTGATGAGTCGGGACATCATGTCAAAGATTGCCCGTGGCCTAAGAATTGGATGAAGGTTACTGTAGCAGTGATCGATGGTAGTAATAGCAACGGATACGGTGGGTGCTCATGGAATTCAAGGAGGTAACTCTTTATTCTAGACTATATATCCTCATTATATGTGTTGCAGAGAGAAACTATTCAATTCTCTAGAGAATAAAGAGGGTGTTGTCCACCTATTAGATGGGTTGAGTTATGCGATTAAGGATGAAGGGATAGTCAACTTAAAGCTTTATAATAGAACATCGAGAAAACTGGACGAGATTCAATATATATCCAATTTTATTAAAAATCTAATATCATTGAGTAAACAGGATTCAAATGGCTACACATGAAGAGTTGGTGATGGAATCCTGAAGGTTATCTATCATAATAGGATCATTATGAAGCGGAAGAAGCATAAAGGACACAACTTCTTGACAAGGAGTTTAGTGCAAGGTGGAGCTCAATGCGAGATAAAGTTCCGGATATAGGTAGATCAGGCACGAGATGAGAGATTCAGAGGATGACTAGCGACATCGCACAGTGAAGTTCTTATTACCACAAGAAGCTATCTCGAGCAGATCTCAGGTCAAGGTAAATACAATACAAGACAGAGATAGAATCGAGTGGCCTGGCTCGATTCCCATATTTGCCCATCTATGAGCAGTAGGTGTTTGCCTCAGGGCATGGGGATGGTAGTTACAAGCTCTCAAAGTCAGGTGGAGGCCAAACATCGAGTCGATGTGGAGGTTGCTAGGCTTGACACCTTGATTCAACCTAGAAGAAGCCCATCCAATTCATGATTCCTGCAGAAAACCCAGACCATGCTTGTAGCAGACCTAGGCTCGGCCCAAGCTCAAGCATACCTATAGGTGAGCATGACCCGTAGCGCACACTGCCCATAGCACGTGCGGCATAGGCTAGTGCGGCCTAGTGCATGGACATGCGGGCATGTGGCCTAGTAGGTGGACGCATGGGCGCAGCCCAAGCGGGCATGTGATGTACATGCAAGGTCCTGTGGACCTCATTTTGCATGGTCCATAGGGACATTTCTCATGGTCTACAAGTGATGCGCAGTCCATTATCGTGGTCGATGGTCGGCTTTGCATGATTGGATGGCTATGTATAATCCTAGGCATGACCTTGGTCAAGGGGTGTTTCGACTTCATTTAGGCTTGATCCAATGTGATTCTCATGTGTTTGATGGCAATTTGGTGGCTAGGAGATCTTCAAAGGGTCAAATACTTCTTCTATGAGATTTTGCAGTTCTTTTTTAATGCAGTTTGAACATCTAGATTTCTGCCGAAGTACTTTTCAATACAGAGACTATAAAAAGGGGGTGGATGGGTTAGGGACTATGTGGTAGTAATAGATAAAGCCTATAGGGACTAGATGGTCTTCTTGAGAGTTGAAAGCTTGTGAGAGGGATTTTTGGATTTCTTGTTAAATTTTTTGTATAGGATGAAAGTATAATTAAAATTTTCTTTATATTTTTTTCTTATAGTAAAATCTTGCATACCTTGTTGATCGTATTTTCTATTTTATTTTATTTTCCTTCTTTTACAGTATCAACTACAGTATTGTAATCTTGGATAAGGAGATATGTATTCTATATAAAAAATTTCTAAATAAGTGGTATTAATGCATGTGGTACCATAACATATTATAATAGTGGTTGCTTATCTCATTGCAATGGCTAACAAAATTTATCTTATTACCAACCATAGGATATGATGAGGTGTAAACAATCACCCAAGTCACAAACAGATGTAATGGCATACTAATATGGATTCCATATTTATGGAATGTTCGAGCAATTCATGGAAATTGAGAAACATACAACAAAACAAACTTCTTTTAGAAAGTTTATGACTTGAAATTGAACTCAGTGCCTCAATCTTGTAATCATTTGGAGGTACTTCACCTGTCATAGAAGGCATGTGACAACTTATATTAATCATAACTTCATTTGTTAAATTACTCATATAAATTATTTATATTAAAAAAATCATATAAGAGAAAGGCAAAATATGTATATTTATCAAAATTAATAGATTACAAGCAATCGATTCATTTGTGGTCAAATACTGTTTGCTTTCCAAGAAATTATGATAAAGAGATTTTTTCTAAGATTAAAAGTTGATACGATAGAAATACAAAAATTTATACTAGTCATATAAGAATGCATAGAAACTGCCAATAGATAGAGAGTGTAGAAGACTTGAATCAAATTGTATTTGAATCTTATCTCGCTCCAGTGAACCGAGCAAGATAGGCTTCATGTTATATTTTGCTTGCAATTTATGGCTTAAATAATATATAAATATTTCAAAAGTTACTGTCCCTTTGGTCACGGCAACAATAATATCTACTATAATAATGTCATAATACATGATACTAAAGAATGATAATCTTATCTTATCCAAAAAAAAAAGAAATAAAATATGTTTGTAGTTTTTAAACTATATCAGATTTTTTAAAATGGTCCTTAAACTATAAAGTCTAACTTTTGGTTCATGATCTTTTCAAATCGTTTCAATGTTGCCCTGCAACTATTTTCAGTGAGTTTTTCTCGCCAATTTAGCTGTTTCCCACTAAATTGATGCTTATGAGGTTATTTTTTGAATAGGAGGTGCTAGCATGCTTACGTGGCAAAATTGTCCTATTTCCCATTATCCTTCTCTGAAACCCTTCTTTCATTCACTATGCATTCCAATCGGTCCAGAATTTCGAACACCGAGGAATGTAGGTTTTGCCTTTATGAGCAACATGCTCAATTAAGGTTAAGGACGAGAAAAAATTTAGGTTGAAGATTTTTCGATTCCCCATGTTTTAGGATATGAGCTCTCTTTGACCTTAACTCCTTTTTTTTCATCTTTTCAATTTCAAAAAACTGTCTTTATATAGGAGAAGATATCATGATGTGATTATTTTGAGTGGTATAATCATGAGATCTATCTCATAGAAAGGTGGTGATTAATCGGCTCAAGGAAGAAGTGGACATGATCGAGGAGAAAGTCAGATGCTTCCATGGCAAACAGAGAATGTATCAGCTGATTATTTTACTATTTTGGTTGGTTGTTGGTGTATTTCTTTTGAAGAATCAATATTAGCAACCGAGTTTGGGGGATGTTGTTGTTTTGTAATGTATTTTGGTAGTCAAACTTGTTAGTGATGGAGGTTTATGGATGTAAGTTGGGATTCTAATGTAAATGAATGAAACCTTTTTTATGATATTATTGTATTAGAACTTATCTTCTTTATTTCTTTGGTTATTTCTGTGATGAATGCAGTAAACTTATAAATAGATATCCCTGTAGAACCATAAAAAATCAAAATAAAACTAAGCTAACCTGTTTAGCAAATGTGCTAAGATTTTGAGGACCAAATGAAAATACTTCGAATAGTATGAGAGATTAACGAGATAACTACCATCCAATGGGCTTACAACAATAATTCATTAAAACATTAGTATTGCATGTGCATAGAAACAGGGCCATATCATAATCTATATGGAATGAATCAAAGAAGAAAATGAAATATTGTAAGAGTGGAAACACATAAATCTTGAGGACTAAATAAAAAATATTTGCATGGTTCAAGGACCAACTGATACTATCTTAACTGCAAACCATCCAATGCATTAACTAATACTGATAAGTTATATATTTACACATTTATTTTAAGTATTTTAATTAATTAATGGTGCTAACATCTTTGTAAAATCCTAATTTCATAAGCAAACCAAACTTTCTTGTAAAATTAACTGTTTTTAAAATATTTTTTTAAAAAAATAAAATTAATATACATTTCTGAAAAATAGATGTTAAGCTAACTGAACAATCTGAGTACCAAGATGATTTCATATATATTATATTTTTAATTAAAAAATAATTTATGTTTCTTTCTTATTTGACAGGTATAATTAAATTATTAAAGATATTCGAAATCTTGAAACCTTAAAGAATATTTGGAAAAGAAGCTCACCAACTTTAAGAGCTCGACCTGTAGGTCGAAAGGATGCAAACTAGAGCCAAATTGGAGCTTAAATGGGCTCAAAATCAATAAAAAAATAAATATGCATAGATTTTAGAGCAACCGATTCATCATGGAACAGTCGCTCAGTCCACAGATCTATTCCCATAGACTATTGTCTTTCCCAACCCACGTCGAGCTGCCTACTGCCCAATGGCACCACCGCCCATCATTGCCGGCACCTTCCTCGCCGTTATGCCATCACCACTGCTCCCTTTGCCCTATCATCGAGCCATCACAGCCATGGCTAACCATTCTCGAGATCCCAAGCTGCCCATCACCATCCTAAGATACTGGCATGCCATGCCAGCATACCCATCATTGCTGGCATGTCGCCATGCCTGCTACCTTCACTAAGATGCCACCTAGCACCACTGTCTTCCTCCTTGAGAGCTGCCTGCCGCAACCTGTGCTGCCTCATCGCCACCGCCATCTCCTCGTCCCCATTCCGATCATCGACGGCCTCTATTCATTGTAGTCGTGGTCATCGCTCTCTCCATCACAGCTAAGCATCACCTTCTTCACCGTCCCGAGACATCTCAATCCCATCCTACATGGTCATCCTCTCTTCCGCCATCATCCATTATAGCCCCTAAGATGCCCGATGCCTCCCATCTCTGCCTTCATCTTCCCCAGGTCCACCATGTCCTTCCCGTTCCGAGCCACCATCATGTCTGCCCACCACCACTAGCATGCTCATCTCATCCCATCTCTGCCACCGAGATGCCTTCCTCCCCATCATCGCCATCTTGTTCTCGACGCCGCAGCCTCTGCCTCCTGAGTTGCAAGTGCTGTCATTGATCCATCCTCACTATCCTAAACTATCACCACCATCCAGTAGGCTGATCCAATGGTGGAAATGAATTCTAGATGGAGTTCCTAGAATCCCAAACATGATCCATGTGATTTAGGTGATCAAATGATTCGGATATACTAGAAATCACCTATCCCACAGCCCTATTAATCTAACTTGACTTAGAGCCTTCACCAAGCTCTATTTAAAAGACCCCAGGCCACCAGAAGAGATCATCAAGGAGAGAGGGATACGATACATGGGGAGGAATGATCTTTGGGTTGTTGGTTGATTCTTAAAAAAGGGATGCTCAGGAGAGAGCTGTGTTTTTTACTATCTTTATGCTTACACTAATTTTCAGATCAAATCCAAAGAGGAAGAATAAGAGGATGCCAGTTCGTTCTACAAAATACGAAGGAAGAAGGAGATGTGACATTAACCAACTTTCCAATAAGACTATGCGAAATTAATTTCAGATACTTTGTTATTGCTTTCTTAGATTATTTAGTTATTATTTTTAATTCTTTGTAATTAGATTCTAGTTTTAATTTATGCAAAGTTTATTTCTATGTAATTTAAATTTATGTCATTTACTTTTTTCATAAGTAGATGCTAAAAATTTGATTAGCAGATCGAACGTGCCAAAATTTTAATTTATATTGTTTGTACTTGTAATTTATATTTCTCGAGTTCAAAATATTTTTCTTTTCCTTTTAAAATCAAATATTTCAATTTATTTTACGTACTGCCTTCTCTATGGAATTGACCTGACTCACTATGTTTTATGCTATTTTAATTAATTAGAAATCAGATTTTAAACTGATAATCACAGGGTATTAATGATAACATCATGAATCTATCAGATACTATCTTATCTGTAGATTATCTAAGGTGGTAAAAATGGTTTGAAGCAGATACATTGATCTTGGTGGACCAAATGAAAAAATATTTATAGTTTAAGGACTATCAGATACTATATTATCTACAAACCATCCAATACATTAACAACAGTAATTTATGAAAAAATAACTTATATATGCACAGAATATGAATGTTAAAAGTTGTCAGCCACGTAACAAACTTTTGTATACAATATCATTCATTGCTAAACAACTGTATTGGAATACCATTGGCTATACAATATCATTCATTAGTTAATAACTTAAGACCTTATATAAAGGACAATTAAACTGCTATGGACCACCAATTACAATTCTCTTAAAATAACCCACGATGAAAAAATAAGTCCCAAAACCAATACTATATATATCCATCATGAGATCATATTCCAGTAGTTGAAGTAGGTCCAGACCTATCCCTCACTCCAGCCCTTCCAGTAGGTATGCCTATTTCAATAGCAAAAGATTCTTTCCAATAGCTCTCATAGAAGATGAAACTGAAGCATCTCTTATAGAAGCTGAAGCTGAAGCATCTCTTGCAAAAGCTAAAGTCTTCTCTATAGCAGATCTACCCATCTCAGCCATAGATCCAGCCCTTACAACAAAAGATGCAACCCTCCCAATAGCTAATCCAGCTCTAGCAGCAGGAGATCTAGCTTTACCAAATGTTAATCTAGCTCTATCAATAGCAAAACTAGCCCTTTCAGTAGTACCTACAAATCCAACTTTGCCTATTGCCCATCTACTAGCAGTTCCTCTTTTGGCACGACCCCTTCGATACCATGAACATGGCCTTCTATAGTAGCAACACCTACTTGTTTTGTCTCATTCATAGTAGATGAAGCTTCGTTTAAGGTAGCATTATCAAATAGTTAATACTAAATTTTATTTGCTAAATTAAATATTGAATGGTTATTAATATACTCGTGTACTATGATACTATGATACAAACCTGAATCCCATGAATTCCTTGCTGCTTCTCTGCTTTTAACTGCCTTGGCTTCCATGTATTGTAGTAGAGGTACTAGTGGTCTTACTGCTACTCTATTTTAGATTACCTTCTACTAGTTGCTCTCTGCGTATCTTTAAATTATATCCTATCAAATGACATTTTTCATATCTTATCATTATACCTGGCTTTCTTAATCTACCTTAAGTGAGATTTTGTGTTTCATACGCTTCTCTTCTCCATTTTCTTTTTGGCCTGCTAGGTGGCTTCCTTATTACTAAGGCTACAAATGGGTCGAGTTAACCCGAAACCCAACCTGACCCGATCTATTTAGACCCGATCCAACCTATTTTTATGGACCCATGGATCCGGGTTGGATCCTAAAATTAAATCCGTTCCATTTTTTGGGTCAGGTCTGGCATTACTGAATTTGGACCCGACCCGACTCGATCAGATTCGAATATACTAATACTGTTAGAATTATATCTATTTAAACCTTTAAATTATAATTTAAAACTTGTATGGAACTTATTTTTAACATAGAGATAGAGTTATAATTATATTTATACCTTAATTTATTTTAAAAAAATATTGTTTGTTATCTATTTTATGGTTAATAATAGTTAGCTATGTAATAATAAAAATATAGTTGTCTATATTTTATCCAGATCATATTTAGATCTAAATTTTTTAGTTTAGAACTGATTTATTTATGGACCCGATCTAACTCGAATGACTCGTTGGGTTGAAAATTTTGATAGTAGACCCGACCCGACCCCACTTGATTTTCTAGTGGGTTGGGTCTAGGTCTAATATTAGGACCCGATCAAAGAACCGGATCAGATCAGGGTTACTTATGACCCAATTCGACCCGATCCATTTGCACCCCTACTTATTACTATATGTAGTGGAGGGACTAAGTTAGTCTTAAGCCATATGTTATGACCATTAAATGGTTGAAGAAAATAAGAATATGTTTTTAGATATATTTCCTTATAAAAGTAAGAATGCATAAACTCTTCAAGCTTCTTTTTCAAAAAATAGATACTCTATATAGCATTGGCACAAGGTATACCGGTCAACTACCACCTGAAATAATTGCATTCATACATATCTAAGGCCACAACATATTGATTAATACCTTGTTCAACTTTATATCTACTATTACCAGTCCATGTAGCAAGATAGTATCGTGGGACTTCTTTATTTTTCTTCAATTTGTTCATGATCTTATGATAAATTACGTAATCTTGTTTCAGTATCAATTCCCTCTTATTGATTGTCCTTGTGATCACGGCCTTGCACATCATCTTTAGCATTTGTATAATAGGTTTATTTCATGACTGCAACATGTAAGAATTGAATATCTTGGATAAATTTGATGTGGTGAGACCACTAACATGGAGTACACCTCAAATCCGATGGGCAGCGAGGCAGGTAGATGTCGCCAAGTCAGATTTCTTTTTCAGCTCCTTCACCAGGTGACTCCCTAAGGGTTGAGCCAACCTCGGTCGAATAAGGGCTAAGTATTCTCTTCCTGCTCCATAAGCTTATCTCTTTGATTCATCCATTCTGTTGCTCTCAAGCTCCCACTAACTTAAGCATCAGAGTGTCCCCCGCCGGAACATCATCGGTCCTTGGAAACTTTTTGCAGGAACCGGAAGAAGAGCGCTCCAGCCAAGCCCGTCCGAACCCGGTCCAGGAGAGGTTGCAGCAACATCCATAAACTATAATAACAATGTCAATTTTGCAGCTCTAACATTCTTAACAGGGAAAATTCTTTGATAGTTTTATCGAAATCCGAATTTTTTTTTTTTTTTTTTTTTGATAGAATTACCTTTTTGGCATTACATTTGGACCTTCCCTCTGTTGTTTTTTTTTTTTTTTTTTTTTTTGGAAAAGTAAGATTTGGACCCTTTATAAATATTCTAGCTAGGCCAAAACTGGGCCTTAGCAATTATTACAATTCTCCCAACTGGCATAACCACTGAGACACATATATCATAATTATGCGTATGAATTAATAAAAATTAATTCTTGATAAAAATTGTGCTTCAATTTTTATTTGAAAATAAATTATTTTTTTAATATTCTCTCTGTCAGCCTTATCCATGCTATGACATATTTCTGCTTTGGACAAAACATAAACTAGCTTGTAACCCGAGGAAGGAAGCAATTGCTTCCATCAACACATATTTAAAGAAAAGCGAAGAATATAAAAACTAAAAGAAATTATATGTAATTAAAAATATGTATCCAGACTTATGCAGGGGGAAGCGCCTGTGGTCATAATATTTAATCTGATCAAAGATTTTTGGTATTATTCTTGCAAGTTGATAAGTGTACTTTTATTCTTTTTATTTAATAATAATAGTATTATATTATACAAATATCTATTTTGGGAAGCTTGTTTGGTTAGAGGGGAATTTTTTTTTCCTCATTAAAATATTATTTTTATAAAAAACTGATTTATTAAAATATAATATATGAAAAAATGATTCCAGACATGCTTAGTTGACTGTGAGAAATGATATATGAGTTATATTTGGTTTAGCATTTATTTTTTAAAAAAATATTATATAAAATATTAAAAGATTTTATTTTATTGTATTAATATTTTTCAAAAAAATATTTTTTAGAGAAAGCCAAAAACTTATGTTCTATGAGAACTTTTTTTCATAAAATATAAAAAAATTATTTCTATAAAAAACTTCTCTTACAAAATTTTTTTCTTTGAAATCTCCAATTCAGTAAAAAAAATAAAATTCTTTGAAATCTCCAGTTCAGTAAAAAATATTTTTACAACGATGATTTTTTTTTTTTTTTCCTTTCTACGAACCAAACAGGTCCTCGGTTCAAAACTGAAAGTATTCTAATAAGAAAAGGAGCTCCAAGTAATTGAACAAGAAAAGTTGGTGATGGTTCGAAATTGGAAACTTTGGAAGTCACGACACTTTACGATGAATCTTGCTTTCACGAGCACATCGATTCAAAAATATAAATAAATTAATAATAAATATTATAATTTTTTTAAAAAATAATATAAAAAAATATATATTTATGAATATAAGTGTTTTGGAGTATATTTATGAAAATAGATATTTTTGAATTCCCTCGTAATCGAAAAGTAGGTATTTTTGAATTACCCCAAGCAAGCTTTCAAATAATTTTTTTTTAATTTAATTTGAATAGCGATGTGATATTTTTAAATTAAAAATATGCGTGTCTGCACGACTAACGATTGCAAAAGTAATCCCTTTTTCTCAAAATTTAATAATAATAATTATTTTTTTAAAAAAGCTATACATTTTAATTTTAAATAAAAAAATAAAAAATAGTATTAATTAAAATTTTATATATTAATTTTTAGTAATATTAATTATTTTATTATTTTAAAATAATATTAATTAAAAATAACATTAATTAATTTTATTAAAATAATATTAACTTAAAATTAATAATAAATTAACTAAAAATAATCTTAATTAAAAATGATATTAATTAAAAGATATTATAATAATATATTATAATATATTTGTATATTATAATAAATATTTTATATTCTAAAATATAATAAATTTATTATAATATATAATATATATTATATATTATAATATAGTATAAAAAAATTTAAAAAATTAAAAAATTAGGAAGAAAATTAAAAAAAATAAAAAATTATCACCAGGTCGATACCATCCGGTCGCCAGCACGGTATCCGTCCAATCCCTTGCTCAGGATCGATGGCCGGACCGATGGTAGGACCCTGATGGCCGGATCAACGATCGAATCTATGGCAGGACTAGGGTTGGACCGGTGGTCGAACCTGTGGTCGAACCTTGGCAGCCAGACTGACGGTCAAATTGATAGTAGGACTGGGGGCCGGACCGATGGCAGGACAGGCGGCCGGACCCTAGTGGCCGGATCGGTGGCAGGATTGGCGATCGGATCGGTGGCCGACCCTGGCAGCCGGATCGATGGCAGGACCGGCGGTCAGACGAGTGGCCGACCTTGGCAGCCGGATCGATGGCAGGACCAGTGGCCGGATCGATGGTCAGACCGATGGCAGGACTGAGGGCCGGACAGGTGGCCGGACCCTGGCAACCGAACCCTGGCCACCGGTCCGGCTCCCATCCTGTCATCGGTCTAACCGTCGGTCCGGCTACCAGGATCCGGTAACCGATCTGGCCGTCGATCTTGCAACCGATCCGGCCCCCAGTCCTGTTGGTGATGGTTCGAAATTGGGAACTTTGGAAGTCATGATCAAACACTTTACGATTAACCTTGCTTTCACGAGCACATCGATCCAAAAATATAAATAAATTAATAACAAGTATTATAGAGATTTTTTTTAAAATATAATATAAAAATATATATATTTATGGATATAGGTATTCTAGAATATATTTATGAAAGTAAGTATTTTTGGATTATGTGACCGGAAAGTAGGTATTTTTGGATTACGTGGCAGGCCAGCATGGCATGGAATCATCTTTGGCAAATACGATTTCAAATTGAATTGAAACCGTATTTACTAAAAGACGATTTCAAATAATTTTTTTAAAAAAAATTGATTTGAAAAGCAATATGATATTTTTAATTTGAAAACGCCTATGTCACATATGCATTTCAAATCGTCTGCACAACAGACGATTTCAAAAGCAGCCCCTTTTTTTTCAAAATTTAATAAATATTATTTTTTTTTCCAAAATTTAATTAGTAAATTTTAATTTTAAATAAATAAATAATAAGTAAAAAATTAGTATTAATTAAAATTTTATATATTATTTTTAGTAATATTAATTATTATATTATTTTGAAATAATATTAATTAAAAATGATATTAATTAACTATATTAAAATAATATTAACTTAAAATTAATAATAAATTAACAAAAAAAACATTAATTGAAAATAGCATTAATTAAAATATATTATAATAATATATCATAATATATTTTTATATTATAATAAATATTTTATATTATAGAATATAATAAATATATTATAATTTATTATATTATATATTATATATTATAATATAGTATAAAAAATTAAAAAATTTAAAAAATTAAAAAAAAACTAAAAAATTAAAAAATTATCACCAGGTTGATACCATCTGGTTGCCAACCCGGTATCTATCCGATCCCTTGCTCAGGATCGACGGCCGGACTGGTGACAGGACCTTGACGGCCGAACCGACGATTGAATATATGGCAGGACTGGGGCTGGACCGGTGGTAGGATCGGCGGTCGGACCTATGGTTGGACCCTGGCAGCCGGACCGATGGTCAGACCGATGGCAGGACTGGGGACCGGACCGATGGCAAGACAAGCGGCCGGGACCTAGTGGCCGAACCAGCGGTCGGACCGATGGCAGGACCAGTGACCGGATTGGTGGCCGACCCTGGCAACCGGATTAATGGCAGGACCAACGGTCGGACGAGTAGTCGAACCCTGGCAACCGGACCGATGGTCGGACCCTGACGGCCGAACCGATGGTAAGACCCTGGCAGCCAAATCGATGGTCAGACCGATGGCAGGACGGGGACCGGACATGTGGCCAAACCTTGGCAAACAAACCCTGTCCACTGGTCCGGCCCCCAGTCCTGCATCGGTCTAATCATCGATCCGATTGCTAGGGTCCAGCAACCGGTCCGGCCATCGGTCCTGTAACCAGTCCGGCCTCCAGTCCTGCCATCGGTCTAACCGTCGGTCCAGTCACTAGGGTTTGGCCGCCGGTCCGATTGCTAGAGTTTGGCTACCCGTCCGACCACCGGTCCTGCTACCGATCTGGTCACCAGTGTCGGCCACCGGTTCGGTCGCCAGTCCTGCCACCGGTCCGACCGCCGATCTGGCCACCAGGGTCTGGTCGCCCTTCCTGCCACCGGTCCGGCCCCCAGTCCTACTATCGGTCTAACCGTCGGTTTGACCGCTAAGGTTCGACTACTGGTCCGACTGCCAGTCCTGCCACCGATCCAGCCCCAGTCTTGCCACAGATCCGATCGCCGATCCGGCTGTTAGGGTCCTGCCATCGGTCCAGCCACCGGTCTTGAGCAAGGGATCGGATTGACACCAGTCTATCGACCGAACTGGTACCGGGCTGGCGATCGAATGGTATCGACATGGTGATTATTTTTTATTTTTTTATTTTTATCTAATTTTTTTGATTTTTTTAAAATTTTTTAATACTATATTATAATATATAATATATAATATAATAAATTATAATATACTTATTATATTTTAGAATATAAAATATTTATTATACTATAAAAATATATTATAATATATTATTGTAATATATTTTAATTAATGTTATTTTTAGTTAATTTATTATTAATTTTAAGTTAATATTATTTTAATATAGTTAATTAAGTTATTTTTAATTAATGTTATTTCAAAATAATATAATAATTAATATTACCAAAAAATAATATATAAAATTTTAATTAATATTAATTTATTACTTATTATTTATTTACTTAAAATTAAAATTTACTAATTAGATTTTGAAAAAAAATAATAGTATTTAATGAATTTTTTTAAAAAAAGACTGCTTTTGAAATCGTTTGTGGTGCCGACGATTTTATTTGAATTTATCTGTGACACGGACATTTCAATTTAAAAATATCACATTACTTCTCAAATCAAATTTTTTTAAAAAAAATATTTCAAATTATCTTTAGCAAAGATAATTCCAGCTTAATTTAAAATCATCTTTGCCAAAAATGATTTCATGCCACATTGGCCTACCACGTAATCCAAAAATATTTATTTTTCGATCACATGATCTAAAAATATCTATCTTCGTAAATATACTTCCGAACACTTTTATCCATAAACATATTTATTTATATTATTTAAAAAAATTCAGTATTGCGGTCCATTATCCGAGTTAGTTAAAATATTTAAAAATATTTTTGAAATGAGCCGGTTCAAGAAAAAAAAAAAAAAATCAGCTGAGATTTTATATTTCCATTCAATTTGGGTGGGTCTACAGTAAATTTTTTTACAAATATTTTTTAATTGTAGACCTAATCTAATCGATACCCTGTACTCTTGTTAATCGTGCGGTCCCAATTCATAAATTTTACGTAATTTTCAGTTTAACTTTATAAAAAAAATCCAAACATGTTCCAAAGTCGATGGCAAGTGCACTGTGGTGAGAAGCGCGTGCGTGGGATCCTCACTATCGAGCGGCTCCACATCCGTGCTTTCCGGATTAGACGTCGAAGAAGAATTGACCAGCGCGGGCCCGGGAGGCACGTCGCTATCTACTCCATCGTTCCCGTCACAAGCCGGCGAGCCCTTCCCAACATCTCGAATTGAAGATTAGTTGATGGATTTATGGCCGATCCTAAATTTTGAATATTCTGCTTATTTGGTGGCCTATCATTATTTTGGTATGCACGTTGTTGACCATGTCAATTTTTGATATCATATTTTTTGATCTATCTTTATAGAAACGACATGTTATGTTCTTTATTTATGATGAGATCCTTGATCTTCAGGTTCTATCTATCAGTCTATCCATTCATCCTTACTCGGATACTAGAATGTGAAAATACTCTATCTCTACTCGTGCACCGATACCTTATCTCGCGATGATTTTCACTCTGAAACCTCCTTCGATCTAGTCTTTACCGGTTTATCTTAGAATTTCTCTATTTATTTGGAAGCCCACTTGGCATCGGCTTTCTACCCGGCAACTCCTATCCTTAAGAGGTCTCTCCATTCCTTCTGACTGCCTTTTCTGCGGATCTATGAATGAGACTCAGGCTCATGCCATCTTTCGCTATAGTCGTACGGCAACAGCTTGGAGATTGGTGGGGTTCCTCGGCTTGGCCTTCCAGATAGATCATATTGAGGACTCCTTGTTTTCCATGAGGATGGGTAACTCCTTTCATGTCTCCTTCATTGCTTACTTGGCATACCATATCTAGTTATCCAGGAACGACTGGATCTTCGTCTCTCCTAAATGCTCCCTCAGGATGCTAATGGAGAGAGCCAGGGCAGCCACTACCGAGTACTGGAGTTGGACATTGATGAATTCGGAGATCTGGGATTCTCCTTCCGCTCCTCGAGCGATCCGTTGGATATCTGTCTCTTGGAAATCCCCTCCTTCGACTTTCTTTACCGTCAGTTTTGATGGTAGTCTCCGCCAGAAGAGCTGCTACCTTCATTATTCGGGATTCCAGTCTTAGATTCCTGGCTATGGGAGGCTTCTCCATTTGGGACTCCTCAAATATACTTGTCAGATCTTTCATCTCGACTGTGAGATTCGAGATTCGGCCACTGTTATTTCTTGGATCGCTCGGACGACCGCAGCTCCTGCTCCCCATCCCATTTTCAAAGATTTCGATTTTTCTTGGCTGCTGACTCGGTCGCATTTTATGTAGCCAATCACTCGGATTGTAGTTCGATTGGTATTGTGCACCGTTCGTTTTGAAACCTTATTTTATTTTATTATCTTGATTGTATTCACTTTTATTTCAAAATAAAATATATTAATTTATAAAAAATAAAAATAAAAAAAATTGATGGACGGTAATCAAAGGTTGGTTACATCGAGTTTTATCTTTTTATCTTTTTTATTTTAACAAAAAAAAAAAAGAAAGTTATACTATTTTTTTGGGCCGGGTAGCGTGCACTCCCGGCACTCAGCCGTTCCCCATAAAAGTTCCGCCTCGATGCGTCATGAAAGGATAAACATTTCAATAAGCTCGTGCCACACGGAATAGGGTTGTCTATATTTGGATGGTAAATGGCACTGGACACAAAAATTTATCCCTTCTTTTTCTGTTTCCATCCTTTTAGCTCATAATTTCTTATCAACCAATCAAGAACGGAAGAAGGAAAATGATTTATTAGATTAGTCTTGAGTTTAGATTTTAGAAAAGAATTAGCAGGATAGGAAAGAAGCTGAAGGAGAGGGAGAGAGATTCGTGTAAGCGAATCTAAGAAATCTTTTTATTAGAGAAATATAGAGATCTTTTACCGGAATATATTTATATATATATTAGGAGATCTGGCAGAAGCGTGGGCGAGGTTTAACAGAGAAGAAAGCCACGCCATGGATTCTTCTGCCGCTCAACGCCGTCTGAGAGCCATCTCCTCGGCACCAACCTCACCGCCGGCGAGTTGTCTCCGGTACTTCTCTCGCTCTCGATCTGCCTCGGTTTTTAGATTTCCTTCCGCTCGTGTTCGTTTATTTATTTCTCGCCTTTGCGGTTCTTTATAATGGTGGTTAGGAGTTTGTTTTTGTGGGTCAGCATAATGAAACCCGGATTATTTTGAATCGAATATATTCTTTGATATGTTCATTGGAAGATTAAATCCTTTTACGAATTTTGAGGTTGTAATGGATCTTGTTGTGGACCATACCGTTCGTTTTTCCTTTCCCTCTGTTCTGGTTGCCGAAAAGGTGACCAGCATAATGAACCGATGATCGTGATGATAGATGTTGATTTATTGGCTCTTCTTTTGGGATCTGTTGATTTGCCCTTTTTTGTTTTTAATGTGAGTCCCCAGTCCCCACGATGATTCTTGGTTCTGTTTTGAGTTCGTGCATTGGTTACTTTTTCTCTTTTTTTTAAAAAAAAAATGCTTTTAGCGACAAAATGTTTCTTTTGCTTTCTAGTAAAGCTGGGATCTCAGACTTGACCTTAATGAAGATATTTCATGGGAAAGAATGAGAATGGGACAAATTCCCCTTTTCTTTTGTCCATGTACATGATGGATTTGATGCGACCGAACCAGGATTTTCCGAACCGGATTGGTGGCCAGCTGGCACGGTTCGGCCATAAAAAATGGCACAGCCTAATTAAAAATCAAAAAAAAATTACCGCATCGAATCGGACCCGAACCGATCGAAACGGGCTCGAACTGACCAGTTCGGCTCGATTCGGGTCGGTACGGCTGGGAGGGGATAGGTGGGATAATTTTTTTTTGATTTGTTATATGGCTACTGTAGCCATGTAACTTTTGGAAGGGGGGCTACCTTGCTTTTTAGGTGAGAATTACGAGCTCTCTGCTGTAGAACCGTGGAAAGAAAAATAAAAAAAAAAAATTTCTCGATCAATTTCAATCCAATCGAACCTGCAAAATCGAAGAGGAAGCTAGAATCAAAGTACGTATACTTTTCTTTTTCCGTATTTTCCTCTTTCGTATCGTTATTTTTTGTTAAAATTCGTGTAAAATAAAAAATTAAGAAGAAATGCTGTCAAAATTTATTTGTTGGCTATGATTTTTTGTTAAGTGTATACTTTTTTAAATTAAAAATTAATTTTAGATTAATAAATTAATTATAAAAATAATTATAAAAAACTGTAATTATAAATTATTAATCTAGGGCTCGTAAGCTACTCTCACTATAAATATCATGTCGATTTATTCAAGTTTTGTGCATCTCATGAATAATGTACGTAGATCTTAAATTAAAAAAAATTGACTTTTAATGCATTTCTAGGATCTTAAAAAAATATATGTAGCATGTATGATGGAATTATACATGAATCTAAAATTTAAGTTTTTTTTATTTTTCTTTATTTTTTGAATTTTTTAAATAAAAAAATAAATTAAATAAATTAAATTTTAAAAATTAGGTTAGTAAAGTGTTAATTAATAAATATTATTATTATTATTGACCTTATATGTAATTTAAATATTCAGGTATGGATCCATCAAGGAGGAGGAAGGATCTGGAGTGGGACATTGGCTGGTCATATGGAGAGATGATCTCGGGTCGGCATCACTGGAGGTGTAAATTGTGCAATACTGAATTCAAAGATGGGGGTAATAAGGTTGAAGCAGCACTTGGCTGGTGGCTATTCTGATGTATCTGTATGCCGACAGTGTTCACAGGAGGTCGTCTGCTAATGAAGAAATACTTTGCTGATTTTAAAGCTGTGGAGGAAAGAGCAGCAAAGAAGGCAGAGGTGGACCGTAGAGCCGCATAACCACCTTATTACTCCAGGAAGTCATAGGGAGCATCTATTCCTTCTGATGAGGAGACACATATGGAGGCTACTATTCAGGCGAGCTTGTATGAGCAGAGGCAGCAGGAGGAGGCAGCCAGGCATAGACAGTGATTTGGGCTATCAGCATTTGAGTCAGGATTGGGATCCGCTTTTGCTAGTCTCCAGGAGAGTCTGAGACAGTTTAGAGGACCTCATTAGTCAGAGAGCTCTTCAAGAGAGGCATCGACCGTATTGCATCCATGTTGGGAACATTTGGCATTAGGAGAAAGTCTTTCAGGAACATTCCAGAGGGAGCCATTATCCATGATGTCGATCCACATGCATTTTCCAATAGAGATTCCAAGCAACAGAGGATTGACATAATGCTGAAAAAAGATAAGAAGAAGGATATGTGGCGGGCCATCTCCTCCTGGTTTCATTTCAGTCATATCCCAGCCTATGCAGCAGACAATCCATATTATCGCTCTGCTATTTCATCTATACAGGCTGCCGGTGCAGGTGTAAATCCTCCATCATCGAGGGATATCTATGGTCATCTTCTGGACAGCAATAAGGAGGAGCTTGAAGGATGGATATCCTCATATCAAAGCAAGTGGCCTATGCATGGATTGACGGTAATGTGTGATGGTTGGACTGATTCTACTAGACGGAGCATCATCAATTTATTGACTTATTATGATGTGAAGACTTTTTTCCAAAAGTCTATTGATGCTTCAGATCAAGTGCACGACGTCAATTATATCCTTAGATTGATGGAGGAGGTGATTGATCAGGTGGGAGAGCATAATGTCGTGCAGGTCATTACTGATAATGGACCACAGTACAGGGCCGCAAAGTAGATCTTGATGGAGCGGTGGTCGCATATTTTCTGGACCCCTTGTGCTGCATATTGTATAGACCTCATATTGATGGATATTAGAAAAATCCGCAGGGTGCAGAAGATTGTTGATCTAGCACAGTCTATCACCAGATTATATATAACCATACATGGGTCTTATCATTGATGAGGAGCTTTACGGGAGAAAAATATTGACCGAGGGTTACACGGTTTGCTACTAATTACATTGCACTTAATAATCTTCTTGGCAAGAAAACAGAGCCGTGTCAGATGTTTGTTAGTCAGGACTGGCAGCAGAGCGGATATCCCAAGACAAATACTGAGGGAAGCAATGTGAAAAATTTAATGACGAGACAAACATTCTGACAGCGGGCTGAGAGGGTAGTGGAGGCTATCAAGCATCTATATAAGGTACTTTGTGCCATGGACTCCGAGAGGTATGCTCAGATGGGCTTCTTATATTTTATGATGCAAAGGGCAAAAGAAAAGATCTAGGAAGTAGATCCATCACATGCATATGAGTATATCTGGATCATTGATGGATGGTGGAGTTATCAAATGAGTTCGGATTTGCATCTAGCAGGTACGTAGTAATTTATGAAATCCCTAAAAATTAAGTTTCAATTAGATTCATACAAGTACACTTGACTAATTCTTAAAATATATGTGCAGCTTACTATCTCCGAGATTTCAGTACTCCGTACCGAACATTGCCATGGATGAGGATCTTATGTCTGCCATACGTAATGTTATATATAAGATGGAGTCCAATTCAGATATCGCTGCTATGTGCCTTGAAGAAGTAAGTTAGATTAAAATTATTGAATGATTTTTAAGAGCATTAATTTCAACAAGCTAATAAATATTTTTTCTGGCATACGAGATTTTTTGAGGGCGCAGATTCATTTGGATCCACTGTAGCGGTCAGAAATAAATCAAAGATGAATCCTGGTAGGTACTACTTAGGAGAGTCTAATATTATATCAGGATTAAATTTTTTATTTTGTCAAATCTAAAATTCTAAATGATGTAATGTCTTTTGTAGCTGAATGATGGGTGCATTTTGATGAATTTGCTAAAAATTTGAAGGTTCTTGCGGTGAAGATCCTCTCCCAAACAATGTCATCCAGTGGATGTGAGCGTAACTGGTCTACATTTGGTCTTATTCACTCCAAGCAGAGGAACTGTCTAAAACAGAAACGCCTCATTGATCTTGTGTATGTACACTATAATTTAAGGTTAAAGCTAAAATGTATTCAGGAAGAAGTAGAATTGAAACATCCCGATCTCACTGCAAGTTCATATGTTGATGAAGATGAAGATCCAATTATTGGGTGGGTCATAGGTCAGCAGCATATGCCAGAGCTTGATGAGCCAGGATCGTCTCCTCGACCAGCTAGTTTTGTAGCTAGTGAGGCTGGGGTGGATGCTGGACAATGGACAACAAGTCATATTCCTCATAGGGCTTCAGCAGATACAGCACATCGTCCCTCCCCACCATTTCGTAGACCCGGAGACAGGAAAAGGAAAGGCAGTTGCACCTTGATCAGAGCACTCAGTCCACTCAGATTCAGATACCAGAGACAGTGATGATAGTACTTCAGATAGTGGATGATCTAGTGATCAGGGAAGGACAGGAGTCACAGCCATCTATTTATATTCAATTCACTGGGGAGTCGCAGTTTAGTCATGCCATGCAGGATACAGATCATGGATTATCCTTCGATAGACCCCGTGGTGATACGATTCCATATAGGCGATGGGTTCCGCGTGGTCGTTCGAGACACGATACAACTGTAATTCTTGCACGTAGAGTAGGATCCATGGATGTATCTGGATCCTCATATTCAGGATCCTCTTATCCGCAGCTACCGGCAGCTTCTGGTCCATATGATCCATATGGTACATCTGAGACGTCAGTATCCAGTGGTTATCCCAAGTAGCCCGAAGCAATTTATGGATCTAATTTTGCTACTGGTATATTTGGATGGATCCATGCACTGCATATTATTAGTCTCTAGACAGCTCTCAGAGTCGGGACATCAGAGAGGGATCTGCGATTAGTTATGATCCATCACGCATACCTCCTGGGATAAGCTTAGAGGAGTATCATGCTGCCTGGCAGGAAGGATATGCCGAATTTCCTACAGAGTATATACATGATCTTTATATTTATGGACATCGTCACTCTACCCGGTTCTAGACTTTGGTATGTAATTATATGTTTATACTACATTTCACTTTCATTAATTGTTGATAATCTTAGTTTAATTATCATTTTTTATTTTATTTTAATTGAAAATAGTTCTAAATATTAGTATTTAGTCCTAAATCCTAAACCGGTACGCCATCCTAAACCCTAAATCCTAAACACTAAATTCTCTCTAAACACTAAACCCTAAATCCTTAAAAAATAAAATAAAAACCTTAAAATTACAAAAACATAAAAAAAATCAAAAAAAATTTGGGCGTTCCGGTTTGAACCGGTACGCCACGTCGTACCGTGTGTCGGCACGGTACGGTACGGTATCGTACCGATACCGGCCGGCCACCGGTACGGCTCCCGGTACCGGTACCGGGAACTTTGGACTGAACCATTTATTATTAAAATAAGCTATGATGGTGGTTCTAGCATTTCAGATTATTGTCTAATATGAATAGAGCATTGTCTGCAAGCAATTCTAAGATGCTGGCTTTATGAGAGTATACTCTAGATTCTTAGAGCTGTTGTGTACCCATGGTTTAAGTATTGGTAGTTTGGTACATCTTATAAAAGGTGGCCCAAGGCTTTGTAAGGTTTGGGAGGGTCAGCTTTGGCCCATGCAAGTGGAGAGGCTATTTTCATGTTTTGAACTCATGAATTCTAGGTCACGGTAAAGCAACTTTACTATTGTGCCAAGATTCACTCTCTATTGGTATTTACTTTGCCATGGAGTTACTAGCATAAAATGAAATTGCATATTTTGAGAAGTTCCTGAAATAGTACGTGATGAGGAAGTTAACCATAGCATATTAGATTGAGGTGTAATGATATGCACAAACGTCAATATTTTAAGAAGCATAAGCCTTTGCAAGGTTTGCTTATCTTAACATTGTGTTTTTGATTTAAACTTGGAAATGCACATATTGAATCAATTGGCTTTTTAAAATAATCACTTTTAATTTTCTTATTAGTGACTAGTTTGGGTTGAGCCATAACCATGTTTCCTTGGCCATATGTCAGATATAATTTAAAGAAAAACCAAATGTGAGTGATGTGCTACTATGGTTGCCTTTTTTGATATATAAAACTTTATGACAATAAAAATATAATAAATGCTTGTTACATGATTATAACTTAACATTACTATATTTGTAATTATAACTGATCAAATCTGGGGGTTGGTCTTATTGACCTTCTTTAGCATTTCTCTTACTAATGACCAATGTTTTGCTTGGTGCTTGTATTCTTTTCAAAATAGTTATATAATTTATCTCAGATCTTTTCCTTATCTTTCCAACTCTGGGTCCAAAATCTATGCTCCTCTCCTAGTTGAGGTCTCTTTGGAATTTGTTTGCTCGCACCAATACTATTGTACGTAATGCAGTAATACATTATCCTTAATTTATGGAATTACTGTGCCTGATAAAATGCACACGTTCCCAACATCCTTAATTTGAAGTAACTTTATTATATGTTAATGTTGATGATATCATCAAACTTTCACAGAATAATGCAAGTTAAGATGGGAATAAAACATGAAAATGGTGTAAGCATAATCACGTATTCATGGGAACCAAGTTTTGAACTATCCAATTTTTATTAAAGTGAAGGCAAGTCCTCTTGGCCCTTTACCACTTGGATTTGCCAGTATGAGCATAGTTTTATTTTTTTTGGGTGGGTGGGGGGGGGGGCGGGGGTGTGGTGGTGGTAATGCAAGTGGGCTATGTATAACATAGAGCTAATCAAAACTCGGATCGCAGATTGTGATCAACTTTGTGCCCATGATACAAATATAGGTCTTCATCATCCATTTTATGTCTTCTTTAGTTGGGTCTAGTTTTTGGACAACTTTGGTGGCACTCTTTTATTCTTGCATTGATATTTGAAATATCCAATTGTTGGAAAGGTCATTAGCTTAATGGATCATGCTAATAGTCTAATATTGAGATTTTGATTTATTGTTTATTTAGTATTGATGCGGGGGCTAACCCCCTGCTCTCGGTATCCCAAGGGTTCCTGGGCTGAGTCTCGCTTTCGATGGTTGCCCATCATTTACGGCACCTTCTGATTATTTTCGGCTACCGAGGGGGAGCTCCTTGGTTCACAAGACTGATGGAGGCCGTGAAGATACTTCCTCTCCAATGGTATAACCTTTGAGAGAGGCAGAAAAATATTCCAAGACCTTTAATCTCATGGACCCTTGGTCCCGTTGCAGGTCGTAGCCGATCTTGAGCCCTTGTATCAAAAGATAAATAAAGCTTTTTGGCACTCTATAAGACAGTCCAAGAAGAAACTAATCGATGCTCATTTTCATGTACTTTGTGCGAACAAGCTGACAAATCTCGTAATTTATAGCAAATTCTTATAATTAAGGAAAATATGTCCGAACACATA
This sequence comes from Areca catechu, assembly GCA_021397845.1. Taxonomy (NCBI): domain Eukaryota; kingdom Viridiplantae; phylum Streptophyta; class Magnoliopsida; order Arecales; family Arecaceae; genus Areca; species Areca catechu. The sequence continues at coordinate 9,979,430 of CM038045.1, read as the reverse complement.
TAGCAGTTCACCTCAATATTAAAATATATGGCTGACAATGCAGAAAAGAAATTTTCAATTAATGCAGAATAGACATTCTAGGCACGCTATGTGATTCTCTAGCGCTGCACGGGATGAAATCCTCCAAGATGTCAATCCTTGTCAAGCATACTGAGAACTTTTCCTCTTTCAAAAGTGCCATTGTCCTAGGCCTTTAAAAAGAGATTCTCTAGAAACCTTAAGGGAAGATCCTTTCTCAAAGGTTCTCTCTCTCCACTTTACTCTCCTTTCTTTCTTTCTATGGCTTGTCATCTAATTTGAGCGTGGAGGGTCTTCATCAAACCTACCTTCAGTAAAGGCTTTTCTTGCAGGTACAGTCCACGAGGATTACTCTTCTAGAGACCTTTGGCGTCCAGGTGGGAAGCAGCGCCATCAAGTGTATTATCAATTAATACATAATTACTCAGATCTTGTGTGATCCTTATGCTTAAATTACGAGTGGTTCAGGGAAACAACATTACAACAGACTTTTAGGAGCTTAGAATATCAGAGTCTATGTTCCTCCATGTGATGGTGAAACCATTTCCTCTCAGACCCCTTCATTATAGCGACAACCCAAGTCGATCTTTGGGATTAAATATGTGAGACTTCCTAACACTTGTCCGACTTTCTATTTCACCTCGAGTTCATTGATTTGACTAGACATTGGAGAAACACTTCTTCTGGAAACATTTGATAGAGCTTTATATTCATTTTCATTCGAAAAACTTTTGAAAAATTATTAACATTGGATTTAAATTGTGTTAAGTATGCCTCGAATTCTTAATCCACCTTGCTCTCTGATTCAATGTGTAAAATTTGGAGAACCACCACAGACATCTTCCAAGGTGTGGGGGCTCCACCCTCGTGGTAAGGACCCAATTGATTTTGATATACATCTTCTTTTGCCCCATTTTAGGAAGGAAGGTGAGACAAGGTTTATTGGGGTTAGGGTTTGCTGAGAAGTAGCTCTCTTTTTGTACTCTAATCTATTTGATTATACTGGAATCTCTGCTCCATCCTCACCCATAGACATAGGCGGATAGGCCTATGGTCAAACCACAAAAAACTGTGCTTGCCGTGTTTTTCCTTCTATCTATCTTCTTAAATCTCTTTGTTCTTCCTTGTTTTGAGCCCTAAGTATCTTGTTTCATCTAGATCTGTTTCAACAAATTGTTTGATCGATCCTCGTCACCTAAATGAGTTATTCTCCTTTATTGGATAATAAATTTCTTGTTGAACATTTCACATTTTTTTAATTATTATGTACATCAATTGACCGGCGAAAGTAAACTTGTCTTGGTATAAGCAGTTTGGTCATCAAATAGATTCTAGTATATGTGAATACCATGGTTTTTTGACATCCAAAAGTCATCATGTTAAGTGCACAGTCTATCCTAATAGTGCGCTTTAAACTGGACATGTTTTTATGCTAGCTTGTGAATCTGTAATAATACCTCCAAGTACTAATGCATGGTCTGAACTCTGAGTGCCAAATAAATGAGTTAGCTAAACTTATTTCCAGCTATACCAAATTTATGAAATACCATACATTAACCTCAATTCCCCCTCTATGATCCTCAGCCTCCAACTTAGTTCCTTGCAATCTCTATGGCTCTTAATCATCTTATACCATGCCAAACATCTCATGCCAACACAAGTAACAACTGATGTGCATGCAACAGGAAGTAACTCTGTATGTATAGTATCTCACACATGAAATCATCATTTTGTTCAGGCACCAACTCCAACTTTATGTGGCTTACTGTTATAACATGTAATAACTGGGGGCCCTGGCCTCTATCTTAAAGTTTCAATTAGTCATGCTTTCACAATTTACCATGGAGAATATTTTTGATTGTTTAACTTGGTGCAGAGCAGGGCTACAGTGTTGTTCTTCCTGAAAAGTTACAAACAAGGAAGTGGGATGTATACAGGTAGGAGATTTATTTATGCAATTGTACATTATCTTGTAGCTTCTGTCTAAAATTTGTTCTGCCTTGGCAGATCTGCACGCTCACCTTTGAAGCTAGTGACTAGATTCCCAGAGCATCCTGATATTGGAACATTACTTGATAACTTTGAGTAAGCATTCTTCATATTCCAGGCTCTCTGAGCAGGATATTAACTCCAAGCTCCTGCAAAGTTCTTAGAGATTTCCCAACTAATCTATCAGTTGAAATTCCAATAATCTTTTAAACTTTTATATATGTATATGTGTGTGTGTTTGCTTCGCTTCTCAAAACCATTTCAGTAATGTAAATGGGGTAAGTATTTTTTATTCTATTCTTTATAGCTTCATCACATTTATCATTGATGAGCAGAGATGAACTTTGTGGACAAAAAGGTGTTCTTTTTTTGGGAGAGATGATGTTTTTCCCCCTAATATAAGATATGCAGTTGAAACTTTCCAAGATTACAAGTATTTGGGAACAAGGGTTCGTGTAGACGGAACGGTTAGAGAGTAAGTCTTTTTAATTTTCTTGCTTTTTCTTTGTGCCAACTTTATATCTTTTGGTTCTCATTCTTTGCATTCTCTATATTTGAAGGTACAAATGGATGACCTATGGAGAAGCTGGTATTTCCAGGTCAGTAATAGGTTCTGGCCTAGTATATCATGGTATACCCAAAGTGAGTCATTTAGATTCCATAATCTAGAGGCATATGCCAATTTCATGGATCTTCACACTTCTCTTATCAGTAGCTATGTAAATATCCGGCTGTCAAAGGCATTTCTACTAAAATGTTAAATATAGCACATCTAATCACTCTTAAATGAGTTCCTTTTTTTTTTTTTTGGGGGGGGGGGGGGGGGGGGAACAGGGTGCATGTGTTGGACTATATTTCATCAACAGACCAGAGTGGATTATTGTGGACCATGCTTGCTCAGCATACTCTTACATATCTGTGCCACTTTACGATTCCGTTGGTATGGTTTTGCTTGGTGAATAATATAAATTACCTATTACATGTGTGTTCGCTGTGACAATGAGCATAGGCATTATAATTTTTTCAGGACCAGATGCTGTTCAGTACATTGTGAATCATGCTGCTGTGCAGGTTATTTTTTGTGTACTACAAACACTAAGCATTGTGAGCTCCAATCCTCATCTTTGTCCTATTTATTTTCTGATATTACAGGCATGCTCAAGCTTATTGAGTAACAGCAAGCAAAGTTGCTTGCAGTATTTCACTTAGAACATTATTTACATAAAACATTGATACTAATGTTTTCAGGCCATGCTTATATGGGCTCTTAATTTAGAGTCAGAAATGGTTAAATTTATGAGCTGATTTTTTCTTATTGCTGAAATACCTAGTATTAGATTTCCAATCAGGGTGCAAATGGCCCAAAACTACTGTCAATCGTCATCATGAATATGGAAGTTTGACATAAACTTGTAAGGGAGAAAGACTTGAGCCTGGCAGTTCATTAAACTTTTCTTTAAAGTCATATGTAATTGGAGTCATTTTCAAAAATCATTATAAACTTTGTTTTTGTATCTATGGTCCACAACATTGTTGTACAAGTGGGGCTTGGCAATCTCTAAGACCTGATATTTTGACATCAAGCCATTTCTCATAAGCATTGGATAGGTTGATGATATCTTAAATGGTGATTGTTATTGTGTGCCATCCACCAATGGTGATTGCCCTAAGCTGTGAAAAATCTTATGCATCCATCCTTTTACAATTTTCAACCATGGAAAAGAATGGCTGTAGTTGATTTATTTATGAAGGCAAAGAAGGGGAGTGCAATATGTTTATAGCATACTTCTTTATTCTATTCATCATGAAAATGTTTCTCCATGTATTTTCCTGTCATATTTCCATATTTATGTACATGTTGCTTTGTTTTCCTTAAGATCGTTATTACATTAAAAATCGTCACATGATTATAAAGGCCTTATTGGTGATGCTTCTGTTTCTTGTTTTCTCTTTTAAAGCAGAAAGCTAAATCTTATATGAAAACATGTTATGTCGGTTTTTATTTTCTCACTAAAATATATTTCTAGAATTTCTATAGTTTTTGAAAGTTAAAATTTTTTGCTTTTGAAATTTTTGGAAAGGAATTAGGACTGCCGCTGAGTATTGCCACTTCTATTGGCATTATGGACATCGGCCCTACCCTTCCGCTTCTACTGCCATTTTAGCTGGCACTTGCAGCTACCACTGCTAGCGCCATCCATTGCCTGTACCTCTTGATGGAAAATAGATGCGCAACGGAAATGGATTTTTAAAATTTTTATGACAAGATATGATAATTATATATATGCATCCGAAATTCTAACCAAGATCTACTTGCATATATCAAAAGAAATAACATAAGCAACTGAAAATAAATGCATATATGAACAACAGTTATCCGATTGCGGTTTGTAATCCACGAGGCCCTCAAGCGCAAACTCTCAAATGGTGATCCACACAGGAATCTCTCAGGGACCTTTCCAATCGAATTAAACCAATTGAAATTCTTCTCAAGCCTTTCTCCTTCTCGAGGAGGCACACCTTTCTCTTCTGATTTTGATATCTTCTTAAGAGATCACAAAACCTTCTCTCCTTTTCCTCTCTTTACTCAGCCTTCTCTTTGCCTAAGAAATTGATTCACTCCAACCCTTGGAGGTTCCTCTAATTTATAGAGTTCATGCCAAATCCTTTTGGCATAGGATCTAATCAAATTAAACTTCCAACTAACCCAAGATTAAATCCCAACTCTGCTAGGAATAAGAGTTAACCTGGGGCCCAAGATTAAATCCCAACTTTGCTAGGAATAAGAGTCAACTTGGGGCCCCAATTTTGGCATGTAAGAAGGCTAGTGCATGGAGAGTTTACCGAGGAGAGGTGGAGCCAAAACTAGATGAGAACCCACTAGGAGGACTCCTAGTGGGCATGAAAACAACCTAGCGCCAATCCCTTGGCGCTACTTTATTTTCGACGGGTGTTTTCTCCAAGTTTTGGCACTAATTTGAATCCCCATCTGATAGGGATTAAGTGGATAGTCTTGGAGGAGGCGCCAATAACCTGGTTAAAACCCCTTAGGAGAAGGATTCCTAGGGGTGCCAAAAAATCCTTGTGCCCAGAAGCGTTTTGCACCAACAATTGGCACCACACCTTTTCTCATGCAATTTCTCCCTTTATTTTGGTGCTAAATCCAATCCCTATCTGATAAGGATTTAGATGTGAAAGAACCCCAAAAAAGGTGGCAAAGACCTGGTCAAATCCCCTTAGGAGGGCTCCTAAGGCACGTTAACTTTGCTGTCATGCCAACAAGTTCTTTGCACCAACTCTTGGTGCCAATTCCTTATCCAATGAGGGGCATAAGAGAGAGAAGCCCAAGAGGACTCCTGGGGCACCAAAATCCCTGCTATTTCATGCTGAAAATTTAGCGTAAAATAATAATGAGGTGCTACTTAAATCAAGGTGCAAATAGGAGTCCTACTCTTATTGGGTTTTGGATTTGACCAAGTCAAACTTGGTCTTTCAATTCAATTGGGAACTTGGGTTTAAATCATATGCTAGCAATCAAGGAACAATGAATCGGTACCGGGCCCTATACCGGTCACCGACCAGTATGGTGCGGTACGATACGATATCGTACCGTACTAGGTCCCGCCCACAAAATTTTGAAAAAATTCCTTCCCTCTCTATCAAAAAATTGTTTGACCTAAATCGGGCACGAACCGGTCCCCAGCCTGGCCGAACCGAACCTGAACTGGGCCAAACCAGACGGTATGGTACGGTATCGTACCATTCCATATGGAATATATATATTTTTTATTTTTTTAACGGTTTGAAGTGCTGGACTGTTATTTATAAATGAACCATACCGGCTATTGGCCGATATAGTATAGTATGCCCTGTACCGAGCGATACGGGACAATACTGCTAACCCTGCTAGCAATCTTATTAGATCCATAAGATTTACACTAAATCCTATTAGATTAGATCCGTGATTGATTTTCTATCATGTGACCCATTAGGTTCCACACCTAGCCAACGGTAGACTTAGGTTCGAACCCAATCCAATTAGGTCAAACCCAAATCACTAATTAATTAGAACTCCTAATTAATTACCGAATTAAACTTTTTAATTTGTGCAAGTCCACAAGTTAAGATTAACGTCTAGTAATATATCGTGGCCGTTCAGAAGATATGAAATTTTCATAGAATTACGAAAATACCCTTCTGCGGCCTCTTACCATGCAATTTAATCTTTTAATCACATAACATCCCGAAAAGGCCATGGACATGGAATCATAACAAGTCCAAATATCTAATGATTTCTTGGTATATCTACTAGCTCCTTGATGAACCTACTATAGTCCTCTACACTTGCCTTCTGTACTTCTTTGTTTGATGAGCTGGTAATTCACTTCTTTATTCTGCTACATCTTGTAGGATATACATGGCTCCATTTAGTGATGAACATCTTTATGTTGAAATAGCAACTAAGGTATGTTTTTAACAATCTATGTGCTTATGTCTATGCATGCACGTGCATCGAAGTATGTACGTCTGATGTGTCTATATATGTATCAAGGATTGCTGAACCGGTACCGGGACCCATACCGGTCAGCGGACGGTATGGTACGGTCCGTACCATACCATACCGGCAAGCGTATCAGTATTAAAAAATTGAAAAAAAATAATAGTTTTCCCCCCTCTCAAGTAAGGATCGCTGAACCAAATATGAAATGAGCCCGAACCGGGCCGAACCAGATGGTTCGTACCGGTACGGTACCGTACCATACCGTTAGGGAATTGAAATTTTTTTATTTTTTTAATTCCATATCGATTTTAATGCATGAACCATACCGGCTCTTGGCCGGTACGGTACGGGACAGTTCCGTGAAACCTGATATGTATGTATACTTATCTCAAATGAATACATGGTTTCCCAAGTTATTGGTATTTGAATGATCAGGGTTTTCTGAAGTCACTAGTTTCTAACAAGATCTAAGTGATATTCTTTAACTTCCTCTTTGGTGCATGTCAACTTTATGGCTGTTCAAAGGGTAGTAAGCCATCCTATATTTTTAGCTTAATCATTATATTCGGGTTATGATATAATTGATGAGCTTGTTTGTTGATGTGGTATCTCTAGGGAATCTGCATTAATACCCTAGCACATGCATTTTGTCAAGGACAAAGCAAACATATTGAGCTAGTGGTAGTTGCAAAGGATCTATGAAGGAGTCTTGAATTTAAGTTGAAAAGAAGTTCTATCATTCTAAAATAATTTTTCTTAAAGGAAAAATATTGACGAAATGCTTTTGATGATGAATGATAGAATTTTTATAAAAATGGGGAAATTAGGGTTGGCAATAGGTTGGGCTAGGTTGGGTATGAGTTGGATCAAAAACCCCTTAACCTGAACCAAGTCCAGATACCATTGCCTTGAAATAAGCAACCAAAAACCTAACCCATCTATTTTGTACAAAACTAAAACCAACTCGTTAAAACAAGGTTTGCTGTGGTGGGACCGAAGCCTAGACCAGTCGACTAGCAGTAGGTTCGATATATCCCCGCACCATTCTGTGTTAGGCCCAAACCAACACAGAGAAATGGCAGAGGGAGAATTGAAGAGAAAGAGAGAGAGAGGGAAGGGAAGGAGAGGGAGAGAAGGTCTTCGAAGGCCACTAGAGGGTAGCCAAGCTTGACGGAAGCTGGAGGGCAGAGGGTTGGAAGGAGAGAAAGAAGGAAAGGAGGCCGCCAGAGGTCTCTGGAGGGCTAGCGAAGCCAATGATGGCCGAAGGAGGGTTCCACCCTCTTCCAGATTGAAACAGGGGCTTTGGCCCCCTTTTTTTGGATTTTTGATTGAAGTTGGCAACCGAAAGGAGTGCGGAGCCCTTCCTCTAGCCTTCACTAGCCTCGATAGTAGCGTGGTGGCCTTGCTGACCCTTCAGAGGCCTCGGCCTCCCTCTCCATTTCTTTCCCTGTCTCCACCCTTTGGCTTCTACCAAGCTTGGTAGTGGCACAGTGAGCTTGGCTGTCTTTCGGAGGCCCTCTCTCTCTCTCCTTTCCTCCCCCCTTCTCTCTTCCTCTCTTTCCTTCTCCCTCCCCCGCTTGCTTGTTTTTCGTTTTGAATGCTGGAACCATCTCAATTGACTACTGGTACTGTTTAGTATGCCCTAGGCAATTTAGGATGGTTCAGCGAACCTTTCATTAAACCCAGTTAATCAAAAAGAAACATGACTAGGAAAACAAACAAGGAAATGGGAGAAGGAATAGAATAGTGGGTTGTTAGAGATGAGTCTAGCGGGTGATAGGGCCATAGGGCCATTGTTGGCATCAGCTATTTGTGCACTATAATCTTGTCAATGGAGAGGACATGACAAAGCCAATGTTTTGAATAAGGAGAGGAAAAATCTACCAAAAGTGAGATGGATGGCCCTTCCTAGGGAGGCGACAAATGCAGCATTATAGTTGCCCTACTTTAATGGTGGCTCACTTTTGGATGCAGCAGTGATAGCATTTATTGGCTTAGGATTGTAGTTGCCCTGTTCTATGGTGACTTGCAGTGGCATTCATTTTCCTAGGGCAAGGTGATTTGGAAGACAGACTATGTTTAAATTTAATTGTAGATCAAGAAGAGGGATATGTAGAGGCTGGAGAAGGGTTAAGGTTACTTATAAGAGGTGAGATAGGGATTACGAGATTGAGTGTTATAGGTAGGATTTTCAGAACCATCCCGAACTGCTCGGTTCAAGATGTACCAAATCGTACCGGCCAAAAACCGGTATGGTTTGGCCTTGAAAAATGGTCCGAAATGTCGGACAATCCAAAAACACCCTAATCGGACTGGTTCGAGATAGTTCGATTCGATATGGACTGATATGCACCGATTCAGTCTGGTACGCACCGGTTCAAGCTCAGTTCAGCCCGGCTTGGGTCTGGATCGGATTGGATAATAGTCACGTGGGAGGAAGAGTTTTTTTCTCACTTTCACTAAAACGATACATATACCGATATGGTACGGTACGGTACCATATCAATCACTGATCGGTACGGGCCTTAGTATCGGTTCAGCGATCCTTGGTTCTAGGAAAGAGAGAGAGAGGAAAATGGAATGTGGAGTTAGGATGGGACTTGGGGAATCGAGTGGTGCTCCATGAAAAGATTTAAATGGAGCATGCGAGTGGGGAGAGGGGGGTGGCGAGGGTCATGATGGGTGTTGGGGTGTACAGGACTAAAGCTTTTATAGGGAAAGTAGTGGGTGTTTCCAATGCCTATGAAATATCTATGCTTCAGTTGATAATTATCAATTACCACTTTTCTAACAGCTGGATTCATGTGTCAAACCCATACTGAACCATTTAAAAGGGTCTATTTTGAATGATTTGAGATTGGCCCAATCATGAAAGGCTTGACTCCTAATTTGATTGTTCAGGGCATATTTGCATTATGCATTCAGTGGTTGCTACTTCTAGTTAAAAGAAAACCTATATTTTAGTTTATAAGTACATATAAAAAATTGGTAGCCACCCACAGTCTCCAATGAGAATATCCAAGCAACTACCTACATGAGTGTTGAGAAACTTGAGTATGATAGTCCAGCCATGTAGCCAAAGGTCTCATGGTTATATTATCCATCTTGTATAAATTGTGTGTGTGTTTTCCTTTTTTTTTTTTCCTGCAAGGTGTTTTTTTTTGTGGGGGGTGGGGTGGGGGAGGGTGTGTGAGGGTCCTTCAATTAGATGCTTGTAGACCACTTCTTTGCTAGCATGACTCTAAGTTCTTGCTGGAAAAGATCTGAAGTATATGATGTAACCTTGCCTGGGAACTGTATTAGTCAAATCTGGCATTTATATCATTTGTTTAAAAGTTTAGCCTTCATATAGTTTGAATTGAGTGATAAAGTTTCCTTCTTACTAGTCATATTACATTCTGTGAATTCTACAGGCATGTTGAACTTCATTCCAAAAATATATGTAGCATGAGAAACATACTTTTACTACCGAAATTCAACAGCTGTTATACAAAATATAAAATCACTAAACATTTGCTTTTGTTACCAAAGTTTCACCTTGGCATGTACTTTAGTCCTTTTTATTCTTTTTGGTTTTAAAAAGTTTATGCCCTCTTTTGGCTGCAGCAGAACTATTTTAGGGTTGATCTTACTCCATTATATGGATCTTCTTTCAAAGGAAGTTTTTCTCAGGTTATTTTTCTTGTTACTTATATCTCTAACCTGCAGAGTTAATCTATATGTAAATTTTGTTTTTGACAAATGAATTTGTTGAAATTTTTAAAGAGCAAATGCAACTTCTTATTCCTTTTTGATTAATTGCATTAAAATTGTTGTATCATGACTACAATCTGCAATGATGTTATCGTTGTTAACAATAGGTTATCCAGGATCGATCAGGGACAGCCTGTGTTTGTGTAAATAAACCTGAAATTGATATTTGTGACAAGAAGTAACTTTGATACCTTGTTATAATAGGGTATGGGATATAGAACAACAGCTTTTAGGCAATTATATAAATCATAATGATCCAAAAGAAATTGTCTATAAGTTTTTATAGGGAGGTATCAGTCTTTAGTAGAGAGATCTAGGTCTAGTTAGACAAACTGTAGACACTGATAGTTGACTTGTAGGTGAATACAGGTTTGAGGGGCTGATTTCTATAATTCATATAAACTGCAGATATTCTACGATGGGAACTGCAAGTAATTTCTTGAATCGATTGGCTGTAATCTTTAGAATAATTAAGTTAAGAAATAACAAAGCAGTTATGTAAATACACTGCAATAGTGTAGGAATATACAGCAGTGAGATGAAGGAAATTTAAAGGAGGAGGTGATGCAAAACAGAAGAAAGAGATTATATTAGAAGGTGGAAAAAGGAGAATCTGGTGGCCTTTAATTTTATATTTAGATATTTTAAAAACAATTATGTAAGACTTTTCTTCCTATCAGTCTTAACATAGCTTTTATTAAAGAAACTAACTCCCCTGCATATTCCTAATTTACATCCTTCTATAACTCTTTGTAGCTAAGAAAGAAAAAGCTTCGGCATGGAGCACCTTCTGGCCAGGTCTTCTTTGATAATAATAGCCACTACAGAAATGATGCCTGAGATTCTTATTAACCACAAAAGTTAATTAAAAGCTAGTCTATTTGGGTGACCAAACAGTCATATGGACTTGACAAAAGTTATGTGTAAATTGAATCTAAATACTCAAAAGGCTGGTCAATACAGCAATGGTAAAGGATTACATTATAGTTCTAAGGAACTATAATGTATGTGTGCATTTGTACATGCCTACACAGGTGCACACAGACTATATATGCATGCACATACTATGTCCATATGCACGCCCATGCCATGCATAATGCATACATCCATGTGTATATACATACATATACATGCATGTGTGCATATGAGCATAACTCAAAATCCTTTACATCTAGCAAACATGTCGAATTTGTAGCTGATCAGCATTATTGGCATGGTATCTTACTGTTCTGCATCTTGCATTCTTTAGTTTATATTCTTATTTAGTTCTTCACGGTAATGGTTGTAATATAAGAACTATTGTATGCTCTCAACTAACCATTACAGAAACCAAAGCTTATCATGTTCTGAATGTTCAACTAATTGGCTGGTTACTGCATGTATTAATCTGAATGTTATATAATACATGTATTATATATTTATATATTAATCCTTAGTTATGTAGCATTTTCGAGGCTATCATGCTTGGTATTATGTATTTTCATTCGAGTAATGCCAACACCTGAAAATCTAAAATTATTTTCTCAAGGCTAAGTTTTATTTGATGATATCTTCAAATGACGGGAAGATAAAATAGAGGGGTCTTGGCACATTAGCCTCCTATTTCTTTTATTGCTAACTTCTCGCTCTGTCTTAAAGTAGCATGCATTTTTGTGGAATGGACTTATTTAGTCATTGACATATTCTAATACTTTTCTTACTCATTGGATTAGATAATTATATCTGCCTTTAAATTTTTTCAAGTCTTTCCTTTTGTATTGTTCTATATAATATCTGCAATATTTTGACATGCATGAAAAATTATTTTATTTCTACCTGTTCCAACTGTATATGATTAATCAGGTATGAATGTGTTTTTTTAATGTTTTCTATTGAACTTTTGAATACTTTTAATGAAAGTTTTAAATGGACATGAGTGTTCCGGTTTCTCCATAGAACAAGATGCCTTATTGTCTCGCCTTATCTTGGTGGCAGTCTTGACTATGCATCCCAGTGGATATCCTCCATCTCTTTCTTCTTCTTTCCTTTCGTTTCCTTTCCTTTCATTTATTCATTCTTTTTTCTTCTTTCCTTCCTTCCGTCTTTTCTTTCTTTTCTTCTACCTTCCTTTCTTTCTTTCCTTTTTTTTACTCTAATCCCTTTATCGCTTTTTCCTTTCTTCTTTCTCTTTTCTTTCTTCCTTCTTTCCTTCATTTCTTTTTCTTCTCTCTTCTTTACTCTCTTTTCTTTGTTTACTTCTTTCCTTTCTCCTTTTCCTTTTCTTTATCTTTCCTCCCTTCTTTTTCTTTCATCTATCTTCTTCTCTCCCCACGTGGATTGGTTTTGGGAGTCCCAACCCCATCTTGGTCCTGTTTTCTTATAGGAATGGGATGGAATAGCCAGGACACTCCCAATCCTTATAGGATGCCCATATCATGCCAGGACTTAAAAACCTTGCTTTTAATAGATGGTTATCTTATATCCATGGCATTATTGAATTTTGGTCTTATTTTTTTGGCTGAGGCTCATGGTGTATCTAAAAGTACTTGTGATTGCTGAAAATTGCTGATGAGGGAAGTATGTCTTACATGCAATTGCATTTGCTTGGCCTTTTATGCAGCCTGTGCTTGGTGCATTTGACCTAAGTATACTGTTTTCTCCAGCTATATTTTACACCCTGGACTCTACCTCCATAAAGGTATAAGTTAGCTGAATACAGTAATGTGTTGAGTTAACAAGAATATTAGACTTCATGTCAGATTTGTTTAACAATCCTTCTACATTATTAATGTTTTTAGCTTTAACATGGATATCATTTTTCTTGCTGGATCAGCTTGTTGATGAAATAATGTTGTCAACCATCAAAGATATTCTGCCTTTGTTGGTGTTTATCTTATTCATGTAGAATCTGCGAGTCCTTGTTCTTTTACAGCTTGTCATATGCCAATTTGAATTTTTCCTTGTCTCTACTATAAATAGTTCTTGCTATTCTTTTCATTTAAATTGCTAATCTTTTAAGATAGAATTTGATTTTTTAGGAAGAAGAGCTCTATGAAATCAATATTCCACTGAATTTCATAGCCTTTGTGGGTTCTATGTTGCATGGGCTTGCTTGTTGGTTTGATGTCTTATTTAATGGAAGGTAACCAGTTATTCTTTAACTCTGTCAGCATCTTACAGCATGCTTTCAAAGTAATTGAAGAGAGAATTCTTAAACAGCTTTCTCTTTTGTTTTAGCTGACCTAATTGCTGGTCTTTCTCATGTAGAACATGACATCTTTGTAAACTTCTAGGTTGTGTGATTTTATGTTTCTCAAGCGAAGGTTTTTTTATCTAGGTTCCACTTCTGTTGTTACTCATTTTCTAGGAAAATATTACCTTGTGCTACTTCCAATCTCTCTGCTCATGGTAGAGCATTGGCTTTGGCCTTGGCATGCGCACTCACTTCTTTGTCATTAATGGCTTGTCTTTACAAACCAAAGAAAAAGGAAAACTATTTTCACACTAGTTTGTAATCCCAACAAGCAAATGTCTTGTATAAGAATTGAGAATTCATGGAGGCAGTTACTAGGAGGATAGCGATTCTCCTTGTAATTATAATTCACCTAAAAGTATTTGTCTAGTTATAATAGATTTGCCAATGGTAGGTGTTCATATGAGCAGTTTAGGTGTTTAACATGTTAGTACTAATGTGGAAAAGGTAAAAGTATGGTTGTATGCGCGCACGTGCACACAAAGAACAAAAAAAGTAAAACAAACACATTTATAGAGAAACCAAATTACAGTTCAAATCATGAGAACAATGTGAATCATACCCGAAATTTGTTGAGAGAATAACATGCCTCAATTAAGATTTTAAATCTTATGGGATAGAGGTGTCCCGATATCTCTGTGGAATGGGACAACCCATTGTTCTGTTCCGTCCCGGCAATGGCTCCAATTATGATCTCAGTAGATGTCCTCCATCTCTCTCTTTTTTCTTTCATTTCTTCCTTCTTTTTCATTCTTTTCTTTCTTTTTTTACCTTTCTTTCTTTCATTTTCTTTTCTTTCATCTCTTATCCCTTTTTTAATTTTTTTTCTTTTTCTTATTCGTTCTCTTTTATTTCTTCCTTTTTTCCTTTTTTTTCTTCTCCCTTGCTTCCTTTCTTTCATTTTTTCTTCTTCTTTCCTTTAATAATTTTTCTTTATTCATCATCCTTTCTTTCTTTATTTTCTCTTTCTTCTTCTTTCTTTGTATAGAGGGGTATTGGAGTTTCGACCCCATCTCAGTCCTGTTTTCTCACAGGAATGTCCATCCCGCACCCCGTCATGCCAGTATATAAAACCTTGGCCTTAGTCAAGTGGTGTAGGACAAACAAATTGCAACTTGAGTCTTAGAAGAGAGATGAGACCTGGAGAGTTAGTAGGCAATATTGGTAAATCAACCAAGTGATAGTCAAGTTTGATTTATCCTACTCTATGCACCTGTTAGGAGAGAAGGTATTTCTTTCTTTCTCAACTTGAATCTGTACCGGCAAACAAAAGAAGAAAGTAAATTTTGTGAAAAAAGAAGGATACTTTCCTTTTTTAATTTCTTAGAAACTGTGTACATAAGTGTTTGAATGGCCTTCTCGTATACAGACAAGATTCATATCTCCAAACTAACACCACTTATATCATGAGAGGATGTAAAATGCATATATGTAGTTTTTTTGGGTAAAAGTGGAGTACATATTTCCGTTAGTAGCAAAAATTGCAATTGTGGCTAAGACTAGGCAGTTAGATTACATCTTATGTTTTTTTTAATGCCCTTGATCTTCCAGACTTGGGGATACATGCTGGTCAAATTTATTGTATATGATAACTCAACTTTGATTGGCCTTTTCGGGTGAAAACTAACTGCAAATCATGGTGGAACATCATCATTTTGACACATTTTTGTACTTGTCAGTCATTGTTTAGACACCTGGAATGCCGAAAACAAACATAGACTTTTTGTTAGATAGCCTGTGCATAGGGAGTGAAAGTAGATAAGAACTTGGTCAACCACTATGAAATAAGTAATGATACCCAGAGCTACTAGATACTTGGTCAAGCCTAAGGTGTTATTGGTTAAAGGGAGTTGTCTTTGTACTTATAGTTTCAGGAAGAAAAGAGCATAGAAGTCTATCTAAATTGTCCTCCAGCAGATGTCATCTTGCACGGAAGTGTCATCGAAGGACATGACATGTTCAATAAAGTGCAGCAATTCAGGTAACACTTCAGAGCATGAATGGTAGAAATAGCAAAAGAGTAACTTGTGGCATTAGGATGAGGAGCGATCATCTTGTTGAGTGGTGGGAAGGGGCATGGTGTCAACTAAAAAGTATTAAAGTGAAGACAAGGATGATGCAGTGGTCAAGAAGAGCAACATCCAAGTCATATGGGATGTAGTACCTAAGTCAAGAATTTAATGTTGACTATATGGTACTTGAAGTGGCTGATATAGTGGCATAGTGGTTGCGGTAGGGAACTTCAAGGTGACAGCAGCTGAGAAATCATCATTTTACACTGGCGCATCTTCCCTTGTTTTGCTGCGCTCTGGGATATGTTAAACTTTCAATAGGCCATTCTCAATGGAAGACATGAATTATAGCTTTTTTATTTATTTTCTATAAATGTATTCATGTAGTGAAATGTATGTTTATTTTTGATAAATGTTACTTCTGTTGGAAAACAGACGATACTTAAGCACTTTTTTTAATAAAGAAAGATTTCTGGACATTCAAACATTTTTCAATACTGCAGTTTGGTTCAAAGCCGACTTAACACTGCTCCAAGTGCCCCCACAACTCAATGGTACCAGCTGCTTTGTGCTCTCCCCCAGCCAATGTATGTCATGGGAGAGCAAGAGATCATGGGACACCTCCACTTGACGGCTCATCATGGTCAGAGCTACAAAATTAACTTGAGCATGTCAGGTACGTTAAGCTTCATGTTTTGGTGGTTGCTAATGTACCTTCATACTGGTAAATGATCAGTAATTTCTAATATGTTATCTACATTATTTATGAAAGCTAAAATGTGGGGTCCTGGTGCCAGTCGAGGAGGAGTACTACAAACATCATCATGCAGTCTTGATTTAGAAAAACCATACTTTCGTGTGTCTCAGTTCTATGCAGTGCCACATGAACAGGAACTGCTAAATCAGTCAATACAGTCACAGGTGAGTTAGATTTAAGCAACTCATGCAAGTTGATATAGATCTATATATACATGCACATGTGCATGCGTGAGAGAGAGAGAGAGAGAGATTACAATTTGATCCAGTTTAAGGGTAAATCAGGCCTGTCAAAAATTTGATGGAGGTCTTGATATAAAATTCTAAATCATTGTGTCAGACCCAAAAATATCTAGAATTCCTTAATAAAATATATTTGGAAGTACCTTGCCAATGCATTTGAGTCATCTTAAAAAGAATAATACAAAGTTAGTGTGTTGTAACATATTGAAAGCTACACAAATTAATAATTATATATGTTTGTATATCTTTTCTACTCATTTTTAAAGGACATGAAAGCCAAATTTCAACTGTTTTAAATGCTTCTAACCTATAAGTGAAATCAAGTATTGTATTGCATAATGGAAGCATCAAAATTGAGATGATCTGATGCAGGGACAAGTGGCTTAAAAAACATATGACTTTTGATTTGCAAGCATCATAGTTTTTGTGGATCTTCATTAACAGTTTAAATTCCTGTGCTGGGACCTCCATATGTAAAACTAAGACAATATCTGCCTTAAAATTCATTTGAAGTAATGGTCACCAAACATGACCTTAATGGAAATGAATGATTGACTATCTACAACTAGGTGGTTATGTACTGATATCTGCATTGCTAAATAGTTAAAAGCGATTGTTTCGAAGAAATCCCTTTACCGCTAAGGCGGTAATCCGGTTGGTAGAGGTTTAGGTTCACCTTCCACCGGTCACGGGTTCGAGGCGTGATCCTTGTGGGTGACTCGATTAAACCTAGAAATTTTTCTGGGACACGTGATCGGGATGGCGAAAGAGCGTACTACTTCGGCACCTTAGTGGTGTCAGGCTGACGTACTCACCGATGATGGGGAGGGTACACGAAATAATTGCGGCCCGAATCAAACATAGCCTAGTGGGGTTGGGGTCCAGTGGGAATAGCTACACTGGAATTTATCCCCCCTCTTCTTTTGCTTTATCAAAAAAAAAAAAAAAAAAAAAAAAAAAAACCCTTTAATTGATCTATTGTTCCTTATGCAATGTACTGATATCTACATTGAATTATTAAGTCACTTAGACATTTGCTGCTTAACAGGAGGCTTCCCCCAAAGAGTATGAATGGTTTTGATTCTGGCAAAATTATGACTGAATTTGATTCCAGCATAATGATCAGGAGTCCTGATTCCCATCTTGGATATACTTGATTCCTTCATAGCTTTAGAGAGTCCTGAAACCTTGCTGGACTCGTAGCATTTAGTCCTCTGGCCAGCCCGTGGCTTTTCCCATAGCTGATGTTTGTAAGGTAGTACACCTTTTTCGGGCTGCTCGTGTTGTTGTGTCAGTCCCTGTTATTATACAATTTAAGAACTATTTGTCACGCCAGTGCCTGCCAAACGAGGCTAAATGCTGGTCCAGCGCCATCAACAAGTCACAAAGTTGTATAAAGTATGTCATTGATTGAGCATGTAACACTGTCCATTTTTTTCCCCATGATTAAGGATTTGGTACAGTCTTGGTGACCCTGTAGTCCTGTTTGTGATATCATGTTTCTTCATTTAACCGCGAAGTTGTCAGAAGTGAACTTGAAAGCTGGGATTAGAATCTTGGAGACCATTATATTTGTGGCTTGTGGGAAGCTTCACGTTTCTCAGGATAAGTTTGAGTACTTTTTTATTTTGTGTGTGTGTGTGTGTCTAAAACAGAGAAAGACAAGCTTTATTAAATAAGATAGTAAAGACTTGGAAATACGGAAAGAAGAGCTAAGCGCATGTGTGGAAGGAGCAACTAGAAACTGAGAGAGAAGCAGGCAACAAAAATACAAAGAACCGACGGAATTGCTAGATAAGGACAAAGTAAATGGTACATGAAGCGCGCGCACACGCAGATAGAGAGAGAGAGGCTGCAGTGCTGGCAAAGGGAAGAAGATCTTGACTGGGAATCCAGGAAGCAGCAATGCCAAGGTTGAGAACCGAGCACCAAAACACCCCACATAAGCAGATATTCAAAGACAGATAACTGCAGAAACAAAATAAATAAACAAGTATAACATCAAGATGGGAAAAGAGGGAATGGCAGGAGCTAGTTGGACAAATATTTCTCCAGGAACTCCAAGTGGGAGGCTAGCAGGAGCTCAGAACTGCTATTAAGTCTTCAGGCTTGTGCCGATGAATTCTTGGTGGATGACAAGACCATATCCTCCCTTAAAAGATTATATCTATTTCATTGGAAATTTTGCAACTGCATCTCAATTCTCACCTTGCAATGGATGCACCAAGGATTGGAAGCAAGAAAAAGCCAAACAGATAGTTCCTCTGACATGAAAATATTGATGCAATCTGGAAGAGCTCTTAAATTGAAGCACCGCATTTATCTTCGTTTCTGATGCATTTTATGAAAATTTACAAAAGTACTGATTATGATGCATTTAAGATAAACCTACTTGGCTCCAAAAGGTCTTAGTCAAGGGTACTTATCTTCTATTGTCTAGATTTTTTTTTTCTTTTTTGGGTTCTTTGACCACATACGTGTTTTCTTTTATGCATGATAACTGTTTTCATTCATCGATGGTTGCAACCTATTTTCCGTACAACTTCTGCTTCACTGTATTCCCTCCCTTCACTCTCTTTCCTTTTTAACATTGCACTTATGGCTCAAAATGTTTCATGACATTTTCTGTGATTGCTTAGAGTAATTACTTGGTGTGCAACCAAATAGAAATATAAGGCTAATACATATGAAGATAATGGGAGCTTTGCGGATGTTTTATTGTATGATGCATTTTCTATAATGAGTCTGTCTAAAAATAAGTTACGGAGATCTTCTGTATTTCTGATTGAGATCGGAGGAAATCAAGTTGGAGTTGAAGGAGAAATAACGTTACCGGTAACTCTTAGCACGGAGCTTTGTCATCAGACATTTCCCATCAACTTTGTGGTGGTCCGAATTCCATCGATCTACAATGCAATCTTGAGACGGCCTGTCTTGAATAAGTTCAAGGCCGCAGTCTCCACGTATCTCCTTCTAGTGCGCTTTCCTACTAGAAATGGGAAGCAAGAGGAGATCAAAGGGCCGCCCGGCAATGCCTGATGATACAGGACAAGCAGTCGGCTGATCTTATAATCTTAGATCAAGTGGATCCAAGAGATCCGACTGAGAATTCAGGGAAACCATTAAAAAAGACTGTCTCGGTGCCTTTAATTGAAGATGATCCCACCAGAATGGTGCAGATCGGAAGCCTACTTGATAAAGGAACAAAGGCGACGCTGATTCAATTCCTACGAAACAACGTCAATGTCTTTGCTTGGTCGGCTTCTAACATGTCTGGAATTTCCGTTGAAATAATTACTCATCGGCTGGAAGATGCTTCTGGCTACAGGCCGATTCGACAGAAGAAGAGAAACTGTCCCGGAAAGGCAAAGGGCGATGGATGAAGAGGTAGATAAGCTCCTTAAAGTCGGATTTATCAGGAAGGTGCATTATTCCGAGTAGCTAGCTAATGTTGTGATGGTAAGGAAGGCCAATGGCAAGTGGAGGATCTGTATCGATTATACAGACCTCAACAAAGCTTGTCCGAAGGATAGCTTTTCCTTACCAAAGATAGACCAATTGGTCGACGCCACTGCCGGCCATCAGCTATTGAGCTTCATGGATGTCAATTTTATTGGCATCCTGGTGATTAATGATTGTAAAATTCATAAGAAAAATTGCTGACATATTTTATCAATGCTAAAGAGAATTATTTGAAACTAGATGTGTCACGTTCTGAATCCAGTATCGGGATCAGCTACACGATCGATCGCACAATCCTAAGTATCATCCTATAAATCATGTCAGGTCTAAGTATACAAGATTTTATTCATTTCTAAAAATTACATTTTTTAACCGAACATCATTAAATAATTTAATAATAACTGAATAATTCACTCATTCAAGTCAAGACTACTAAATAGTCAAAAGCACAGAATTAACTAAATAATCTAAAATTATGGTATTTGATCTTATGCCCAGTCCGATTCTTGCTATGCATCCTATATTTTTGGAAGAAAAATAGAAAAGTGGGGAGTAAGCCTTATGTCCAGTAAGAATTTCTATACAAAGTCATTTATAATTACATGCATCAAAATAATAAAAAATAATAAATATCATGAATCATAAATCTCATGTTATGCATTCAAAGCAGTTTAACTATCATAAAATCATTTCATATCCAGTTTGATGAATAGCCTTCTTTAGGGTTTGGACTAATCACAGTCACACTCAGTCCATGATAGGCACATCTCAAATCGATCTGTACTATCCGCCTGTGGCTAAGCTAGATTGTGTACTATCCATCTATGGCTCGGCTATTCTATATACTATATGATATGGCAAGATCACTGATGTGGAGTACACCTCGGATCCAGCTGGTAGCCAAACAGGCAAGTAGTGCCATGCCAAGCTCTCTTCCGAGCTCCCCCGCCAGGTGGCCTGACCAACGATCGCGCCTACCTTGACCCAAGCTCGGCACTTCTGCTCCTTCGCTAGGTGGCTCCCCCAGGTGGGTCCACCTCGCTCGAAGTCGAGTCCTACTCCTTCGCCAGGTGGCTCCCCCAGGTGGGCCCACCTCGACCGAAATCGAGCTTGCTCCTGCTCCTTCGCCATGTGGTTCTCCCAGGTGGGCCCACCTTGATCGAAGTCGAGCTCTGCTCCTGCTCCTTCGCCAGGTAGCTCTTCCAGGTGGGCCCACCTTGGCCGAAGTCAAGCTTGCTCCTGCTCCATCGCCAGGTGGCTCCCTAAGGATCGAGCCCACCTCGATCGAAGTCGAGCCCGTCTCTGCTCCTTCGCCAGGTGGCTCCCCAAGGATCGAGCCCACCTCGGTCGAAGTTGAGCCCGTCTCTGCTCCTTCGCCAAGTAGCTCCTCCAAGTGGGCCCACCTCGATCAAAGTCAAGCCCGCCTCTGCTCCTTCACCAGGTGGCTCCTCCAAGTGGGCCCACCTCGGTCGAAGTCAAGCTTGCTCATGCTCATTCGCCAGGTGGCTCTCCAAGGGTCGAGCCCACCTCAATCGAAGTCGAGCCCGTCTCTGCTCCTTCGCTGGGTGGCTCCCCCAAGTGGGCCCACCTCTATCGAAGTCGAGCTTGCTCCTGCTCCTTCGTCAGGTGGCTCTCCAAAGGTCGAGCCCACCTCAACCGAAGTCGAGCCCGTCTCTACTCCTTACTAGGTGGCTCTCCCAGGGGGGCCCACCTCGGTCGAAGTCAAGCTTGCTCCTGCTCTTTCATCAGGTGGCTCCCCAAGAGTCGAGCCCACCTAGGTCGAAGTCGAGCCCTGCTCCACTCTTTCGCCAAGTGGCTCTCCAAGGATCAAGCCCACCTCAGCCGAAGTGGAGCCCTCTCTGTAGAAGCATCAGGAAGCCCGAAGGTGCCGGCCTAAGGTCATCGCTAAAGCAGGCGCGCGTAGTGCAGCGCTCCAGTACGGCGCCCCCAAATCTGTAATGATGCGCGTAACCTCGTTTGCACCTGTTTGGGAGGGACGCTCTGATCGAGATGTCAGATCCTGCGACCGACCATCCGGAACCCCCCGAAGGAAAAGGCCACATTCAATATCTTAGACCCGAGGGTGGCTGTGCCCGGATCGAGGTTCCACCTAATTTCCTCTTCGTGACAACACGACGGGCGAGACAAGCTCACAACTTAACTCCCAACTATGAGAGAAAATAATCTCGGGAGAGCGGCCAACGGATACCGTTGACCTCTAAGCCCCCCAAAGGGGGAGAATCGAGGCATTGAAGTAATTGACGATCTAAAAGGCACCAACGGGCAAGGAGCAAGGTAAGCAACCAAGAGGGCAAACACACGAAGAAATGAGACAAGTGAGTTGAATGCGAGAGGCTCCCAGAGCGAGTCTCGCGAGCACAGTCGCCGTCACCCAAGCACCATCCCTCTCTCACTTTCGCTCACTTAATCCTTCACTAGAGACTCCTCTAAGTACGGAGACCGAAGTGGGATCCACCTTAGAGGATCTGTTTCGCTTTGCCATTCGCTGACTTGATCATCGGAATGCTCCCGTCGGGATCCCCGGCCTAGGTCTCTAACCTTATTTTACAGGTCCGGGAACACCAGGATTCCGGAGTAAAAGGGGCAGATGTCCAATGCCACTTTACAGCTACAGGCCATAATGGTAAGGTCGGCAACATATTGGCGCACCAGGTAAGGAAGGAAAGCCCATATACAAGCCCCCCATGAGCTTGACAGCTTTATTTGAAGCATGGTGGTGACTCGTGGAAGGGAAGCCTCTACCAACTGAGCGGGAGATGCCCCCTCTCCCCAGGGCCCGCATAGCCCAGAGAGGGAGCTTCCCGCTCCTCAACCACCCACGGCAGACATTCAGTACGCCGCACTTGTCCAACAGATGCAGGCGCTGACCATGGTTGTGAGGCAGTTGCAGCATTAGCAACGCTCCCTGGTCACTCAACCTCAGCCAGGGACCCTCGCGGAAGCCTGCGCTCCATCCAAGGCAGGTCATCCCATCCGTGGGCCACGACCAACCCCCGCGGGAGTCATCAGACCCCCGCAAAGAGAAATCACTCCGGGTCGGCAGACCGGGAGAGTCGATCCCCGGTGGACGATAATGCCATCGTCAAGCACGACAAGCACCGCTGGAGCAAGGCTCCACGTCGCGATCTCCCCTAGCTATCAACTCCTTCTCCAGCGGCCTTAGTGGAAGGCTCCACTGACGAGGCCATCTGGCGCCTGGCCGAGAGGCGCCTTGAAGAGCAAGAATGCAAGCTGGCGGAGCTCTCCCACCAGTTTGCCAACATATAGGGCTCCTCTAAGGAGCCAATGGGTTATGATGCCCGACCCACTTCTCCCGAAAAATTCAAGAGGAACCAGTTTCGAGTCAGTTCTGCATGCCTCAGGTGGATCCCTATGATGGGACCACCGATCCCCTGGACCACCTAGAGAGCTACAAAGCTCTATGAGAGTCCAGGGGACGACGGATGCCCTCTTGTGCATCGCCTTTCCGGCTCCTCTCTAGAAGGTCACTCGAGTTTGGTTCACCCGTCTCGAGCCCGAAAGCATCTACTCCTTCCGGCAGCTAGAGAGGAGGTTCGTTGCCCACTTCGATGCTTGTCGAAAGATACCGCGAGAGGTGGATAGCCTCTTCTCTATCCGACTGCAAGACCAGGAGCTCCTGCGGGACTATGTAACCCGTTTCAAAGCTGCCATCCTGGAGATCTACAGTTTGGATGAGCCCGTCGCCATGTTGGCATTGAAGTGAGGGCTCAAGACCTCCTGTCTCACCTACTCTTTGGACAAGAAGCCACCAAATACTTGTTCTAAACTCCTTTTCCGCGTCCACAAGTACATTCGTGCAGAGGAGGTCGACCGTACCAGGAGAGAGCTGGACAGGAAGCCCCCGAAGAAGCCGGTCCCAATAGATGCACCTGGGATGCGAAGACTTGGGCCACCTACGGACTTTCGAGCAGGACCAAAGCTAAGAGATGGTCTTGCTCCCGAGAAGACTTTCACTCCCCTCCTAGCTCCAAGGTCGAAGATTCTGATGGAGATCGAGGATGAGCGCTACCTTCGCCGACCTCCCCCATAGAAGCCATCAAGTGCTCGCGACAAAACAAAGTATTGCCGGTTCCACCGTGACCACGGCTACGACACTGAGGACTGCCGCAACCTGAGAAGGGAAATCGAAGACCTGATCAGGAGAGGCTGCCTTAGGAAGTTTGTGAGGAGCGAAGTCCCGGCGGAGGATCAACCACTTGTGGCTCTCCCCCCTGTTCCTGTAGTTGACAACCGGCCCATTGAGAAGCCCGTGGGCATGATTTCATGGGGAATAGAGCGCGCATCGAAGAGAGCCTGGGAGGGAGGAGACCTGGAAAATGTACTCCCCTTTGTGAAGGGGAGGGAGGTGAGGAAGAAAATGTAAACAATGATGCTGTTATGGTCGAGATGACCATCGCCAAGCACCCTGTAAGACGTATCATGGTTGATAGTGGGAGCTCCACATATGTACTTTTTTATGATGCTTTTTCTCGGATGAAGTTGTCTCCTAATCAGCTAAGGCCAGTGCACATCCCTCTCGTGGGTTTCACCGGAGATTCGGTGGGTGTCGAGGGAGAAATTACCCTCCCTGTCACCGTCGGGTCACCATCCCGGCAGAGCACAATCATGATGACCTTTACCATCTTCAGACTTCCATCACCGTACAATTCTATCCTAGGCCATCCCGGGCTCAACCTACTTGATGTAGTCATATCTACTAAGAGGTTGTTGGTGCAATTTTCGACACCTTACAATCTAGGAGAGATGAGGGGGGCATCTCAACCTGTGCCTTTTGCTTGTAGGTTGTCCCATGGGCCCGGAGTGCCGAGCTTGACTCTGACATCGACGACCTCAACCAAAAGGCACATGACCCTAAGGGTGGCCCCATCGAGCACCTCCTGACGTATCCCCATAGCTCGGACCCGCTGAAAACGGTGCAGGTAGGAGCTCAACTACCAGAAGATGAATGGGCTCGCTTGCTGAGTTTCCTTCGGGTGAATGCAGATGTGTTCGTTTGGACTGCGACAGATATGCCAGTTTTTCCCCCGGAAGTCATCACCCACTAGTTAAAGATTGATCCAAAGTGCCACCCGGTTCGGCAGAAGAAGACGAGCTTTGCCTCAAAGAGGCATAGAGCTATCAATGACGAAGTGGAGAAGCTCCTCACCGCTGGCTTCGTTCGTGAGGTGCAGTACCCTACCTGGTTGGCGAGCGTAGTCATGGTCAAAAAGAACAACGGGAAGTGGAGGATCTGTTTAGACTACACCGACCTCAACTGTGCTTGTCCAAATGACAGCTTCCCTATTCCAAAAATCGACCAGCTCGTGGATGCCACCTCGGGGCATCGCCTCCTCTCCTTCATGGACGCATTCTCTGGGTATAATCAGATCCAAATGCATCCGAAGGATGAGGAGCACACTGCTTTCATCATAGACCGTGGGACGTACTACTATCAAATGATGCCCTTCGGCCTGAAGAACGCTGGCACCACGTACCAGCGACTGGTCAACAAGGTCTTTAAAGATCAAATTGGCCGCAACATGCAGGTGTACGTGGATGACATGCCCGTCATGAGCAAGCCAACCTTGAACCATGTCGACGACCTGGCAGAGACCTTTCGCAACCTTCGCCTCCATCAGATGAAGTTGAACCCGGCGAAGTGCGCGTTTGGTGTTGCAGCAGGAAAGTTTCTCGGCTTCATGGTCACCCAGAGGGGGATCGAGGCCAACCTGGAGAAGGTCCGAGCGATTCTCGACATGGAGCAGCCCACCTCCAAGAAGCAAGTCCAGCGGCTCACCGGCCGGATAGCAGCCCTAAGTCGATTCATTCACGATATGCCGATCGTTGCCAACCCTTTTTCAAGGTGCTGCAAAAGATGCATGACTTCACTTGGACGAAGGAATGCCAGGAGGCCTTCGAGAAGCTGAAGAAGACCCTTGCATCACCGCCACTGCTCTCCCGACCAGAGGAGGGAGAAGAGCTCCTCCTGTACTTGGTAGTCACTCCGGAAGCCGTCAGCTCGGTCCCAGTCCGCACAAATGAAGGAGGGATCCAAAGGCCTGTGTACTATGCAAGCAAGCTTCTCCGCAATGCCGAGGTCAGGTACTCTCTATCCGAGAAGTTAATTTTTGCACTTATTATGTCTGCCCAGCGCCTCAAGCCTTATTTCCAAGTACACCCGATCTCGATTCTGACAGATCAACCGCTGAAGGTCGTACTCAGCCATCCTGACACGTCCGAACGCCTAGCAAAATGGGCACTGAAGCTCAGCGAGTTTGATATCGCCTATCGCCCAAGGTCGTCCATGAAAGCATAGGTACTGGCTGACTTTTTGGTTGAGTGTGCATGCCTGGGCGAGGGGCCGAAAGGAAGCCCCCAGAATCAACAATCAGAACCCGAACTAGAGGAAGACATCTGGGTCTTACATGTGGACGGAGCATCCAACTCCAGCGGAAGTGGAGCTGGACTCATTCTCGCCAATAGCGAAGGAGTCGTCACCGAATGTGCACTCCGCTTCCAGTTTGCCGCCACCAATAATCAGGCGGAGTATGAAGCACTCCTTGCGGGACTAAGAGTCTCTCGCAAACTGGACGTACCCAGTTTGAAGGTCTTCACTGACTCATAGTTGGTGACCGGGCAAATTTGAGGCCCGGGACCCTCAAATGTTGAGTACCTGGAGCTGATACGTGCAAGTGTGGTAGGTTTCAAGTACTTCAGCATCTCCCATATTCCACGTGGAGAGAATGCTCGCGCCGACGCCCTCTCCTGGCTGGCGACCTTGCCAAACTCCTCCCTGGGCTGCGCCTACGTCGAGCATCTTCAAACCCCAAGCTACGAAGTGCCCAGAGATGTCTAGCAAGTCACCCCGGAGCCCAGTTGGATGGATAGGTACATTAAGTACATCACTGACGGTACCTTGCCCGAAGACTGGATAGAGGCCGGCCTCATCAAAAGGAAGGCCGCACGCTTTGTGCTAATGGACGGGCTACTCTATCGAAGGTCTTACTCCTACTCGCTCCTCAAATGTTTGAGACCCTTGGAGGCAGCAATCGTGCTCCAGGAGATACACGAAGGCCTTTGCAGAAATCACGTGGGGGGCAAAACTTTGGCATACAAGGTCCTTCGCCAGGAATACTATTAGGAAACAATGAGGAAGGACGCAGCCAACTTCGTCAAGAGGTGTGACCGTTGCCAGTGTCATGCTGTCATGCAACGCCATCCAGCTGCGCCGCTCTCCCAGCTCTCTGTCCCTTGGCCATTCGCCCAGTGGGGCATGGACATCCTTGGCCCATTTTCTCCCATGTCCGAGTAGCGTAAGTTCCTAATAATTACAATCGACTACTTCACGAAGTGGATCGAGGTTGAGCCGTTAGCTCGGATCACGGAGACGAATGTCAGCATGTTCTTCTAGAAATCAATTGTATGCCGCTTCAGGCTCCCCCACACAATCATCATCGATAATGGGCGACAGTTCGATAATCGGGAGTTCAAGGAGTTCTGCAACGATCTCGGCATCCACCATCACTTCACCTCGGTGGCTCACCCCTAGACCAACGGGGAGGCCGAGGTGACCAATCGGACTATCCTTAAGGGCTCCGAACCAGACTGGACCAAGCCAAAGGCAGGTGGGCTGAAGAACTTACTAGTGTCCTGTGGGCATACCACACAACTCCGAGGACAGCCACAGATGAAACCTTATTCAACCTCGTCTTCGGTGTAGAAGCGGTGATCCCAGTGGAACTAAGTATGCCAACGCTGCAGGTGGAGCAGTACGATGAGGTCGAGAACGCAGCACGCCTCCTGCTTAATCTGGATCTGCTCGAAGAAACAAGGGATAAGGCTCGAGTCCGGATGGTAGCCTATCGGCAACGGGTGGCCAGGTATTATAACTCCAAGGTGAGGCCGAAGTCCTTCTGCCTGGGAGATTTGGTGCTGCGACGGGCAGAAGCCTCCCAACCTCAAGAGTGCGGCAAGCTCTCTCCAGATTGGGAAGGCCCTTACAGGATGGTCGAAGCCCTCCCTCACGGGGCCTACTATCTTGCCGAGCTCGATGGGGTGAGATTTCTGCGGACTTGGAATGCCGCCAACTTAAGGATGTATTACCAATAATGTAAGACTTTCTAACACTAATAATGAAATTCTTTTTTTCGCAATGCTTGTCCCTATCTTGTAGGACCATCGTCGCTGGATTTGGCAACCGAAGATGGGGCAAAAATCTCGCAAGCAATTCGCAGGGAGCGCCAAAAGCCCGAACGCCGGTCTGGCATGAAAGCCCGAAGTCCAGCCCTCCAGCACGAATGCCCGGACTCCAGTCCGGGACGAAAGCCCGGAGTCTAGCCCTCCGACATGAAAGCCCGGAGTCCAGCCCTCCAACACAAAAGCCCGGAAGCCCCAGCAACTGGGGGAAACCTGTGTTTTGACCGAGAGTCAAAGTTGAACTCCTAATTGAAGTTACAAACTTGACTCTGGCAGAAGCAAAGGGTTCCCAGCTCCGCCATCAACCTCAGGGAGGATTAAAGCTTGAAGTCAAGCAAGATTGGAGCAATTGAAATTATGAGAAGTCATCTGGCCAAGGCAAAATAGAAGACAAAGACTTCAACAAATGAAAGAAGGGAGTTTCATTACTTGCATAAGGTTTTTTACAAGTGAGGGGGACCCCGACAGAGCGGGCTACCCCAAGAAGACAAAATGTAAAAACCCTACGCTAAGTATAAAATCGAAGGACCCTGGTATCACTGGGTTGCCGGCTCCATCCCAAGGTGGCAGGCCTTAGCATCACCAGCTGCCTGCTCAGCTGGTTGCCCGGTGGTCACTTCCTTTGTCGCTCCAAAAGGCGCCTCCGGCTCCTCAGGCCGCTCCTCAGCACCGCCAATGACGACGCATCCCAAGTCGAGCTTTGGGAAGATCAAGGCCACCTTCACCCGGTAGACCTCGAACCCTTTCAAGAATGAGTCCACGACAGCCTCGTGGACCTCATCCTTGAACTCCTGAGAAGCCCAAAACTTCGGCACGGCCTCAAGGGCTTCCCTCTAAGCAGTCTCCAGCAGTTCCGTGACATACGTCGTACTCTCTTGGGCTACTGTGAGCTCCGCCAGGACCTCAACCCGGGTCTCCAAAGCCCCGGGACCGCCCTTCTAGGTGGCTAATCTCCACCGCATTCTCCACCGTGCGGTGCTGGGTCAGGATCCTCTCCTCGGACAAGGATGTCTTGAGGTCCCTGGTGCGCCCCTCAGCGCGAGTTAGGTCCCCTCGGAGAACCCTGTTGCTCTCCTTCATCTCCTAGCCCTTATCCATCAATTCCTTCACGTCGGTCGCGAGCTTGGCCAACTTCTTCTCCTTTTCAGCCTCCTTCCTCGCCAAGCTGATGAGGAAGTCCCGAAGAAGGAGCACGTCGGTCCCAATCTGCATCAAAAGGAGAGGTCAAACCCTCTCGAATCCAACTGGAACATTAAAATTGAAGGGAAGAGCTAGATACTTATGGAGAAGAGCTGAGGGAGGATCCCAAGCAAGGCAGCTGAGTAGTCCCTGCCTCCCTTCAGGCAGCGCTCCCGAGGCTGGACCGCATACTCTATCATCTTCTCCGCCAACCCCTGATACTGGATGACAGAGGCTGGTGCACGTCACTACGCACCAATTTGAAACCTTAAATCCACTACTCTTAAAGGTAGAATAGTGGGAGTAAGGGTCGAACCCACAGGGACTTTGGATTATTCTGAAAAAGAATTTTTTTCTTAAAAAATAAACTAAAATAAACTAATGCAAGTAACGGATGCAAATAATAGAGGAGATGCAAATAATGGAGGAGATAAGAGAATAATTACTCGTGAAGACAACAAAGATATGAACTATCTGAATAGTACGGCCCGTACCCGTGGATCACGGTCCATCCTTTAGGTATACATCAGTCAAGAATTTCTTCACTAAAAAAGAAGGAAACTTAACTTACCTCATAAGCTGATTCATGTACCTTAATTCCGAATTATACTGCTTCAATAAAAATAACACAGATCAATATAAAACAAACAACCTTTTATTTCATGAAGCATTAAGTACATCGATAAAGGAAATAATTGTGGGAACAAGGGTCCCTCTTTCCCTTTGCTGATTTCTGGTTCTCTGGAGCGGTGGAAGTGGTGGAGTCTCGGCAGCAAATCAGCATCAAATCAAGATTCCGAGGAAAATAGAGATGGATGGGTAGAATGAAGTGGAATGGATGGAATGGGGCGAGAGGTGGAGCGGAGATTACAGGAGAGGTGGAGGTTAGTCGAGGGCTTTATAGATGGAAAGCACCGCGTCAGACCCGCGTAAGAATCGCAGTGCTCTCCTCATCCTAATCTGCTCCTCGATGTTATCTGCTGGATCAACTTAATGACTTCCGATGCTTATCCTCGCATCCGTTCGTGCGATCCCAGCAACCTCCTCCGCGTCCTTCCTCCTCATCCCAACTCCTCCATGATCATATCTTCGTTTCAAAAATCAAAATCAAGTTATCTTGTCGCACTTCCGATATCCCTTTCCCATTTGGATATCCCGACAATATTTTCACGGTAAAGAAGAGATCTCTGACTTCGATGGACTGCAGCATATTGGAAAAGACCGGTGACAAGAAAGAAGACCTGACGATGACCGGTGATGGGAGAATGGCCGTCGGCACTTCTTGGACTGGTGACTTCCGATGACTTCGACAGCAGCAAGGATTTTCCGGCCGTCGAAGGCTCTTGGCGATGCGAGATCCGGCGTCGGCATCTTCTCCGGCCGACGGTGGAGTGGGCAGAAGCTCCAGCAGCTTGGGCGGCGGCTTGGGACGGTGGTGAAGAGGAGCTGATCATTTCCTGGCAATTTTTTGGCCAAAAGAAGCCTCTCCGGCTGGCACGGAGGTCGCCCGTGGGTTGGGCAGCGCCGGAGGAAGCTCTCCAATGAATTCGAGCTCAAACGGAGCTTCGTGGTCCACGATCCTACTTCGTGGACAACTGGTAATGGCAGCGATGGACCTGCTATCATGTGGTGGACCATTCAGCCGATCCACCATGAGCCGGCTATAAGCTTTTAAGTTCTGCTCCAAAAACTATGTTGCTTTGAAAACCATGCTAAATTCTTCTAAAATTGATTTCAGGCCCATATGAACTCCGATTGGGGTCCGATTCATGCCGTCGGATTCCATAATTCGAGCTCTACACGTTTATGAAGTCAATTTCTGCAAAATACCACAAAAAAGTATTAATTTTAACTAAATAAAGTTGGGTTAATTGTCATCATTTTAATAATTATCAGAGGCATTCCCCGGAAGCCCTGCCGGTGCATTGCTGGGCTCGGAGGAGGGCTGCGCAGAAGTGCCTTTGGTGCACATGGGTGTGGGCCGCGTGACCACCACAGCAGCTGCAGCCACCACCGGGATGCTGGCCACGATGACTGCCGGAGGTGCCGGATGCGCCAGCTGCTCCTCCTCCCTTCCCCCGTCGATGTCCACGACCTCCGGGGGTGTTGTCTACTGCCGAGATGACCAGGGAGCCAGTTCCACCACCCTTTGCTCCAAGGTCGAGGTGGGCCTGGGCCCTAGCCCTGGGTCTGCCTCCAATCGGGCCCTCTTCGGCACGGGGTCCTGGGCCCCCGCTGAAGCACTCCTCTTGCTAGCCAATTCCATGAGGTTATCCACTGAGAACTTCATCCCTGAAGAAAGAAAAAGGTCAAAGGAGATTAGCACCCAAAAAAAAAAAAAAAAGAGAAGAGAAAGAGAGAGGCGTGGAGCCTCACCAATCACCTGAATCGGGCTAATCCCTGCCTCGAACAAGTTATGCTCCGAGAGCAAAACTTTGAGAGGGGGAAGTACGTCACCAAGCAGCTAGGAGTAGACCTCTCGGTCAGCCGGCACAACCTAGGCATTTCGGTTCGGGGACCAATCTGGCTCACTCTAGATCCAGTCAACATCCCCGATCGAGGCGAAAAAGAACCGGTTCTTCCATCCCTTGATGGACGTGGGAAGGTCGAACCAGAGGCACTTAGGTCGAGGGGAGAGGTACCACTAGCTATCATCGGTGGAAAGGCACTTCAGGATAAATAAGGTCCTGAACAGCGAAAAATGGGCAACGAACCTGTGAAAATGACAAAAGACGATGAAGACGAAGATGACCCTAATGGCATTAGGAGCCAACTGGGCCGGGACGAGGCAAAAATTGCTAAGAAAGAAAAGGAAAAATGGATGGAGTTGGAAGCGAAGACCTCCGACAAGGAAGTCTTCGTAGAAGGCAACCCGGCCGGGGCCGCTCGAGGTAACCCGCTCTCCTGGTCTCAGGAGCGAAAGTTGGATGGAATCCGGGACTCCGAACAAATCCCAAATTATGGAAAGATTATCTCCGGTCATTGTTGAAGTGAAGCCGGAGGGATCGGAAGAAGCCTCTGCCACCGGAGGGGTGACGGTAGAGGCAGGAGGAACAGGGACAGGAGAAGGAACCCTAGGGGCCCTAGGGCTTTCGATAACTATTCCATCGGGACGTAGCCGCCTCCGGATGTTGAGGGGAATTTTGTCTTTCGATGAGGAGGACGATGGAGTTCTTGGCCGAGAGGGACCGACCTCGTTCGGGTTAGTGGAGAAGCGGGGGCGACGGCCCGAAGGAGCCATTAGAAGAAAAGAGGTTTGAGAAAAAGAGGAGGACGAAAACCTAGAGAAAAGTCCGGTTCACCTAAAATAGAGAGGAGGCCTGGAGTTTGAGAAGAAGCAGAAGAAGAAGTGAAGATCGTGGGGCACTCACCTGACTGTTTTAGTGAAAAAAGATGACCCAGGAGAAGAAGAAGGACCGCTGCAACCGTCGGTGAAGTGCGAGAAAATCAAAATATCTCGTTTTCGGAAAGTCCCCTCTCTTTTCAAAAACCAATCGACAGTGGCTGTACGATTCCTTTTTTGGCCTCGCCATCGGATGAGCGCCACGTGCGAAGGCGCCCAACGTCGACGCTTCGGTTTGCTGAAAACCATCTCGAGTTTGGCATGGCGCAATTATGGTCCGTCGAAACCACGAACGTGGCACCTGCGCATTGGACCTCGGGTGCGACATGCGGAGCGACGACAATCGTGGCAATAATTACACAAGATTTTTGTCCTCCCACGTCATCTCTACATTAACTTCCCACGTCCCAACTGCGGCGCTTCGATAGGACTTGAGAGTGGGGGGCAAATGATATGGCAAGATCGTTGATATGGAGTACACCTCAGATCCAGCTAGCAGCCAGACAGGCAGGTAGCACCGCGCCAAGCTCTCTTCCGAGCTCCCCTACCAAGTGGCCTGACCAACGATCACGCCCAGCTCGACCCGAGCTCGGCACTTCTGCTCATTTGCCTAGTGGCTCCCCCAGGTGGGTCCACCTCGACCAAAGTCGAGCCCTGCGCCTTTGCCAGGTGGCTCCCCCAGGTGGGCCCACCTCGACCGAAGTCGAGCTTGCTCCTGCTCCTTCGCCAGGTGGCTCCCCCGAGTGGGCCCACCTCGACCGAAGTCGAGCCCTGCTTCTGCTCCTTCACCAGGTGGCATCCCAGGTAGGTCCACCTCGACCGAAGTCAAGCCCTGCTCCTGCTCCTTCGCCAAGTGGCTCCCCCAGGTGGGTCCACCTCGGTCAAAATCGAGCTTGCTCCTACTCCTTCGCCAGGTAGCTCCCCAAGGGTCAAGCCCACCTCGGTCGAAGTCGAGCCCGCCTCTGCTCCTTCGCCAGGTGGCTCCCCCAGGTGGGCCCACCTTGGTCGAAGTCGAGCTTACTCCTGCTCCTTCGCCAGGTGGCTCCCCAAGGATCGAGCCCACCTCGACCGAAGTCGAGCCCGCCTCTGCTTCTTCGCTAGGTGGCTTCCCAAGGGTCGAACCCACCTCGATCGAAGTCGAGCCCCGCTCTGCTCCTTTGCCAGGTGGCTCCCCAAGGGTCGAGCCCACCTCGACCGAAGTCAAACCCTGCTCCGCTCCTTCGCCAGGTGGCTCCCCAAGGGTCGAGCCCACCTTGGCCGAAGTCGAGCCCTCTACGTAGAAGCATCGGGAAGACCAAAGGCGACGGCCCCAAGGTCGTCGCTGAAGCAGGCGCGCTCAATGTGACGTGCCTAGTACGGCACCCCTAATTTTGTAA
Organism: Areca catechu; assembly: GCA_021397845.1. NCBI lineage: Eukaryota > Viridiplantae > Streptophyta > Magnoliopsida > Arecales > Arecaceae > Areca > Areca catechu. The sequence continues at coordinate 9,945,349 of CM038045.1, read as the reverse complement.
CGGTGTGCGTAACCTCGTTTGCACCTGTTTGGGAGGGGCACCCTGATCGAGATGTCAGATCCTGCGGTCGACCACCTGGAACCCCCCGAAGGAGAAGGCCACGTTCAGCATCTTAGACCCGAGGGTGGCTACACCCGGATCGAGGTTCCACTTAATTCTCCCCTTCATGACAACACGATGGGCGAGACAAGCTCACAACTTAACTCCCAACTATGAGAAGAAATAATCTTGGGAGAAGGCCAACGGACACCGTTAACCTCTGAGCCCCTTAGAGGGGGAGAATCGAGGCACTGATGTAATTGATGATCTAAAAGGCACCAACGGGCAAGGAGCAAGGTAAGCAACCAAGAGGGCAAACATACGAAGAAAGGAGACAAGTGACTTGAAGGCAAGAGGCTCATAGAGGATTCCCAGAGCGAGTCTCGCGAGCATAGTCACCGTCACCCAAGCACCATCTCTCTCACACTTTCTCTCACTCAATCCTTCACTAAAGACTCCTTTAAGTACGGAGACCGAAATGGGATCCGTCTTAGAGGATCTGTTCCGCTTTGCCGTTCGCTGACTTGATCATCGGAGTGCCCCCATCGGGACCCCTGGCCCGAGTCTCTAACCTTATTTTGCAGGTCCGGAAACACCAGGATTCCGGAGTAAAAGAGACAGACGTCCGGCACCACCTTACAGCTAAAGCCATAACGATAAGGTCGTCAACACTATCCATCCATGGTTCGGCTATTCCACGTATTATCAGTTCATAGCTCAGCTGTCTCATGTACTATCCACCCGTGGCTGGTTATCCCATGTATTATCCGTCCATGGCTCAACTATCCCATGTATTATCAGTCCATGGTTCGATTATTTTATGTGACATGGTTAGTCCAAAATAATCTTTTTTTAATTATCAGTTTAACCAAAGTTTGACATAATTATCATCCATGTTTAAATCAATATGTTTCAAACTAGTAGTATTTTCTAAAGCATCTGACATAATACATGAAAAATAATCGTATCAAGCCGGTAAATATAATTATCAATTACCAAAATATAAATAATACATAAACAATAATACATGCCCATGTCCATGAATAAAACTATGTAGTGTAGAGGATATATATATAAATCAATGATCATGTATAAAAATTCTTATCTCACTAGAGACAACTAACTACACCCGATATTAGTTTGTACCCGAAGCTTGCTCAACGCTCCTCCGTTCAGAAGGCTGTTCCCCTACAATAATAATTTATAATATAAATAAATAATCATAGGATAATTGTAAACTCAAAATCTTTTTTTCTGAATTTCATCAGTGGTCCATCCGTTAATATCCTTGCTTCACAAATTTCAAGAAAAAATACTTTTTGATTTCAACAATGGTGCTCTAGCCATGGCTAAATAAAAACAGGGATTTTGGCCCCTTTTTGCATATTTTCCTGATTCCAACAATGGTGCTCTGGCCATGGCAAAGAGTAGCAAAAGGGTAGGTTTGATCATCGGTGACAAGCGCCAGCGCGGGAGGAAACAAGAAAGAGATTAAAGGGGCAATTTCCAGATGTAAAAAAATAGGGGATTCACAAAGCCTTTCTTGAATCTTCCTAGTAAAATGTTGGCCAGCAGCAGGGTTTCATGGAAGAGTGAGAAGGGAAGAAGATCGATTACCTTACTTAAGATTTCGGCAGGGGATTGCTGCATTTGCCAGTCACCATAATAAGTCGAAACCATCGACAATCAAGAGGAGGAAAGGGAAGAAAAGGAGAAGCGACAGCTACAACGAATTCTGATCTGGCATTGAACGGTAACGACGGCATCAAGGAGATGGAAAAGGGATCTTTTCAGTAATGGGGGTTCATGGAGAGGAGGGGATTTTTTTTTTTATAGCCGGAAAACTAACTTTGACTTTATTTGGACTCCTCTCGGAGAAAGGGGAAGGAGAAGACTCCCGATGGGAGTCTTCTTCTAGATTTTTTTCTACCATGCTAGGTATTATATTCTACCCCCTTAAAGTAATTTTATCATTGAAATTGGCTTATTTGAGGTCTTAAACCATGAAAGCAACCAACCCTCATGCCATTCTTAAGCCCCCAATTAGTTTGCCTCTCAGGATACTTATTTCTCAAATATGAATAGTAACAAAATCATATAATACTCAAAACTTGATCCTTTTCTTTCACAATGCTCGTCGAATTCTCTTGAGCTCTTCCAAAAGGATACTAATCTTTTGATACGGTTTAATTATTCTTAATTAACCTTACAAGAACATCATGATGGTCCAAACTTTAGAAATACCCAACCTAAACATCATCCTCGAGCTTTCGATAGTTCCTCTTCTAGAATACTTTCTTCATATGACCTTTACATAACAACATGAAATAATATTTTCATTTTGATCATCACCATCTATTTATATAATGAATTTCTTCAATTTCTTTCAAATAAACGTTAGTGCCTCAATCCCGAATTAAAATAAAGAACTCTTCATCCCTGAAATTTATTTATCTTGATAACTCCACATCATAATCGATCCGGTTCTATGCTATTAATACCAACAAAAGAAATTTTAAGCATTAAACACTTCCTAGAATCTAAAGTCTTCCTTCTTTTAACATTCCCTACGATTTTACAATTTGGCTTTTATTTCAGAGAAACCTTAAGCCTCTTCAAATAATGAGGTTACAATATCAAAACTAAAAAGAGCTTGTGTTAACGTATTCCAGATCCACATCCGATAAAAGAATCATCACGTATTTTTCTATTTTGAAGATCTCTAAAATCTTTCCTTAAAGTCCTCTACACTAGAAGAATCTATTGATAAAAATTTACCGATAATATATAGACTAGTTCTAGAATCATAACATTATCCTTTCATTTACTACTAAAAGTCTTGTTACCGAAATATAGTTCAATTCTCCCATCATAATACTTCTAAAGCTAAAGTTAGTATCCTTTATTAGTTTTAGAGTACTTAAACCACTACACTTTTACTGCACACTCTATTATAACTTACTAAACTATCTAGGTTCACTAAATAAATTCCTTCAAAAATTTATCTTATATTAGTACCAGGAAGATCTAAAGTTATTAAAATAAAGCTATTGAGTCTCTTTATTTTGTTCATATCTCAGGCATATTATATCAAGGTTTATCTTGATCTAATTTTCATATTGAAAGTCCTTGCATAAATATTACCATCATTTTAAGACTTCAAAAACTCTAATCCAAGTCTGAATTAATCATATTTTCCTTGACAGTTCAATTAAACAATCTAGATCAACTCTTCTCTTGGAAGGTTATCATTAATTTCAAATAAATGACTTTGAATCAATGCTCTTATGAATAGAAGCAATCATATTATCACTCATGCAACTATCTTACCATAATTCTTAGCGTCAATTAACAACTATCTAAAATTTTGTCCTTCATAGGCTAAACCCATATAAGTCTTCCAATACCAATTCTTCGTTCAATACAATATCAGTTGTAGGATAACTTAAATTTTCTTATAGATCTTAAATTTGACTTAGAGTTTGACATACCCAATAATCTCCAACAATATAGAATGATTCAGTAATCCAATCCAAAATTGCTAACACAGGCTATCAAGATTCTTATCAAAATATGTATGCCATGTCAACATAATATAATCTAATCCACCAATAGAAAGTTGCAAAGCTATACATTATCCCAAACACATTTTTTCTTACATATTTTCAAGCATAATCCACATACAGATTCATTGAAAAACAATTATTCTTTCTAAGATCATTAAATTCTTTCATTACCTAAACCTTAAACATCTTCTTACAATAATCACAAAATTTATAATTTGATAATTAACAACAGAACTAGCATGTTATCATGATCTGCATCCATATTAAGTTTAGGATTTTAAAATCATTCAATTAATAATTGAACCTATATATTCAACATAATCTATTAACATAACATATTATAATTTCAAGCCACTACTCTTGATGCTTGGATCAAACCCACTTATCAAAGATAAAGACACATCTTATCCAGCTCTCCAATATCCATCATATACTTATTATGATTAAATAGTATAAATTATTCAGTTTTTTACGCTCATCTTAGGTCAATCTTACTACTTATATTAGAGATAAAAATTATGTTCTATATTATACTAATCATATGTCAAATCCTGTGTACAATCTAAAGATTAGGAATCCAAACTTTAAATCCATTTTTTAACTTTTATCATATCCCGACTGATCATGATACTAAGTTCAAGTACCTCTTAAGTTACAGTCCATAATAATTATAACCTAAATTTCGATATCACTCAAATCATATCCTAATAATTTATGTCATAGTCTTAAATAATCATAACCTAAGTTTCAATATCACTCATGTCATGTTCCAATTACTTATGTTATAGTTTCAAGTAATCATAACCTAAGTTTTGATATCATTCTGTCATGTATTAATAATCACCATATTATTTTTTAATCACTTATATCATAGTCCCAAGTGATCATAATCTAAGCTCTGATATCACTCTATCATGCCTCGAATCCAGCACCGGGATCGGCTACGCGATCGGTCGCACAATCCTAGGTATCATCCTAGAAATCATGCCAGACCTAAGTACACAAGATTTTATTTATTTCCAAAAATCATATTTATTAACGGAACATCATTGAACAATTTAATAATAACTGGATAATTCACTCATTCAAGTTAAGACCATTAAATGTCAACTTATTTATTACATGGGTGTCAGAAACAGAACTAACTAAATAATCTAAAATTTTGATATTTGATCTCATGCCCGGCCCGACCCTTGCTATGCATCCTGCATCTCTGAAAGAAAAATAAAAAAGTGGAAAGTGTGCCTTATAGCCCAGTAAGAATTTCTATACAAATTCATCCATAATTATATGCATCAAAATAATAAAAAAATAATAAATACCATGAATCATAAATATAATGTCATGCATCAAAAATAGCTCAACTATCATAAAAATATTTTATGTTTAGTTTGATCAATAGACTTCTTTAAGATTTGGACTAACCACAGTCACGCTCAGCCTATGATAGGCACATCTCAAATCAACTATATACTATCCGCCTATGGCCTAGCTAGCTTGCATCTTTCTGCCTGTGGCTCAGCTATTCCACGTACTATTTGTCCATGGCTCGACTATTCCACGTATTATCAGTCCATGGCTTGGCTGTCCCACGTACTATCCATCCATGGTCGGCTATTTCATATATTATCTGTCCGTGACTCAACTATCCCATGTATCATCAGCCCGTGGCTCGATTATTTTATGTATGACATGGCTAGTCCAAAATAATCTTTTCTTAATTATCAGTTTAACCAAAGCTCAACATGATTATCATCCATGTTTAAATCAATATGTTTCAAACCAATAGTATTTTCCAAAGCATCCAACATAATATATGAAAAATAATCGTATCAAGTCGGTAAATATAATTATCCATTACCAAAATATAAATAATGCATAAACAATAATACATGCCCATACCCATGTCCATGAATAAAACTATGCAGCATAAAGAATATATATATAAATCAATGATTATGTACAAAAATTCTTACCTCACTAGAGACAACTAACTACATCCGATATTAGTCTGTACCCGAAGCTCGTTCAATGCCCCTCTACTCAGAAGGTTGTTCCTCTACAATAATAATTTTTAATATAATTAAATAATTATAGGATAATTGTAAACTCAAAATCTTTTATCCGAATTTTATCAATGGTCCACCTGTTAATATCCTTGCTTCACAAATTTCAAGAGAAAAGGACTTTTTGATATCTCCCTTCAATATTTATATTTATCATTACTATTTTTTACTTTCTCTCTCCTCTTTCTCTCTCTCCTCTCTCTCCTCTTCCTCCTATTCTCTCTCTTTTTTTCTCTTCCCTTCTCTTTTTTTTCTTTCCTTATTTTTTTCTTTCCTTATTTTTTCTCTTTCCTCATCTTTTTTCCTTTTTCTTTTCTTTTTTTCTTTCCACTTTTTCTTTTTCCCTTCTCTCCTCTCCTTCTTCTCCGTCGAACAAGGGGGTCTCCCCCTCTCTCTCTCTCTTTTTTCTTTTCCTCTCTTCCTTTCCTCTTCTTCTCCCTCTCCTCTCCTTCCTCCCTTCCTCTTCTTCTCCTATGACGAACATGAGAAGGGCTTGTAGCCTAATGGCCATGGCATTCATGGTCAATAGCCGAAGGACCGGCAACAAAGGGATCATCGATGGAGGCAAATTGATCAGCGATGAAAAAGGTAAGAAACGGACAAATAAAAACTGGGATTTTGGCCCCTTTTTGCTTATTTTCCTGATCCCAACAATGGTGCTCTGGCCATGGCCAAGAGTAACAAAAGGGGAGGAGGTCTGATCATCGACGACAAACACCGGTGTGAGAGGAAACAAGAAAGAGATTAAAGGGGCAATTTCCATATGTAAAAAAAATAGGGGATTCATGAAGCCTTTCTTGAATCTCCCTGGTGAAATCTTGGCCGGCAGCAGGGTTTCATTGAAGAGTGAGAAGGGAAGAAGATCATTTACCTTATTTAAGATTTCAATAGGGGATTGTTGCATTTTTTGATCACCACAATAAGTCGAAACCGTCGACAATGAAGAGGAGGAAAGGGAAGAAAAGGAGAAGTGACGGCTATAACGAGTTCTGATCTAGCATACAATGGTAACGACGGCATCAAGGAGATGGAGAAGGGATCTTTTTAGTGATGGGGGGTTCATGGAGAGGAGGGGATAATTTTTTTTATAGCCGGAAAACCGACTTCGACTCGGTTTGGACTCCTCTCGGAGAAAGGAAAAGGAGAAGAGGAGTCTTCTTCTAGATTTTTTTTCTGCCATGTTGGGTATTACAAGATGCTAACTTGAGTTAGCATCTGATTGGTGTAAAATTCTATCTCAATCAGGGGATGTTCTTAGAGATCTAGATGCTGCTTTCTCTGTTTGAAGAGATTAAAAATTTTACCTTTGGTCTTTAATTTCTTTCAAAGGTATTGGTATCTTATGAAGGATGATTAGTTGAAGGTACTTCAGGAGTTCTGTGGAGTTTGTAATTTGGATTGTGAGGATTTTGCCAATATAGTTTTGGTACCTAAGAAGGAGGATGTGAATAGAGATCACAAGTTATAGGTATATCAGTCTATTGAATCGGCGTACATCTTATAGTTTGCGGATGATACTTCGATTTTCACTAAGATCGATGAGTAATAATATGATACTTGTGTTGATGTTATGACTAAATCCCTAGAATGTGAATCATCTTTTTGTAGAGCTATAGAACCAGAACTAAAAATTGAATCTGAATTAAAAAAAATAAATAAATAAAAGAAAAAGAGTTGAAAAGAATTTTGAAGAAGACTTCTTTACATTCTTAATAGAAAGTGAACCTTCTATGTATGATGAGGTGATATCATTATTAGAATCATCATATTAGAAGGAAACCATAGATAATGAAATTCAAAATAAAACTTGGATTTTAATTGATTTACCTCTAGGAAACAAACCTGTAGGAATAAAATGAATTTTTAAAAGAAAATTAAGATGAAATGGAATAATAGAAAGATATAAAGCTAGGTTGTAATAAAAGGGTTTAACTAAAAGAAAGACAGATTATTTTGACATCTATGCTCCTGTAGCGAGAATAACTATCCTCAGAACTTTAATAACTTTAGCCTCAATTCATAAATTAATAATCCATCAAATAGATGTAAAAACTATATTCTTAAATAGAGAATTAGAAGAAGAAATTTACGTAAACTAACCTCAAGGATTTAAAGTAAAAGGATGAGAACATAAAGTATGTAGACTAATCAAATATCTTTATGATTTAAAACAAGCTCCTAGATAATAGCATATTAAGTTTGATAAAATCATCTTAAAAAATAATTTTAAAATAAATGAACATGATAAATATATATATTATTAAAGACAGGATACTGATTTTATAATACTATGTTTATATGTAGATGATATTTTTTTGAAACATCAATAAAAATAATTCAAGAAACTAAAAGCTATTTATCAAATAATTTATATATGAAATACTTAGGACAAGGTGATGTAATTTTAGGAATGAAGCTTGAAAGAGTAGATAGTGAAATAACAATAAGCCTAGCATACTCAGTAAAAAAATACTTAAAAAGCTTAAATATTTTGATTTAAATCATATCTCCATCCCTTATAATCATAGCTCTCACTTAATCAAAAATTTAGGAGAACCTGTTAATCACTTAGGATACTCTCAAAGAATATAATCCCTATTATATATTTCAAATAGAACCCATCCATATATAGCTTATGCAGTAGGCAGACTAAGTAGGTATATTAGCAATCCTAGTAAAGAACATTGAAAAGCTTTAGAAAGAATATTTAGGCATCTTAAGAAAGCCATAGATTAATCTTTAATATATACTAGTTATCTAGAAGTACTTGAGTGTTATAGTGATGTCAATTGGGCAATAGATAACTTAGATGTTAAGTCCATCACTGGATATCTTTTCTTGTTAGCAGGATCTATAGTATCTTGAAACTCTTGTAAAAAAATAATAATCACTAGAAGTACATTAGAATCTAAATTAATAGCTCTTGACATTGTATGTACTGAAGTACAATGACTAAAAGATTTGATAAATGATATAAAGATTCTTTCACAAAAAATCTCAAAAATTTCTTTAAATTATGATTGTAGAGCTCTGATTGATCTATTAAATCAACAAGCAACTAATAACAAGATAAATAATCATGTCCTGATCAGATATAAAACTGTAAAAAATAAAATGAAAGAAGTGATATCACTGTAATTTATAAGATTAAAAAAGGTAGATCTTTTAACCAAAAGCTTTTCGAAGGCTACGGCATCTGAGATATTGAGGAGGACAGGATTAAGTCCACATATTAGTCGCTAGAGTGGATCCCTGCCATCATAGCAATCCCATAATTAAAGTTCAAAGAGAAACGATCTCTAAAGTGACATCTAGGAGTACCGTTTTGGAGTCTATCTCCATCCCATCGCTATGGTGTGATGCTCTATTGTGACGCTTAGGTTTAGCATAGATCTTAATAGATCCAAGGTCATAAGTTCAGCGAGATACAATTCCGTTGCATGTATCCTTGGAGGATCTATCTTAGTGAGAGTAGTCGTGAGGCCACAACTATAAGATCAGGATGAATCTCTAATAACTCTCATGAAAATCAAGGCAAGTACATGGCCTAGATAATGCTATCCCATATTATGATCAGCTCATCTTCATACTATGTATATTTTATACTAAATACAAGTTCAAACCTAGAAGGTACTTGTATTAAGCACGGTAAAAGTCCAAAATTTTTAAATTACTTAATGAGTTTTGTTGGCGTAGAAACCCCACAGTTCGGTAGAGGAAATAAACATAAAATTGGGCTTCTACCCATTGATGGCACTAGGCATATCCCTTATGATTTTGCAACCAGGTCGAAGACCGATAACCCACCATCCGCGATCATGGAAATCCTTCTTGAGAACAAAAAGAGAGGTGAATAAATTGGTCCCGAGCCTCACATTGGCTATGTGGCACCGGACCAAGAACCTGCAGATATTCCGAATACCGTTCGGAGTCAACTGCGCGGGCACAATTTGATACATGTGGAAAACTTTGATGAATAAGGGATGCAGTGGAAATCGAAGACCAGCCTTCAGATGATCTTCGTATATAGCAAGACACCCAATGGGAGATTTATGCACCCGCTCTTCAGACATGGAAAGTATTAGAGGAAACCCTTCGGAACATGATAACACTCCCGAAGGTAGGCTATCTTCCCCAGTGAAACGGAGCTCGAGACTAGCTCCAGACTCACCACATCATCAGTCCCAGAGGGCCCAGCCTTTTCCTCTCGAGTTCCTATGGCCTCAGCCATCACAGGAAAAAGGAACAAAGAAACAAAAGAAAAGTTCTACTTACGGAAGGGACCGATAGCCAGGAGCAGGGAAAGCTGGGCCAAAGTTGAAAGTAGGCAAGGATGGAAAAGCTTCCTCAGCCAGCCCTCTTTTTCTCCTCATAAAGGGACAAGGAGACTCCAGGATGACACCTCAATAAGGGGAACCATCTCCCCAAGTCCACCACGGACGCTCGAGATGGATGCGTTATCCCAAACAGCCCTAAACTGATTTGACACGAAATGGATCAAAGGTCATAATCCGTGCAACACCAATCAATGGCGAAGATGGAGCACATGTCCTTTCCAAGGGACAGGAAGAGGCCACGACCTCCACCCAAATCCCAATGAAAAGATCGGCTGAACCATCGCAAAACAGAAAAATGAGGGATGGTCCCTGGTCCACCCGCTCCTTTTTCACAATCCAATCAGGGGGCGACAACTGTCCATCATCTGATCCTCAAATCAACCAGCAGCTATAACAAACGGTCCAATCAGAAATTTCGCAATCATCTGCCACACCACTCCCCAGGGGAAAATGACAACCCGGTGATACTCTCACTCTTCGAGGTAGATCATTCATTTCGAAAACTAAGAGTGGGGGGTAACTGTTGGGATATGTCGGTTCCAGCATAGATCAGCCACTGGTTCGACAGCCTGAACAGTCCCTCCCGAATCATGCACGTCGAACCAAAGTGCCCGGAAGAAGCTGAATGGCTGACGGACAAGTCGAAGCCGCATGCTCTCAGCTTCAATCGAAGAGTTAGCCTTTGGCCCTTGCTGAAGACATGGCTCTCGGCCTCAGCCGAAGGCATGATCTTCGCTCCCAGCTGAAGACATAGTCTTCGGCCTATGCCGAAGATATGATCTTCGACATCAGCCATAGATATTGTCCCGAAGACGTCTAGGGACAAAAGCACCCCTCCGATCCAGCAACGGATACTCCTGAAGAAGAAGCCTGAAGGCAGATCTCCGATCTGCCCCAAACCCCCATGAACGTGGAAGGTAACAGTTATAATCGACTGTTTAACTATCTCCAAAGCATAACCATGTCGAAATGGCCACGTGATCATTAATTCCAACAGTAATGCCTCTGGCTTGGCCGGAACCGTTTAATAATTGCCCATGATTGCGAACAGAGGGGAATCAATTAACTCCCCCCATCATAACCGTAGGAAAGAGAACGGAGCTGCAGACCAGACTAGCCAATATAAATACTGATAAGAGGGGACATTCCAGGTAAGGTATAATATAACCCTGATAATCTCAGAGTCCTTTCCTCGTCATTCATCCTTCTCGGAATCTTTTCCATTCTATGGCTGGAGCCCGTCTCTGACTTAGGCATCGGAGTGTCCCCCGTCGGAGAAAATCCGGCTAGGAATCTATTTTGCAGGTAAATCAGGGAGCAGACTTATGATCCAGTAGCTTCGCCCGGTCGGAAAAGGGATTCTACGCCAACAAGTTTAATAATATTAAATTTTTATTTATTTATTTATTATTTTTATGGGGGATTGTTGACGTTACGACGTCACAAAATTAAAAAAAAAACTACTCCCCCCACACATGAAATAGGCACGTGATCCACGCACGCCCGTGCATTTTTATCTTTTTTTATCCATTTTTCCTTTTAATTATTTAATTAATTATATAACTCCCATAATGGCTAGTTACGAACCTTTTGGAGATTTTTTTTGAGATTTTGAGCCTATAAATAGGCCTCTACCCCAACCTTGCAGAGCATCCAAAAATTTCAAGCTCTCCTTCTTCTATATTTTCTATCAAAAAATTTCTAAAATTATTTTCTCTCCTATCATTTTTTTTATTTTAAAATTTTTGGACTGAAGATGAGCTGATCGACATCCGTTCAATATCGTGCCACCAACGGGTAATGAAGTTTTGGCTTTCGGATTGTATTTTGGAGAAGAGCATGTGGTTCAGCAATTCTTCGTACGAGAAGGGGGCCAAATCTACTTTAGGATAGTAGTTCTATCCACCTTCGAGGTTAGATTTCCTAATCTTATTCTGTTATATTTAAAATTATTTTGTCATACCAAGTTTATAATGCTACACACATCATAAAAAATTATTTTTAAATATTTTAAAATTATATATATACATATATTTCATACATCATAAATAATAACTTGAAGATCATATTATTACTCTTTGAGGGCCTTACAAGCTTGAAGGTTAAACCATGACAAGATCTCACTTAACTGTTTTGGTGATGATGATGAGAGAAGTGGATTGCTGGCTGCTTTGCCCAATTTCAGACAGCACTGCTTTCCAATTGAATACTTGTGTTTGTCATTTAGAGAAGGAAGATTTGTTGCTGCTGATTAGTAAGTTGGATAGCATGTTAGTTGGATGGAAAAATTATTGTATTTGGGAGGCAGATTAACTTTGATAAGTTTCATCTTGTCTAATTTACCAATTTATTAACTTTCTTTCCTTTTGGTGCCTAATTGGTTTATCAAGAGAATTTACAAGATTAGAAATGGTTTTTTGTGGAAAGGTGGTAATGCTACCAGCAGTTGCTATCTTTTTAATAGGGGATCGGAATCAAAATTGGAATTAGAATCAGAATCAGAATCGATTGGAACGGGAATAGACATGGTCATACCCTCCAATTCATTTTAGTTCATAATTGTAATAGAAAACGAAATTGAAATGGAATTTGAATACTCAAAAAGAAGAGAGATTGGTTTTTGGAAAATTAGGGAAGCAGAAAGATCAGGTTTTAAGAAATTGAAAATTCTATTTCCTTTTAGAATTGAAAGGGAAATGGAACTTCTCTCAACCAAAAGGCTTAAATAGGAGTAAATCCTTCCCATTTCCATTTTCGAGTCAACTCACCCTAACTAAACATGCTCCTAATGAATTTAATTTGGCCTTAATGTGGATATGGCATGGAGGCTACTGGTGCAGGCACCAGGATGCGAAAGAGGTTTCAAGCAAACCAGATCAACCCAAGCTCCTTATGGATTGTAAGTGAATAAACCAAACTTTGATTTTTGGTTTCAACTTTGTATTACTTTCAGCATGATTCCATGAGTCCTTTAATTTCAACCTGAGTCCATGAGTCTTGTAATTAGAGTCCAGTTAACTTTAATTTCAATTTAGTCATGTAATTTGATCAAGTTAGATTCAATTTGGTTAAGTTGAGTTCAATTAGGCAAGTTGGGTTTAAGTTGGATTCAAAATTAAGCAAGATCAAGGCCATGAAGCTTGGAGATTGGATGGAGCAAACCACCTCAACTACCATGCTAAGTTGGACTGCCACCTCACCACCATGCCAAGATAGATGCCACCTCACCTCTATGCCAAGAGGGAGTGCCACATCACTTCAAAATATGTGCCCAAGAAAATTTAAATTTAAAATTGGGAGTTGGGCACCCCACTTATCTCTCCACCCTTCATGCATGAATCCCACTTATCACTCCACTCTTCATTCCACTCTTTAAGTTTGTAATTTAAATTTGAAAGGACTAGGGAAGTCTATAAATACCCCTAACCCTCTTGTAATCAAGGCATTATGATGAATAAATGAAAGCTCCTTTTCTTTTTTTATTTGCTTGTTGCATTTGTCACTCCATAAAGAGAGGGTGTGAGGCTCAACCATCCATCCAAGACGCCAACCTTTCATCCACCCAAGATGCCCATCCTTCATCCATCTAAGATGCCAACCATTCATCTAAGGAAACGCCAACCACCATCTTGCTTCCCCTCCTTTCAATTCTTCTTAATTCCTTTTTTTCTTTCAATCCTCCCACGGCCATTAATATTTTCCATTGCAGGATCCTCCATGATCTCGAGCTGAAGATAAGGTTTGCTTTGCTTCGGAACCATCTATGTTGAGAGTCTTCCATCCAAGGAGTGATAGTCTTCAAGTCTAACCGCTAATCCTTGGAGTGCTGAAATTAAACCACCACCAAAAGTACGAGAGCTCATTGTTGGTAAAAGAACCCTTCCTAGACTCTTAGGACTGATTATTTGAAGGTACATATCCTAATTAAAATGATTTCTCAACCATTAGGTACTTTCTACTTTTGATTGAATGGAAACTACATTGTGGGGGTAATATAACTTTCATCTAGTAGTATCTTATAGTAAATTTATTTGCTCCCTCTTATGCATGAATCTTGTTGATATGTGGTAGAATCATTGTTCATTTTAGTTTGCTAGGTTCTAAGTTTAAAACTCCGATTTGCATCCTGCATCAATTATGGCATCAGAGCATGGTTAACTAGGACAAGCATACTAGTTGCTGAAATTTTTTGCATGCTGAAATTCTGCATATTAAGGATTGATCTGAAAGTTCTCTTCATAACTTTCTAGATCCTAGTTTTCATTAGCATTTTTCATTAATTTGCCAGTTCAAAAACCAGGGCTGAAATCTTCCTCGTAGATTTTAGATCTGAATTTTTAAGAAAAAAATCTGCATTATTTTCATTCTTTGATCCAGGGTTTCACACCTCCTGAGCGGGTATACGAAAGTATACTGTCACGACCCATGGGAGTAATAGGCTACGGCCGGACGTGAGATCTTAGGTTAAAGGTTTGATGTGCTAATTGCTTGCTTGATGTATGATTGCATGACTTGCCTATGTGATTACTTGAATTGCATGATTTTTTTTATCAGTACATTGAACATCCCAAAGTTTTCTGGCATAATTCAAATTCAAAATCCACCTAGCCATAATTCAAAATTTTAAAATTTAAATTTTTAATTTTTAGTTTTTAATTTTAATTTAAAAATTTAAAAATTTAAATTTGAAATTTGAAATTTAGATATTTGAATTTTGAATTGCATGTTATTCCTAGTCTTTATGTTCTATTGATTAGCTAGATTGTTGGATGTGCATTCATTTTAAAATATTTAAGTGTAATCCAATCATAAAATAAGGAAATGATTTCATCACCTTTCTTTGGTTCAAAAATAACCAATTATATATTGCATTGACCCAAGCCTATCATAAAATTGAATAAGAACTTAAAACTATGGACGTCAGCAGGTCAAGTTCATGATCATGTTGAGACTTAACATTAATTGATTCTGTATTTACTCCTGGATATTGGTGTCTAAAGCTAGGGGCCCAACGGCAAACACCTTAAGTGGATTTGTAATTTTTAATTAGGATCTCACGAAAGTGAGGGGAGCCTCCCACAGTCCCATCTCTTACCTAACCAGTTGAAAGGGTGACTGCAGTCTTGATTAGTACTCTGTCAATTCATGCTATCTTGAACTTCTAGGTTTAGGAGCCCTATAAGCTAGGTTTGTATTGCATAACCACTAGATCAGGAACTCCATACCGACATCCCCAAACTCAACCAAGTCTCACCATGGATCCTAATCTTGAAACTTTGATGAGAACCATGATTGAGTAATTTAGGCAATTAAACAGTAGGTTTGACCAAATGGAGGAGTGAATTAGAATCCTTGAAGAGACCCGTTTGATCCATACTGAACCTAAATCACCTAGACCAACTCCCCTTGGACCAAAAGCCTATCGCCATGATCCTACCCCTAAACATAACCCTAGACGCCCATACCAAGACTTCATGGATTCGGAGGAAAGAGCCCTTAGGAACATACGTCTTAATGCACCCACTTTTGATGAAAATTTAGATCCTAAGGTGTATGTTGATTGGGAGAGTGACATGAATCAATACTTTGAATGGTACGAGATGTCGAAAGAGAGGAAGTTCAAATTCGCTAAACTTAGGTTACTCCAACAAGCTAGGTTGTATTGAAAAAATATTGAGCGCATTTATCGACAGAGAGGAGACATGTCCATGTTACATGGAGAGCCATGAAAATCAAACTTAGGGAGAAGTACCTACCCTTGTCCTATGAACAAAGGCTTTTGGATCAATGGCAAAGATTGAGCCAAAGGAATAGAATCGTATCTGAGTATATCGCTAAGTTTGATGAATTTGTCATGAGATGTAGTGTAGTCAAGTCAGAGACCGTCACCTTGTCTAGGTTTAGAGCACGCCTACATGAAGAAATCCAAAGGAAATTATTTTTGAGAGAAGTCCATGACCTAGAGCAGGCTTACCAAATCACTGGGGATAGTGAGAGATTTCAGAGGGGACCCCTGATCCGTCGACCTGAACCCAGTAGGATTAGTACCCCTAGAAATAAGCTAAATTGTAGTCAAATCTCCTCGAATCGACCAAATCCTACTATCCCACTAGCTTGCAAAGATGATAAGGGTAAGGCCCCTAAAGTTCAAAGAGATAATTACCAAAATGTACATTACTTTAGGTGTCATAAAGTTGGTCACTATGCTAGTCAATGCCTTACCTGAGCCTTATACATATGAGAGTTAGAGGAAGAAACTCCAAGAACCTTTGAAGAATTTAGGAAAAAAGTATATGAAGTTGGATCAAATATAATGGATGAATATAAGGGAGATGAAGAAGATATTTATCCAACTGAAACATTGGAAGTCGTTAGATATATTTTGACCCAATCAAAAGTGCATGAGGATTGGCGTAGAACCAATATCTTACAAACTTTTATCAAAATAGGGAAAAAGGTTTGCAAGATTATCATAGATAATGGGAGTTGTGTTAATATCATTTTCACTAGTGCTGCCAAGAGTCTAGGATTGACCATTGTTCCCCATCCCAATCCTTATTAGGTATATTGGATTGATTCGACCTCCATCCCTATTAAGTTAAGATGCCAAGTTACAATCCAACTCCAATCCTATCAAGAGAAAGTTTGGTGTGACGTTCTTCCTTTAGGTGTTAGCAGTATCATTCTAGGTCGACCCTGGTTGTATGATCACGATGCTACCTTGTACGGTCGATCAAACTCTTATTCATTCACCCACTTAGGAAAGAAAATCATTATAAACTCTTCACCACCTAAGAACAACATCAAAAGAGGGTCTAGCAATCTGAAGGAAAAGAAACAAAGATTGAATTTGATCAATGCTAAGGATTTGGAAAGAGAGATTAATAAGGGTTCACCAGTTTGGATATTGTCTACCAAGGAAGTCCAGGATCAATCCCCAAAGGATTTTCAAGATGTGTTTTCAGAAGATCTTCTTCCTTATCACCTCCCACCATTAAGGGACATTCAACATGCCATGATTTAGTCCCAGGAGCCACCCTACCAAACCTTCCACATTATAGGATGAATCCCACTAAACATTCAGAGTTACAAAGGTAAGTTGAAGACTTTCTCTAAAAGGGATTCATTAGGGAAAGCCTGAGCCCTTGTGCGATACTCACCCTTTTGACCCCCAAGAAGGATGGCACTTGGAGAATGTGTGTAGATAGTCATGCCATCAATAAGATAATGGTCAAGTATCGTTTCTCTATTTCCCGCCTTGATGGCATGCCAGACATGATGGCCGAAGCCACTATTTTCTCTAAAATTGACCTTAAGAGTGGCTATCACCAAGTTAGGATTAGATCGGAGATGAGTGGAAGACAGCCTTTAAAACTAAGGATAGCCTTTATGAATAGTTAGTGATGCCTTTTGGCCTTTCAAATGTCCATAGTATGTTTATGAGGATCATGACCCAAGTTCTGAGACCATTCATTGAAAAATTTGTTATAGTCTATTTTGACGATATCCTCATATACGGTAGGACTAAGGAACATCACTTGGATCATCTCCAACAAGTATGTCAAGCTCTTTGGAAAGATAGCCTCTATGCCAATCTTAAGAAATGCAGCTTCATGACCCCTAGAGTCATTTTTCTAGGTTTTGTCATTATCCTTGAAGGAGTGTCTGCCGACCCAGAAAAGGTTAAGTCCATGGTTGAATGGCCTGTACCCAAAAGTGTACATGATGTACGTAGCTTTTATGGCCTTGCCACTTTCTATAAGAGATTCATTCAAGATTTTAGTATGATTGTTGCATTGATCACGGACTGTATTAGAAAGGGAACTTTTAAATGGACTAAGAATGCTGATAGAGCTTTCATTGAGATCAAAAAGAAAATGATCCAAGTACCAATTTAAGGCTACCTGACTTTTCAAAGATTTTTGAGGTTGCTTGTTGTTACAGCCGTGACAGTGACGTGGCCAGGCTCAGGTACCGCCGAATACGATCGAACCACGTGGAGGTTTCCCCAGCCAAGTCGGCGCCACTCCTTCAAGGCCAGGATCGGCAAGATTACACCGCCCGACGACTGTCTAAGGTAAACTGCTTTCGCCGAGGTCGAGCTCGGCTCGGAGTCTCTCTGCCCCCTCATTGGCGCCCGGGCCCAGGAGGGGTCTGCCTGGGCCGAGGTCGGCCGGTCCTTCGCCCTTCGCCAGGTGAACACCCGGAGACGGGACCACCTTGGCCGAAGCCAGGCGACCTCCTGCCACCTCGCCAGGCGTCCACCCAGGAGGGCTCCACCTAAGCCGAGGTCGGCCGGTCCCTCGCCCTTCGCCAGGTGGCCACCCGGAGACGGGACCACCTCGGCCGAAGCCAGGCGACCTCCTGCCACCTCGCCAGGTGTCCACCCAGGAGGGGTCCACCTAGGCCGAGGTCGGCCGGTCCTTCACCCTCCGCCAGGTGGCCACCCGGAGACGGGTCCATCTCGGTCGAAGCCAGGCGACCTCCTGCCACCTTGCCAGGTGTCCACCCAGGAGGGGTCCACCTAAGCCGAGGTCGGCTGATCCCTCGCCCCTCGCCAGTTGGCCCCCGGAGATGGGTCCAACTCAGCTAAGGTCAGACCGTTCGTATGGAGAAGGCCCCAGGGAGAGAGACGGGCCCCGAGGCCATCCCTCGGGCCGTACGAATCCCAGACGGTGCCCCGTACGGAGGGCGGCGGCACGCAGAACATCACTAGCATCGACCCGACAGGTCCCGCAGCCGAGAGACGCGATCCTGACGGAACAGGCCCCATAGATAGATGGCGCCCATGCTTGGGGAAGAGAGCGCTCTCACTGGGCCCGAGGCCTGACCGGTCGCCCTGCCAGCGCCGCCCTCCCCTCTTTCTCTTCTGTCTTTGCCTTTTCCCTGCTGGGCCCGGCGGACGAGATCGGAAAGCTGCCTGGCCCCCTTCATCGAAAAGGGAAAAGAGAAAAGGACGGGGAGGGGAAGTCTCCAAGGAGGAAGAAACAAGCGCACGACGAAAGAGAATAAAGAGGGAAGAATCTGGGGACGACAAGGTAAGCCAACCAGCCTAGGGACAAGGAGGAAGCACCGGCAAAAGGCCTCGCTCCGAGAGAGAAACTAGAGATCCCGAGAGGGGAACACTGGGTGTGAGCTCGGCAAGGAGGCCCAGCCGAGATTCTGGTCCCCAGAGCGCTTTCTTCACCAGTTAACTCTCTAAGTCTGGGACCCTTTCGAGGGTCCGGTGGAGAGTCTGTTCCTTCTCGTCGTCTACTGACTTGACCGTCGGAGCTCCCTCGCCGGGATCCCCGGCCAGGGTCTTCTAACCTCCTTTTTTGCAGGTTCTCCGCGGGAAGGGAGGCTCCCTCGCCAGGCGGTCAGGAGGGATCGGCGGATCCGTGGCACGTGCGCGACGGCGAGAGCGGCAACAGCTTGTAATGCCTCGAGAATTGAAATTGGAGGAGTTTTAAGTCAAGAGAACAACCCTGTAGCCTTCTTTAGCGAGAAGTTGAATGAAGCGAAATTGAGGTATTTAACTTATGATAAGGAATTGTATGCGATAGTTCAAGCTTTAAGGTATTGGAAACACTATTTATTACCGCAGAAGTTTCTCCTATATTCGGATCATGAAACACTCGGATTCCTTAATTCCCAAAAGAAGCTGAACCCTAGGCACGACAAGTAGTTAAAGTACATTCAAGCTTATACCTTTATTTTGAAACACCGTGCCAGTACTGAAAATCGGGTTGCTGATGCGCTGAGCCATCGTTCCATGCTCTTGACCTCTGTGAGTACTGAAGTCATATGATATGATTTGATAGATTAAAAGAAAAATACAAAAAATATCCTGACTTTAGTAAGATTTATGAATCTGTTTGTCAAGGACCATCTAGTATATATAATGACTATACCCTTCATGATGGATTCCTTTTCAAAGAAAATAAGTTGTGTATCCCTCAAATCTCCATCCAAAAATTTTTGACTTGGAAAATCCATGCAGGGGGTTTAACTGGCCATTTTGGTAGGAACAAAACCATTCTAGCAATTGAAGACCAGTTCTTTTGGCCTAGCCTCAAGCAAAATGTGGTCCAAGTGGTGGCCCAATGTCAAACCTATGCTGTTGCCAAACAGCAAAAACAAAATACCAGCCTATACACCCCTTTGCCTATCCCTGATTGTCCATGGCAAGATTTTAATATGGACTTTGTGTTAGGGTTACCAAAGACCATGCGAAGACACGACTCCATCTATGTTGTGGTCGATCATTTTTCCAAGATGGCACACTTCTTACCTTGTTCTCAGACTTTCAATGCTTCAAAAGTAGCTAAACTATTCTTAAATGAAGTGGTTAGATTACATGGTTTGCCTAAAATCATTGTGCCTGATAGGGATGTCCGATTCACTAGTTATTTTTGGAAAACCCTATGACATATGTTAGGAACCAAACTAAAGTTTTCCACCACCTATCACCCACAAATTGATAGCTAAACAGAAGTTGTGAATAGAAGTCTTGGAAATCTATTGAGATGTTTAGTTGGTGAGAGTACTGGAAACTGGGACCTTTTGTTACCACGTGCTGAATTTACCTACAGTAGCTCAGTCAATAGGTCCACTGAAAAAAGTCCATTTGAGATTATCCATGGATACAAACCAAGAAAGCCATAGACCTTGTTTCTTTACCCATGCATGCACGATTTTCTGAGTCTACAAAGTCATATGCACAGCATGTTAGAGAATTACATAAAGAGCTTAGTAATTAATTTGAGCAATGATACTTACAAGCATATGGCTAATTTCCATAGAAGAGTTAAAGAATTTTATGAAGGAGACTATGTGATGATTAGGCTTAGACCTGAACGGTTCCCACCCGAAACTATGAAAAAGTTACATGCCCGCAATGCAGGTCCTTTCAAAATAATAAAGAAAATTAGACCTAATGCTTATATGATTGAGTTACCATCTGACTTAGGTATAAGTTCAACTTTCAATATCTCAGACCTAGTAGAGTATAAGAAACTAACAATATACCTAATGAGCCTTTTGAACTTGATCCCATTTTTGAAAGTGAACCTACCCCTGAGTATCCACCAGCCACATTACCAAAATGGTGAGATCGGATTGAGCAAATTCTGGATGACAAAACTATCACTACCCAGAATAAAGACTATCAATGCTATTTGGTTCGTTGGCAAGGTCGACTAGAATCTGAAGACTCGTGGACCACTCGAGATGATCTGCAAAGGATCAACCCAGATTCACTAGAATACTACCAAAGTCAAGTTGACCCATACTCGACAAGATCGAGTCCTTCCCATCCCGGAAGAATTGGTGCAGGCACTATGATGTGAAAAAGGCTTCAAGGAAACCAGATCAACCCAAGCTCCTTATGGATTGCAAGGGAATAAACCAAACTCTGATTTTTTGGTTTCAACTTTGTGTTACTTTCAGCATGATTCCATGAGTCCTTTAATTTCAGCATGAGTCCATGAGTTCTGTAATTAGAGTCCAGTCAACTTTAATTTTAATTTAGTCGTGTAATTTGATCAAGTTAGGTTCAATTTGGTTAAGTTGAGTTCGATTAGGCAAGTTGAGTTCAAGTTGGATTCAAAATTAAACAAGATCAAGGCCATGAAGCTTGGAGATTGGATGGAGCAAACCATCTCAACTACCATGCCAAGTTGGACTGCCACCTCACCATGCCAAGATGGATGTCACCTCACCTCCATGCCAAGAGGGAGTGCCACATCATTTCAAAACGTGCGCCCAAGAAAATTCAAATTTAAAGTTGGGAGTTGGGCGCCCCACTTATCTCTCCACTCTTCATGCATGAATCCCACTTATCACTCCACTCTTTAAATTCGTAATTCAAGTTTGAAAGGGCTAGGGAAGTCTATAAATACCCCTAACCCTCTTGTAATCAAGGCATTATAATGAATGAATGAAAGCTTCTTTTCTTCTTTCATTTGCTTGTTGCATTTGTCACTCCGTGTGGGAGAGGGTGTGAGGCCCAACCATCCATCCAAGATGCCAACCTTTCATCCATCCAAGACGCCAACCATAATCTTGCTTCCTCTCCTTTCAAATCTTCTCAATTCCTTTTTTTTCCTTTCAATCCTTCCACGGCCACTAATATTTTCCATTGCAAGATCCTTCATGATCTCGAGCTGAAGATAAGGTTTACTTTGCTTCGAAACTATCTATGTTAGGAGTCTTCCATCCAAGAAATGAGAGTCTTCAAGTCCAACCACTAATCCTTGGAGTGCTGAAATTAAATCACCACCAAAAGTGTGAGAGCTCATTGTTGGTAAGAGAATCCTTCCTAGACTTTTAGATCTGATTGTTTGAAGATACATGTCCTAGTTAGAATAGTTTCTCAACCATTAGATCCTTTCTACTTTTGATTGAATGGAAACTACATTGCGGATAATATAACTTTCATCTAGTAGTCTCTTACATTAAATTTATTTGCTTCCTCTTATGCATGAATCTTGTTGCTATGTGGTAAAATGATGGGGACATCGCTAGCACGGATCCCGAAGTAAGCACGAATCCTGAAGCTGCACAAATCTCAGAGCATATCCAGAATAAAGTAGTTTGGGATTTTATCTTTTGTTTGAAATTTAAATAAGGATTTGGTTGGTTAGGATTTAGATATGGATAGACTTATCTTATCCTATTTTGTGTTTGAATTTGAATCATCTCTATCTTTTTATCCTGTATTCAAATTCAAATGAGGGTTGGACAAGTCTATAAATATCACCCTCAGTCCTTTGTAAAAAAAAAAAAAGTTTTTGGAGAAAAGAATTTGAGTTTTTTAGAAGAGTGATTCTTCTTGCCTTCGCCTTCGGGCATGGGCGTGATGCCCTAGTTATTCTCCTTCCCATTCCATCTTCTTTATCCCCTCGTGACCTTTGAGATCCATCCTAGCGCCTCCAAGTATCAAGGAGGGTGTAATGCCCTAGAGATGAGAGGTCTCTTCATTAGGGTGAGTCCCAAAGTCCATGAGATCCAGATCCCTATCCTACATCCCCACTATTCCTTCGCCACCCCTAGAGAAAAAAATACTAAAAAAAATAGTACCCTAATTTAGGTGACTTCTAGGCTCACCAACGATCCTATCCCTGTCCCTCATCAATTTTGGTATCAGAGCTAAAAAAAATTAGGGTACCTAGATTTCCATTCTTTCCCACCGGTCCCGGTGACTCCCTCCACTTCCCGTTGCTGATCCCTTCATCTCTAATCTTGTTTCCATCCAGCCCCGCCGGCGACGTGGAGGGGTGCGAGGCCCCCATCGATCTTCTCCGACCACTACATCGCTCTTCCACAACCATCTCCGTCTTCCCCAACCTCTAGTCAACACCCCACTGCCCTCTTCAAAGAAGAAGCCCGTCCGCTAGCGTTCGCCACGTCCCAAGCTTCCCATCGCCAAACAGCCTCCACCGGTTTCCCGTCGCCCAAACAACCTCATCAGGTCTTCCCGTCACCCACGCCTCCCTCCTCCGATCTCCTGTTGTCGGTGAACCTTCCCCTGGTTCTCCATCGCCCGGACTCCCTCCTCTGGCCTCCCACGCCCGAATGCCCTCCTCCGGTCTGTCCATCACCGAACATCCCCCACTGGTCGACCCATAGCTAGACCCTCCCTCCTTCCGCTCCTCCACCCAAACCTCCCGCCCCCGGTCACCTGCCGTCCATAAGCCTCCTCCGATTCCCATCGCTGGCCTACTCCTTCCTCCGACCTTCCCGATGCTAGGCCCGCCCTCCTGCGGTCCTCCCGTCGCCGGCCTACCCTCCTCCGGCCTCCCATCGCCAAGCTTCGCTCCTACCATCCTCCCGTCGCCCAATCTCCCGCCTCCGGCCTGCCGCGACGCCGGAACACTGCTCCCTGGAGATCGCCGTCTTCTTCCCCGAAGACCCGCTACGACGCCGTCTTCTTCTTAGCTGCTCCACGAAGCCTCCACCTGTTCCAAGCATCTCCCCTGTTCCATAAAGCCGTTGTTCTGCCCTCAAAGAAGACCGCCCCAGGCTCGCCCTCCTCCGGGCTGCCCCTCATCAGACGCCCTCTTCCGGTCCTTCCACGCCGTATCTCCCTTCTCCGGTCCGCCCTGACGCCGGATCTCACTCCTCCCGGAGATCACCACGACGCCAGCCCTCCGCGAACGTTGCGCCCGAACCGAGCTCACCTCCCCTGTTCCTCGAGCTCACGAACAACACTTCCGGACATCCCCGCCGCCAAGCCTATTCTCCGGACCACCTCTTCTCGGAGATCTCGTCCGAACACCTCCTTCCGATGCAAAGCTCCTATTCCAAAAAGCGTGCAAGATGAATCGTGAAGCTGCTGTTGAAGAAGACACGAATAGCTATTCTAGCTATTCTGGCTATTTCACATATATCCCGGATTTATTCCAGCTTAGAATAAATCTTGTTTACTTTAAATTGGGTCATGTGCATCCTAGAGCCAGCCTAACTCGACGGAGCCAAGTTTCCCCACCTCAGGGGAATGATGGGGACATCGCTAGCACGGATCTCGGAGCAAGCACGGATCCCGAAGCTGCACGAATCTCGGAGCATATCCAGAATAAAGTAGTTTGGGATTTTATCTTTTGTTTGAAATTTAAATAAGGATTTGGTTGGTTAGGATTTAGATATGGATAGGCTTATCTTATCCTATTTTGTGTTTGAATTTGAATCATCTCTATCTTTTTATCATATATTCAAATTCAAATGAGGGTTGGACAAGTCTATAAATATCACCCTCAGTCCTTTGTAAAAAAAAAAAAAAGTTTTTGGAGAAAAGAATTTAAGTTTTTTAGAAGGGTGATTCTTCTTGCCTTCGCCTTCGGGCATGGGCGTGATGCCCTAGTTATTCCCCTTCCCATTCCATCTTCTTTATTCCCTCGTGACCTTTGAGATCCATCCTAGCGCCTCCAAAAATCGAGGAGGGTGTAATGCCCTAGAGGTGAGAGGTCTCTTCGTTAGGGTGAGTCCCAAAGTCCATGAGATCCAGATCCCTATCCTACATCCCCACTATTCCTTCGCCACCCCTAGAGAAAAAAATACTAAAAAAAATAGTACCCTAATTTAGGTGACTTCTAGGCTCACCAACGATCCTATCCCTGTCCCTCGTCATAAAATCATTGCTCATTTTAGTTTGCTAAGTTATAAGTTTAAAACTTCAATTTGCATCCCGCATCAGCTATTCTCGGATGGTGAATTTTTCTAGAGAAATATGATTATGGTCATAATTACAAAAATAGAAGACCCATAGATACTTTTAGAACATTGCCTGGAGACTTATATTTGTGGAAAGGGATTTTGAAAGTGAGGCATAGCTGGTGCTTCCTATTTGTCAAGGAGTGGCAATTTATTAGATCTCGAAAGGGCAGATAGATTAGGGAATTTCCTCGCATCAAAGTTTCGAAGGAAGACATCTAATGAACTTAATGTAGATTGTGGGAAATTGGTGGAAATTCTTATCTTCTTGGAGCCTTCCACTAAACAGGACAGAATTATTTGGAGATGAACAAAAGCAGGATGCTTCACCATTAGATGATGTTATATGCTATTAAGTTTTGGTGGTGTTTGTCTGGCTGGTGCTTCTGGGAACCAAACGCACATAAAAAGTTCCCTGTTGTTTTGGATTAAGTTGGACTGGCTCCAGACTTTGACTAGTCAACTGTCATGGATGCCTCCCCATGAAGTGTGTACATCAATGACGCTTACCACTAGCTTGTTCTGTTCTAATCCAATGTGAACTGATCTCCAATCTTCAATCTTGGCCACAAACTTTTATTTGGACTCGTCGACATACAATAATACTGATGGTCGTCCAACCACGAGGGGCTGCTTTGCGCCATCTTTCTTCTTTGTTAATATTTTTCTACTGGATGGGTCTCGATCCAATCATGGGTGCATGGGGGTTGAAATGGATTAGTAGGTTGGCAATGAAAGGGTAGCCATAAATAAATAAATAAATAAATAAAAGCATGATTAACTTGTGGTCCTTTCAGTGGTCAAATATGCGTGCTCCCTGTTCATCTCTCTCTCTTGTGGTCCTTTCAGTGGTCAAATATGCGTGCTCCTTGTTCATCTCTCTCTCTCTCTCTCTCTGTCTGTGTCAACACACGCACAAGGGCGGTTCATAGTCATTAAGCCTGTCTTGTGAACACTAGAGTGATGTTATCTTGTGGTTATAACCATTGTTATTTTCATTGCAATTATTCCAAGTTGCAATCGTGTTTGTTATTTATTTGTTTTTCATTTAAATATGATTTTATGATGTAAAATTTGTAGTTGCAAGCTATTAAATGTAGGATTTTTTTTAAAAAATAATATAAAAAAATAAAAAATTATCAAATTAGATGTTTTGAAATATATTTATCAAAATAGGTATTTTCGACTGACGTAGCACTGTAATCGGAGTTTTTTGCTGACATGGCACTGGATTCGGACATGTAGAGTGGGATGAGGGGACATCGTCATTTGGAAAGACGATTTCGATAAAATATAATTTTTCCGAAAATCGATTTCAGAAGAAACGAAAATGTAGCAGTAAAATCCTGAAATCGTCTTTCAGAAGGACGATTTCAATATTTGAAATCATCTTTTGAAAAGATGAATTAAACCCATCATTTATACCACACAAAGGTATTTTGGAAATTAAATCAAAAACTCCTCATAAATGCACCATTAAATGCCTGGGCCCCCATAAATGCTCTTTTTTTAATTAAATTTAATCTAATAAAATTTTAAAAAATATATAATAAAATATTTAAAATAATACAATAAAATTAAAAATATTTAAAATAACATAATAAATTTATAATATATATAATATTTTAAAAAAATAATAAAATTAAAAATATTTAAAATAATATAATAAAATCTAAAAAAATTTAAAAAAAAATTTTAAAAAAAGTTACATGTGAAGTCGCATACGCACGTGCAACTTTATCTTATTTCTGCACCTCCATTTTTAAAATAAAAAAATTAAAAATTAAAACATATATAAATAAAGTCATAATTTATTACCTAATAATAATTTAAAATATTACTATTATAAAAAAATTATTATAATATATAATGAATATATTAAATAATATATTATATATTATATATTATATTATAAAATATAATAAATATTTTATAATATAATATAAAATCTATCATTTAGACGGTGCCAGTCTAGTCACGGGTCCGGTCGTCAATTCGTCTATCAGGTCGATGCCAGTCCGACCGTCAATCTGGTGCTAATCTGGCTGCAAGTCTGGTCGGTGAACCGGTGCTAGTCCGGTCCCCTGCCTGGTACCAGTTCGGTCGTCGGTCCAAGTCGGACTGGCACCGTCCTAGCAACCAGATGCCTGTCAAACCAGTGGCAGGTCCGGTCGATAGCCGGATCGACTATCGGCTACTATCGTAGGTCTGGTTGCCCAGCTACCAGTTCGACAGCCAGTCCTGTTGCCAAGACGGTGCCAGTTCGACTCAAACCGACAACCAAAGTGGTACCGGGCAAGGGACCGGACTGGCACCGATTCGCCGACCTGACTTGCAGCCAGATTAGCACTAGGTTGACGGTCAGACTGGCACCGACCCGATAAACAAATTGGTGACCGGACCCACGACTAGACTGGCACCATCTAAATTATAGATTTTATATTATTTAATACATTCATTATATTTATTATATTATTTATATTATTTATTATATATTATAATAAATTTTATTTTTATAATAGTAATATTTTATATTATTATTAGGTAACAAATTATGACTTTATTTATATATGTTTTAATTTTTAATTTTTTTTATTTTAAAAATGGAGGTGCGAGAATAAGATAAAGTTGCACGTGTGTATGTAGCTTCACCTGTAACTTTTTTTATTTTTTTAATTTTTTTAAAAATTTTAAATTTTATTATATTAATTTAAATATTTTAAATTTTATTATATTTTTTAAATATTTTAAATATTATAAATTTATTATATTATTCTAAATATTTTAAATTTTATTATATTATTTTGAATATTTTATTATATCATTTTAAATTTTATTATATATTTTTTAAAACTTTATTAGATTAAAATTTAATTAAAAAAGAGTATTTATAGGGGTGCAGGCATTTAATGGTACATTTATGAGAAATTTTTAATTTAATTTCCAAAATGCCATTATGTGGTGTAAATGATGGGTTGAATTCTTCTTTCCAAAAAAAGATTTCGAATATTAAAATCGTTTTTGCGAAAAACGATTTCAGGGTTTTACTTTCATTTTTTATAAAATCAATT
The DNA here is from genome assembly GCA_021397845.1 of Areca catechu. NCBI lineage: Eukaryota > Viridiplantae > Streptophyta > Magnoliopsida > Arecales > Arecaceae > Areca > Areca catechu. The sequence continues at coordinate 9,917,078 of CM038045.1, read as the reverse complement.
TTTAGAAAAATGATTTCTTATTGAAATCATCTTTCCAAATGACGATTTCATATCCACGTCCCCTCATCTTGCTCTACGTATCCGAATCCAGTGCCACATCAGCAAAAAATTCTGATTATAGTGCCATATCAACCGAAAACATCTATTTTGGTAAATATATTTCAAAACACCTAGTTTGGTAATTTTTTATTTTTTAATATTATTTTTTTTTTAAATCTATTAAATGTCTTAATGATTTTGCAAATCACTAAAATTTATAACATTAAATGTCTTCAAATTTTAAATTCCTTTTCAGTTAAGTTTAGTTCTTTACCTCAAAAATGAAGTATTTGTTAGAGTAATTTGTGATAATTTTAAAATATTGATGTTAGATATAAGTAACAATATTTTTTTATCAAAATAATGATTTTAAATGATAACTAACTTAATGGCAAGAGGAACATGCCTCATCTATTATTTTAATGTAACCAATTATTTTCGGAGAAACTATATCCTAACAGTGTGCACCATGTGGCTGGAATACCATCAATCATAGCCATTCATCTCGATGCATCGTTATAGAAATGAGTGATTATGATCGGTAATGTGCATGGCGGCATGGTGCATGCCAAGATATAATTTATCCTATTTCTATCAATTGACATTCAAACTTTGATGGGTTTCTCCATGAAAGGGAGTTCGATAATATTAGTAAACTCTCGAAGCTTTGCTGGTTAACTTGACCTAAAGTTTTGTTTGAACCGATCATGGCCAAAAAGGGAACTTGTCATGTCTCCTAAATTTCTTTCATGGATGTCATTGAAAAGCCTTGCATATCAACTATGTTGACCATTGTCCGATAATACCAAAAAAATGTTAGAAAAAGTGAATAAAAATTTTTATTTCTAAACTATCTTTTGAGATGGGAAACTATTTTTTGGGATGGAAACTTTTAATCCCACATGAAAAGATTGAAAAAAGTGAAGTCTCTTTATAAAAAAAACATTTTTTCATGCTCTTGCATTTAGGCTAACCATAGGTGAAGAGCTTGAGGGTGATGCGTATATGCGACGGGTGACAAGGACACTTTGTACGCATCATCGCGAGGAGCATGAGAAGCCTTTAATTTTTTCCTGATCAAATGGATCAGACGGTAGAGATTGATTGGCATCACATTAGAATTGCAAGGAGGCGAGTCGGCTTGGTTTTGCTGGGAGTCGACTTAGATGACTGGAAGTCAGCTCGGATCCATAGAACGGTAACATACGGTCTGGCCGAGTCGACTCAAATGGTTCGAGCTGGCTAGGATCCACATAACGATAGCATACGATCTTGCCGAGTCAACTCGAGTGATTCGAGCTGGCTCGAATCTACAGAACGTTAACATACGGTTTGACCAAGTCGACTCAAGGGGATCGAGCCGACTTGACCAAGGTGCTCTTTACAACAAGGAGCCGACTCGAGGGTTGAGCCGACTCAGATGATGGGATTTCAGAAATCACGAAACAACTGATCACACATCCGGAGGCGTTGATAACGCAATCACGCGTCTGTTCACGGATCAACGTTTCCTTTGATAATCATGGATGCCATCGGTTCATGAAATGATGCATTGAGAAGCGTGCTGATGTGTGATCTAGAGATCACAGACAAATCAGCGTATCATGGCGTCCGATCATGGTTGAGGAAGTGTATTGATCGCGAAATCTTCAGATCGTGATTGAGAAAAGGCGTATCTCATTGTGAAAAGTCATCGGTAACTCCCTTCGATCACATCTGAGGAATTGCTTCCAAGAGGCATCTTAAGGCTATAAATAGGTCCTTAGTCCTCATTCATATCATCCAATCAATCCTTTTCTTTCCTTCTCTTAGGCATTTGCATACTCTGAATAACAACAGAGTATAGCTATAGTGCAATCTCTTTGGCATTTGTATACTCTGAATAACAGAGTATAGCTATAGTGCATACAAAAAAAGAAAAGCATTCATGGTTCGAATTTTTGGTGAATTATAGTGCTGCTTTCACCAGAAGAAGATCGTTGTATCCTGTAAGACAATCGTCATAAATCGTAAGCACTATTACGGGACGAAATTATCTTAAAGACATAGAGTGTAACTCTAAATTTGATCTTTTCTAATTAGATAGCTACAAATATTATTACCAATCAACATAAAATAACCTTTTCTTCTATACAATTCCCCATTAAGAGCATGTGGGTTCCCATGTAGCCTTTGGGCAAACCAAAGGTAAAAGAACAAAAACTTGTCTTGAAAATATACAACCTTGCTCACAATGCAAGCAGTGGATTTAAAGTTTTCTAGTTTGGCAACTTGTCACACTCCAAATGAAAGTGAAATATATGATTTCCTACAATAAAGAAAATATATCAAAACTAAATTGAACAACAACCTAGGCATATCTGCGGCATGTTAATTATCTATTTATCGTTCCCATGTTTTACATATAAAAGGATGTCAGTGACAACTCACCTAAAAAGGTGGTTCTACTTGTTCTACATAACTTGGTCATGATAAATCCTCAATGCATCCAAAATTAATCAAAATGTACCGAGGGCAACAATCCAGATTTGAGGCATGCATCTAGATGGAATAATGCATGGAAATTATGATTATCGATACATCTCAAAAAGAAACAGCTACCTTGTTGGCAGTCATTGTCCCAAAAATTAGGTGAATCATATGTATTGTATATATATATATATATATATATATATATATATATATTATGCTTAGCAAAATATTTTTAGCTGGGAAAGGACAAAACCTAGGTTTTAATAAGTGTTGTATGAAAGCAAAGAATGCCGCAATCAAAGAAAAGCAAGTCTTACTACTACGGTGGTAGTGCTGTTGGTTAGAGCGCTGCTCCACTCTTGTGAATAATTCATTGATCATGGGTTCGAGGCATGATCCCTCTGATGACTCGATTAAATTCCAGAAATTCTGGACGCACGTGACTGGGAGGCGGAGCGACTGTAACTCCGACGCCGTAGTGCGGTTATGTTGATATACTCACCGGTTGATAGGGGGTATACAAAAAAATTTGCGGTCCGAATCGAACAATCACCTGATATATTGGAAGCCAGAATGGATAGCTACACCAGGATTTACCCCCTACCCTTTTTTTATCAAAAAAAAAAAAAAAGAGGAGGAAAGCAAGCCTTGGATAGTCCATATGGCCCGTGTCATGACCTACTGGAAATCAAATTATTGCGTCTACTAATAAAATGATAAAAATTAACAAGTCATTCCTCACTATTTCTCCATTAACTGCCACATTTTTTTTTTTTATTCCTTGGTTCAGCGAATCATGATTAGCGAGTTCCGATAGTAATCATGCAAGTAAAAGTTTAGTTAATAAAAATTGTTTAGATAATTAATCTATTTTAAAATTTGCAGGTAAAATTATTGCATATAAAAATTTGAAGGTAAAATTTGTGACAACTTATGATCTCAGTTCAGTCTCATATGGAAATAGAAGTCCAATAACAAGCATGGATAAGAAGAAGCCAAAGGTGATGACATGGGTTGTTAGGATCATAGGATTATTCAACAAATAGTTCACATTGACAAGGAATTAATGCTAGTATATACTATCATGCCAACACTCCCAATTAGTAAAAGCTTTTCTTCTTATCTTTAGAAAAATATCATTTCTTTGCAGCTGACATGCTTGGAATCCCCACTTAATTCATTTGTCTGGCCTTTAAGGCTGCGAGACCAAGTGGGGTCCCTTTGTTCATACTGGCCTTTGATTTTTCCCTTGCCGACCCTCCAAGCCTTATCCCAAAAATATGAACGGAATCCTTCCTCTTCCAAGTTGTGCTTCAAAGAATTCCTGCCATGTGCTCCAGAAGTAGTAAGGGTTCAGACAATTTCAGCCATCTCTTTCAAAACCATTCCAAACTACTTTTAAACCATCGCATGCCATAGCCTCAATGTTTTCGCTTGAGGTATATATATATATATATAGCTAGCAAGTTCATATAGATTAGTGGTTGATTAGGTCCCACATTTATAAACCACATACATAACCAACATCCTTATCGTTTTCCTTTGATCACGTTAACTTCGTCAATAATAAATCACGCATGCATTGCACGTGCATTTATCCTTTCGAAATTTGCACACCAACCACAAATCACAAGAAGCAACTTAATTATTTCCTTCCAAATTATATCAAACTTTATGAGGAGGACATCCATTAGAGGAAATTTAGAACCAACGTACCATTGCAAGCGGGGATATAAAATGTTGATACTATCCCCGCGGTACACGTAACAACCTTTAGTTGACCAAGTCATTTGAGTCTTGCATGTTAGGACCGGCTTAATGAGATTTTTTTTCATGTGAACGATCGTTGTAGATTTCATACATGCATAACTGCTCGACCGTGCTTTTAGATGCGTGATCGTATTTCTCAAAATGTCTCTAGGATATGATCAATGTGAGAGGGGAATGGCATGGTCTTTATGAGTATGAATATTACCGCATCATTTTTTAGTTATATACGATGGTCGGTGATAGGCGATCTCTATACATGTATCAAATATGTCGATATATGTCGATGCCCCTAAATGAACCACCCATCACTTGATAAGGTTAATAACATGGGTCATATGCTTGATATCATCCTTTTCAAATATGGCATGATTATATATATGGTGCATATATAAACTTGGGCAACTCTTCCATCTATCAAAAGTCCATAATTTTAGACGACAGCCATTATATTGGAATTGACAACATGATAGTAAATGTTATGCATTTCTTTGGATAAAGTTTGTGTTGTGGTGGCCTGCACCACAATGAAGACAGCCATGAAAGGCAGTAGTAGCCCACATAAAAAATTTTCACGAAGGCTATCTGAACTTTTGCTTTGTTAATTACGGTTTTATGCAAAAGCCAAGGTACAGTTGCCGACATTAGGAGTTCATGACCCATAGATTTATAGGAGAGCAGGTCACCCACGTACATCATCAGATTAGTGTGTGACCCAAGTGCACCAAGGAAAGTGAAACACGCCTAATCTTTTTTGGTCACATACATGGAAGATTCCTTTCCCATAAATGGAATGAACAATTATTTGGCATACTTGATATGTAAGTTTGATGTGACCATATGGACCAAATGATGCTTACCAAGAATGACCCTTGGTTTTTTTGTTCTTTGTGCTTCTACATTGTGGTACAAAACTATTACATGAGCTCCTAGTGGAAAAGTTTGATTCTAATTCTCACTCTAGATTTGAACTGAAAAGAGGGTAGCTTTTCCAGGTGGTCAGATATATTTTGGATTGAAGATATGGCCATGAGTGGATGAGGATTTGTACAAATATTGCCATGGTGCACCTCTGTGCACTTTGTCTATAGAATATTAGGTATTGCCCATCATTAAATTTGCAGCACCCTCCTTGCTCAAGGGTATCAACAAGTGCAATGATTATTTGGAATTTTGTTCTCGAAGGCCCAGGTTTGAGTCTCATCTTCACCTTGATGTAAGCAATGCATGTTGAAAAAATAAAATAACTACAATATTTTAGATTATATTATATATTAATTTTTAATGAGAAAATGCTTTTTTTTTTTTTTCTCATTTTTCTTATGTTCTCGTCCTTAACAAAGATGTAAGAATCCCTAATGTATAATTTTCTTTTATTTTCTAAAAGCTAGGAATTTTGATTTTTGACTTTTAAAAAAAAGTGAAATTTAGTTAAATATGAACTCATTATATACTTTAAGGGTGGTGGATGGGCATTATATATTATTAAAAAAAATGATAGACAGAAATTTAGAATAATTTTCAAATTCAAAATTTGTTTTAATATATAGTGTAGCATGGATGTACCCATCCTAATCACTTAAATAGGTTCCTTTTATTCCCCACCATCTCATCTTTAATCATCCATATGTTAACTCTAGTAAGTTATGACATACTAGAAACCCCACCATAAGTGTCGAATGTCAAATCGCAAACGTAGACTTCTATACACAATTGCCACTAACATTTAAGCTACTTATTCAATCAAAAAAAAAAAAAAGCTAAAAATAAAAGTAGTCACTAGAAATAATTGCTCAACCCATTATATATATATATATATAAAATAAAAGTAAACTTGGATATATTCAAATATATGGTCAAGTTAAATCCAGTCAAATCAAAATTTTATAATGAAAATTTCACATCAATGATCCAAGCCATTAAATGTGATCTACTATATCAAAACTACTTACATATTAAAAATCATATGATTTAGAAATCCCTATATTATGCATCAAGTGATTAAAAAATTGATAGCTTGAATAAAATTAAACTATATATATTTTTGATCACTTGATGTATAGGCTAGGAGTTTCCAAATCATATAATTTTTGATATATGAGTAATTTTGATATAGTAGATCATATTCAATAGCTTGAATCATCGATGTAGTACCTTCACTGTAGAGTTTTGATATGACCAGATTTGATTCCACCTAACTAGATTTTATTTTATATATATATATATATATATATAATAAAAGTAAACTTGGATATATTCAAATATATGGTCAAGTTAAATCTAGTCAAATCAAAATTTTATAATAAAAATTTCACATCAATGATCCAAGCCATTAAATGTGATCTACTATATCAAAACTACTTACATATTAAAAATCATATGATTTAGAAATCCCTATATTATGCATCAAGTGATTAAAAAATTGATAGCTTGAATAAAATTAAACTATATATATTTTTGATCACTTGATGTATAGGCTAGGAGTTTCCAAATCATATGATTTTTGATATATGAGTAATTTTGATATAGTAGATCATATTCAATAGCTTGAATCATCGATGTAGTACCTTCACTATAGAGTTTTGATATGACCAGATTTGATTCCACCTAACTAGATTTTATTATATATATATATATATAAAAATAAAAGTAAACTTGGATATATTCAAATATATGGTCAAGTTAAATCCAGTCAAATCAAAATTTTATAATAAAAATTTCACATCAATGATCCAAGCCATTAAATGTGATCTACTATATCAAAACTACTTACATATTAAAAATCATATGATTTAGAAATTCCTATATTATGCATCAAGTGATTAAAAAATTGATAGCTTGAATAAAATTAAACTATATATATTTTTGATCACTTGATGTATAGGCTAGGAGTTTCCAAATCATATGATTTTTGATATATGAGTAATTTTGATATAGTAGATCATATTCAACAGCTTGAATCATCGATGTAGTACCTTCACTGTAGAGTTTTGATATGACCAGATTTGATTACACCTAACTAGATTTGATTCCAAATCCATTCGAATATAGCCAAGTTTGCCGATCTCTCTCTCTTCATATATGTATGTGTGTGTGTAAAAGAGCTTTTCTAAATATATATATATGTGTGTGTGTAAAAGAGCTTTCCAAAAGAAAAAAAATCCTACAAAAAATTGAAGTCAAACCAAATGGTGTTGGGTGGGTAATTATCTCAACATACATTTTAGCTTAACTAGTCATTCCCACTTCTTTAACTCTAAAATTTAACATGTTATATCACATTAGAAAGCCAACAACAAAATAGCTCCCAACCCATGTATATACATATGTATGTATAAAAAGATAAGACGGTCATCAGAAATATCAAATCATAAATTTAAACTTTCTACACAACTAATATCATCGCTAACATCTAAGAAAAAGCTGCTAAGGATAAGATAGCTATTAGAAATAATTTCTCAACCCCTTTCATTATGCATATTGTAATAATCCAAGATCTGATCCAAAAAAACTAATCATAAAATATTTTTCAAGTTCTTTAGCCTTTTATAAACATTCAAGATCTATTAGTATATAATTGATATGGGACTAAATATACACTCACATGAGTCCTCACATGCTTCCTCCATTTAAATCCCGATATTCTCGTCAAGCTAAGGATCCGCATCTATTCAAATCCAATCACAAACATCGCGATTATCCTATCGTCAGTCTAAATGAATCCATGCTATAATTTTTATTAATTTGCATAAACCACGACCCCGAGTCAATTCTCATGCTATTTATTATGATCCAAAACCTTGTCTACAAAATCTAGTTAGAATATATTATTTGGATTTCTTGGTTATTTATAAATATTCAATATCTATCCAATAAATAACGAATATGGAATTAAACATATATCCACATGCCCTCACATATATATTTAAGAGATTTTTAGAAATTAAAAAAAGAAAAGAAATTCTATGACAAATTTGAAGTTAAGCCTGATAGTATGGGATGGATAAATATCTCAACATGAATTTTTCCTTTATTAGCGGTTCCTTTGGATACTATTTGTGTTAGTCCATTATTTCATCAAACTCAATTTAGTTTTTCCTAAAGTTACAATAGAAATTTTAAGCTAATGTATGAATGTTGCATCTAGAATCCACATGCATCTTGTGATCAAACATAAGAAAAATAATAATCTATAAAATATTTAAAATTATTTTCTATCTAAAATTTCATCTCTAGAACTTCTCATTATCTCAAGAATTATAATTAGAAATAAGTCAAAGTCTAAAAGCAATATTAAAAATTGCATGAAGGAAGCAAACTTTCCCATGTTACACCTTTCTACATTTAATACAAACCTTGATGCTATATCTTCTGATGCTTAAAAAATTATCAAGTTTCGGGTTGAACAAAGGGACATGACTTATTGATTTAACATTAGTATTGCATCTATTATCATGTGCCACCATACATATTATCAAAACCTTTCTTTTTCATGACTAAATTTATATTTCAAATATAATGTAGCATTTACTTGATGTTTTTTAGGCAAAATTGCCTGAATATTTTGATGCTCATAATAATGGTTTTGAATCTAAATTTATGATTGGTGTGCTAGAAGGTTACTTATAGGCATTATTCTTTCTTAAAAAGTTTATCATATCTTGAATTTCTTTCGTGCCAGATATGGCGATGTTTAAAAATTATGATATTTCTAATGAATAACGACATTTTTTTTCCCCTTGTGCATGTTCATGTGTTTACTATTAAATACACACATGGCAAACTTCTAATTCTAAATATATTTTTTTTCGAACTAAAAGTTTAGTTTCAGATTTTTATAAGGAACACAAAGATGATCTTACCATCCAAAACATAATATCTTATATATTTCATGGCACCTTTTCTTTTCTTTTTTCCTTTTGTTTCGAATGGATCATTTTTTTTCCTTATTTTCTTTCATGTTTTCTAAAGAGTTTTTTTTGGCATCATTCATGTTTGAATTAAACTAATTTGGAAAGATGATCTCTATATCGATTTAGATCTATCTGACTAAAAATATGAGATTATTATCTTTAACTTATAGGCTACAACTGTATTTAGTTGCAAAATATGTTAATCTCAATAAATCAGTTCCACCACTTTTTTATGAAATAATTTATTACATCCTACATTGTAGAATGATTTACTTCGAGTGACATAAAAAATAGAGAAAGTGACTCTATCAACTCTTAAAATACTTATGTTATCATTTTAACAAATTGTTTAATGTCAACTATTTGAATGTTAAAGTAAAATAAATGGAATAAAGTTGATATTTATTTCACTTGATCCTCTTTTAACTTGCAAGCACATGCAGCCTAAAATTTCATCCAACTAACAAACAACACCACATAAGACTTCATATCATAGAATAAAAATAATTATAAATTCTCCTTCAAAAAAGTTGCCTAATGAGCATCTCAATGATGCAAAGCTTTCATTTTGTAAAAATTTAAATCTCCCAAGATAAAGAAATAATTTGTCAACCTCATGAATTAAAGTGATATAGTTTTAAATTTAGGTTTTATTTTCCATGAAATTTCGTCATCCTATGGATCTATATATCTACGTTCCACTTATTTTGTTAATAAAAACTACCTCTCAAAAGTCTTAAATGAATGTATTGTTCATGACTTCAATATATGTCTTGAATTATATAAACATAAAAGAGATTTTACCAAGTCAATTCACCTGAATTTTTTGTCATCGTCCAAGTTCACCATCTTTGAATTTCTTATGCATGATAAGCACTAATGGAATAAAATATCTATTTAATTCTATTATCAATGGCTACTATTGCAAATAAATATGAACAAATAGTATGAAAACTTTAAAGAAAAACTAATCTCTTCTTTAGATTTTTCTTTTTCCAAAGCAATTAATATTGCAACTTTCAACTAAGTTCTCTCTATTATCTAAACTCATACTTGCATCTAACAATTGATATTTAAGATATTAACATAACAATAACCACCATAACCATAAACATTAAGTTTTATGGCAACTTTAAAGCCAGATGTAAATCATTTTTTATTATTTATTATCATTTACTATTCTTCTTTGATGTTGCTAAATTTTGTAAACTCCTCTTTAGATTGTTATATCTATATAATCTCAAGTGTTAAAATTTTTTACTTGTAAACACTAACTTAATTTTTTTATCTCATCAATATTTTTAAAATTCTATTATAATTTCTCAAGAATATGTTCAAATCTTTACAACTTGCCTTGCTTATTCAACTTTATCTTATTGATTATATTTTTAACATGCTAATCCATTCTTACTAAATATGTTGGTCTATGCAAAATCAAAGGTCTACTAGTTTAATCATAATATTTTCTCTTTAATTTCAAGTTGACACGATATTTTGTTTTATTAATTCTTTATAATTCCTTTCTTTACCTCTACTTAGTTTATTCATATTCATGATATCTACCTATATAATACAATTTCTAGCTATCATCTTTTTTGTTTAAAAAAAAAATTAACTAATACCAATAAACTTCTATTCTCAAGGTTTATCTAGATATCTATTCAAGACAACCTTATCATCTCAGTTGACACATCATCACTTTATTCTATTATCCGGTTACAAAATTTTCTTTCATGTTTTATCATATTTTGATATTCAAATTGCCACTTTTGTCGCATTTATTATATATAATAACTAATATGTCAATCAATAAAGCATTATGAATCTTATTCTTATATTATAAACAAATAATTATTTTGTGAATTATTTTATGAAAGTAATATTATTTAAATGAATAGCTTTGATTTACTAGCCATATATCTACAAATCGAAAAATAACTATCCTTAATTAATTAATTTTATTTATCCATAGTTTTTTATATAATACTGGCTAGGTAGTATGTACTTGCTAGATGATATATCCAATAATAAATGTTGCCGCCTAGATCATCGGGGTCTGCAGCTCCTACATGAGATCGATTAGTGGTTTTCTCGCTTGCCGTTCTCCACGAGCGCCCGGTCCTGCAAAATAAGGAAGACCGAGTCGGGGATCTCGACGGAGGCACTCTGACAGTCAAGTCAGTGGATGGTCAAGGAGAACAGATCATCCTCGGTGGATCCCGAAGTAGTCTTCACTCTTAAAGGATTTAAAAAATGATGGAAGGAGAGTTGGGATAGAGAGGAGGAGCTTGGGCAGTGATGGCTACTGTAACCGGGACTCTCTTAGGAAGTTCTTGTGTGTTCTTCTTGCCATTGAAGCCTTGCTGGTTGCCTGTCCCTTCTTGCTTACCTTTGCCGGAGGCCATTTTGAATTTCTTATAGAAGGGTTGTACGTCTAGTGGGGCACAAAGCCCTGACCTGGCATCCTTTGGGAGCCCCCATGCAGATGAGGCATAGGCCTACTCTTTCCCCCTCCCCCTCCCCCTCCAGGGGAACAGATTCGTAGCCTCCATTAGGGGAGGTTTGCCACGAGCGCAGGTGGAGTACTGAGGAGTGCTCGTCTCTTTTGCGGCGAGTGTGCATGGCACGTCGCGAGGCTTGACACTTTGACAGAGCACTCCCTCTTTTGGTATTATCCCGCCACATTTGGCAGAGCACCGTCTGAAGGGAGATGCTATAGGGTCTGAAACTTCTGGTAAAACCTTCCTATTCAAGGTGGTGAGGTGGTGTAAGCGATAGGCCAAGGGGTGCGACACCCCGAGCAGAGTGCCTTCTCTCATAGGAGGTGCTGACAGTAGGTTGAGAGGCCTGATGCCCTGGCCGGATGCTCCTCCGCAAGCAGCTTGCTCTGGTGAAACACCGGCCCACAAAGGTGGCAGGCGACATGCAATGGTGGGACACCATTCTTCAGAGATTGCAGGCGGCGTACTCTAGTGGAGCACCACCCCACAAGTGCCGGTGTTCCCAGGCAGCACAGGGGTCCTAATGGAGACGATGACATTGCCTGCCGACATCATTATCCCGACCACTCCAGAGGCGCTCATGGAAGAGGCCATCTCTACCTGTAAAAATCTATACTTGACTTCGGGAAAATGAGTTGACTTTGACCGGGGGATCGACATCGAGCAAGGAGAACGCGATCTTGGCCGAGGGCTCGATCTCGGGAGAGCTGACCTTGGCCAGGGGCTCAGAAGACGAGAGCACGACCTCGGCCAGGGGTTCAGAAGATGGGAGCACGACCTCAACTAAGGGCTCAAAAGATGGGAGCACGACCTCGGCCAAGGGCATGACCTCGGCCGAGGGCTTGACTTCGAGGAGCTGACCTCAGCTAGGGACTCAGAAGGTAAGAGCATGACCTCGACCGAGGGCTCGACCTCAGGGAGCTAATCTCGGCTAGGAGCTCGGAAGGCGAGAGCACGACCTCGACCAAGGGCTCGACCTCGAGAGAGTTGACCTTGGTCAGGGGCCTAGAAGGCGGGAACATGATCTCGATCGAGGGCTCAACCTCGGGGAAGCTAACCTCGGTCAGGGGCTTAGAAGGCAGGAGCACGAACTCGGTTGAAGGCTCAACCTCGGGGAAGCTGACCTCGGCCAGGGGCTTATAAGGCAAGAGCACGACCTCGCCCGAGGGCTCGACCTCGGGATAGTTGATCTCGGCTAGGGACTCAGAAGGCGGGAGCACGACCTTGACCAAGGGCTCGACCTTAGGGGAGCTGACCTTGGCCACGGGCTCAGACTTGGTGCTTCGTTTGGTAACTATGTCCAAGTGGCACCTTTTGCCATCATGGTAGCCAGCTGTATCCGACAAGGTTCCACGTCAGCGGTCATGCCATATCAGTAAGGAAAATATAAAAGTTGAATATAGTTTGACTAATAAAATGAATGAAGTATATAATGGAGGCCCAATTAATTATTAAACTATCTATAGGTAGAATATATATAAAAAAAAATCAATGCTAAATAGCTTTAATTTAAGAAACATTGATGTTCTAAAAATAATCAAAATGATGATTTTAAACTTCATCATCAATATGAGTGAGCAATTGAAAGCAAAAATAAGCATGAAAAAAAAATAAATTGAAAAATGTTGGTGATATGATCAAATATGATAATAATATATTTCATATTAGATGTGACAACAATAATTACATTTGCATTGGTAAAATTGTTGTCCATGGATTGGTGGCTCTTATACACCAGATTAGAGGATAAGTAGTTTAGAGATTACAATCAATTAATAGTGAGCTTGCACAATTACAATCACATAATTTTTGTATACTAATCGAGATTGTATGGAATGTAGGAGTATTGTGCATTGAAATAAGAATTTGGTATTAATAAAGTATTAAAAATTATATTCAAGAGAATTTCAAATATTATACATAATAGTCATATCTAATGTAGTTTTGACATCATTTTTGTTTTTCATATAGTTCATGGACTTCATGAAAGCATTATGCATGAGATTGCTAATCATTAAATTCAATAATTATTTTAAAAAAGTATTAAAAATACAAAAAATAAAGAATCATGAAGTATTTTACCATCGAGTAGGTTCTTTTCATTATTGTACTTGTTTTGATCAAGCAAAAACCTAAAAAATTCTCTAAACACTTTTTAGCTTGATTATCCTTCATAAGTTTGATTTGATATCAATTTATCTATTTTTTTTTACATAATTATTACAAACTTTATACAAAAAAAAAAAAGGAAAGGAGAAACCCTACCACTAAATAAAAAATTCAAGGCACTATTTAATATTATAGTAAAGTCTCTTAATGATTATATTAAAGTTATTGAATTGGATATTGTCTTCTTCAAAGTTTGGAAGGTATGTAGGTATCAAGAAAGGTTTGTGCATCATTATATAACAATGCATTATCTTGAGACTCATATAAATGATGATCATCAGAGTATATATTATTGTTATTTAATAGCAAATAGTCACAATATCTCTATCTATTTTATCATATGCTAATTATCAGGGCATTAAATTTATAATTATTAAATTTTGATCAAGATATGCATATTGTAGGAAGAATTGAGATGTAAAATGTTATCATGATAAAAATAAATGATGACTATTGTCTTATGGATTTAATTATCCTTTAAACTTTATACCCTTCCACATACATATATAATTATAGTATATTTTTGCATGAGTTATATAAACAATGACAACAGGTAAAATCCTAGCATTAATAATAAAGAATTTAGAGAACTGCAGGCCGGGGATGGTAATTTTTACTGATCCGATGGGTATCCAACCCGACTCGACCCTAATGGGATGGATAAAACCCGACCCGTCTAATTTATAAACGGATATATGTTATATAAAAGAAACCCAACTCGAATTCGGGTTGGGTACGGATAGTAGTACGCCCCGACTCGAATCTGATCCATTTTTATATATAAAAAATTATGTTTATAAAATATTTAAGTAAATTGGAAATGGGACGGATATACCCAACCCGACTCAACTCGATCCAGCCCGTTTAGCTTTTAAATAAATTAAGTTTTATGAGATCGAATATACCCGACGCGACCCGATCTACACGTGTTTTTTTATACCTGACCCGATCCGATCCGAGACGGGACAGGTATGGGGTGGATAATTTTTTAGCAGGACGGGTATGAATTTTGGATGACCTGATTCAAACCCGATCCGTTGCCATTCCTATTGCAAGTATATAATTGATAGCATAGCCATTATACAACTATTGTAACATTTTTACCTTCTCTATCCCAAGTAAACTATGAGAGCATTAAATGTGTGATCATTACATGCTAAATCAAATAACCTACAACAAACAAAGCATGAAAAATAACGATGAGAAAAATTCATTTTATGCACATTGTTTTTTTTTTTTTGTTATCTAACATTTTGACATATCTTTACACATTTTCAGTTTTATCTATTTTTGAATAATATGTTTAGAGTTGGAACTGGGTCAGCCCAAAGTCCATTGGACCAGCCCAGTCCAAAATTGGACCAGGTTTCGGACCATATTTCAAAAATTTTCGGACTGAATAAAATTTGGTCCGAAATCCGAACCGATTTTGGGCCAGCCCGAAGTTTATTGAGCTGGCCCAGACTGATGGGCTTTGGGCCGGCCCAGTTCCAACCCTAAATATGTTGTTCCATCCATCAAAAAATTTCAAGAAATCCCGAATGCACATATAAAGATAAGTGCAATTAAGAAATCAAAGAAAACTTAATTTCCTTTCTCTAATCCAATCTAGTATAAACTTTATATACCCAAAAAATTTTATAAAGGAGCATTGACCATGAGACTATTAATATATATATAAGAAACGAAAAAAAAATTATTTCTCATCGAACATTAAAAAATTATAGCGAGACCACTAAATATGGTACCATTATATGATGAATAAAAATATATATAATTAAGAAAATATGTGAAATAATAAGAGTAAAAACATCTCCACAAGAATTACATTCTTTCACACTACAGACTTGAAAATTAATGATCACATAATATCTTACAAGCATTTTAGTAAAATCATCAAACTTATTAGCCCAGAGCAATCCCCAAATTAGAATATAATTTTTTAATTACCAAAAAATTAATTTTCTATATTTAAAGAAATTTAGGACTAAAGTAGAATCGGATATGGATAGGATATTGCTATATTCATATCTATATATTTGTTTTGCCTAACAAATACAAATATGGATATAGATATTAGTTCAATATAAAAATTAATACTTATATTTATTTGAAATAGATACATATATAAATTGGATATTGGATGTATGAATGTAAATATAAATATAAATCCGATAATAAAACTTTATGGCTACATGTCACTAAATGAATAATAAATTAAATTAATAGTATATTAATATAATTATGTATTTTTTTAAAAATTAATAAGTGCTATAGAAATTGTATCGGATTATTGGTAGAATTAGATATTTGGATGTAGATTGGATTGTTGTCTATCCATATTCACCTTTTTTTTTTTTTTTTTTGATGGATATAAATATAGATATAGATATTAAATGGGTGCTTAAATTTTTATCATATGGGATAGATTTGGACATGGATCTATCATTTTCATTTCTAAAAAAATTTCCAAGGACCTATTTGTAAAATTAGTTGTGAAAGATTTTGTATAAATACAAAGTTTGTTAGAACGGAGACAAGAAAAAAAAAAACCTACATTTAATATGGGGAGGTATCCTTTGCAATAAATACAAAACCATAGGACCAACTTCCTGGCGACCTTTCCATCTCTCCTTCCCTTCCCTTCCCTTCCCCTCCCCTCCCCTCTCGTTTTCCTCCTCCCACCCCCTTCTCTTCCAAGAGGAATAGCAGAAAAGAAAGATCGGCTTTGGAGTAGGAGGAAGAAGGCAGCGACGATGGTCGAGACAAGGCGGAGCTCGGGGTCCTCGAAGCGCCCCCTTTCTTCCCCCTCCCCCTCGTCCCCGTCCAACGCCAAGCGCATGAAGGTGCGATCTTGCCCCCCGATTTCCCCCAATATTCCGTCCTTATTTGGGTTTCTCTGCCTCGGTTTCGATGTGATTTGAGGGTTTTGATCGATTTCGGCCGGGATCCGTGGGATTCTTTCAGGCGGAGGCGACCCCGTCCGGGAAGGGGCACCAGCCCGAGCCGAGGGAGGCGGCGGCGTCGCCCGTCGAAGAACGGCAGGTCGCGCCCGATCCGCCCGCCGCCGCCGATCCGCCGAGGGAGGCCGATGACGCTGCGCCGGAGGAGGAGAAGAGGGCGGTGGACAGCACGGGGCAGAGTTCGGGTCTCCAATTGCCCGCCCAAGGTTCAATGTTTATCTTGCTTGCAGTTCTTTTCCATGGAGGGTGGGTTTCTTGCTATTTTCTTTTTGTGTTTTATTCACAAAGTTCCATTTCTTGCATCATTTTTCAGCACAAGCGGCGAAGGCTGAAGGGGATCAATTGGGGCTGGTGTCGTTGGAGCTCCCGAAGAAACGGGTCAAGAAGGTGCAGCCTAAGGCAGCATGGGCAAAACTTCTTTCCCAGTGTTCGCAGGTTGTTTTAATTTTTTTTCCTATTTTCCCTTTCTATTTTGTCATAGTAATTTCGAGGATGGGATTTTATTTTTAAAAAAGAATAAACGGCATGCTTGTTCTTGGCTCCCAGGGCACTTTATTATACTACAAAGAAGAAATACCCCAGGGTGCTTTATACTACTACATAGAAGAAATATGATTTAAACCATAGTAATCTAAAATGCAAGCCCTTGATATACTTTGTGAGACGGATGGAATCTTTTTTTTTGCCTTCAAGTGACTGACTTGCTGATTTAGTCATCCGGTTTTTCTGTAAAAAAAGACACTATCATTCTTGTTTCGTATTAAGAAAAGAAAAAGTGTATTGCATTAATTTTTCAATAGTGTCGCTTTTATGATTTAAGTTTATGAAAAAATAAGTAACTAAAGTATTCCGTTTATGTGTTGCTCACTGCAGATTGACAGGTATGCATTAGATGGCCTTGTTCTGTTAATTGGGCTATTAAAATAGTTAACAATTCTGACAATACATGAAAGCAACTGCTGTGGGATGAGGGGTTGTTAATTTGACCACACTTCAATTTGAGAGATACTGGGAATATGCACGATGTCTCTTTATATATGCATGCATGATAATTATTATTTGTATGTGTGAATGTGTATAAAATGTATAACTGTCAGCGATATATATACATATGTCGTGTACATTACATAACATATACATGCATGCATATATACATGTTTATGTTTATGCATGTACATGTGTGTGGATAAGAGAGAGACTGGGTGAGACATCATATACTTACGTGCATGAGCATGCATGCACAGGCAACATGCACATAGAATTATTTCGTCTATAGAGATGTATACAAAATCTCTTTTTTAGAGTTTAATGTAGATCCCATATATGAATGTTTTATATGATTAAGGATACATGCATACATACATATATTTATTTATGTATATACATATATACATATATATGCATGCACATATATACATATATATAATTGATGCATGCATGTGTTGAGATAGGTCTCTTTATCTAAATGATGCATTTGGGGTTTAACTTTGGCATTCAAACTAATTTAATTGTTTTTACTGATTTATATCATTATTTGTTATATCATACTATTTATGTGTATTGAAACAAAAATAGCTATTATATTAAATTTGTCTACATTTGTTTGAAGATGGTAAAGGTAGAGAAAATGTTTGATTCAAATCCATAAAAAGAGTTTCACTCATATTCTATTGATTAATGGTAGAGAAAATGTTTGATTCAAATCCATAAAAAGAGTTTCACTCATATTCTATTGATTTTCATTTAATTTCAACCAGCATATCTCCACTTAGTTTTGTGTATACTTTAAAGAAATACAGTCATGTTTCTATTTATTTCTATTTAATTTTAAAACAAGTATATCTCCAAATCATGTTTTGTATACTTATAACAAATATAGATGTGCCAGGCAGCCAGAGTATCAAATCCATATATATGTATCCATTTTTCATCTATAACAGAAGAAAAGTGGATATTATAAGTTATACCAAATCAAATACATATTCGACCCATTTTCGGCCCTGACATTTAAGATATATGTGCATTTGTGTATATGTGTATTCATATCTGTATGTTGTATATACATACAAATTTGTTTTATATATTTCTATGTGTATTGTTGACATGTATATAAATTCAGTCATGCAACATATTTCTATCTGCACCATTTGAAAAAACATAAATTAATATATATAGATCTGTTGCTTTTTTAGTTTGCATGTTCAAGCATTATCAATTGAGAAAAGTGTTAACATGGACAAACATTTCAAGTTGTAGTTTGTCTTATTTGCCCAATCAAATCCTTGATTCTTCTCTCCAATAAATTAATTTTGCATGTTTAATCCCACCTCCTTTTCCACTTTTTTCCTTTTATGGAGCTTGAAAAATCTCTGATTTCCCTATGTACACCCATTCTGCTTGACCTTGCATAGTAAACTATATTATATCCATTCTTCATTATATCCCCTACTTATCATGCTGACCCATGAGAGCTGATGCCTTTATCACATCAATTTCCGTTCCCCCCATTTATATGAAACAGATATTTACTTAGTTAGAATAGGGATACAATGGCCATTTTATTTTTTATTGGGCTGACGTATATTGCAGGGATTAGGATTAATTTGGTTATATCAGCTTTTTAGTTTAAGATTAGAAAAGTCGATGTTTGAGCTCTTGTGGTGTATTTTGTTGGTATCAAGGTCCTAGCAGGGGAAAAGAATTTAACAACTCAACATCCAGAAACCATCAAACCCATGCACTAACTTCTCAGTCTTCATTAAACACTACCATCATGAAGCCATCCTTTCCTAAGTTCATAATGTGTCTTGCCTCCTTATAAATAATGATAACAATCTGACCCTTCAAATTTGGGCCATAAAACTACCATGGCGTTTCAATGCAACAATTTCACTTTCTCAGACATCAACTGGTATTCTTCAATCCCAAACAGCTGAACTCTTTTAAATATTATTCCTCTTTTAAATTGCCAAATTAGAACACATGGTAGTGATTTTATCCCCCTTCTATAATCTTGCACTGCAACATGTCTCAAGAAAATTTCTTTCCTTTTTAATCTTCATAACGTTTCAACCCTACTCTCCCCATCTCTCTCTGTTTCAACCAAATAAGTTGCATCATCTTTGAAGTGGAACTTCATTACTGATGTTCCCGTTACCTGATTATCTCTGTTTGCATTCACCAATCTCCCTAGGGCGTTCCTTTTTCCAATTTTTTTTTTTTTTGGGTTTTCTTTCACATCCAAAGTCTCAACCTTCTCATAAGTTTTATCATCAAATTATGTTCTCCTTTTACCGCCATGTGGGAAATAAAAACACAAGCTTCTCCATCCACATCCTTAAAAATCCAAGACAATGATATGTCCATCTCTCTCTTACCCAAACAACGAGGAGAAAAATAACACTCTGCATCCTTTGTGATGAGTAGCAATCTTTAGGATCAGTCATATTATTTGACTGCATAACTTCCATACTAATAAGTGGTCAATCAACCAAGTCATGGTACCTGAAGTAATTTAAAGATCTGATATGTTTTTCATGGTTTTCATTACCTAGAAGCACAAACATGGACTAGAATAAAATCCAATGACAAGAATGGCAAATTGCCCTTCATATAGTTTATAATTCATAGAGACACATTATTGGGGACTAGAATAGGGAAAAGAAGTACAATTCAAGAATGGATTTGATTTATTAATTCTAGGATCCCTTTATCCAACCATCCAACTTCACCAAAAAAATAGATGGCATTCTAGGATGCCCTTCATATAGTTCATAATTCTATGAAGTATGGTCCATCATAATTTCCTCTTAGCATGCCATCCCCAGGGAAAATACATTCTGCCAGAGCATCAGCCCCATATGGAAGGAAAAGTCCCACTCTTGCATGTTAACAAGAGAGACTTCAAAGAGTTCCATTTTAAAATGTCTAACACATGGGAGATTGGGAATCCAGCATGTCTAAAGAAAAACTTAGGCAAATACTTTTCAATCTATCCTTCAGAATAATTGTCTTTAGACATTGTAACCAGCCATTCTTGACATTGTAACTAGCCATTCTCTTGTTCCTCACATTCATTAAAATTTCTTATGCTGGTTTGTGTTCATAATAAGCTTGGTATGGGCCTGCAACTGGAGCACTAACTTCCTGAGGCACACAAATATTGCTTGCAAAAACATGATGACCTAAATTGCATTATCTTGAATCAATATGACGAGAAATTGGCTAACTGATGATCAAAGCTTCCATGGTACATTTCCAAAGCTTCATGGTGATCCTAGGCTAGTGCCTGATGGTTTAGGTGCTGTGATGCTATCAACCTTGAAAACCAGGTGTTGGAGTCCCTGCTGGTATCTTGTTAGAGCATGCATGAGCAAGAGACAACATTAATTGTGCAGTGAGCAATATCTAGAGACTCCATACATACTCTTAGACTTGAAGAATTGAATAATACCTCAGTAAATATTTGCTAAGCAACTATTTGTAATACTTATTTATGCCAGTTGGTTAGCATACTATCTTTGAAAAACAGAAAAAGAAAGTGGTGAAACATGATGGTAAAATTTAATTAAGACTTAGTGGTGGGAGGACATGCAAGCCTTGCTTGAATGTTCTAGAAAGATGAGACTACCTGTGGGAAACATGATATACAAGCCAACAAAGAAATAAAGCCATTGTGGAGAGGCAAGTAACCATTGAGTCTTTTATCAAACTATTACACAAATATAATTTTGTTTCAAGGGGGGCAAATTGAAGAACTTTGAATGCATTCTTCCTATATGTTACTTGGTTAGTTAAAGTAATTGTTTAGATCAATGTTGTTGTCTTTCTTACATAATATTACTAGATGTTGTGGGTCAACTTGTACTCAGAGTTTCTTATGCTCACATTGTATTCTTGCTGCTCTTTGAAAGCACCGTTCTCATGATCTTATCATCAAACTAAATGAATCATTTTATAAATAAGTTCTACAAATAACAATTATTTTTCCAAAAAATGTGTTTTAGAAAAGTTATGTGTTTAATTTCATCATTCCCTTCTGCTTTTAGATTTTCAATGATGAATTTGCCTTGTTTTAACCTAACACACCACCTGTGTAGAGTAAACTTCCCTTCCCCTTTAAGCACTAGTTTTATCAATCAGAAAGTAATTTTTTTAACAACATTGTTACAGCAATTGCAAAACACATGTTGTGACCATTATTTTCATAGCAGTATTACAGAGATGTGTAGACTATCGGAATAACTGTTATTTAAGTATGATTTGAATTACCTACAAGGTGTCTTACATCATTCAGACTGAAATGAATATTAAAAATAATATTCTTTTGGGTTGCCTTTGGATTTATATAACTAGTGCATTTTCTTGAGAAATGCTTTACAAAAGATGATAAATTGGTTTCATTTTTAATAAAATGTGAATATGTTATTGTCCCGACTCCCAACATTATAGTTTGCAAAGGGTTGGTTGGTCATCGTTCCATTGTGATGATAACATATGGCTGTAGTACCTCAATTCATGTCATGTTACTTAGTTCTAACATCTTTTTATACCTTTATTTATATGGAATTGGTGGGTTTTCCTTGCATCTTTCTATGATTTATCATTTTAAGTAATTTTGCTGGATAAGGCATGCTCCTTTAGGAATTTTGCCCTTGATTATAAGGGAAAAATACTTCTGTATTCAAAATGGCATCTTGGTCATTTGATGATATGAGTACTAGTAAGAGCAGGAGCCATCATAATCTTAGAGGTTCACTTTACTTGCATGTCTGATGGTCCCATCCAGAACCCTCATCGTACTATCTGTGGTCATCAATTCACCATTGGTCAAGCCCCAACCTGCAATTTATCATTGAAGGATTCATCTATCAGCAGGACTCTTTGTAAACTGAAATATCTTGAGGTATAGTCCAGGTTATTGTTTTTCACTTTTGTAGAATTACAAGTTGATTGACTTCAAACTAAAAGCCATACCATAGCTTATTGCCTGTGCTTTTGACTTATATAAAATCCATTCATTTTTAATTGTTATATCAGCGTGAAGGCCCACCTGGGGCATTGCTTGAAATAGTAGGAAAAAAGGGCATCGTGCAAGTTAATGGAAAAATCATTGAGAAAAATTCGCCTACAGTTCTCATGGGAGGGGATGAGGTTGTTTTCAGTTCATCAGGGAAACATGCTTATGTATCCATTTGTTGTTGTTGTTGCCCTCCCCCCCCTGCGTATAGTCACATATTGCATTTTTCTTATATATAGCTTATGCACTTGTGTGGGCATGCATGCATGTGCGTGTGTGCATTTGTCTTGAGATATTTACCCTTTTTATTCGTTAGAAGGGATGTTCCTTAATCTATTGGCAGATTTTTCAACCACTTGCGAATGACAAATTAACTACACCTGCATCGTCTTCTGCACTTGGCATTTTGGAAGCACAGGCTGTCCCTGTCAAAGGGATTCAATTTGAAACCCGATCTGGTGACCCTTCAGCCGTTGCTGGAGCATCAATATTGGCATCTCTGTCTAATCATAAGAAAGATCCATCTCCACCAGCATCTGCTGGAGAGAATGCTCGTCAAGGAGTAGACAGGCATGCCCTGCCTTCTGCTTGTGATGTAGCAGAAGGCTGTAATTCAGACCTTGACAAGAACTGTGATGCTAGGAAGGGTAATACTGAGCATAATGGGAGTGCTGAGGTTCCTTCTGGTGATAAGGCTGCTGTTATTTTATCTACTGATCTTTGTGCCAATGAATCAACTCAGCATGATACAATTGGTTCAGATGCTCAGCTTGATGCGGATATTGGAAAAATTTCTGGTACAAACTATGAGATCAGGCCGCTTCTGAAGATGATTACGGGATCGTCGGCTGCTGAACTGGATTTGACTGGTAAAGTCTTTAAAGTGTTTGAGGATCAGAGGGAGCTCCTTAGGGATCTTGACACCACAGCAGCCTTGCCTACCACTAGATGCCAAGCCTTTAAAGATGGTTTGAAACAAGGGATAATTAATGCCAATGATATCCAGGTGTCCTTTGAAAGTTTTCCCTACTATGTAAGGTGAGAGCTTTGTTTGATATTGGTCATCCTTTTGGTTTACTTCATCAGCTGTTCCCATTAACTTATTTTACTGCTTAGTTTCTTGGTCTTGTAATTGCTTTAGCATTATTTTTTATCTTAATATAATATATTTTTTGCAAGCAACTGTTCTTCAATCTTTCTTGTTTGTTTGATTACATGAGCATGAACTTAAACAAATTGTGGTCTTCTTATTACCTCCTTTTCTTGCATCTGAGTGTGTGTTCATTCTGTGGACTTGTTAGTTGACTATATCTTTGTTTGGAATTTATGCCAAAAAAATCTATTTTCCACTCATCTTAGTCTCTGTTTTGCTGTCCCTGAAATATCACCATGCTACATAAGCTTGTAATTTTGTACACTGCTTCTTCTGTAAACTTGTTTGCCAGTACTTTGTTATTTCATCCAATTATGTTGTATTTTTGTATGTGAATTATTCTATATTATGTGCAGTTTTTTTAATAGCACTTTTTTGTGGCTCAAAGACACACACAAAGAGGGGGTGGGGGGGGCGGTGGTGGGGGGTTGGAGAATTTATAAAATTGTACATATTCTTGTTCGATTAACTGGATTAGGTTACTTATGTTGCATAGTTGCCATTGGGGCTTAACTAGGATTCCCATGTTTCGGGGTCAGCTATTAGTGACTTAAAGGATTTTTTAGAAACTCTCTTTTTATATCATCAAATGACTAGCAGAGCTTAAAACATGTCTAACCGCTATCATGAAAAGTTGTTGAACTGAAGGTATAATACTTTGCACATCAATGATTGTTCAGTAGTTAAGAAGGCTGGAGATGGATGATGCATGACATGAGGAATTTAATAATGCCTCAATACCATGCCATCATTTAGATATCTGCAAAGATGCATGAGATAAAGTATAAAATATGTGACGCTTATTTGGTTAGGCATGCATCTAAACCTTAATGCATTAAGTATTAACTGTACTCACGACATTATATACATAAATGGATGCATCTTGTGCATCTTAGCTTGGTGCCCATTTGGTGAGGGAAAAAGGAAGGGATAATGTGGAGAGGCAATCTAATGATATATGGGGGTTCTCGAGGAGAAAGGTGTGTGGATACAGATATAAAATATAGTTTCTGGCTTGCACTTGCAAGTTCCTATTCTTTTTTTCTTTAGAATTGTTGATTATACTGCCATTGTTGGAAGATGAATTTCTGAAAATTTTGGGCTCTGGTTCTGCCCCTGATGATTGATCAAACACAACCTACTTGCTAATAAAATGTTAGTTTTAGCACATTGTATGGGGCTTACCTGAATTTTAATTTAACAAGATCTGGTTGAGTAAAGATGTGATTGGCAAAAGCTTCCTTTTTTCAACTTGGATTGATAATACAATATTCAAAATCAAAATGCTATGAAATTGAGTTAAAATATAGAATTGCATATTTTGTTTTTAGTTATATTTCTAGAGTTGGCAAAATACAAATAGATTTTTTTTGTTGGGTTTTTTTTACTATAACTGAAGGTCCAATGACTACAAATGTGGGATCAGTTCCTAGGCATCCAAAATCTTATCAATGCCTGTTTACAATCGGAATGCCTACTTTATCATTAGATAATATTTATACTTGTAAGTTTTTCTACTCTAATTCCTTCCTTTAGATGCAGAACACATAGCATGCTTGTTTGAGGCATGTGCAAACACTTCTTGAACAATTAATTGACAAATTGTATAATTAACTGTTTCCAATTCTAAGGCCTTGTTTTGTTCTTTATTTTATTTATTTTGTTGTCAACATGTTTACTTTTGAAGACATTTAAGTTTCACTATT
This sequence comes from Areca catechu, assembly GCA_021397845.1. Taxonomy (NCBI): domain Eukaryota; kingdom Viridiplantae; phylum Streptophyta; class Magnoliopsida; order Arecales; family Arecaceae; genus Areca; species Areca catechu. The sequence continues at coordinate 9,891,376 of CM038045.1, read as the reverse complement.
TTGAAAAGTAAACCGTCTTCTCTCATACTATTTGCACCTATTTATTTATAGATAAGATGCTGAAGCATACAGCTGTATATATAGTTGTATAATTCAATGTTCTTTCTTGAGATCAAGGTTTGTCGAATCGATGCCTGAGATCATACCAGTTGATGGCCGGTTCGATACAGTATAGGTCTGTACCATGCCATTCACGTGTACCAAAAACATGGAGAGGGACTGGGGAGAGAGGGAGAAAAGGGGAGAGGAAGAGATAGGGAGAGAGGGAGGGAGGAAGGGGGAGGGTTGAGGGAAACCCAAACCCTAACCCTAACCCTAGTAAGACAAGAGAGAGAGAGAGAGAGAGAGAGAGAGAGAGAGAGAGAGAGAGAGAGAGAGAGAGAGAGAGAGAGAGAGAGGGAGGAGGGAGGAAGGGGAAGGGCCTAGGGAAACCCTAGCCCTAACCCTGAGAGAGAGAGAGAGAGAGAGAGAGAGGGGGGGGGGGCAAGGGAAACCCTAACCCCAACCCTAGTGGAGAGAGAGAGAGGGGGGCTGAGGGAGGGAGGATGTATCAGAAAGCCTTGAACAAAGGGTGTGCGCTTAGACCATTGTGAGTGGCTTGAGAGAGAGAGAGGGGGGCACTTGAATATTGCAAGCAAGGGGATGATGGGAGGGGTTGACTCGAACCATTGCAAGTTGGCCTTGAACAAAGGGTGTGTGTTCAGACCATTGTGAGTGGCTTGAGAGAGAGAGAGGGGGGCACTTGAATATTGCGAGCAAGGGGATGATGGGAGGGGTTGACTCGAACCATTGCAAGCTGGCCGAGGGTGTTAAAAAGTGAACCAACTGGCCTTGTCTTGAATACGTAGGTTGAATCATGTTGATCCTTGATCGGTCTAGTTTGGTACACCCTGAACTGACCAGTTTGGCACACCTTGAACTGGCTTGTTCAGCCATCCTTGTTTGAGATATTGTAAATGACACTACTGGGTGTTGAAGCCTTACATTGAAGACCATACAATCTCCATTCTTGCCATTTATGAGTTAAACTTTCCATTTTCCAGCATCATCATGTTACATGTTTTTTGTTAATTTTTTTTCCTATGATAAATTTGGACTTATGACTAAGAAGTTCATGTGGATTTGTGATGCATGTCCTCCAACCATATGTTTTTGTCAGCTGAACATTTTTCTTTTCTTTGTCAATGTCATTTCTTGACAATTCTTTGGATATATCAAATGTCTCTAATTTTCTATTATTACATACAGCGAAAATACAAAAAATGTACTTTTATCATGCGGATACATTCACTTGGAATGCAAAGACTTCATCAAATATGCTACTGACATTTCATCTGTTAATCAGCGGATTCTACTAACTGGTCCAACAGGCATGCTACTCTTGTTTCCCCCCATTTTTTGAATGAAACATTTAGCTTTTGTTATTTTTGTTGACGGATCTTTGATTGGTTCATGGTTTGCTGTACCGCCTCGTACCATCTGGTATAGGGCATATCATAGCATACCAGTATTTAATCGGTAGTCTTGTACTATATTGACACTCAATACGCCGTCTCATGCCATACTGAACTGTGTACTAACACTATAATAGGATGGTACCGGTACAGGGTTTGGTATTGAGATGGTGAACCTTGGAGTGGTTTATATATTATCTACCTGTGCTTATGGGTTTTTCTGCTAACTTTTTTCCAGGATCTGAAATCTATCAAGAAACTTTGGTAAAGGCCCTTGCTAAACACTTCGGTGCTAGCTTACTCATAATAGATTCTCTTCTGCTGCCTGGTGTAAGTTTCCCTTGCAATTGACATCCTCAGTAATTCAACTCTTTGTTGTACAGAAGGGAGATAACAAGAAAACTGCTTAGAGTTTGAGAATGTGTCTTCATTCCCTTGCTTTTCGTTATTATCACCTTGAACATGATCAATGGAATATTGAGTCTTGATTAGACTATTGATCTTGAAACTATTATGAATTGTTCTTGGGACTTAGAAAAAACTGATTGCAGGGTTCATCTTCAAAGGACTCGGAATCCCTAAGAGATGGTGGGAGGATTGAGAAAGCAAGCTTCTTTTCTAAGCGTACTGCAGTGCTTGATCTCCGGAAACCAACTTCTAGTGTAGAGGCTGATATTGTGGGGGCATCTATGTTAAATTCCCATTCTTTGCCAAAGCAGGAGGCATCAACAGCATCGTCAAAAAACTACACATTTAAAGAAGGCAAGCTATGTTTTAGTGTTTGGATCACTATTATCGTGCTTTAAGAAAATAGTTGCTTTGTAGTTTGTTTATTAGTTTTCACTTTTATAACTGATTAAAATTTTGCAATATGTTAATAGGTGACAGGGTCAGATATGTGGGTGCAGTACCTTCATCAGGGTTTCCTCTTCAGGCTCCTCAGAGGTGTGTTTTCAGTTAATATATACTGAAATTACTTCACTCTCTATTGTTTACATTTTTTTTTTCAACTTGTCTGTTTTTTTTTTTATTTTATTTTTTTATTTTTTGATTTTTAAGATTCGTTAGCACTTGTTAACTTATATAGGCCCCCTAACATAAAACATTCTAATAGCATCTACAATGCTTTCAGAGGATTGGAAAGTGTATCATTTATTAAACATAAAGGGTAACAATGAATAGAGATGGAGATCATGAGTGGAGTTAATTGATTATAGACTGTTGACAGCTGGAGTAGAAGCACAAAATTTTTTAAAAACAGATTCACAAATTGTGCTGGTTGCTTGGAGTGACATCATGAATCACAATCAAAACATCTTGTCTAATCCATAAAAAAATGGTTTTAGAACTCAAATACCCTATGTATTTCTTAAGTAGGAAAAAAATCTTAACATGATGTTTCAGTATTTTTTTAGACAAAATCCATGTAATATTATAGCCTTGTCTTTTCATGCCTCATGGCAGATGCCGGAAACACATTCTTTTCCCTTTGTTTGCCTCTCTTCTTTGTTGCATATCATTAAAATATCTCATACAATCGACTGTCACTTTATCCTCTTCCTATCTCATATTTGATGGACAGCATTAAATTATCTCATGCACATATCCATTACTTGATCTTCTGTCTGTTAGCAATGCTTCCAATATGCTCTGTATTTGATTTATGCTCATCCTCTTATTGCCACACATCCTGTGAAGCATTTTTTAACCTTAAAAAACTCTTGTTTTGTTAGTGAGAAAATCATACATGTTTCTTAAACATTCCCAGCTTTGTTATTGTTTGCTACATTGTAGGTGCAGAGTTAAATTTTCCTCAATTTTATCAAATAATTCTTTTTTTTTTTTAAATCATCATCAATATCTGTTTTGCTTGTTTTTATTTTGTGCATGCAGCAAGACATTTAATTTAATTTTATCATTATGCATATGCTTATCATTTCGCTTTTAAATGTGACATAAAATATATTAATGGTCAACCATTTCCACAAGTTTCAATATGGTACCTTTGTGAATCTTGATAGCAGATGACTAGGTGGTTCCTTTTCTTTTCTTGACAAAAGTTAGTGTAAGACCAATCACAAGTTTGAGGGGGTTTCTAGAGGCTGTATATGGTTCATGCCTGTACCATCTCTGTAAAGGTTCTCTTTTTGTATAAATACCACCTTGTGACTTATCATGTGCCTGTGTGTCCCTGCACATGCATGTTTTTTTTTTCTTTTTTTGTGTGTTGGGTTGGGGGGCGAGGGTTGGGGGTTGAAGGTGGGTGAATGAATCCGACCTACCCAATAATGTAAACATTCAAGAGGACAGATGATTAAATCTGTTGGTCCACCAGTTAGATGGAACCCATATTCTATGTCAAATTGTGATTTGAGAGCAATTAGTTTGATCAAGTACCATACTAGAATTAATAAATACATGTAATCTAGCACAAAAATTACAATAATCTAGGATAATGAGCTTGAGCATGAGATGTCTTACCTTAGTTATATTTTTTGAGTTAGTAAATGCTCCAAGCAAACTAATCCCAATTCCCAACATCAAATATCTTGCTTAATAATATTACTGATAGTTAGGTCATGGTATTTAGAATCAGTGTTGATGTTATTGTGTTGAAATCTCTTTTCAGACTTGCTTTTTCTTTTGATTTAAGCATAAATGTGCTGTCGGTGTTGTTGCACGGTTCGCTTATTGTTTTTGTTGATTTGCAGGGGTCCAAATTATGGTTATCGGGGCAAAGTTGTTCTTGCTTTTGAGGAAAATGGAGCCTCCAAAGTTGGGGTTAGATTTGATAAGCAAATTCCTGATGGTAATGATCTTGGGGGCCTATGTGAGGAAGATCATGGCTTCTTTTGCACTGGTGATTCTCAAATTACAATTTCCCCTTACTATTTTAGCTTTTTGCTGTTGCTTTATGTATTACGCTTTTTAATTCATAAACATTATGCAAGTAAAGGATTATGTGTTTCTCATTCTTCTATTCAGCTGATTTACTCCGCCCAGACTTTTCTGGAGGTGAAGATAGTGAAAGGCTTGCCATCAATGAGTTGCTAGAAGTGTGTTCTGTTACTTGTTCAAAGTTAGTGATGTGTATTCAAATTTATTTTTGCAGTTCCTTATTGTTTCTTACATTTTGTTTTATAGGTTGTATCTGAAGAAAGTAAAAATGGCCCTCTAATTATTCTAATAAAAGACATAGAGAAATCTATGGCTGGAGGTACAGATACATATTTAACTTTAAGAAGTAAGCTTGACTTGATGCCAGCAGGTGTTCTAATTATAGGTTCCCATACCCAGATAGACAACCGCAAAGAGAAGGTAACACTTTCATTTATTCATGTTCAGTTCATTTTGAGCATTATCTTGTGGAACTCAATGTTCTTCCTTCGTGGTTAGAAAGTAGTTGAAAGTTAGTGATAGAGTATGATCCATATAGCTGAACTTAGATTTATGTTATTAGATTTGTTTCTGTCACTGTTGTGACATGTAATATATTTTGCAGTCACATCCTGGAGGTCTTCTCTTCACAAAATTTGGAAGCAACCAGACAGCACTGCTTGACTTTGCCTTCCCGGTATTTCATTTATCAGTCAAATTTGTAAAACTTCTAGCATGAATATTGGGCACATTGTTTTGTTTTTTTTTTTTTTTGGATGCGTTTGAATGTGGATTATTTCATGCTTACCTAACCTATCTGCATTCATTTATTCCACTTGTGATGGAAACTCAACATATATAATGGTTTCTGTGACAGTGAAATCAATGGTCCAAATTTTCTGGCTTGGATTCGTTTGTGTATTCCGTAATTCAATCATCACTGTTGATCAGTCAATGCAGCAGACACTGACATAATTATGCTTTATGTTACAATATAGTACTTATGTTATACTAATATAATATTTTTATTAATATTAATATAGTACTTATGTTAATATATTAATATTTATGTTAACATAATATTATATATATCTATATTAATAAATATATTATGTTAAAATATTAATATTATATTAATATGTATATATTAGTATTATATTAATATAATAAATTATTATGATATAATGTTGTATTATAATACATTTATATTACTATAAATATAATATTATTATTTATTATAAAGTTTGGGAACAAAAAGGTATGGTCTTTTATATCTATTAAGGGTATAATAGATATTTTACATGGTTTTCCTAGAAAAATGCATGCCCAACCAAACATAAACCATCCTGGAATAAACTACTTTTTTATGGTCAACTAAACATGCTAAATTTTTTTTTTTTACAGTAAGTAATTTTTCAAGAGTTATTTCCTAGGAAGAAAAGTTCTTCCTATAAACCAAACGAGTCCTTATGGATATTTCAGATTTTCAAATGATTATGACATTAGCTTTAGATGCTTCCTGCTGGCAGTTCTGGAAGCGATGCTACATATAGTTAAGAAGTCTTGTTTATTTGAGGTGTAGGCTGTGTTTCCTAGGACTCTCATGTCCAGCTCAAAGAATGTGTAATGGGTGTCCACAAGCTACATATGGCTTAGAATATTAGGTAGCAGGTACTTATTAAATTCTTTTGTTATAGGCTTTTAAAATTAGTGGAGGGTTGGCTTTTTCAACCATGAGTTTGACTGACCATGATTATGTTGGAAGTAGGCTTTTAATGTTTTTAGAGCTTGCTTGAGGTATTAGAATAACTGTGTGAAATATGTTTCTTATATACTTGAACTAATTTTGGAGTTTGAATGTGGAGCATTGAAGCACCATAACAAATAATATCTTTTAATTATTTTAATGTTAAAAAATTGAATGTACATAATGTGTTATTTTTATTTTATTTTTTAAGTGTATGTTCCTGTATTATCTTTTTTCCCTATTTTCTGGTCATGTCTGAATCCAGTTTTCGCATCCATGACCGTGTGCAACATTGGCTGTGGGCCAGCTGATCCAATGGTTATTTCTTAGAAACATAATCATTTTTTTGGCATGGAGCTGTATTTTTTGTCATGTTGGTTAAAAGTTTAATCTTTTTTCGTCATCTTATTTTTACTAATGGTCATTGGCTCCCCTGATATTAAGTTTGAATAAATCTGTTAATGATAATTGTAGATATAGGTAATAAACACTAGTCATTCTGAAATATTCTGTTTTCTGCCAAAAACTGCCAATTGTGGTGATATTTCTGTACATACCAATGGACTTTTTTTGATCACTCATAGAAATATTTTAGGTGGGTTGGTTGGAGATGAAAACTGTTAAAGTAGCAAAGTATAGATGTAAATATATTTGAATAAACATAGCATGGCTAGATGCATCGAGAATAGAAATAGCATGGCTAGATGCATGGAGATGCACTTTCTGATGTATAAATGAGACATGCAGAAAGCAGTTCACATGATATTATCAAAAAAGAGTTAGAAGGCAGACTGTGATATATGTATTGTGATGATGCTTGAAGATGCACTTCCTGATAATGGAGATGTGTAGAAGGCAGTTTACATGATATGCTAGAAAAGAGTTAGAAGGAAGACTTTGATATATGTATTGTGATGTGAACCAGGGTTTTTGGAACTGTTCAGAACCATACCAGCCAAGAACCGGTACAGTTCGGTTGTGAAAAACGGTCCATAACCCCAGATCATCCAAAAGTTCCCATGCTAGACTGGTACGGGTGAGTTTCGATCGTTATAGTCCGGTTCAGGTCTAGTTCCGGCCTAGTTCGAGTTAAACAATATAGCCATAGGGGAGGGAAGGATTTTTTTAGTTTACGGAGCTCGGTATGGGGCTCGGTACAGTATGATACGGTATGGTACTATTTCGGTCAGTGACCGGTACGGGTCCCGGTGTCGATTCTTGGATCCTTAATGTGAACTATGATTCCTATGAGAACCAATAATTCAGTCAGATCTATTGTCTTAACTGTTTTTTTGAAGGCATCAAGAAGCATGCTTACCCATTAAAGACATGAGCAAACAAGTAAAGGTATGCGAGTACTAATACCCATCATAGCTGAGTTTGAATAAGATAAAATTTTGTTGGTTTCCGCACTATAATGGCCAGAAATATGCTTAAGGTTGGAATGAAAATTTGAAACTTCTTAAGATAGATTTCTATTGTTTCTTTGGGATGAAGCAAGAGTCTAGGTGGTACAGTTTGGTATGGGAAGTGTTTAGCAAGTATTGTGGTTACCTTTGGACTTGTTTGGGCAGCTTTATATGTTGGTGCTGTCATGCCCACGAATCTCAGGTCCAATTTCTGTGATTTATGATTATATTTGTCTTCTCGTTGTTGCTTCTTTGTCCTTGTTCAGTTATCATGTGTCTGGGGAAGTGTACAAGTACTGCAAAGACAGTTATATTTGATTGTGCATAAAAATTTGGAAGTGTGAATATACAATATGATCATATGAGAGATAATTAATAAATGTGTTGTAGATACTATAGAAAAATTGATTATTCACCATACTGATACATACCGCCCTGGGGCATGCTGTACTGTAATGGTACTGAATCAAGACTCGGTACAGGGACAGTACCAAGTCCCGGTATGCCAGACCGACCCTATGGCAGATGGACCAACACTAGTGTGGCCTTAATGCAAATCTTAATGCAATTTATTTTAAACTTGTTTGAGAGGAGGGCATGAGGTAAGAGATTTTGATGGTGATGGGGAATGGTTTGGATGATGCTTTTAGCAAGTTTCAATTTATGAACAGAATGATCTTAGGGATGCATGGTGAAGCTAGACTAAACCAAGTAAACTCTGATATAAGGGAATACAAAGAAAAGGTTTCTTAGTTTTCTTTCGGATCTGTTTGCCATGTAAATAGTAGCATTCAACACTGATATAAGTGAATATAAGGACAAGGCTTTTTGGTTTTCTTTCGGATCTGTTTGCCGTGTAATTAGTAGTATTCATATATTTGTCTCATTTGCTTATCTCATACCTGCTCAGCTTAACTCGTCTTATATGTTGAATGAGGCTTGGAAGTGTGATTGGAGCTGAACTACTTGCTCTTCAAGAACATTCATAGTGCTTCTTCAAACAATCTGTTACCTCCCAAGCTTGTCATAATTTCTTTCACCTTTTCTTTGGGACATAAGCCTGTTTCATTTTGTGAACGAACTTGCTCAGTAAGCTCCTTGAAGATGTCTAGATGAGATGCTAATTTCGTTAACTGACCCTTACAAATGCCACCAAGAATAAGCAAGCACTGTAAATATGATGGATTTCTTTATCCTGATCATTAAAATTCTATCAACTAGATTTCAATTTCTATCATCAGTGAAGCTGTCCTTCTGGTTTCATGATCATTTTGGCAGCCCGTTCGATACATTTTCTCAAGTACAGGAGTATAGCCCATCTAATTGTTGGTTGATGCATCTATTAGCGACCATGAGTTTTTTGGTTCAAGCCCATCTTAATCATAGAATGCAACTTCTTTTAAAACAAAATTAAGAGGTGAAAAGGCCAAATTGTTTTTTGACTGAAAATAGTAGATAACATGTAAGAGGATGATTAAGAGTTCAATAACAGGGACAATGTAAAGAAACATTTTTTGACTTAAAACAATGTGAGCAATCTGGATATTCTCTTCATGCCAGTGTTCCAAATTGCTCTAATGATAAGAATAAACATTCTATCTTTATCAATACTGGTCATATTATGGAAGCATTGTCCTGGTTTATTATCTAAGAAATTCTGTGCTGTCACTTCTGGTATGCTTCTTCAGAATTCAGAATAGAGAAGTCATTAGGCTCTGGGCTGCTTTTTTAATGAAATGGAAATGGCATCTTGCTGAATGGTTTCAAAATGACAATTATGTTGGTTGCTTTGGATTTTTTTAGATACACTGGACGCTGCTAAAGATGTGTCCATGCACCACTCCTTGTTACTGGACAATATAATATGTATGACTTGCTAAGTACTTGCATTTGGGAAACAAAGTAGGTCCTTCCATGGCATTAGATAATCTTTGTGGAGGGGAAATTGTGTAGAATTAGCAACTGCACTGACAAATAATAAAGCGGCATTGGATCAAGCTGTTAACTATTTTGAACAAATCCTTAATTTCAAATTACCTGTTATCCAATAAAAATTGAAGATTCCTAATAATAAACCAAACTCTCCGACATGATTAGTTACAGAAGATTTTTGACAAGCACTCACAGCAATAGGTCATGGGAACTAAAACCCTATTTAATGAATATGAACACATTCCTGCCAGTCCCCAAAAGATATGAATTTGTATCAAATTAGAAATAGTAACTAATCCCAACATGGAAGTATTTTCCACCCCAACTGCATTCTAATACTAGTAGTTTAGCTTTCCATGTTTCATCGCTTCTATCATGAATTTCTTATCATCCTGCACTAAATTTTGTGCCTGAATTGAAGCTGTCAGTTGTTCTCTTGGTGTTACCCTAAACTGATTGAATGGCCACTTATATAGTTGTCAATGAGATGCAGTCTAAATGTCACCTGATTTTTCTTGATATTTTATTTGACAGACCAATGACAGCATGCTCTTGCTGTCTTTTCTAGTTTGCTTGGTATAGGTTTAATTTTTAAATCTTTTGGTGCTGTGCAGGATAACTTTGGTAGGCTTCATGAGAGAAGCAAGGAAATTCCAAAGACCATGAAGCAGCTCACTAGATTATTTCCTAATAAAATTTCTATCCAACTTCCACAGGTTTTATTTGGCATCTTATTATGTTATGTTGTTCACACTTTAACTTGTAGAAAGTATATCTTGATATGTTTAAAATATGACAGGATGAAGCGCAACTTTTAGATTGGAAACAACAATTGGACCGTGATGTTGAAACTCTTAAAGCCAAATCCAATATTCTTAGCATCCGCTCTGTAAGTTTTGAAACTTGTGAAACTTGAGGGTGCTCATTTAGTTCTTTGACTTCTTTCATTTCTCTTTTAATACTCAAGAAATTATTGTTATTAGTTTTAATGTTGACAATTCTTTTACATCATTAATAACCAGAGAAATTGAGCTTCCTTTAATCTTGTTTGCTTTTCTTCTTAGTGCTATATCTCCATTTTGAGGAGTTCTGGATGCGCAATCTGTGCATTGTTGCATGTTGTGTTTATCATTTTCTGATGGAAAAATATAATTTTCATTATGTGAAAAAAAGCTTACCAAATACATGTAATGGATTGAAGATTTCTTCTCTTTCAGAAGTTCATTTAAACTGTCTTGGTCTGGTTCTGATCTAGTACTTTCCGTGAGAGCTTGATAATTTATTGCAGCTTTATGCTCAAGAAATTTAATATTTCTGAAAGCAGATTAAGTTTTCTTGTTAAATTGTACAGGAATGAGTCAAATAAAATCATTGTAATTTCTTGAGAATTTGTAAACATCATGACATTAGCTTGTTTAGCTTTCTGTATTTGTTTATTCTCTGTGAATGATGGCATACAGTAAATGCAACCTTAATTTGGGTTTTAATTGAGCAAAACTTGATCAGGCCCAGGTGTAATTAAGTTAGGGTTGTAATTAATTCTGAGCCCAAAATCTGAGATTGATCTTGGGTTGTTTGTTATTTGATTGGGCCTAAGACAGCCTGATTTTGAGCCAAGCCAATCAGGAGACTATTTGGATAAATATGATATCCTTAATGAGCTGAAGTTGGTACAAATTTGTATGGAGTTTGAATTGAACTTGGCTTGAGCTTGATCATGCTCAGTTCAAGCTTGAATTGAAGTTTAACCTGATTCTAACAATATAAATAATCCACTAATAGTTGAGTAACTCACTAGTCAAATCATGTATTATAAATTCAAAAGAAAATTAGAAACCATTAAATATGCTTCCAAGTACATCATCTATTCATTAAACATAATAGTTTTTGTGGGTTATTAAATAAATATTTTTTATATTATCACTCTCTGGAACCTAATAATTTAATAATCCATCAATCAGATTCTATATGACCTTACTTCCCCTAAAATTGGTTGTTTGTTTTTATCATTATTGCTGAGCATGCTTGTCTATGTGCCCAAGCTATCAACCAGTCTAGAGTCTTATGTACCTTAGCTTGATCATTTGAGGACTTTTCAGGCTCAGTTTGAAATTAATTTTGAGCCTCAGAACTGGTTCAATCTCTGCTATTTTAACTTCAAATCAAGTTTCTATTCAAGCCAAACTCAACCGTCTCAGTTAAATTGACAGCCCTACCCTTAATATGAATTTGTGTGCCTTGGCTTTGGTGGGTGCAAGTGTTCTGTATAGTGTATTTATTTCATGCTTTGATAACAATGGAATTCCCTTGAGAACTTATAGCATAATGATGTTTTTTTTAATTAATTTAAATTCTATATGAGTCCATGCATTGATGGCATGCATAAACTGTATATACTTGCATCCGTAATATGGCATCTTCTTCCTTGAATCTAGGTGGTGCAAGTGTTTTGTATCCGTTGCATGCTCCAGTGACAATTGCATTCTCTTGAAAACTTGCTCCTCAAATTTAATAATAGTGCCATCATGTGGAGATCTTTCTTGAGAGATTTAACCTTCATCAGGCAAATCCTGCTGATGTTATAAATTGACGATTTTTGTGAATACATTTTTGCACTTATCAGCAAGATCTGTTGTGTGATATTTTTGCACTTATCATGTGATCCCTTGGCTAGAAAAGTCGGTCTTATATTTCAGTGACCAAATTTTAAGCCAATGGCTAGTGTTATCCTGAAAATTCAACCTCTATTCTTTGTCCATTGTTTTCAAATTGAACACCTTTGGTTTGTGAATATTTCCTTTCTTTCTTTGGTGGTGTTGAACTCCATCCAATCCTTATTTGACTTTTGAATATCTTTTATTACCCAGTCACCACCAAATCCAGCCTAATGTTGCATGATTTAAATTGCTAGTGTTTCTTACAACCCCCAAGTACCTTTGCATGGCTTGTAAACCCCTCAATAACTCTGCCTAACATTGTCTTTCTGATTTTGTGATCAATAAGATTTTAGGTTTCTTTTTTTTTTTATTCTAATGGTTATTTAATAGTTCATAAGCTGTGATTAATGCTTAAGGATAGAAAAACCTTTCTAAACTCTGATCTACTTCCTCATAGCCAATTAAGTGTATTTTTTCCTTGTTTGACTTTTAGACATGCTAATTTACTTCCCTTTTCTAAAGTTTGCTCAAGTTGATATTTCTTGGGATTTTTCTCATTTATGTTGTAGCCCATATTTGAGTTATCCACATTGTGCCTTTCTTTTTGATGTTCTTTTCTCAGCACCTAGTGGCTTGTAATATCCTCTTGCACAACTAATTCATTTATTTTAATGGTGAACATGCTTTAGCCATGTTTCTTTTGTTGATTTTACTTTCCATATGTCCGACAACGAGATATAATTCTACTTCCAATGCAGTATCACAAAGCAATGCAAATATCACTTGATTTAGTCATCAACGTCCTTTTGAATAATTCATGTGCATCGCATCATTGCATATTTCTTAATTATAATCTGGTTAATCAAGATCTGTATGGAGGTTGTGATGGTTCTGGATTTAATGGACGGCTTCATTCACGAATTGCTTTGATGGGGAATCAGCCCTCTTATCTTCCATTTGCTTTATATGTTTCTGAATGGATGTTAAAAATCTTAGGGAGATGTGACTGTAAAGGTCATGGCTGTAAAGTAAATGAAAGTGTGAGATTAACTATTGGTGAGCCTTAAGCTGTTGACCTGTATCTGTTATTATGCTTTTAGCTGGTCTGTTATTTTGTTTTTACATGCATATTGACTAGGGTGTTCTGAAATTAGTCAAGTTTTAAATTGGGCTTCTTTTAATCTGTCATTGCAACTGTTCTTTTCTGAATGGCTTTATTGTTAATTGATGATCACATGTAAGATTATCATTTGCAGTCAGTTAATATCCTTCAACATTCCATGTTATACAGTTTCTAAATCGCAGTGGATTAGACTGTAATGATCTTGAAACTATATCCATAAAGGATCAAACGCTTTCGAATGAAAGTGAGTTTTTTTCTTGGATTTGGTTCTCTTCACGTTGTTTTTGCCATGCCAGCATGCTTACTATTTTCTTTTCTTTTTTCTTTTGATTTTTCTATTTTGCAGATGTGGATAAAATAGTTGGTTTTGCACTCAGTCATCACCTTAGGAGCAATAAAATCGAAGCATCTGCCAAGGATGCTAAGCTTGTACTTTCCAGTGAGAGGTATATGTTTGATAAATATTGTGTTGTGTTGTACTATGAAACTTAAGACTGATTTTTCCCGCTCCTGTCATACTAACATTGTTGTCAATGACTGGCAGCATTAAGCATGGTCTAAGTATGCTACAAAGCATCCAAAATGATACTAAGAGTACAAAGAAATCACTCAAGGTCTTTCTCTCTTTCTCTGTGCGCGCGCGCGCTTCTTCCCCCTCCCTCTCCATGCATATGTGCATGTGTGATATATGCTTCAGTGTGATGATTTTAACACTTAGTTTGAGCTCAGTAGTTTTGTTCTACTTCAGAGTTTGGTTCCTCTTAATCTTTTGCCTTGACGTTACAGGATGTGGTCACGGAGAATGAATTTGAGAAAAGACTTCTAGCTGATGTTATTCCACCCAATGACATTGGAGTTACTTTTGATGACATTGGTGCCTTAGAGAACGTGAAGGACACATTGAAGGAGTTGGTGATGCTTCCTCTGCAAAGACCAGAATTGTTCTGCAAAGGACAATTAACAAAGGTATATGCCTCGTACATGCCATCCAAATATTAGCATGCTTCCTAGGTTCTTGTAGTCATGGATGATATTTGCTTTTAAACTTCTTACCCATTGTTGAAGAAATTAGTTTGGTGGAAGACAAGCAACTAAGTTTGCCCACGTTCATGATCTACAACATCTTGATGATGGTTAAGCTCCCCAGTTGCTCTTGTGGATGTGAATTATGCATGTCTTTGATATTCTCATTGGAAGGATATCAGTTCTTAGACATTCAAGCTCATAGATCTTTTTTTTTTATTGAGGGCATAAGCAGCATATGTAATGGCTACCCTAGAATGGAAATTATATTTCAAAACTTGACAACATCAGCTTTTCTTCATGTTTTGCAGCCCTGCAAGGGAATATTGCTCTTTGGTCCTCCTGGTACGGGAAAGACCATGCTTGCTAAAGCTGTTGCAACAGAAGCAGGTGCAAATTTTATCAATATATCAATGTCAAGCATCACCTCGAAGGTATTAATTAATTCATAGTGCATTAGTACTTGACATTGATTGCATGTTTTCTGATTCTTTACAAATCTAATGCACACCTCATTTGTAACAGTGGTTTGGGGAAGGAGAGAAATATGTAAAAGCAGTTTTTTCATTAGCAAGCAAAATTGCTCCTAGTGTCATTTTTGTTGACGAGGTTAGCAAGCAAATCGATAAAACCCTTCTCTTCTCTTTGCTAATAATTGTTCAGTACTGCCTTCTACTTCGAGCTGCATCATTTTTCATTCTACTTTTTAGAGGCCTATAATTCTGTCATGTCAATTATTCTTGGCTAGTACTTACATTTCCTTGTGCAGGTTGACAGTATGTTGGGCAGGCGAGAAAATCCTGGAGAGCATGAAGCCATGCGCAAGATGAAAAATGAATTCATGGTAAATTGGGATGGCTTGCGGACAAAAGATAAAGAACGCGTATTGGTGCTTGCTGCCACGAACAGGCCTTTTGACCTTGATGAGGCTGTCATAAGGAGGCTTCCTCGGAGGTAAATACTATCATTTGAAGTTGCATGTGGCAAGTATTATAGTTTTGTAACCTAAATGGTAACGTAATGATTTTAATCTATATATTTTATTTAGGTTAATGGTAAACTTACCAGATGCACCAAATAGAGTAAAGATTCTCAGAGTAATATTAACCAAAGAGGAGTTAGCACCAGATGTTGATTTGGAAGCACTTGCCAATATGACGGATGGATATTCAGGAAGTGACTTGAAGGTTTGTTTGAACTTTGAATCAATGTTTTGTAATTTATTGTTTTGGTGGTTTTTTGAGAAATCAATTAAACTTTGACATTAAACTATCTTTTGTTCTCAGAATCTCTGTGTAACTGCTGCACATTGCCCTATTAGAGAAATTCTGGAAAAGGAAAAGAAGGTTTGTATTTATTCTCAGAAATATTTGGTCAATATCTTGTTTTTCCTCCAAGATCTATGGTTGCTAGTTCTGGTTGTATATCTCTAGTTTGTAAAGCAAATGGCGATTTTTATTTATGGATCTATTCTTTACTTTCAACTTGTCATCTCACCAAAATTATTTCAACATTTATACATGGAAAGATACATTAGAGAGTTCTGCATTTGGGTGATGATCCTAGCTGGATGTTGAGAGTGAAGAATCTTTTACTTTCGTAGGATATGTTATCTTATCAATTCTTCTAAGATTTTAGGCTTCTGATCCTTTATACGTGATCATGTGATGGCTGTTTTTGATTGCAGAATAATTAGCCTGGAGTAAATGTTGTGGTACCAACTATATTAATACCACTCTCTTGGGGAATCCTCGTGTAGAATATAGATCCCCGTTTTTAGGATTACAATACCGATGTTAATGCCATAGGAGAAGGAAGAAGGAAAAATAAAATAAAAATAAATATAATCAATTGGGCATGCAATGTTTTACTATGAAAAAAATAAAAATTACAAGATTGGAATTCACTCTCAATCTCGTACAATTCTCTTAACAAGAAATCCCAAATCCCTTGTATAAGCTCTCAATTTTCAGACCCTACAAGCTTTTGGAGACTCTTTACCATCCTTTCGATTCTTACACTCGGTTTCTAGTCCTCTGTCCCCATTTTTATTGTCTCTGGTATGAAGAGCATTTTATCAGGAGTCCAACGGTCCAAACAGAGTTTAACTCTATATTCATAATGGAGTTCTATAGCTCTTCCAACTCGAGTTTGATTCTAAAATAATTCGTGGTCATTCGATCGTCTCCATCGCACTGCATTCGCTGGATCAAGGCCCAAACAGAGTTTAACACTTCCCTGAAAGTGCTCGGTCGTTGGATTCTCCCCTCATCGCGTGCATCCGCTTGATCGCGCAGCAGACACAGTCTGCATTAATTGGCCATCGATTGCATTAATTGGCCACGTCAATTGCTCCAGTGGATTGCCTTCTCTTTATGGACCATCGTGCAATTCCAATCTCCCTTGACTGCATTAAATGCCCTCCTATGCGTTGCCAAGCTCCCTTGGTCCATTGTGAGCGAGGACATGGAGGAGAAACAATGCATGCCTGGGAGAAAAAATCATGTGCCTGGGCCTGCACACCCGCACGTGTGCGCGCTTGGGCCATGTGCATGGGCCACGCGCTTGTGCACTTGCGGGCATGTGTGTGGGTCTAGGTCGTGGCTCTTTAGGCCATGCCTGGGTTGCTTCCTGGGCTATGTCTGGGTCCTATACTGGGCTTTTTTCAGATCGATTCGAGGTGCTAAACTTTAATAATCTCCATCTTGACTCAACATTCAACCTCCACATGATTTTGAGGGCTTTTTGAAGGATCTCGCCTCCATGCCCTGGGGTAAAGGCCTGCTGCTCGTGGATGGGTAAATATGGGAGTCGAGCCAAGTCACTCGATCCCATCTCTGTTGCGTGATGGTGCTGTCTGACTTGAGACCTATTCGGGAAAGCTTCGTGTGGTAATAGGAACTTCACCATGCGACATCGCCTGTTGTTCTCTTGAGTCTTGTCTCGTGTTCGATCCACCTATTCCTGGAGCTCCATCTCGTATTGGGCTCCTATCTAATACTAGGGACCACCTCACACCAGATTTCCTATCAAGAGGCAGTAATCTCTATGCTTCTTTCACTGCAAAACGATCTTATTGTCGTACAAGATTTTTAGGATTCTATTGTTGGCTCTCCACGTGTAGTCGTTTAAATCTAGTTTGAGTGATATTAGATTTTTGCTAAAATTGGACGGACCTATCCCAATTTTTTCGTTGTCCCATCATATATCTTCAAGCTGACTGTTCCAATGCCCTCGATCGTATAGCTCGATCCATCTGACAAATGGACATAACCTTCTCTACTTTCTAGAAAGTCAAATAGCTTCTTTCTGCAATAAATATGATGTGGACATGCATAATCTAAAATCCACTGAAAAGAAGATATCTTATTGGATACCATAAATGCATCATTGTAGTATCTGTTACTATCGCTGTAATCGACCACCGCCATAATACCCTTCGTCCAATCTGAGTTATGGGCAATATCTGACACGATGTCCCAACTCGTCGCACTGTTAATACTTGATCTTGCTCGCATCCTTTGACTTAGACCACCCATCTCACGATCCTCTGTTGCTCCGCCTTTTATCGCCTGCTCCAGAATTCGCTAATGTTGAGTTCTCGCTTGAACTAGAAGTTTGGCTATCCCGTCTAAGAATCTCGTTCTTGTGTAATGCCGATGTGACATTTTCCATCTTAATGGTATTCTTTTTCACTAGAAGAACAGTGACCAAGGATTCGAAGGACTACGGAAGTGATGAAAGCAAGACTAGTGCCTTGATTTTCTCTTCAACTTTCTTGTCAATATTGAGGAGATTGGTAAGGATTCTTTGGAAGTTGCTCAGGTGTTCCTGCAACGCTTTACCTTTCGGTCATTCGCAGTTGGTAGAACTACTTTCAAAGGAAGAACATGTTAGTGAGTGACTTCGCCATGTACAACTCGAGCTTCGTCCATAAAATTCTCGTTTTCATCACTATCTCATTTGCCAAATATAAGTGGATTGTGTTCGCCACCTGCATTTGGTACCACCTCCAAATTTTCTTCATGGTGGCCGGTCTTCTTGTATACGAGAGCTTTGACAACCCTTGCTGGATAAGCACATCTTTCATCCTCGCTTGCCACAGGGAGAAATTACTCTTCTTATCAAACTGGTTGATGTCGACTTTGATTGTGCTTGCCATCTTCGATCTCGATCAACACGAACAATTTGGAACTCTAATATCGGTTATGGTATCAACTGTACCGATACCACTCTTCTTGGAAATCCCTTGTGCGGAATAGGGATCCCCGTTCTCAGGATCATGATGCTGGTGTCGATGCCGCAGGAGAAGGAAAAAGGAAAAATAAAATAAAAATAAACACAATCAATTGGGCATGCAAGGTTTTATTATGAGAATAAAAATTTACAAGATTGGAACTTCCACTCTCGATCCTGTATAATTTTCTTAATAAGAAATTTCAAATCCCTCGCACAAGCTCTCAACTCAGCCTCTATGGACTTTTGGAAGATCCTTCACCACCCTCTGGATCCTCACACTCGGTTCCTAGCCCTATGCTCTCATTTTTATAGTTTCTGGCATGAAGAGCATCTTATCAGGAGTCCAACGGGTCCAAACCAGGTCCAAAACAAAGTCATGTAGCCAACCCAACTTGGGTTTGACTCTAAAATAATTCATGGCTGTTTGATCATCTCCTCAAACGGAGTTGAACACTTCCCTGAAACGTGCTCGACCGTTGGATTCTCCCCTGATTGCGCGCGGTCGCTTGATCGCGCACCAGACGCATGTAATCTACATTAATTGGCCATAGACTGCATTAACTGGTCGCATTAATTGCTTAAATGGACTGCCTTCTCTCCATTGACCATTGTGCAATGCCTAGCTTCCTAGACCACATTAAATGCCCTCCTATGCATTGCCAAGCTCCCTTGGTCCATTGTGAGCTGTTACACACACAGGGAGAAACAATGCATGCCTGGGAGAAAAAACTGTGCCTGGGTCCGCTTGCGCGCATGCCTGGGCCATGTGCTCGTGGACTCGCTGGCCTTCGCATGGGTCTGGGCCATGGCTCTTTGGGCCGGGCCTGCATTGCTTCTTGGGCTGCATCTGGGTCTTGTACTGGGCTTTTTTGAAGCTGATTCAAGGTGCTAAACCTCAACAGTAAATGGGTTAACTTAGTCCTAACTTATTGTGGAATATGCTACCCCATATATGTTGGAATAGTTTACTAAGGGTTGTCTCCAAAACAATACGTGCGTACTTTTTGTAATGCCAATGTTATCCTTGGGATAACTTTGAAAAGATTGTTTGGCAGGTTAAAGTGGGCAAAGTCTGCTTTACACCTGTAAGATAACACAGCCTGACATGCATATAATGCTAAATTGGAAAATCCTGGGAACATGAATACTGAAACTCTATGTGGAGGACGATGACCCTCATCTTTGTATGTTTGGTGATATTTGTTTGTGCTTATGCTGGTAAGGTACACTTGAAACGACTACATGATTTATGCCTGTCTTATTCCCAATAGTTATGCTTTTAGCCGGTGTTATCTAATTTATGACTGAAAACTCAACTTTAAGGGTACGTTTAGTTTGTGACCAGAATTGGAATCATAATTGATTGGAATGGGAATCGGAATGGCTATCCCTTGATATGTTTGGTTCGTGACTAGAATCAGAATTAGAATGGGAATGGGATTTGAATACCAGAATAGTAGGGATTGGATCATTGGATTTTGAGGGATTTGGGCATCTCATTCCTTCTTAAAATCAGAACGGAATGGGACTCCCTACAACCAGATGACTGGAATGGGAGTTACTCGATATCCATTCCCATTCTAGAGTCCTACTCCCCTCAACCAAACATGCCCTAAGTAGATGTTTTAACTATAGGCTATTTTTTCCTTTATTTAAATAAATAATAGTCATTACAGATATATTTTGACAAAGTGCACACCCATCCAAACAAATAATCGTCTTGAAAACATATTCTTAAATGCATATGATTTCCATGTAGATGATATCTAGTATTTGAAAGGTTGTGAAAGTCAGAACTAGTAATTTATCAAATCATGATCTATGCATGGGATGGTTATGCTGCTTGTCTAGTTGCTACTCCTAAGGTTTTTATCATTTGAATGGAACACCAACACATGCTCAATCAACTTTAAGAGTGTGTTTGGTTTGCAATTGGAATCATAATTAGAATTGATTGGAATGGAAATGGAATGGCTATATCCCTGGATGTGTTTAGTTTGTGACTGGAATCAGAATCAAAATTGAAATAGGGTTTAAATACTAGGAGAGAGTAGGAATTGGATTTTGGGGGATTGGGGCATCCCATTCATTGGAATTGGAACATAATGGAACTCCCTCCAACCAAATGGCTAGAATGGGAGTCACCCAATTCCCATTTCCATTCCAAAGTCCAGCTCCCCCCAACTAAACATGCCTTTAAGTGGATATATTTTGACAAAGTCCACATCCACCTCTGAGCTTACTGCTTATAGCTTGCTGTCTTTCAATCGAGGAATGGGGGGGGAGCAGGTGGGGTTGATAGCATTACTGGCAGTGGGTGGTTGGTGGTGGGGGAAGAAAGTTTGTTTCTGGCTTGGCTTGGTGTGCTAAGTTGTTAAAACATTGGTAGGAATAGCACTTGGATATGAGATGCAGCGGGCATGTACCGTAGTACTGAGTTCACATACACGCTCATGCACAATTGCACACTTACGAGATATGGGAGGGAGGAGTTAGCTATATTGATCTAGTTTATAAGCTTTCATCTACTGCTGCGGTCATGTACACACACACACACACTGCATATTAACTAATGCATTTATCATTGCCCATGATACCTTGGTTTTTATTTTGATCACCACTCTTGCATTAAGCACATAGATGTATACATGTAAAATATCTGACTTCTCAATGTTTTTTGTTTTGTTTGGATCTCTATGTATGTATTTTTGATTGTTCTTGTTGACATTGTGGTGTGCTCATTAGAGCAAAAAATGATACATAGAAAGAATGAAAAAAACAAGAGGGAAGTCATGAGCGGTGTGTGGTCATCAAACATTCATATGATCATCAATGTTATATATTTTTATTTCACAGCAGCCATCTACTCGAATACAATATTATATTTTAATAGCATGCTGATTTTTTGATTAGTCATAATAATGTTCTTTATTGTTGTGTTTTTGTTTGATTAGTCATAATAAAGTTCTTTATTGTTGTGCTTTTGTCTTATTATGTCTATTGCTACAGCTAAGTACATTTATTTTGCCATTACATGAATTACTTCACTAAAATATGCATTTGTTTATTATTGGAACCTAAAATTTGTGCTTCTTTGTTGGTTAATGTTGACATTAATGATTGTTCCTCCATTATTTGTTTTGCTATCTGCAGGAGAGAATTTTGGCTTTAGCAGACGGCAGACCTTCACCTGCATTGCATGGAAGTGATGACATTCGTCCTTTAAGCATGGAGGACCTGAAATATGCACATGAGCAGGTTCATGTTATTTTTTTTTTAAAAAAAGTTAGCTTGGATTTCCAGCAGACCCTGTAACCATGGCCAGTTTGCCATAACCCAATATTTTCTGGGTCAAGCATATGCTCTTTCTTCTTTTTGCATTTTCAAGGTGTAACATCTTTTGCACAGATCTAGTTTGATTACATTGCTTCCTAGGGCCTGTTCACATACCCAGTGGGTGGGTGTTGGATGATGGTGACCTTGGTTAAAAGCCTCCCTCAACTTGTTTTGGCCAGGCTTCCTCCCATACTGGTTCTCAAAAAAAGAGGAGTCTTTTCTAATATTTTTAACTATATATTCTTAACTTTTCTACTTGTATAAGCTAATTCCATCTTGCTTGCCACTTGTACATAACGTTCTATGCTCCTGCAGGGAACATTGTGTCTCAATTATATCCTTTCTCGAACTTTGTCCTTGACAGAATCCCTCTGTCATTTTGTATCCACAACACAGACATACGTCTCCATATATCCTACTTCAGACATCAGAAATTCCACACAACTTCTATTTAAATGTAGTAGCACTGTGGATTTCTTTGCTTTCCCCTCTTTCTGCAAGTATCTACATGTGCCATCCACTGTTGATGTGCTGATTAAATTCAAGGTCTCCCATTAGGAGTGTTCAAATGTCAATATTGGCATTCCAGTTGGAGTGCCTAAGTGGGGTCTCTAATCTCTCTGATCTCCATTTTCTCCTACTTTGTCTTTTTTAATCAACTGTATTGAATTCTGATGGGTGTTTTAGGATCGGAAGGCAAATACCCTAGCATCCTATTATGGTTCAGGAGATTTTGCTCAACCTTGTTGGTCTAACTATATATTCTAGGAAGCACAAACAGTTAATTTTGCATGCCACTGTATTGTATACAAGCCTGGTGTTGAATATTTTAGTATCCCATTTTGTTTAAAAAAGATACTTCCCTGAGATGTCTGGATTTTTTTTTAGATATGCCTGGGATATGTCAGGATGAGGGGAATTTATTTTTCTTTTCTAATGAATGTTAAACATTTTGATGAACATATGATGGCTTTCTTTGACTGATTGTATTAAGAATTTGAGATGTTGAATGTTATATGAAGTATGCATTATGTTATTCTGACATCTAATTTTGGTTTTTGGAATTTTTTTAGCATATATGTAAAGAGTATATTTATTCATTTGCCATGTTCAAACTGTATTATATATGTTTTAGAAGTATTGTTGAATCAGCATGTCTGTTTTGTCACATACGTATCTCAAAATGAATGTCCTTGCCTTACAAGACACTACATATGTCGGTTTCAAGTCAAGACACAGCAAAAGCTTGAATGTATATTGAAACAGTTTGATATTAGCAAATGGTTGCTCATCCATTTTCCCTTTTACCCTAAAAGACCTTGCTGAAATAGGAATTTGTGTTTCATTTGCCCTTATTAAAAGAATGACTTTTTTGCTGACTGATTTGTGTGATCATGTAGGTATGTGCTAGTGTATCATCTGAATCCACAAATATGAGTGAGCTTCTCCAATGGAATGAGCTATATGGCGAAGGCGGGTCAAGGAAGAAAACGGCACTCAGCTATTTCATGTAGGAGATATCCATCTGGTGTACAGCCCTTTTTCTCTTACAATCCCTTCTGCAAAAGCTCGCTACTTTGGCTGCCACTCTTTGTGGTTTTCCTTCTCAGGCTCCCCATGTATGTAATTTGTGTGTCAGGTCATTTATCAATTCGTAACTTACAGTAAGTTATCATTTTCATCAAGCTGGTATAAATATAGCCTTTTTTGTCTGTAATATGGCACTTTAACATGGCTCGAGGCCTTAGTCTGTGAATACCATAGAAATTGCTGAAAGGATTTGATACTGCAACTAGAGTTTTTCCTTCTTTTATTTGATATCTTTTTAGTTCAAGTGACAAGTAGTGTTGCTGGATGCTGCCGACAGCTGTTTTTGTGGCATATTTTACCATGTTTTGGCCATGGATAGAGCATTGTATTTAAAAAAAAGAAAAAAAGGGAGGTGTTTGTATATAAATTAGGCTTGCGGAGAGAAGATACAAATACGATGACGCAAGTAGTAGCATTTGTCAAGAGAAGAGGCCGAATAGTAACTTGAAGACTTTGTATGCTTGTTTAATCAAACTCAAACTGACTTTATGAACTTGTATATCATTGGTAATAATATTCACCTAATTACTGAAATGTTGCTTGTTGTCCAAGAACTCATAGTTCCTATCTCTGGTAACAGACCATCCATTAGCTGAATGCGCTTGGCTGGTACAGGAATTTATTGATAGACTGGCGGGTTAGAAGTGGAGAGCCTTATCTATTATCGGCAAAGCTGCTCTAATCAAATCAGTGTTATCCTCCTGAACCTATCTATTTAATAAATTCTATCATTTGTATGAAATCATGCAGAGACTGGAGTGCATCATCAGAAATTTCATCTGGGGCTTGTCAGACAACTTGGAGGGTGCACTTGCTTTTAGGGGACCAGGTGTGCCAGCCTACTAAGCTTGGAGGCAGGGGGATACCTTATCAGTCAGGCAGGAGGCAATGGGATGCCTTTTTCAGTCAGGCAGGAATGAGGGTGATGGTCAAATATGCAGCAAGATTTATATTGGACAAAACAGCTTATGATGCTCAATTATGAAATCAAGATTTATATTGGAACAAAACAGTTTTTGATGCTCAATTATGAAAGCTAAGTATGCTTTTCTTCACCCCCCTAGATTGTCCGAGCTGCTTCCAACTGTGGAGAAGAGAGAATTTGTTTCTATGCTCATGCTATTTGCTCCAACCGTAGATGGTGTCTCTCTATTAATGTTATGCGGTACCTGCGGGTATCATAAATTTCCCTTGATCGATGGCCAGCACTCGATGTTAGCACTCCGTGTGGTTTCCCTTGATCGATGGCCAGCACTCGATGTTAGCACTCCGTGTGGCTTATTTGTTAAGAAACTCATGGTACATGGTGAGAAGAGGTGGAACTTTTCTCGGCCATCAGTTTTTTGATGAGGACTAGATAGCGAAGTAATCTTTTTGGTGATCCCAAGCTGTGACACTGCTGATAGATTTGGTTGGGGTTCGTTCTTCGGTTTAACCATTAAGGTGAGGGACTTATTATAGATTATTATTAGTGTTGAATCCCCCTTGAGGCCTTGACCTGGAGCACCGGCTGGCTTTGAAGGCTTGGTATTCATTTTAGGATTGCCTTGATATGTAAAGTCACTTAGAGTTACTCACATGTCGCACGATCTTACATCAACAAGGGTTGCATATGCCACCTCACAGTGATCTTTGCTTTGATGTTGAGGAATTTATGTCTCACGTTCACCTTGAGCACAGATTTGGAGACACGGAAAAATCTCCTAAGAGGGAGTTAAGAAATGATCACATCCTAATGCATAAAACTTTTGACCGTATATAGTTTGCCAAGAATGAGTGCATCTTTTTTAGGGCTGGAAATGGACCGGTCCAAAGACTATAGTTTAAAAATTTTTGGATCGAATCCGGGCATCTCTTTGGTCCAAAAAGTAAATGGACTCTATTTTACAGTTCGAAGACTAGCTCGATATACTTAAAATTTGATTAGAAGCCTGAATCAATTTCAGGCCGGTCCAAAATTTATTGAGCTGGCCCAGTCCAGTTCCAGACAATGAGCTTTGGGCCGGCCCATTTCCAGCCCTAATCTTTTGTGACTGCAAGGCCTAGATTGATTTAGCCAAAAGTTTCTATCTATACCTTTGAGTTTATCCTAGCAACTAGGATAAAAATGGATCATGTAATGTCTATCTGGAATAGTTTTCGTATCCAAATCTATTCGGATATAGACAGAAATTTTGATTTGTATTTATATCCATAAAAAAAAAAAGTTATGAATATGGATAGATAACTATCCAATCTATATTCGAATATTTGATTTTATTTATAATCTCATATAATATTTGTAACTTTTAAGAAAATATATAATTATATCGATATGCTGTTAATTTGATACATCATTTACTTAATTATATTTTTAATTTTATGATTATAAAATTTAATTATTAGTTTTATATCCGTATTTATATATATATATTTACAGTATTCGATTTATATCTATATTCTTTTAAAATAAATATAAATAAAAATTTTTGTATCCTTATAATATTTATATTTATCTCTATTAAATAAAATAAATATGAATATAAATATACTCATGTATTTCAGCCCAGTTAGTAGCCATCCCAGAGGGTTCTTGATACGAAGGAAAACTTATGGCTACCTCCGTGATCTTCTTCTCCTGGAAGTCATCACCCCCGCTTCCTTAAGATCAACTTCTCCTGGAAGTCATCAACCCCGCTTCCTTAAGATCAACTTTGGTAACACCGTGTGACGGGAGATCATAGAGGCGCTGGCTCTGTCACTGGACCCCACATGCACTCCCTTCTCGCAGCAGGCGGTATCTGGGTTTTTGACCCTTGAGTCTGAATTGCTAAATCGTATGGGGCACAGGAAGGATTAACATAACATATGCTATGAAGCGCTTTGGGGTATCCAAAGTGATGTTAAACATCGCGATTAAATGGCTGTTAATTATGTCATCCAGTGACAGTGTTCCTCACCTTTGATTTTGGATTGTCAATGGTTGGCAGTACTCTGCACTACTTAGAGGTGGTGCATTTCTATATAGACCACCTACATGGCCATTAAAACCAGGAACTCCATCATTGTTGCTCTCTCCAGTTTTGCGATCTCGTTTGACCCTCGCAGATCTATATATATCAGGATTGCATAATATATTTGCTTCACCGATAAAAGAAAAAAGAAAAGAAAAAAGAAAAAAAGAAAAAGAGCAAGGATGATTGGCTGAACTGATCTGGAAGGATCAAACTATTCAAGAATACGTATTTTAATTGCATTGGCTTAAGAAACTCATTTCATCTCGTTTCCCTCAATTTGGAAGTGCATATCTAGCCTTAAATTTCTGAAGGATCTTCTGCAAAACAGCATCAAGAATGGTGTCCTTCATTCATGGAGGCAAATAACCAAACTGCACCGAGACATTGTTGTATGGTATCCATAATATTGTTTTCCATCAAGTAGTAGAAGGAAATGCACGTCTTTTTGAAAGTAAAAGGAAATTTACATATGACATTAGCTATCGAGATGTTTCGTAAGTAACAAGAGGACAACTACATCGCCCATCGATGGAATAAAATATCCCATTTTTCCTGCTACCAAATGGTTGAATTGTTGCATTCACAGATGAAGTGCTAATGAATGAAAAAGAGTTTAACAAGAAATGCTTTTGAAGTTCATTTTTGAATTCCTAACCACTAATAAACAAAGAGGCAATTGGAGTTAACCCAACCTACTGTATTTGTTAATTAGTATATAATCTATGTTTCTTCTCCTGAAAAGAAAAATGTAGGAGGAGCTAGAAGAGTTGGACTATGTGACTCTAGCTTTGGCATTAAGCAAGGGACATTAGGATGGAAAAATGACGAGGAAAACTTAACATAGCATGACTCCATGGCTTGGCCATCGAGAAAAAGCTCCATACACTACAAGACTCCAAACAACGAGGAGTCCCCTCATGATCAAGCGGTCCGTGTTGGGCTCCACCACCAATTTCAGAACATCATCTCCAAGCAAAACTCCTGAAGCTGTGTTTCATTTGAACCTATGGATAGATGCCAATTAACGGAGGAAGCACCAAATTCAGAAAGTAGTTTTTATGATGATGCGATCTTTCTAACAAAGAGAATGCCCGAACTCCTTGGCGTTGGCTTCGCATATTCTTCTTTTTTTGGGGGTAAAATTCACATATTCTTCTTTGCTATCATCCTCTTCTTGCTATGCTATGCTATGATGACTAATTAAATATTTGTCTGCCGTTCATTCCTGAAGAGTTTAGACTAATATTAAAAATTCTGGCATAAAGTTCTCTTTAAGAAAATTTGATGTAATAAAAAAAGAAAAGAAAAGAAAAGAAAAGAGCCGTTCCGAACTGTTTCCTTATGTGATTAGTATATCTGCCAATAAACTGATGTTCGCTTACTTAAATTATAGTTGTGTATTAATTCTTTGGACGATACTGATCCGAAATGAAGGGCTTGCTCCCCTAACTCACAAGGTCAGAAGGTAATGTATTTTGTCAGAGGTCGGAATGGTACCATTTCTTCTAGAAAAACACTTTTACGACTCTTTTCTTTGCTAATATCGATTTGTTTTTTATATCATTAAATTAATGATCAAGTCGTTTTTTTTTAAAAAATACACTTCATATAATCGTGTCACGAAACTCTGGCTATTAGGCAACGAAAGTCGCTTCTTTCCTGGCAAAAAGCCTGTGTCATGAAACTCTGGAAGTTCTCCCTCAGTTCATTCTGGATTATTTTGATGTGTGCAGTGTGTGGTTTGTACATATCACGGTTTTAAGGAATTCGTAAAGGCAATAAAATGGGCATGGATTTCCATTGGTTCGGCAAATCATTCTGCCAAATTTATGACACCACCACCAATGGTAATACCAATGCCGCCGGGCACCTAAAGACTCACTTAATCTAATATGTTTTATTACAAATGCAAATTGGGATGTCGAGTGTCTTGTCTTGAACTGGTTTTTGGTCGTGTTATGAGTGGAGTTATTACCATGCTGTTCATTTCCCACCTCGGTGCTTGCGATCATTGGGTTTCCACGAGGGATGGAACCCCATGAATAAAGATAGTAGCCTGGTTGGTAGAGACATTGTCCTCCATCCAATTGACTATGGATTTAAGACCCATCCATGTCCAGAAATTATTTCTTGGGACCATGATGGATTGGATTGGATTGGATGAGAGGTCAGCATTTTTTCTAGCTACATTGGATTTAACTCTCATATCTTTTTTTTAAAAATAATTCAGGTCCATCATGGACCAGCCAGCCCAATCAGTACGTATAACAATAATTTCTGAGGATAATCTTTTTCCTTTAATTTTTTAGATATGTAATATGCTAGGATGAGTTTATTAGTGGATTATTATTACATCTCAACTAATAATTTTATTAGACTTAAGCCCAAAAATATGCATCATCTAATTTTTTTATTTATATTATTTTTTAATTAAATTATTTATTTTTGAAAATATTTGATGATAACGTCATATCTAATCCCATGTATTCATGTCCAGATATTTAAGATTTAAGTGACCCTGATACGTTCGAACCACGAGGGGCACGGTTTGTACCCGCCGAACTACCAGGCTGTGCCCCGCCCGGCAGTGTGGTTGGTCGGCGGTGACGAACGTTCGGGAGCTCAATATCTTTCCCCAATGAAGCTTTCTTTTGGCGCGAAACCATCAGTATAAGAGATCGAGAACCTAGGGTTTTACCCGGCACCCTAAAATCTCCGAGCGTCGTTGTCAATTTCCTCTCCGTGATCACTCTCGTTTCCCACGATATCCAGTCCAGACCTCGATCCTATCCCTGCTCGCGTCGCGGCCTCCGCTCCCTTTCCGACTCGGAAAAGTTTGATTCTTTTGAGTCCTTTAGGGTTTATGCGTTCGGTTTTTGATCTCCATGTTAGCTGCTCTTTTAATCTTCATTCTCTCTTCTACTTTTCTCGATTCCAGGTAGTGGACTGAATTGATTTGATTTTTTTTTTTTTTTTTAAATCCTTTTACTGGAGGATTAGTTGAGCATGCGAAGTGAGATGCGAGGAGAAGGTGATTCTCCGGTTATTAAGGCCATCAATAAGGCGGTGGTTCACAGGATTTGTTCCGGTCAAGTGATTTTGGATCTTTCGTCTGCGGTCAAGGAGTTGGTGGAGAACAGTTTGGATGCCGGTGCGACCAGCATCGAGATAAGTCTCAAGGAATACGGTGAAGAACATTTCAAAGTTATAGACAATGGCTGTGGCATCTCACCGAGTAATTTTCAGGTATCTGGCAATTTTATACTCTCTAGTTCATCGAATGGTTAGCATTTAATGTATGTTTTCCCCTTCTCCTAGATTGTTGAGATTATAATTGCTGATAACTCAAGGTTAAAAAAGCTACCTAAGGGTTGATGGGTATCCTTTTAACCTCAATGTGGATTCTATAGAGTAATCGGTAGAATCATAGGCACCAAATAAGACAAGTAGATGAAGCTTCTTTCTATTTTTGATCCCCTTCAAAGTCTCATTTTTTACATTGAAGCAAGGTTCATTTTTATGAGAGATTCCCAGAAATTTCTTGATGTCAACCTTGATTTAATACCTATAGATGTGAATCCATATAGGTTGTGCATGTGGATAGACTTGCAAAATAGCATTATAATTTTTGCTTTTGTGATGGATTTACTATAATATGCCATCCATTTCACCTCCCTGTTTTTAGTCTATTCTTCAAGTTTTCTCGTCTTTGTTATTTGTCTACCTCATCAAGCAAATAATCCAATGGACAGGCGTTCCAAATCAATATATCATGTGATTAGACTGCTGGAAAAGCTTGAGGCATTAATGATGTCCAGAAGATAGTTAAAATTTACGAGAAATAATCCGTACAAGACCTAGAAACCCTCCATGTCAAACTTTCTCCTCGAAATAATGTATAAACAGGTTTTGAGTGGAATAGGGGTGGCCAAGGGGTTGCCCAGGACCGTGGCACTAGGTCACATTCTAAGTGGGTGCCCAGATTTCAAGATGGCAAAAAGTAAAACAACGAAAAAAAAAAGAAATCTAAAATAAGGAATATCGAACCGGTACTAGGTCCCGTACTAGTCACTGACCAGTATGGTACCATACCTACCGTACTGGATCCCGTATCGGATCCATGAAATTATAAAAAAATTTCTTCCTTTTTCATGGCTATATTAACTTGAATCAAACTTGAACCAGATCCGAACCGGGCTGAACTGGACCTGAACCGGGCAAAATGCACCAGTATGGTACCGTACCATACCAGTCCGGTATAGAATTTTTTTAACAGTTCGGCATTCCGGACCATTTTTAATGGTTGAACTATATGGTACGGTAAGTCCCGAACCGGGCGGTTCGGGACGGTACCGAGAACCTTGATCTAAAGAAATATTTATTGCAAAAAAAAAAAAGAAATACGACATGTTAGCTAATATGTGGTTTGTTATTGGGAACTACCAACTTGGCACCACACAGTATTAATTCATGAATCACTCTCATCCTCCATACTTAAACATGAAGAAAATCTTAAAGGCAAACTTGTAGGCAACCCTGTCTAAGCAGCCATGTAGTCCATTTACTAACCATGTCCTTGTTAGTCAATAACCTACAAATCTCATAACTGCAGATGTGATCTTTGGGTTGTGTTATAAATCATTTGGGACTAAGACCTAAAATCAAAATTATCAATTTGTATTTCTTGAAACCCTGAATATTATGTTCGTTCTCTCAAAGTTGGGAGTGGGGAGTGGTCTTCTTCCCCGATATTTTGCAAGGCTACATTCAACTCACATGGTTCTAGTGGTAAATGGTGATGTGGGGTGAGATGATATCTTTTAGTAGCCTATCAAAATAAAGAAGCCGAAAGTTAATTTGTATTGAAGTCACAGAAGTATCTTTGGACAAGCAACCATTTGTTGAAGGTCATGCAACATGGTATTTATATGAGAGATTTTTGATAAAATTGTTTTGACAGAGGTGGTGGTGAAATCAAGATTGAACTGGAGGCTAAATTCTTTTTATGGGAAATTGGATATCTAAATAACTTTGAATGGGTTATTATGAAGCATTTACCAAGAATATGGTTGAGGTGATATAAGCAGCCACTTGTTTAAAAAAAAAGGAAATCATCGTTGTTTAATAATAGTGCATATTATGATGACAAACAATAGTTAGGCTCTGTTTGGTTTCTAAGAAGGTGGGAGCAAAGAAAGTCTTCTTTATTCTATTGTTTGGCAATAAAAGCAAATCCAAGAATAGAATAACAAGAAGAAAGTAAGGAGCCAAAGTTTTCTCTGCAGAACTAAAGGTTTTTCCCCCACTTTTTCTAATGGGAACTGATTATGGAACAAAATAATAACCAGTTACTGGATAACAAGAACTTGGGGCATATGCTAGCTACCTTCTCAACAATTTTTTCTCTACCGTTTGCTTGGTTCAACAAAGAATGAGAAAATTCTTAATTTTCTTTTCTACTGTTAATTTTTTCCCCCTTTCGCTTTCTCAGCAACAGCAGAACCTTACTGCTTTCAATACCAATTACATAAGTTTGTGCCTTCATATATGAATCAAAGAACCGGAGGATATTTCAAGGATTCTATTTGGTTTGAAAGATTTTACTTGCAGGCATTTTCTTCAACTAGTGGAATTCATGGTCCCTAGTCAAAAGGGGTTGTTTAGTGCACAAATTTGCTGAAATCATGGACAAGTAACATAGTAAAATGATGTTTGCAAGAATGATTAAGATCTAAGAAAAGAAGGCTCAAACAAATACTGAATTAACAAATTTTACTTCATGACTTGTCAATTTGCGATCAGTTTATGTGCTAAATTAAAGAGTCAATAACAATATCTTGTTTGGAACCATGATTTCAACTGCTGGCCCATGCTAGTTCATGCAAGTTGGCATATACTGTGCTGGGCGAGTACCGATACCCGACTCTGTGCGAGCAAAACACTTATTAGGTCCATTTTTATTTTCTTAAACTAGAGAAGTCTTTAACTCCTTTTATTTTGTTTCAACCACTGGGTGACATGCCTTGTCAGTGACACATCAATCCTTGCTTGGAACAAAAAAACAAACCAAGACCATAGCTAATTATGAGTCACAATTTTAAGAAAGGTGGTGTGGAGTTTTAAGTTAGTTGAATGTCATGTTGAGGTCAAAATATATTTAGGAAGGCTTGTTCCTAGTCTAGTTCTTTTGCAAATCGTGCGGATCCTTTGCTGTCGGCTTCTCATTCCAGTGCTTACAATTACGTTATTCACTATTCTCCAATATGAAAACCATCTGGGAATTGCCTTTCTTTTCTTCTAAAGGTTTCACATGCATTTTGAGGATGTCTTACATATTTCGTTTATCTATAAATGCTTCATACTTCTCGAATGTTATGCATTTTGGCCACTGTTCAGTCATGTTTTTTTCCCTGTGAATTAAAAAGTTGTTATGCTTTTGCTAATAAAACAGCATTATATTTTTTCTTGCACTTCTAGTTGCTTCTTTGGTTTTGTTGGCAATAACTATTCTCTTGATTTGCTGCAGGCCCTTGCTCTTAAGCATCATACTTCCAAAATAGCAGAATTTTCTGATCTTCACACTTTGACAACATTTGGCTTCAGAGGAGAGGCATTAAGTTCCCTTTGTGCATTGGGGAAGTTGACTGTGGAAACAAGAACAAAAAATGAGCTGATTGGCACACATCTGACATTTGATCATTCAGGTTTAGTAACAAATGAAAGAAAAACTGCACGCCAAGTTGGCACCACTGTGACTGTTGAGAAATTGTTCTCCACTTTGCCTGTGCGAAGTAAGGAATTTAGTCGCAACATTCGGCGAGAATATGGAAAACTTGTTTCTTTATTGAATGTGAGACAGCCTCTCTCCACACCATCATAGGAATCATGTTACTTGTTATTTCATGAACTGTATTTGTTAGTTTTGTAATTCCTCTCTTAGTCTAAACTTTCAAGTCTCAACCCATTGTACTTGGTTAACTTATCACATGTAATTTATTGTATGTCATTATGTTCTAGGGATCTTCTTCTTGGATGGTTGTCTATTGTCTCATGCATTGCTTTCCCTGGTGGTTACTTGCTGATATTTTCAGTATCATTCATTCATGCACATGCATTTGCCCTGATTTCTACTTTTCTTTTTTCAAAAAAGGATTGTCATTATTGCCTTCCCCGAAATAATTAATTGGATTTAATTTTTTTCCTTCATGTTTCATTAGGCATATGCTGTAATTGCAAAAGGAGTCCGATTACTTTGCACGAACTTGACTAGCAAAAGTTCAAAAACTGTGGTGCTTAAAACTCAAGGAAGCAGTTCAATAAAAGATAATATCATAACTGTCTTTGGTTTAAACGCCTTCCAATGCTTAGAGCCTTTGAGTTTATGCATACTTGAAGGCTGCATCATCGAGGGCTTTCTTTCCAAGCCTGGGTGTGGCAGTGGTCGTAATTTGGGAGACAGGCAGTATTTTTATGTAAATGGGAGACCTGTTGAT